>OU342744.1:147059200-147659200 GCA_910589775.1 Avena eriantha
GGCCACCTCTCTATCCGGCCATCGATACTAAACCCCATAAACAAGTGAAAATCTATCTATCTAACTAAAATAAATAAAATAAATGATCATATTTCGGAGAAGTCATTGTCTTCATCTTCCGGTTTGTCCTCGTCTTCATCAACGCCATGGTCCCTGCCATCGCCGCCGTCGGTGCCCTCCTCTGACGACTCGACACCGCCCCCTTCCTCGAATAAGCGCGCTATCTCCTCGTCGGAGTCCTCCTCCTCCTCCTCTTCGTAGTCCCACGGGTCCATGTCACTCTCCTCCGCTTCTGCCTCCAACTGATCGATGAACGCCTCCTTGTTGGCCGAGTCGGACTCGTCCAAATAGCTATCTCCTCTCTTCTTCCTGATCTTCTTCTCGTTCCTCTTCTTGTCCGTACTCGCCGGTCACGCGCCCCCGTCCTGGCTGCTACTTTGCGATCGTCCGAGGACGCAGGTACCCCATGCTCCTCCTGCACGGCTGGTACGAGCTTCGACGTCGCATGTGTCCTCAAGTGCCGATGTCGATGGATCCTGGCACGGTTGGACACGACGTGCTGCCTCAGCAGGCGACTCGCGAGCGCAGACGATGCAGCGAAGAGCCGAGGACGCAAGACGGTCAGTGGACGGCTTGGACCTGCGATTGCCACAGCGAGGGGGCATCGTGCTCGAGGTAGTTGCTCCGAATGGTCGATGGCGGGTACAAAGAGTGGGGTGCCGATCTAATCAAGGACGAGCAGCGGTTTCGTGCATCGTGTCCACGCATGCATTTGTCGATTATCAAAAAAAAGAAGAAAGAAGTAATATCTCGCGTACTGAACATAATTTGATCACAACTAAAGTGGTACAACGTATTCTAGACTCGTAAATATCCCGTGTGTGCCTGTCATGTGGAGTTCGACGGAGTTGGACGTGCCGACGTGATCGTGCAGCAGTTGTGCGCGTCATTGCCCCATCAACACGTGACACACGCACGCGGGATGTGTGCGCCGATTCCCGTGACAACCACCCGGCTCGCACACCCCTTATTATATACTGGATTTTGGGTGGCGCCAAAGACCATTGAAGTGTCCATCACAATAAAGACAAGTCCCATTGATTCCCTACCCCTGCCTCCCTGGCTTCTTTGAGAAGGTAGACCATACACGGTGGTCTTGTATATTAGTACTAGTACTACTGGACCACGGCATGTACTCTTTACTCTTCTCCCACACTAATAATCACTATCTCCTTCCTCCTGCCTCCGCCACACTCATCCTGCAAGCCATGGCTCCACTGAGGAGGGGGAGAGGCCGGTCGACGATCCTCGCAGAGAAAAGGGAGAGAAATCACCGCGAGGCACTTCTTGCTCTACCAGCCGCTCAAGCCCACCCTCCCATCGAGGCCCAATCTCCCCCGACAATGGCGCCGAATGTTCTAGCAGGCGAGGGCTCCTCCCGGTACGTTTGTCATGAAATTTCCAACAACTTTGTAGTTGAAGAGTTTTCCGTTTGACACCGTCTTCGACCCGAAACGTGACCATCTTCAAAAAGAGTTCTGAGACAGATTTCTGCAAAATCCCAATTTGACTCCAACAAGGTTTCAACTTGTATTCTTCGTAATTCTTACACATCAAAGTGTAAAACAAGAACATTGTGCACATTTGCAACTAATAGTAGGTTAGTCCAAATAAATCATAAACTTTATATAAAAGGACTATCGAAAGCATATTATTAGCATAAAACCATCAAAAATTATAGATACGTTATGGACGTATCACACACATGCAATGACACTGGTGGATCCATAGGTGGTATGTGAAAAGAGCACACATGAAAAATGACTCTGGTTGTTGTTACTAAAAAGAACACACATGCAATGACACTGGTGGATCCATAGGTGGTATGTGAAGAGAACACACATGCAAAATGACTCTGGTTGTTGTTACTAAAAAGAACACACATGTAATGACACTAGTGGATCCATGGGTGGATTGTGAAAAGAACACACATGCAATGACACTGGTGGATCCATAGGTGGTATGTGAAAAGAACACACATGCAAAATGACTCTGGTTGTTACTAAAACGAACACACATGCAATGACACTAGTGGATCCATGTGTGGTCTCTGTAGAGAACACACATTTCAATCACACTGGTGGATCCATATGTGGTATGTGAAAAGAACACACATGCAATGACTCTAGTTGTTGTTAGTGAAAAGAACACACATGCAATGACACTGGTGGATCCATGTGTGGTCTCTAAAGAGAGCACACATTTCAATGACTCTTCTTGTTGTTAGTAAAAAGAACACACATGCACTGACACTGGTGGATCCATGTGTGAATTGTGAAGAGAACACACATGCAATGACACTGGTGGATCCATGTGTGGATTGTGAAAAGAACACACATGCAAAATGATTGGTTGTTGTTACTAAAAAGAACACACATGTCATGACACCGGTGGATCCAGGTGTGGTCTCTGTAGAGAACACACATTTCAATGACATTGGTGGATCCATATGTGGTATGTGAAAATAACACACATGCAATGACTCTGGTTGTTGTTAGTGAAAATAAGACACATGCAATGACACTGGTGGGTCCATAGGTGGTATGTGAAAAGAACACACACGGAAAATGTCTCTGTTTTGTTGTTACTAAAAAGAACACACATGCAATGACACTGGTGGATCCATGGGTGGTATGTGAAGAGAGCACACATGCAATGACACTGGTGGATCCATATGTGGTATGTGAAAAGAACACACCTGCAATGACTCTGGTTGTTGTTAGTGAAAATAACACACATGCAATGACACTGGTGGATCCATAGGTGGTATGTGAAAAGAACACACATGAAAAATGACTCTGGTTGTTGTTACTAAAAAGAACACACATGCAATGACACTGGTGGATCCATGTGTGGTCTCTAAAGAGAGCACACATTTCAATGACTCTTGTTGTTGTTAGTAAAAAGAAAACACATGCAATGACACTGGTGGATCCATGTGTGGTCTCTCAAGAGAGCTCACATGCAATGACACTGGTTGTTGTTACTAAAAAGAACACACATGCAATGACACTGGTGGATCCATGTGTGGATTGTCAAGAGAACACACATGCAAAGACACTGGTGGATCCATAGGTGGTATGTGAAAAGAACACACATGCAAAATGACTGGTTGTTGTTACTAAAAAGAATACACATGCAATGACACTGCTGGATCCATGTGTGGTCTCTGTAGAGAACACGCATTTCAATGACACTGGAGGATCAATATGTGGTATGTGAAAAGAACACACATGCAATGACGCTGGTTGTTGTTAGTGAAAAGAACACACATTCAATGACACTGGTGGATCCATAGGTGGTATGTGAGAAGAACACACATGCAAAATGACTCTAGCTGTTGTTACTAAAAAGAACACACATGCAATGACACTGGTGGATCCATAGGTGGATTATGAAATGAACACACATGCAATGACACTGGTGGATCCATAGGTGGTATGTGAGAAGAACACACGTGCAATGACACTGGTGGATCCATAGGTGGTATCTGAAGAGATCACACATGCAAAATGACTCTAGTTGTTGTTACTAAAAAGAACACACATGCAATGACACTAGTGGGTCCATGGGTGGATTGTGAAAAGAACACACATGCAATGACACTGGTGGATCCATAGGTGGTATGTGAAAAGAACACACATGCAAAATGACTCTGGTTGTTGTTACTAAAAAGAACACAGATGCAATGACACTGGTGGATCCATAGGTTGTATGTGAAGAGAACACACATGCAAAATGACTCTGGTTGTTGTTACTAAAAAGAACACACATGCAATGACACTGGTGGATCCATGGGTTGATTGTGAAAAGAACACACATGCAATGACACTGGTGGATCCATAGGTGGTATGTGAAAAGAACACACATGCAAAATGACTCTGGTTGTTACTAAAAAGAACACACATGCAATGACACTGGTGGATCCATGTGTGGTCTCTATAGAGAACACACATTTCAATCACACTGGTGGATCCATATGTGGTATGTGAAAAGAACACACATGCAATGACTATGGATGTTGTTAGTGAAAAGAACACACATGCAATTACACTAGTGGATGCATGTGTGGTCTCTGAAGAGAGCACACATTTCAATGACTCTTGTTGTTGTTAGTAAAAAGAACACACATGCAATGACACTGGTGGATCCATGTGTAGATTGTGAAGAGAACACACATGCAATGACACTGGTGGATCCATGTGTGGATTGTGAAAACAACACACATGCAAAATGACTGGTTGTTGTTACTAAAAAGAACACACATGCAATGACACCGGTGGATCCTTGTGTGGTCTCTATAGAGAACACACATTTCAATGACACTGTTGGATCCATATGTGGTATGTGAAAAGAACACACATGCAATGACTCTGGTTGTTGTTACTAAAAAGAACACACATGCAATGACACTGGTGGATCCATGGGTGGTATGTGAAGAGAGCACACATGCAATGACACTGGTGGATCCATATGTGGTATGTGAAAAGAACACACATGCAATGACTCTGGTTGTTGTTAGTGAAAAGAACACACATGCAATGACACTGGTGGATCCATGTGTGGTCTCTGAAGAGAGCACAGATTTCAATGACTCTTGTTCTTGTTAGTAAAAAGAACACACATGCAATGACACTGGTGGATCCATGTGTGGTCTCTGGAGAGAGCACACATGCAATGACACTGGTTGTTGTTACTAAAATGAACACACATGCAATGACACTGGTGGATCCATGTGTGGATTGTGAAGAGAACACACATGCAATGACACTCGTGGATCCATAGGTGGTATGTGAAAAGAACACACATGCAAAATGACTGGTTGTTGTTACTAAAAAGAACACACATGCAATGACACTGGTGGATCCATGGGTGGATTGTGAAAACAACACACATGCAATGACACTGGTGGATCCATATGTGGTTTGTGAAAAGAACACACATGGAATGACTCTGGTTGTTGTTAGTAAAAAGAACACACATGCAATGACACTGGTGGATCCATATGTGGATTGTGAAAAGAGCACAAATGCAATGACATTTGAATGGTATGGGTGGATCCATAGGCGGATTGTGAAAAGAGATTTTCCCTCTCTCTATCACAAATCTCACAAAAGCCCAAACCTGTGGAGATCCCAAACATGTGCTCACTCTGGGTGCTATGCCCTGATTGGCTGACACAGATGTCACGCGGATCGTCTCCACCAACCGTTGATCCCATGTGATCCAACGTGTGGAGATCCCCTCCCTTCTCCACTTTTTTTATGCTTGGTCAATCCGTGCCACCTCTCTATCCGGCCACCGATGCTAAACCCCATAAACAAGTGAAAATCTATCTATCTAACTAAAATAAATAAAATAAATGATCATATTTCGGAGAAGTCATTGTCTTCATCTTCCGGTTCGTCCTCGTCTTCATCAACGCCATGGTCCCTGCCATCGCCGCCGTTGGTGCCCTCCTCTGACGACTCGACACCGCCCCCTTCCTCGAATAAGCGCGCTATCTCCTCGTCGGAGTCCTCCTCCTCCTCTTCGTAGTCCCACGGGTCCATGTCACTCTCCTCCGCTTCTGCCTCCAACTGATCGATGAACGCCTCCTTGTTGGCCGAGTCGGACTCGTCCAAATAGCTATCTCCTCTCTTCTTGCTGATCTTCTTCTCGTTCCTCTTCTTGTCCGTACTCGCCGGTCACGCACCCCCGTCCTGGCTGCTACTTTGCGCTCGTCCGACGATGCAGGTACCCCACGCTCCTCGTGCACGGCTGGTACGAGCTTCAACGTCGCATGTGTCCTCGAGTGCCGATGTCGATGGATCCTGGCGCGGTCGGACACGACGTGCTGCCTCAGCAGGCGACTCGCGAGCGCAGACGATGCAGCGAAGAGCCGGGGACGCAAGACGGTCAGTGGACGGCTTGGACCTGCGATTGCCACAGCGAGGGGGCCTCGTGCTCGAGGTAGTTGCTCCGAATGGTCGATGGCGGGTACAAAGAGTGGGGTGCCGATCTAATCAAGGACGAGCAGCGGTTTCGTGCGTCGTGTCCACGCATGCATTTGTCGATTATCAAAAAAAAGAAGAAAGAAGTAATATCTCGCGTACTGAACATAATTTGATCACAACTAAAGTGGTACAACGTATTCTAGACTCGTAAATATCCCGTGTGTGCCTGTCATGTGGAGTTCGACGGAGTTGGACGTGCCGACGTGATCGTGCAGCAGTTGTGCGCATCATTGCCCCATCAACACGTGACACACGCACGCGGGATGTGTGCGCCGCTTCCCGTGACAACCACCCGGCTCGCACACCCCTTATTATATACTGGATTTTGGGTGGCGCCAAAGACCATTGAAGTGTCCATCACAATAAAGACAAGTCCCATTGATTCCCTACCCCTGCCTCCCTGGTTTCTTTGAGAAGGTAGACCATACATGGTGGTCTTGTATATTAGTACTAGTACTACTGGACCACGGCCTGTACTCTTTACTCTTCTCCCAAACAAATAATCACTATCTCCTTCCTCCTGCCTCCGCCACACTCACCCTGCAAGCCATGGCTCCACTAAGGAGGGGGAGAGGCCGGTCGACGAACCTCGCAGAGAAAAGGGAGAGAAATCACCGCGAGGCACTTCTTGCTCTACCAGCCGCTCAAGCCCACCCTCTCATCGAGGCCCAATCACCCCCTACAATGGCGCCGAATGTTCTAGCAGGCGAGGGATCCTCCCGGTACGTTTGTCACGAAATTTCCAACAACTTTGTAGTTGAAGAGTTTTCCGTTTGACACCGTCTTCGACCCGAAACGTGACCATCTTCAAAAAGAGTTCTGAGACAGATTTCTGCAAAATCCCAATTTGACTCCAACAAGGTTTCAACTTGTATTCTTGGTAATTCTTACACATCAAAGTGTAAAACAAGAACATTGTGCACTTTTGCAACTATTAGTAGGTTAGTCCAAATAAATCATAAACTTTATATAAAAAGGACTATCGAAAGCATATTATTAGCATAAAACCATCAAAAATTATAGATACGTTATGGACGTATCACACACATGCAATGACACTGGTGGATCCATAGGTGGTATGTGAAAAGAACACACATGAAAAATGACTCTGGTTGTTGTTACTAAAAAGAACACACATGCAATGACACTGGTGGATCCATAGGTGGTATGTGAAGAGAACACACATCCAAAATGACTCTGGTTGTTGTTACTAAAAAGAACACACATGCAATGACACTAGTGGATCCATGGGTGGATTGTGAAAAGAACACACATGCAATGACACTAGTGGATCCATAGGTGGTATGTGAAAAGAACACACATGCAAAATGACTCTGGTTGTTACTAAAACGAACACACATGCAATGACACTGGTGGATCCATGTGTGGTCTCTGTAGAGAACACACATTTCAATCACACTGGTGGATCCATATGTGGTATGTGAAAAGAACACACATGCAATGACTCTGGTTGTTGTTAGTGAAAAGAACACACATGCAATGACACTAGTGGATCCATGTGTGGTCTCTGAAGAGAGCACACATTTCAATGACTCTTCTTGTTGTTAGTAAAAAGAACACACATGCACTGACACTGGTGGATCCATGTGTGAATTGTGAAGAGAACACACATGCAATGACACTGGTGGATCCATGTGTGGATTATGAAAAGAACACACATGCAAAATGATTGGTAGTTGTTACTCAAAAGAACACACATGCAATGACACCGGTGGATCCATGTGTGGTCTCTGTAGAGAACACACATTTCAATGACACTGGTGGATCCATATGTGGTATGTGAAAAGAACACACATGCAATGACTCTGGTTGTTGTTAGTGAAAATAACACACATGCAATGACACTAGTGGGTCCATAGGTGGTATGGGAAAAGAACACACATGCAAAATGTCTCTGTTTGTTGTTACTAAAAAGGACACACATGCAATGACACTGGTGGATCCATGGGTGGTATGTGAAGAGAGCACACATGCAATGACACTGGTGGATCCATATGTGGTATGTGAAAAGAACACACCTGCAATGACTCTGGTTGTTGTTAGTGAAAATAACACACATGCAATGACACTGGTTGATCCATAGGTGGTATGTGAAAAGAACACACATGAAAAATGACTCTGGTTGTTGTTACTAAAAAGAACACACATGCAATGACACTGGTGGATCCATGTGTGGTCTCTAAAGAGAGCACACATTTCAATGACTCTTGTTGTTGTTAGTAAAAAGAACACACATGCAATGACACTGGTGGATCCATATGTGGTCTCTCAAGAGAGCACACATGCAATGACACTGGTTGTTGTTACTAAAAAGAACACACATGCAATGACACTGGTGGATCCATGTGTGGATTGTGAAGAGAACACACATGCAATGACACTGGTGGATCCATAGGTGGTATGTGAAAAGAACACACATGCAAAATGACTGGTTGTTGTTACTAAAAAGAATACACATGCAATGACACTGGTGGATCCATGTGTGGTCTCTGTAGAGAACACGCATTTCAATGACACTGGAGGATCAATATGTGCTATGTGAAAAGAACACACATGCAATGACGCTGGTTGTTGTTAGTGAAAAGAACACACATTCAATGACACTGGTGGATCTATAGGTGGTATGTGAGAAGAACACACCTGCAAAATGACTCTAGCTGTTGTTACTAAAAAGAACACACATGCAATGACACTAGTGGATTATGAAATGAACACACATGCAATGACACGGGTGGATCCATAGGTGGTATGTGAGAAGAACACACATTTCAATGACTCTGGTTGTTGTTACTAAAAAGAATATACATGCAATGACACTAGTGGATCCATAGGTGGTATGTGAAGAGATCACACATGCAAAATGACTCTGGTTGTTGTTACTAAAAAGAACACACATGCAATGACACTGGTGGATCCATGGGTGGATTGTGAAAAGAACACACATGCAATGACACTGGTGGATCCATAGGTGGTATGTGAAAAGAACACACATGCAAAATGACTCTGGTTGTTGTTACTAAAAAGAACACACATGCAATGACACTGGTGGATCCATAGGTGGTATGTGAAGAGAACACACATGCAAAATGACTCTGGTTGTTGTTACTAAAAAGAACACACATGCAATGACACTGGTGGATCCATGGGTTGATTGTGAAAAGAACACACATGCAATGACATTGGTGGATCCATATGTGGTATGTGAAACGAACACACATGCAAAATGACTCTCGTTGTTACTAAAAAGAACACACATGCAATGACACTAGTAGATCCGTGTGTGGTCTCTGTAGAGAACACACATTTCAATCACACTGGTGGATCCATATGTGGTATGTGAAAAGAACACACATGAAATGACTTTGGATGTTGTTAGTGAAAAGAACACGCATGCAATTACACTGGTGGATCCATGTGTGGTCTCTGAAGAGAGCACACCTTTCAATGATTATTGTTGTTGTTAGTAAAAAGAACACACACGCAATGACACTGGTGGATCCATGTGTGGATTGTGAAGAGAACACACATGCAATGACACTGGTGGATCCATGTGTGGATTGTGAAAAGAACACACATGCAAAATGACTGGTTGTTGTTACTAAAAAGAACACACATGCAATGACACCGGTGGATCCTTGTGTGGTGTCTGTAGAGAACACACATTTCAATGACACTGGTGGATCCATATGTGGTCTGTGAAAAGAACACACAAGCAATGACTCTGGTTGTTGTTAGTGAAAAGAACACAGATGCAATGACACTGGTGGATGCATAGGTGGTATGTGAAAAGAACACACATGTAAAATGACTCTGGTTGTTGTTACTAAAAAGAACACACATGCAATGACACTGGTGGATCCATGGGTGGTATGTGAAGAGAGCACACATGCAATGACACTGGTGGATCCATATGTGGTATGTGAAAAGAACACACATGCAATGACTCTGGTTGTTGTTAGTGAAAAGAACACACATGCAATGACACTGGTGGATCCATGTGTGGTCTCTGAAGAGAGCACATATTTCAATGACTCTTGTTGTTGTTAGTAAAAAGAACACACATGCAATGACACTGGTGGATCCATGTGTGGTCTCTGAAGAGAGCACACATGCAATGACACTGGTTGTTGTTACTAAAAAGAACACACATGCAATGACACGGGTGGATCCATGTGTGGATTGTGAAGAGAACACACATGCAATGACACTCGTGGATCCATAGGTGGGATGTGAAAAGAACACACATGCAAAATGACTGGTTGTTGTTACTAAAAAGAACACACATGCAATGACACTGGTGGATCCATGGGTGGATTGTGAAAAGAACACACATGCAATGACACTGGTGGATCCATATGTGGTATGTGAAAAGAACACACATGGAATGACTCTGGTTGTTGTTAGTAAAAAGAACACACATGCAATGACACTGGTGGATCCATATGTGGATTGTGAAAAGAGCACAAATGCAATGACATTTGAATGGTACGGGTGGATTCATAGGCGGATTGTGAAAAGAGATTTTCCCTCTCTCTGTCACAAGTCTCACAAAAGCCCAAACATGTGCTCACTCTGGGTGCTATGCCCTGATTGGCTGACACAGATGTCACGCGGATCGTCTCCACCAACCGTTGATCCCATGTGATCCAACGGGCAGGATAACCCCTCCCTTCTCCATTTTTTTATGCATGGTCAATCCGTGCCACCTCTCTATCCGGCCACCGATACTAAACCCCATAAACAAGTGAAAATCCATCTATCTAACTAAAATAAATAAAATAAATGATCATATTTCCAAGAAGTCATTGACTTTGTCTTCTGGTTCGTCCTCATCTTCATTAACGCCATGGTCCCTGCCATCGCCGCCGTCGGTGCCCTCCTCTGACGACTCGACACCGCCGCCTTCCTCGAATAAGCGCGCTATCTCCTCGTCGGGGTCCTCCTCCTCCCCCTCTTCGTAGTCCCACGGGTCCATGTCACTCTCCTCCGCTTCTGCCTCCAACTGATCGATGAACGCCTCCTTGTTGGCCGAGTCGGACTCGTCCACATAGCTATCTCCTCTCTTCTTCCTGATCTTCTTCTTGTTCCTCTTATTGTCCGTACTCGTCGGTCACGCGCCCCCGTCCTGGCTGCTACTTTGCGCTCGTCCGACGCTGCAGGTACCCCACGCTCCTCCTGCACGGCTGGTACGAGCTTCGACGTCGCGGTGTCCTCGAGTGCCGATGTCGATGGATCCTAGCGTGGTCGGACACGACGTGCTGCCTCAGTAGGTGACTCGCGAGCGTAGACGATGCAGCGAAGAGCCGGGGACGCAGGACGGTCAGTGGACGGCTTGGACCTGCGATTGCCACAGCGAGGGGGCCTCGTGCTCGAGGTAGTTGCTCCGAATGGTCGATGGCGGGTACACAGAGTGGGGTGCCGATCTAATCAAGGACGAGCAGCGGTTTCGTGCGTCGTGTCCACGCATGCATTTATCGATTATCACAAAAAGGAAGAAAGAAGTAATATCTCGCGTACTGAACATAATTTGATCACAACTCAAGTGGCACAACGTATTCTAGACTCGTAAATATCCCGTGCGTGCCTATCATGTGGAGTTCAACGGAGTTGGACGTGCCGACGTGATCGTGCAGCAGTTGTGCGCGTCATTGCCCCATCAACACGTGACACAGGCACGCGGGATGTGCGCGCCGATTCCCGTGACAACCACCCGGCTCGCACACCCCTTATTATATACTGGATTTTGGGCGGCGCCAAAGACCATTGAAGTGTCCATCACAATAAAGACAAGTCCCATTGATTCCCTACCCCTGCCTCCCTGGCTTCTTTGAGAAGGTAGACCATACACGGTGGTCTTGTATATTAGTACTAGTACTACTGGACCACGGCCTGTACTCTTTACTCTTCTCCCACACTAATAATCACTATCTCCTTCCTCCTGCCTCCGCCACACTCACCCTGCAAGCCATGGCTCCACTGAGGAGGGGGAGAGGCCGGTCGACGATCCTCGCAGAGAAAAGGGAGAGAAATCGTCGCGAGGCACTTCTTGCTCTACCAGCCGCTCAAGCCCACCCTCTCATCGAGGCCCAATCTCCCCCGACAATGGCGCCGAATGTTCTAGCAGGCGAGGGCTCCTCCCGGTACGGTCTCCTTATTCTACTTCTTCTCCATCTCCCTCTCCATCATGATCTTAAACAGCTTCTTCTTGTTTTTCTTCATCTTATGGCTCTTCCTCTTCTACGTATTACAGGTCGGCCGTGGAGCCCGAATCCACCACGACGGAGGCGTTGCAGGACCCGTTCGGCCCCGTTCCATGTCACAGCGAGGTAGCAAATCTCCACGCTATTATTTCTCCGAGTTATGATGTGGATTTCTTAGATGATGTCCGCCCCACATTGGTTTTTCTTCTTCTTTTGCGAGTTGTATTTGTTTTCATGAATATGACTGGATCTCTTGGTCTTTCCTTAATACCGCTATTCATAGATTCACTATGGATTTTTTGTGATTAGGATTAGTTTATCGTGGTCATGAATAGATCTCCAGGTCCATTTTTTAACACTGCGGCCAATAGATTCAACGGGGATTTTTTTGATCTGTATTAGTATTCACGTGGGACCTGGAGTGTAATTGTAGAATTCCTATTTCAATTAACATGAATGATGCAGCGATCGAAGGCCGAGTACCGTGAGAAGGTGGCCGCGATCAGTTCCAAGATTGCCAACCAATTTTATGGGTCCCCTTTGTCTGCGGAGGCGGCAGAGTTCCGGATCTCAGAAAACCCTAATCCCACCCAGCCCACACCAATTGCGGAGATAGTGGAGAAATCCGAGCCTGAAGAAGACCTAGCGGTCCAAGTCGAATCTGGAGTGGATCGCCCTAGAGAAGCCGGATCCCAGATCGACCCACCCGCGGAAGTCAAAATTCAGGAGGAGCATATCAACGACACTGATTCCGGCTCTGATGAAAAACCTCAGAAGAAAAACCCAATGCGGAAACAACAGTGGTTACTACTGTTTCTGGGTCTGCAGGACGAGGAGGACGCGGCGGAGGCCGCGGGCGTGGCCGTGGGACTTCAAGGGTCCAAGGTAGAGGAGAACAGCAACTAGGCAAAACCTACTCTTGGGCCGACATTGCCAATAACCCATGTGTGCATCACTTAGACGCCAATGGGAGCTCGTCCCACACCAACGCCGAATGTCGTTTCAATGACGACATCAAAAGAGATGACACCGCGGGCTACAAAGCTAAGCAGAAGAAGGGAAAGAAGAATCCCGAAAAAGACAAAGAGACCAAGGAAGATTTCGACATGGAGGAAGCTGATACTTCAAATCCCAAGCCGGAAAGGAAGAAAACTTTTCCCACCAAAAAGGACACTTACATCACCTTCCTCGGATCTCAACTAACAAAGGTCAAGAAAGCAGTTCTCCACGAGCTCAATGCAATAGTTCCGGCTGTCCCTCAATATCTGGACTGGTTGGAAGTGGCAATCAGATTTGACCGCGCTGATCATCCGCCTAAGTTGCACAGGCGAGGAAAATACGCCTTAATCGTCAACTCACTTATTGACGGTTATGGTTTCTCCAAGACCCTCATGGACGGTGGTAGCAGCATCAATATTCTCTATGTCGAAACGCTATGCCGGATGAAGATCTCGGAAACCCAGCTGAACCATAGCTCTGTGATCTTTCACGGATTTGTCCTAGGAAGACAAGATAATTCCCTGGGAGAGATTACTTTGGATGTAACCTTTGGAAGTCCAAAGAACTATCGGACGGAGGCGCTTTCCTTCGAAGTGGTCCCGTTCAAGAGCGCATATCACGCTATATTCAGACGTCCGGCTTACTGGGCTTTTATGGCTCGTCTTTGTTACATTTACAATATGATGAAAATTCCAGATCCCAACAGCGTGATCACCATCTGGGGAGACCCGAAGAAAGCGCGAGAGTGCGAGGATGGAAATGCCGCCTTTGCCGATGCCGTGCTGCATGCCTAGGAGTACCAGGAGATCAAGAAGAGCATAGATCCGTCCGAGATGCCCGCAACGAAGAAGGAGGTGACAAAGCCGAATCCGGAGTTCAAGGCATCAGAAGAGACGAAGAAAGCGCCGTTGAAGGATGATGACCCCTCCAAGGTGACCTAGATAGGCGTAGGCCTAAGTAGCGCATAGGAAAGCACGCTCGTTAAGTTCCTCCAAGCAAATCAAGATATCTTCGCATGGCAGCCATCTGACATGACCGGAGTACCTAGGGAACTTGCCGAGCACTCTCTAAATGTAAACCCAAACGCTAAACCCATCAAATAGTCCCTACGACGGTTTGGCGACGAAAAGCGTAAGGCAATAGCTAAGGAACTAGCATGACTCGAGTTAGCCGGATTCATAGAAGAGGTCATCCACACTGAGTGGTCGGCCAATCCTGTAATGGTCCCTAAAAAGGACACCACTGATTTAAGGATGTGTGTTGATTATACTGCCTTGAACAAGGCTTGTCCAAAAGATCTGTTCGCTCTGCCTAGAATTGACCAAGTTATCGATTCTACGGCAGGCTCGGAACTCCTCTGTTTTCTCAACGCATATTCCGGTTATCACCAAATCCGGATGAAGGAATCTAACAAAGTCAAAACTTCATTCATAACCCCCTTCGGAACCTTCTGTTTTGTTATGATGCCCTTTGGGCTGAAGAACGCAGGAGCTACATACCAGCACACGATGCAGCGTTGCCTCCACGACCAACTCGGATGCAATGTACATGCATACGTGGATGATATTGCGGTGATGTCCAAAAAGAAGGAAACACTAATTTCCGACTTGGAGGAGACATTTGCCAATCTACGAAAATACAACATCATGCTTAACCCAAAGAAATGCTTCTTTGGAATACCAGCCGGAAAATTGTTAGGTTTCATCGTGTCTCAAAGAGGCATAGAGGTGAATCGAGACAAAATCAAGGCTATACTCAATATTTCTAGGCCAACTCGCCTGAAGGACGTACAAAGATTAACTGGTTGCATCACTGCGGCCAGTCGATTTGTAAGCCGGCTTGGTGAAAGAGCCGCACCATTATACAAACTCCTGAAAAAGACCAAGGATTTTGTTTGGATTGATGAAGCTGAAGCTGCACTACAAGACCTGAAGAGAGTACTCTCATCTGCTCCTATCCTTGCAGCGCCGGAACCTAAGGAACCGATGCTGCTCTACCTTGCTGCGACAAATAAGGTCGTTAGTATCGTCATGGTAGTGGAAAGACCAGAGGAAAATCAGGAACACCTGGTGCAGCGTCCGACTTGCTTTGTCAGTGAGGTCCTGATGGAATCAAAACAGCGGTATCCGCACTATCAAAAGTTGGCTTACGGTGTTTTTCTAGCATCCCGTAAGTTACGACACTACTTTCAGGAGCATCCAATTACTGTGGTGAGCACAACTCCCATGAGAGATATAATCAACAATAGTGACGCCACAGGACGCGTCGCCAAATGGGGCATAGAGCTTTTAGCTTTCGATATTGAGTATAAACCTCGGACAGCAATCAAATCCCAGATCCTTGCTGACTTTGTCGCTGATTGGATAGAGATGAAGGAGAACATGATCCTCCATGAGTCAGAATATTGGACCCTCTTTTTCGATGGGTCTAAGGCTCGAGGGGGCTCGGGGGTTGGCGTGGTACTCAAATCACCCCAAGGAGACAAACTTTTATACGTGTTGCAGATCCACTTCACAGCGACAAACAATATTGCCGAGTATGAAGCACTGCTGCATGGAATCCGGATCGCTAAGGATATTGGCATCCGACGTTTGATGTGTTATGGAGATTCGGATCTTGTTGCTCAACAAGTGTCGGATATTTGTAATGCAAATAAACACAAGGCAGCATATAAAGCTGTCGTGGATGATCTATCTAAATCGTTCGAAGGGTTCGAAGTTCAACACATCCCTCGAGCAGAAAATGAGGAAGCAGACGCACTATCTCGAATAGGTTCTGCATGGAAAGAGGTCCCGGATGGCGCTTTTTTAGAGCACCTCAAAGTTCCCTCAATAAAGGGAGTAGATGAGGAATATCCGACCAAATCCGACTCACCTTTGATAGCAGTTCTGGCTGAAATTCCCAGCTAGACTCAACCCTACCTCGATTATTTGGTAGATGGCAAATTACCCAAAAATGAGGTGCTGAGCCGATAGATTATCCGACGAGCAAAATCCTATACTATTATTAAAGGTGAGCTCCATAGACGAAGTGTTTCTGGGGTCTTTTAGCGCTGCGTATCTCCGGAAGAAGGAGTGGAAATCTTAAGAGAAATCCATGAAGGCGAGTGTGGTCACCACGCTGCAGCCAAATCTTTAGTGGCAAAAGCTTTTAGACACGGATTTTTCTGGCTTACAGCTCAGGCAGATGCCGAACGATTAGTCAAGACGTGCAAAGGCTGCCAAAAGTATGCCAAGCAAGCTCATGTTCCGGCTGATCAGCTGTGAACGTTACCTATAACATGGCCCTTTGCGGTCTGGGGGCTTGATATGGTAGGACCATTTAAACGAGCTCCAAGTGGATTTACTCACCTCCTAGTGATGGTGGATAAAATCACCAAATGGATTGAGGCTAAACCAGTCACTAGTTGTGATGGAGCAACATCCAAAAGATTTGTCGAGGATGTTATAATCCGGTATGGTTATCCACATAGCATTATCACAGACAACGGGAGTAACTTCTCTATGGGAGAATTGGCTGAATTCTGCAACGAGCAAGATATCCGGCGTGACATTGCGTCAGTCGCACATCCACAAGCTAACGGACAAGTCGAAAGAGCAAATGGTTTAATCCTACAAGGCCTAAAACCGAGACTCGAAGCACGACTACGACGTGCTGCGGGGGCTTGGGCAGAGGAATTACCCTCTATAATTTGGAGTTTACGAAAAACTCCAAACAGGTCAACAGGATACACACCTTTCTTCTTGGTCTATGGCGCAGAAGCAGTTCTTCCTAGTGATTTGATTCATACTTCTCCTAGAGTGGCCGCGTATATTGAAGAGGATGTCGAGATCTCGACAAAATGATCTTGACTTGGTCGAAGAAGTTCGCGTCATTGCTGAAATGAGATCTATAGCCTATCAGTAGAAGTTACGCAAGTATCATAGCCAGAGAGTCCGAGGTAGATCTTTCAATAAAGGTGATTTGGTTCTCCGGCTTGTGCAACAAAGAAAGCACAAACTTTCCCCAGTATGGGAAGGGCCCTTTTTTAGTTAGTCGAGTATTGCACAATGGATCGTACTACTTAACTGACATGAGGCTAGTGAAATAAAGAGCTGCTACTAAGAAGAGAAAGAGAGCTGGAGGCAGTACAAATCCGGATGAGTTAGACAGACCATGGAATATTGCTCATCTACATCCCTTTTATTCTTAGTTTATCCTTCTTTGTAATCATATATATGTACATGCTCTGAGGGAAATAAAAGTTTTGGTTGCCTCAAGTTTTTCTGAGAAGTTTTAACATCTTATTTCCGAATGATCATGTCATAGTCGAAAATCCCAGAATGCTTGAAAGTACTTTATGCTCATGTTCGTTCTGGTTTAGATTTCCGATTCTAAAATTGCTACCTTCGGGTATAACTCTAAAATTTCTAGTCTTTACTTTGGTTATTTGTCTGTTTGCTGGATGCGGGCATTTTCCGAGTAGTGAATTGTTGGTACTAGAAGACGGCTTTGTTTCTGAGTTTAAACTGGTTTAGCAATTGAGCTCCGTTGCTCGGCAAAGTTTCCGGCGGAAGGTTTAGCCGGCTCATGAAAGGGACGAGGTGGAAAGCTAGATAAATGATAAGTATAGATGAAAAAATACAAGTGCTTGTGTAAACATTTCAGGCACACAAAAAAAATTCAAAGTCAAAAAGTGCTGAATAGATCAAAAACTTAGCACTAGTAAAATTATAGTACTTCATATTTACAGACGCATCATGTTTTTCAGATAATACAAATATTTCAGGCAATCTATGATGCAGGAGGAGATGAAGGAGCTGCCGGCTCACTGGATACGTCACCTTGATATCTTTCCGAGATGTCCACATCCGAGGTGGTGCGTTCATCGTCGGAAATTTCTGCTATTTCTTCTGGAGGCGGAGGCGGAGTGTCCACGCAGTTGAAGAATGGAGTATCGTAGCTGGTCAAGTCAGCTACATGACACCCATATCCGGCACAGGAGTCCATAATGGCCTTGATGTCCTGCTCCTGGCCATCTTCATCCACTATAGAGTACCATATCTCCATGTTTCCATGGTGGCTCATGACCATGGTCAGAGCGTTCTGCGTTGCGGATCGCGCGTAGGACATGTTCCAATCCTGGACGAGCTGCGGCATCTCCTTTGCCTTGTCTCGCACCTGAAAATCCGACATGCTGTGCATGTCCGGAATCCTTAGAGCTTCGCCAATGTCCTCAAGGGATTGGCGGAAGTCATGAAGCAGGTCACCGACTTGGGTAAGCCGGTGGGTGCAAGGCTCGGTGGAGGAAGAGTCTGTCAAGTTCAGAGGACCTGTATACGAAACAAGTTAAGAAATATTTGACATTCAAGAAAGTCGAAGAAAAAGATAAGTCAGACAGATGGAACGTACAAAAAATGACGTCGTCAATTTCGGTCTTCTCCTCCCGAAGACTCTGGAGTTCATCCCGAAGCGCCTGGGAAAGGTCCATCTCTCTGCTAAGCTCATTCTTGAGGTCTGAGATTACTTTATCTTGAGCAGCGATCTTGTGATCACGCTCTTCAGTAGCCATGGAGGAGGATTCAAGGACTTGAGCTATGCTCTTTTCATGATCCACCTTGAGCTTACAACTCTTGGCGAAGCTCCTTGTTCTCCACCACCAAGGTCTTGAGGTTCTCGGCCTCTTCAATCATGGCTCTGGATTGTTTCACCAGCGTTGTAGGTCAAAAAGAACAATAGTTCAGGAAAAAATTCGAGATTGAAAATACAAAGACAAGGTTTGAGTCTCGGAATGTTTACCTTCGGCATCATTCTTGGCAACCTTTAGCTCAGCGTTTTTAAGCCGGAGAGCTTTGATCTCTCTCCGCTTATCGCAAACATTCTTCAACAAATCCTGGTTATAGGAACATACTTTCTGTAAGTCATAATACACAAAGTCAGAAAGCTACTTAAGACTTGGGCTAATATTTTTACTAATATTAGCACGAGCCTTGGGGGCTACACTAGTTCGTTATTTGGCATCCTAATGAAGCATAAACCCAGATTATATATCCTACTTCATGCTTGGGGGCTAGAGGATATGATATAAAATAATGGAAAAAATAGGAGTTAGAATTCCGACTTACATATTGTTTGCGGGTGAGTTTATCCAAACCCGCGTTCACTTCAGCGGTCACCTTCTCGGCGAGAGTCAGAGGAATCACTGGAGCTGTTGGAAGCTCACCAGCCCTTATACTCTTGTCACGAAGGCGCACTTGGGCGAGAAGGTCAGAGAACTTGACGTCCTCTGCTTCTTGCGCTTCTTCTTTGGCAGGCAAATTTCTTTTCTCCAGGCATTGCCTGGCTAGCCGCTGGATCTCTTCTGTAGATTTCCGGGATATGCCAAACTTTGCAAGTCCCGGATTGCTGAGATGGTTTTCGGCGAAGGTTTCTGCCGAGGGATCATTACCCAAAGAGGGTTCACCCTTATCTAAATCTGACTCACCCATGGTGACGTCAGTTTGCGACTCAAGGTTCGCAGGCTCCGATGAAGGAGCTGGATCTTCTACGGTGACCGGGGAGATCACCTGCGTTGTGGAAGGTTGAGGGGCAGGAGTCGGAGGAGCCACGGTAGGAGAAGCTATGGTAATCTTCGTCTGCCACAGCGGCTTCGAAGGAATCCCTTTCCCTTTGCCCTTGACGAGCGGTTTTGCTCTGAGAATGTAATAAAGTCGGAAACATTACATCTCGGAAAGAAATTCTAATAAGGTACAAAGGCGGAAATTGTGATTGAAAGTTACCTCTTCACAACAGGCACCTCCTTTGTGCCAACAACAACTGTCGGAGTTTTGCGCTTCTTGAGCGCAAGGTCCGGCAATGGGACCACCTATGTCTCCTGAGAAAACTCAGGAGGATATCCTTCGAGCGGAGCAAATTCCGACTCGGGGAGGTCAGCAAGCTGAAAAGAAGAAAACATATCAGTATTGTAGTATAACTCAAAGATTGAAACACATAAAAAACTGTACTGATGGAAGCTTACCGGCACTACGGGGTTTTCCGCCGTGTGCATATCCAGAGAAACCTCCGGGATTCTCCTCGCGATCCGCTCCTTGATCAGCCACTTAATCTGGCTTATATAGCCCTGCGTGGTCTAGGCTTTGGAGCTGATGCGGAGGGAATCTTTCTTGGATGACGTGATGGAGTGCATCAGTCGATCCCCGTGGTACTGAAGGGGCTGGATCCAGCGTGAGACCCAGCATTGGACCAAGTCGGATCCCTTCAGTCCTTTGTGTTTGATCAAATATTCGATCCGCCTCTTAGCGAGGATCATATCATCGGTAAGAGCCGGAGCAGCCTCGTCCCAAGAAGGTTGGGTCATGGCAGCTCCGTCAACAAAATCCGGCAAAGTAGTGGCTTTGCTGGGAGCCGGAATATCCTTATGATAGAAAAATGTGGCTGGCCATTGTTTGACCGAGTCACTAGCTAGAACTTTGTGTCGGGTGGCGTTAGAAACCAAGTTCCGGCTTAGTTTGAAATCAAGCTAGAAAATCCGAGTAACCTGTTGATAGGTCTGACTTATTTTTAAAGACCCGGATCGTATTTTTTGTTGTGAAGTTTCAAGAACCCTTCAAGATTCTGCAAGCCGAAGATCATGCTAGATGATGATGAATCCGACTTTGGATCTTGGAGGCCTTCGGGGGCTACTGTTGGGGATATACTTTTCGGGTATCCTCACAGTTCCTCACTGACCAGGGTGGCCCACTTCGGGTTAGAGCTTTGCTTCACGGGTGGCCTAGTCAGGGAGAAAGACGGAGTCCAATCTGGCTACGGGAAGGCCCAGAAGACTTACCGACTTAGGCCCATAATGTTACTTGTAGTTCAAGATGTACGCTGTAACCAACTCTTAGTCATAGCCGGATAGATCTCTCCTGTAAACCCTAGGCCAGATATCTATATAAGCCGTCCTAGGGAGAGCCTTTAGGGCAAGACAACCCAATACTTTAGACCCTCAACTCGCACAGGCGAAACCATTGTAACCCATATTCCGGCTCTGCCGTATTACTGGATTGCTAGCAGGAGTAGGATCCGTCCAAAGCCAGCGGATTCGAACCTGGGTAAACCTGTGTGCTCACCATCCCGGAACACCGTACGTCTCACACCCCTCTCTTCCGCACGCCTCGAGGACCCCCTCATGGCGTACTTGTCCTCAATCCGACGACAACCAACATGAGCTTGCACACTCCCTCACCCAAGCTAATGAGAGCCTACGCAATCAATTATCTGTGCAGAAGGAGATCTCGGTAGATTTTGCACGTGACGTTGTTAGGCTGCAGAAAGTGCTCGACCGACATGCCATCAAGATAATCAACGAGCTCATGGAGGAGAAGAAGAATCTCGTGGAAAGGTGCATTCTCCTACAGGACGACGTTAGCGAGGCACTCAGAGGACGCGTCGAGGAAACCAAGGCTACCATCCAAGCCTACCATGATAGGAACCGTTGCCTGGATGTAGTCAAGGAGATGAAGGCGGACATGAGCAGAGGGATCACCGTACTCGAGGGTGTTCGGAAAGAGAACGAGGAGCTAAGGGCATGTCTGGAGGCGTACCGGAGCAATGCCCAAGTCTGATTCGAGTTAGCGGGGACACGAATACTAGTTCGTCCTCCTCTCCTTTTGTAATGTTTAGGGTTCAAGGAGCAATGCCCATGTCTGCTTCCCATTATAGGGTGCAATAAGAATCCTAGGGCAACTCCTTATCTATCTAGACATGTGTTGGTGTTCATGTTCATGAATGGACACCATGTTCTCTTTCCATATGTATCTGGACATGGGTTTCTGCATTATGAGTTTGCCACTCTCCTACTACTATTTGGTGATATTGGGAAAAACCCACAGCACACTAAACTGCTGATAAATCTTATTTGTCTTCAAAATTGAAATTATGATAGTGCCACTAGTCGATTCATAAAATGTTGATTAGTCCTAGATTGCTTCTTCCTTGAAATTATGACAGTGCCACTAGTCGATTCAATTAATTATGGAAACTAACCAGCTTGTCCTGGTGAACTGAACAAACCATACCATGTATTTTTTATGCAGGGAAAGAGGCGAAAGATCGACCAGGACCTGTCGACCTGGCTAAAAGACAAGATAGAAATCCAAAGGGAGAAGCGGAATTCCTAGAAACTAGCCTTTGACCAACTGCGCGCTGAATTCGCGGTCCTTTCTGACAAGTGCCAGAAACTGAAGGAGTTAAACGCCGACTGGGCGAAGCTACACAGTGAAGGTCGTGCCTCGGCTAGGAAGCAGACGGAGATCATGAAAGGGATCTTGAAGGAAAATCGTATGGCTACGAACAAAATTCTCCAATCCGTGACGGAGCGCTGGAACCTATAGCTGAAGCACAACATAGTACTGAAGGAGCTGGCCAATCTTAGGGAGGAAAACAGGCAGCTCTGGGCCAGGCTCGCTTGAACACAACATATGTCTATTTAGTACTGAACTGCCTGGTTTATCCTCTAAAGTGGTGATTTTGTAAGCGTGAACTTAACTCTATGCACGATATGTGTGTTCGTCTGAAATTAGTTTGCTCGAGGATTGAGTTTGGCTTAGTTCGGAAAGCACAACTGCAAGTCTTACAATTAACTAGTTTCAGGCATTGGTACAACATAAATTATTCATCTCGAATTTCCTTTATCCTCTATAGTCTGTCCTTGTTCACCCTCGCACGCCTTCTTCAGTTCCTTCAACAGATTCGGAATGCAGCACTCTAGCTTCTTCTTGTCTTCCCTGAGCTGATCCCTCTCCTTTTCTCCATTATGAATCAGCAACCTGTGACTATCCTGAAGCTTCTTTGCAGTTCCAACAACCAAGCTCCCATCGATTCCGTCAGTTAGCTTTGACTGCAAATTCTCGATTTCTTATTCCAGCTCCTTATTTCGTACCGACAGCTTATAATTTTTTCAGCTGCATCACTTACATCAGTAAATCTCCCCGACCTTTCCAACTCATACATCTCCCATAACTGTGCCAAACATTTCTTAAGTGCATCTGGCCACTCAAGATCCACCCACTCTACTGCTTTACACACCGGGCCAACCTAAAAACACACACACTATAGTGTTATGAACATGCACGATACATTTTACTTCATGTCACAGTTGCACATAATGTAAACGAACCTAATTTGTACAGCCCAAAAACCTTCTCCCAGTGTTACTGCCTTCGAATGCAAAATATCTCCTCAGTTTTAGCCCATGGTCACATGGCACTTCTCCATCGAGATCTAGGCCCTCCCATTCCGAGTCGTAGATCGTCCTTGGTACCTATAGGTAAACGCAAAGCTGAAATCGAACACGATTGCATGCACATCTGGTCGGGCTCAGATCGAGTGATTTACCATTGCCTAACCCTAGCCCGAGAAAACAGAGGAACTCACATCATGGAAGGAATACTCGATGTCAGAGAGAAGGTTGTCGCTGCTCGACTGGTCGTCCTCGCCGTTCAAGGATAGCATGGCGAATGCGACGGCGATGGCGACGACGACAGCGTCGATGAGAGAGAGAGAGAGCGAGAGAGAGAGAGAGCAGCCCTTCTACCGCTGCAATGATGACTAAATTGGCATGTTACAATAGTTTAATGGATACCATGCCCTTTCCCTGGATTACTGTCTCCTGCCTGATATGGATTCTCTTCACACATTCTCATTTCAAATATTAAACCTGCACTCCCTCCATCCCAATTTCATTGCCTAACGAAAACATAGCAGTATATTACATCATCCAAATAAACAAAATCATGTCAACTACAAGGTACTTATGCATCACTTCTTCAGTCATGGTTTCACAAAACATCACATTACAATCTCTCAACAAACGTAATCACAGAAACAAGAATATTACATCAACTCAAGAAACAAAATCATGTCGACTACAAGGTACTTACACATCAATTGTCCTGTCATGGTTTCGCAAAACATTACATTACAGTCTCTCAACAAACAAAATAACAGAAACAAGTACAGTACAGCATCTCAAGAAACATAATCATGTCAACTACAATGTATTTATGCATCACTAGTCCAGTCATGGTTTCACAAAACATTACATTACAATGTCCCAACAAACATAATACTGAAAGAAGTATGGTACGTCATCTTAAGAAACATAATCATGTCAACTACAATGTACTTATGTCTTATTACAACAACGATGGTTTCAGTGAGTGACATGTCCGAAAATCTCAACAGCTCGCACAACATTATATCGCAATCTCTCAACAAACATAATCACAGAAGCACGCTCTAAATGCAACAGCAGTCAATATTACAAATACAAGCAGGGGAACCCCGCGGTCCATATGACAAGCCCAGGGTAGCAGATCTCATCAGATCTCATCAACGTCGACCACCTCATTCTGTTCAGCCACTACAGGGGCATCTACATCCACTATAACCTGTTCAACAACATCAGAAATGGTACCAAGGAAGAACACCTTCCTGGTTCGCTTCTTTCGCCGCATAATCTGCATAAGATCTTCAGTATCCAAAACATCTTTGAATTGCTGCTTCTTATGATGCCACCACCGGATTTTTGCCATCTTCTTAGTGCCAATACTGATTTCCTTACCGATCATCTCTCTCATTTCATCAAGAGTTATGTTTTTGGAATCGATAGTGATCTCCACAGTACATGATGAAACTGGCTTATTAACTCCCTCATCAAGTTTTTCCATGTATGAATCCACCTCTATGCGTATATTGAACTTATCTAGATCAGCATCTATTGGTCCGTATTCTCTAGGAGCAGAATCTCTGGCAGCAAGATCTCCAGCATCTCCATACATATCATCAATCATTGCTTCAACTTTCACCTTACGATCAGCTGCACAACACTCCCAAACCATCTGAAGCTCATGGGAGTGCTCAATTTGCTGATAGGTATCATTCATGTTGCGCCACACCAATTTTGTCCTATGTCTAGAACCCCAGGGAATTCTAGCGGCAAGCATATCTACCAGCTACGAAACAGACACAACCTCTTTGCAATTCACAAGCAGATGCACATCTTGCCCGAACACAACCCTCTCGCAACCAAAATCAAGCTTTGCAGTGTACTGCCGAACATGAACTGTGAACTCACATAGGTCACTCGTATCAAAAATGTGCCTAATTTGATAAAAAAAGGGGAACATTTCACTTCATTCTATTCTATTATACCGTAACTAATCTACTTGCAAGATAAGGCACAGATAAGAAAAATTCACCTCTCGCTCTTCTCCTGGGTTTTCTTCTTCGAGATCTGAGTGCTACATCCACCCACCAGAGCCGAACAATCCACCGCCGACCTTGCTTTTCTCTTCAACCCGCTGCTCGTAGGTACCTTGGGAGCAGAATCCTTGCTGGCCTCCTCGCTAACCGGGGCAGAAGACCTCGCCGCTGCTACGCGTTGAGCCCCAGACTTGGGCCCGAACGGACCCTTTTCAGTCGGCGACGTATCTACAACCTTCGCCTTGCAAGACATGTTGGGCCACCGCCGTCGGATTCAGTGTCGGGGGAGGGAGAAAAAAGGTCCTCCGCCGCCGGCAGATTTAGGGTCGGGGAAGGGAAGAAAAGGGGCCGCCTCCACCGCCACAGCAAGATTCGGTGTCGAGAGTTAGGAAAGTACAGTAATGGATTTGCCCCTACAACACGTGCAGGGTGGCTAAGAAGAGTGACCGGCGAAGGAGGGGCACAGCAGGAACTAGTGTAACGGAATATCCTGACTTACGGGCACGATTTGAAAATATTGGGTTTGGCCATCATTCACTCGAAAGACCCCTCTCAGCAATTGGCGCCCCAACTTTTCGAATCGCGGTGATAAAAATCAACTTGGCTACCGCGTTGCCTGGCTACCCCAACTTTCGGGCCGCAAAATGATATTCTCTGTTTTAGGGCCCCCCTTGTGTTGACATCTTTAATGATGATTTCTGACAACTTCATCTGCATACGATGGAAGTATTATCTAAGATCATCATCGTCGATTTGTGCCCAACTTTTCAACCCATTCTTGGAGACTAGAAGGCTACGATAGGTTCTAGCAATCTCAGACAAACCCATTAAGGTGATGGTGGACATAGAAGGCCTTGTTGGAGCTACCATTAGCTGGCTGCTTGACGTAGGGGAAGTCGAGAACGTGCTTGAACACGTGTCTACCATCCCTGAAACAATCCCCCTTATTTGTGAAGAGGCATCCCTTTTTGGCATAGCCCTTGATAGCCTCATCGAGAACACCCCTTATTCTGGTATAGTCTTACTTCTTCATCCAACTCCCCAAGTCGAAATACGTGGCTAGCGAATATCTCAGGGAAATGATGATGAGTGTGCAGTATTTGTCTCTGCGCAACACAATTGGAATGGAATGTTGGAAAAAGGGCAAAGGAGAAATCTATAAGAAAGGCATAAGTTATGGTGGCGAGCGAGTGTGTACTTACTCGGGAAAGAAAGGTAAAAGAAGTGTGTCCTTGCATGTAGTCGGGATCCACTATCGCGACTTGTGGGGTACTCTCTCTCTCTTGATCTTCATCACCAAATTGAGCACGTATAGGCGGACCAAGTTGTAGGCTAGCTGTTTTGAGAGAAGCATCTTGAAGACATCCTCGTACACTATGAAGAATAGTTCCGCGGGGGCATCATGGATGAAGCCCATGTCCGATGGCACCTTGGCCATGAAAACCAAGTAATTTGGATCTTTGTCTTTAATAAGGAGGCCCTCTAGTGTCTTGATACCCTCATGCAAACTTACCATGGATCCACGCGCAACACGAAGCAAATCCGGAGTCAATATCGGTTCACCGGCTACATTCACTCGGGGCAAGCCATACTGGATGGCTGGTACAATATCGTCCTGAGCCCGGATCCTCTTTGGAGGAGGCTAGCTTGCAACCTTATTATTATTCTTACTTATCCTCCTAGGCTTCTTCTTTGCAATATGGTCCTCCACTAGGGCTGCTATTTGCTCACCGACCGCCTTTCGGAGTGTGTAAGGGCTGAAAACCAATCCCGGTTTATCCTGTGCGTCAGTGGCGAGATGCGTCTCTTGAGAAAAATCATGGAAGACCAGGCGCTGCGTGCATGTATTTGGATGACCAGCTTGATTTTCATGAGCGGTGAAGGGTTCTTCATCCACACAAGGCATATATAATCCTTTGTTGGTGCGGTGTTGATGAAGCCATCGATATTGACCAATTCATCATCATCTTTGTGGTTGCCATCATGTGGTGGTGGTGGGGGCGATGGCGATTGCGGTGCAACGTCTTCGCCTTGGGGTGGTACACACACTCCCAAGACTTGGCAGTGTCGACAGGTGGTGGCAATGATGATTGGCTTCCGAGGTGGTGGACGGACGATCGAGGTGGCGCCGGTGCGCCCTCCCCCGCAAGACAAATCTGGGTCTTTGGCCATGTCAAGGGCCAATTGTGGCATTCTGCAAGGGTCTTGTGTCCGTCGGCTCCCTGAGGATGAAAGGGGGGTTCCATGTCATTGCACCCTATCAACACCCGATCCAACCTGACCCTCATCACGTCATCCTCCATTGGATTGTTGTGCATCGTGCGGCTCGCCGGTTGTATGGGACTGCCCTTGGCAACATCCTTCAACTCACCTCCAACAACTTTAAGCAAGAGTATGCAAGTAGTGTCGTGAGACAAAACATGTCTAGCATCATGAGATGGTATTCATCAAAAAGGCATAAAGGAGATGACGTGCAATAACTAATTAGTTACCTTCGTGATGGCGTTAATCTCGGCTAATGTGGAGACACGGCCGATGCTGGCGTCCGACCTATCAGCATTCTCCCACTCGGGTGCCTTATGAAGCACCACCGTCATCGGCTGCACCTTGGTATCTTTGGTGGGAGGGGCATCGGTGTGACCAAAACGAGCGGCTGTGGAGTAGAGTTGGTGGCCAGTAGGGTCACCAGGTCCGGCGACACGTTAACGTTGATGCTTGAGTTGTTGCCGCTGAATTTGGGTAGCTGTATCGGCCCCTCATGACCTGCCGCATTCCAAGCAGCTAGCCCCTTGAGCAACCCAGGGGGGATGATCGCGCGGAGATTCTATTCCACTAACTTGTCCACTATTTTCTCGTCCACTTTTTGCTCTAGTGTCTACACCTTCACCTTCAGCTCTTCGACAACGGCTTTATCCTTAGCTGCCGATTGTTTCTTTCTCTACCTTCTTTTCGCGCGGAGATTCTATTCCACTAACTTGTCCACTATTTTCTCGTCCACTTTTTGCTCTAGTGTCTACACCTTCACCTTCAGCTGTTCGACAACGGCTTTATCCTTAGCTGCCGATTGTTTCTTTCTCTACCTTCTTTTCTTGGTGTCCTCTTTGTAGTACTCGGTAAACTTCATGCTTGTACCGAAGCTGGACACACGGCCAGCTGAGGACGGAGGCAAACACGTGTCCCTCTTCTTGTAAGCTTCTTCGCCCTGTTGAAAACCATGTCCCACGGCTCCGTCAAATCTTGGGACGACGCTTTGTCAGGAGAGTTCAGTTCCTTCTCCTGAAGAGACAAGGAAAGGTGAACCCATTTAGATTATTGGCTTCATTATTTTAATTAGAACGCAATAGACTTGAGATCCGTGGTAAATTCCTTACCAGCTCCGTCTCGAAGTCCTTCACCTTTGGATCGTCGGTGACGAACTCCCTTGTAATTGGGTCTAGGTAGTAGTGATCCCAAACAAAGTTCCTTAGTTGTAAGTCCATGATTTTAAGCCACGGGTTGTCTTTACCTAGGCGTTCAAGCTCGATATCCTTCTTGTCCCAAATGGGCTATTTCCCTCTGTAACAGCCGCTTCGAAGCTGGTCGTTACCTATGTTCTATTCCTGCATTCTCCTCACCCACCCATTCCATGTTTTAGCGTCATTGGTAGCTATCACCTCCTTGAATATCTTGAACTCTTGTTCGTCGAGCATCGGATTTTTCCTACTTATAACCTCCTAGCTTTCACTGTTGTCAATGATGTTCTTTACCCGAGTTTTCCAGTTGCTCAAGGCATTACTCATCTTCGTGATGGCTAGTTTGTTCACCGGGTTCTTTCTCTCCAGGTTTCTAAACCGCTCTGGGAATGTGTATCACTTGTGAAGCTTCTTATGGAGGTTATCGACCAAAGCCACATTGGAAACACCTCTGATGTGCGTCGTGTTGATCAACATGCTTTCCCGGATGATGCACCCGAGTTGCATGTCGTACCACTTGGCAATCGTCACAGGGTCCATTGGTTGGCCACTTTCTGTGGCTTCAGTGAACTCATCGCAGACATTGCTGAGCACTTGTGGCTTCCAATCCTTCCTTTCCTCCTTCTTCTTCTTCTTCTTCTTCTTCTTCTCTTCTTCTTCTACTACTACTACTACTTCTGCATAGCGGCCGGGTTGTCGCTACCGCCATCGATGCGAGCGTTGCCATCGGTGGTGTCATTATCCTCGCCACCTTCCCTAGTTTCATCATACTCGTCGTCATCCCTATCGTAATCATAATCTCCCACATTGCCCCCAACAGCTCTGGCGGTAGTCACTGCCATCGGTGGTGGTGTCATCCTCGTCTCCTCCTCTGTCTCCTCCTACTCTTGGGACACCCACTAGAATGACTCGTTGGCCTCTCTAGCTTGCTCTTCGACGCTCATGTTCTTAGAAGGGTCGGGCTCATCGTTTCCTGACATCTTTGCACTTTATAAAAAAGAGGCAAAAAGTTAGCACAAATATCGACTGAAAAATTCAGCACGACCTTTGCTAATTTTTTAACCTAGGAGTGCCCATTTCTCAACCGAAACGAAAGTGAATAGACACTTAGGGAGAAACAGGCAACTCAATTGAAATCCCTACAACATTTACACACAAGAAAACAGCCCCAGCCCCCATCCACAGCCTCAACAACAGTAACCATATAGTACCAATATTTGTAGTAACAACAACACCATATAGTACCAATATTTGCAGTAACAGTAGCTCAATATGGTAACCAATATATTGCAATAATGGAAATACCAGCAGTAACTAATAGGCAGTAATAGCAGCACCATATAACAGTAGCACCATAGGCAGTAACAACAACACCATATATTGCTTATAGTAGTTTTTTGACTTTTGAATTTTCTACATACACATAGTTTTGAACTTGCCAAAACTCTTAACATGAAAAGTGTGCATATTTTAATCCTTCATCCATTGATTCAAACCCCACCTAAATCAGACCACCAGAACTCTAAGAAACGCCTTCTGAATTTTCTATCATACACAAAACTTTGGAATTTTCTGCCATACAAAACTTCTTAATTAGTGGAAGCCAAACTAATTAGTAGAAGACAAATTTATAAGGGTCTAGTCAATAAGGGTCCAGTCATATGATTCCTATATAACAAAGATATTAGAAAAAGTTCTACTGAAAAGTTCAGCTCACAATACTCATTAGGTCTGATTAGCTTACGAACATTGTATATGTTATGTAAACAACATTTGTATTGGATAACCTTTGACTATGCTAATGGTTTATTATCATGTAATAGAGGCTAGAGATAAGATAAAACATAACAAATTGTGTCCTGTATACAGTAATACATATACAAACACATATTATAGGCATGGTTTACAGCCAACACAACCCAAAAGTCCCAGAAACATGCCACACAAATGCTTATGCAATAGTAAGTAGTTGATTCAAATAATTTCATGTCTAGTGTAACCATGTTTCTAATTTCTATTTACATGTCCTTTAAACTGCCAAGGTATGTTTTCTACATATGTATTGTTAACAAACACAATTGAATGTTAACCCATAATTAATACCCCTTCTAGAACAAAAGAAAATAGGAAACAAGCACACAGATGAATCATGAATATCTTTAGAGTTTGATTTGACAATATATCCAATCATTAAAACACCAACATATATGAATTATATCAGGTATAAGAACAAATATAGTGGTTGAATGAAACAACTGTTAAACCAGCCTTCTAACACGGAAAATGCAACTATAGAAAATTATTTGCATGATAATTTAGAGCTTCTATAGTACATAATCAGGTAGGAAAGACCAAGCAAATGCTTCATAAAGACACCCAGAGGGAGGTAATGTGCATGTATCAACAGTCTTGATAGCACATGATGGGAAGTTAGTGGCCATAAGTACTCAAACCTCTAACTTGAGAAAACCAAGTGTTACTGAATATATCAAGAGCAAATAGCACATGATGGAAAGTTAACATGCTTCACGGCTCCGATATAGATAACATCCTGAGCAAACCAAGTGTTACTGAATCATAGTTTGAATGAAAAAACTATTATTACTCAATCTATGCAATTACATATGTGCCCCCAAACTAGATTTTTCAAACCTGCCATCTTAGACTTCATGACCTTGTAATATTGAAGTAAATGCAATTACCAATGAGCAAGGGACCAAGGGTAAATCTGTACAACTCATGGGTACATTACCACAACACCAAAACCTAGACAAATGCACCTACATTCACTCGCCGGTCTAGGAAAATATCCCCAATTCTAGCACACAATAGACCAGGCCAGGAGGCACACTCCAAGTGAACACCAACAGTAAGAAGATCCAGACCAAAAAAGCAAGAAGACACCAATGTACATCTCCAAGTAACACTTACCGTGAAGCACGCTATAAATCTTAACAAGACCAACTGTTTGGCACTGGGTTTTTCAGTACTAATCAATCATATACCAATTGTCACCCGGTAGAGGAAAATGTACATGGTGAAGCCACTAACTTATGGCCAGGAGTACTAGGGGAAGGCCAGGGGAAGGATGTGACGATTGCCTAGAGTGGCTTGAGTGGACGATGGACGGCGAGGTGGCTTCTGGTGGTGGTGGCTGGTGAGCGACGACCATGTGCTCCTCCTCTTTCCTGAAGCTTGGCGGTGCAGTGCTCCCTACTGCGGGTGGGGCCTCCTCCTCCTTCTCCTCTTGGGTCGTAGGTGCGCGCAAGCGGCGGAGGGTTCTCCTAGTGGTGCTAGGGTTCGCCGGGCACGCGGGTTGGGGAAGGAAAATGAAAGGGGGCTAGGGAAGGGGAAAGGGGAAGAGCCGAACCGGTTATTTGGCTAAGTGCCGAATTTCTGTGGTTCGTATCTAAAGGATGCGCCACATAATTGCAAGATTTCTCTGACGCATCTCTCTGATATGCGCCACGGAAATTTGGCACTTAGTCTAAATAAAAGATGCACCTGTCTGTGACACAAAACATTTGATACCCTATTGGTATTATCTAGTTTGCTCCACTATTATAAACCTGGGGCAACTAGGTTCAAATCCTGGCTGTCTCCCAATTTTTATTTCTTTTTTAAAAAGTAATTTAAATTATGGTAAATCACGCAAGAACATATATATACTTATTTGCGAGTACACATAATTATATTATTCTCAAAAATATCCGAATCATATACACATCAATATCCGTATACAAACACGAATTAATATCATATACATAATTATATTATTCTCAAAAAACCCCAAATCATATACATCAATATAATTTTAGTCGAGCTAGCCTCTCCTCATAATCTTCTTGCCCTTTTTCGTCGTTGTTGAATACTTTAGCCTGGGTACTTTGAGATTTCTTCTCGTGAAGGGACAACCTTTAGTAGGTAGTGTGTTCTTCCTTCTTACTGTAGTAGTAGGCATGTCGAAGTACTTGTCGAATTCCTCTTTGATCTTTGGATCGCCGTTCTTGTCGAAGTCTTGCTCGTTGGGGGCTCTTTCTATTCCGATGATGCTCCTCTTCCCCCTCCTCACTACAACACGGTTGGGCTTTGATGGATCGGTAATAAAAAAGCATTGATCAACTTGGCTAGCGAGTACCCATTGTTCATTTTTTGCAGAGGTGTTCTTCGCTGATTTGGCATCGTGTATAACCATGGTGGTGAAATACTGGCTTTATTTTCCCACGTTCTTGGCCCATCTAACACGGAACATCGGTACCGTCTCGCCACAGTAGTTGAGATCCCATATCTCCTTGATCTTTCCATAGAATCTTTCCATGACAGTAGTCTCGTCATCGGCGAAGGATACATAGTTACTCCTGAGTTTTGATATTTGCTATTCATGTCCTTTTCCTTGGTGTAGAATCTATAACCGTCTATGTCGTATGACTGATAGGTCCTTAGGTTGTGCGCTAGGCCCTGTGACAAATAGAATATGAGGTTTTGATCTTCCATAGAAGGCGTCTGCAGGGGATAGTCCAGCAGCCTTTTCCCGAACCAACCCATGAAGCTAGAGTTGTGCTCTCTGGTTATGTCTCCCTTCTTCCTCGGCTGGCCCAGGTTGACATACTCCTGCTCAGTTAAGCTTTTGTGCTCTTCCACCCAAGTGCCGACCAATTCAATGTGTTGTAGCACGACTCAGTGTGCCCTGTCAAAGTCGGCACATCGACCAGCAATGCCAACATGCAGTGAGCGGTAGCCCTCATGGTGACCATGTCCAGCAAGGCTTCCTAGGTGCTTCTTGGTGGGTATTCCAACATCCTCGTTCTCGGTGGTTAGATAATTCTGGTAGAAGGAGATGCACTCATAGATCAGAAAGCCCTTGGATATGCTTCCATCTGGACGAGACCTCTTGAGAAAGAATCCTTTGATGATACTGTTCAGTCTTTCAAATGGCATCATGTTGTGCAGGAATGTCAGCCCGAGCTGGATGATGTCATCCACGACATGGACAAGAAGATGCACCATGATGTCAAAGAATACGAGCAGGAAGTAAATCTCGAGCTCAGATAGTATCACCACGATCTCTTCCTATATCCTGTCGACCTGCTTCACGCTGATCGACTTCCTAGAGATGACGTCAAAAAAGTTGTAGAGACTATTGGGGATATACTTTCTGGGTATCCTCACTGTGCATCACTGACCAGGGTGGCCCACTTCGGGTTAGAGCTTTGCTTCATGGGCGGACCAGTCAGGGAGAATAGACGGAGTCTAGTCCGACTATGGGAAGGCCCAGAAGACTTACCGACATAGGCCTATAGTGTTACTTGTAGTTAAAGATGTACTTTGTAACTGACTCTTAGTCATAGTCGGATAGGTCTCTCCTGTAAACCCATGGCTGGATATCTATATAAGCCGTCCTAGGACAAGCCTTTAGGGCAACCTCACAATAGTCTACAATCTGAACTCGCACATGCAAAACCCTTGTAAACCATATCCGACGCTGTCGTATTACTGGATTGCCAGCAAGAGTAGGATCCGTCCAAAGCTGGCGGATTCGAACCTGAGTAAACTTGTGTGCTCACCGTCCCGGAACACCGTACGTCTGACACCCCTCTATTCTGCACGCCTCGAGGATCCCCTCATGGCGTACGTGTCATCAATCTGACGATAGTTGGCGCCCACCGTGGGGCAAGTGAGCTTCGGATCTGCGTTACGAGCGAAATCTGCAAGAATTGGAATAGGCGAGACAATCGTCGTCGGTCATGTCCTCTACGCCAGCAACGTCCCTCTCATCATTCTCGATGAGACCTGGATTGTGGCTAGGAAGGTCGTGATTGCCTACACCATCATGTCTTTTGGTGAGATTGATGTTTACATCGGTTTCGCTAAACCTGCCCCACCCACCCCAGCGGTGATGATAGAGGCAGAAGAAGCTTTTGGATCTACTTTGTGCATAGAGGCGGAAGAGTTCCGGATCTAGGAAAACCCCAATCCCACCCAGCCCGCACCTAACGCGAAGATAGTGGAGAAAGCTGAGCCTGAAGAAGATCTTATGGTGAATGTCAGATCAAGAGTGGATCTCCCTAGCGAGGTCGAATCCCAGATCGATCTTCCCATTGAGATTGAAATCTAGGAGGAGCAAGACAACAACTCTGGTTCCGGCTCTGCCAACCCCGAATCATATCAACCTTTCATGAGGCACACGTTGAGGCGTATAATGCTGCAAGGCGCAAGCATGGATGAGGTTCTCGAGACCATCAAATGTTTCGAGGAAGCCCACGAGGAAAGCCGCAACTACCTCAGGACGCACACGTCACACTTTGTCGGATATGTTGGATCCGGATCTGGCTCTGCCGATGCTGGAGACAACGAAGACTAGTGCTGGAGGCAATCAGAACAAACACCGATTTATCGAAATCTTCGGATGATTCAATGATGTCAGCAGATTTCCAAAAGTTCTCCGTGGAGTACGAAGAGGAGTACAACTCCAAAGCTACTGAAGAAGGAGAAGCCATGGATAAAGGATCCAGAGAAAACTCTCGCAAAGCGCAGGATGATATGGATCTCGGAGCTAATCCCGACATCTAGATGTCCGAAAGTACTGATCAGAGCTTGACTCAAGGAAACAAACCCAAAGCCGTCTTTTCTACCGGCGTTGCCAAGAAGGCAAAGAAGAAGAAGAAGATGATGATGAACAAGACTCTGACAAAAGATCCTCTGGCTGAGGAATTGGTTGCCGAAGATTACGAGGAAGACTCGAATGGAGCTCTAATCCTAGACGAGCCAAAGGAAACTCCGGTTGATGGATACGTGATTACTGCTGGTGCTCGTAAACTCATCGGTGATGCGTTGACTACGCTAATCCCTACTGCTGCAGAGCTTACACCTGCAGAATTGGAAGAAAGGGCCCAGACCCTAGAAGCTAATAACATCAAGGAAGAGAAGAAGCGCATTGCATATGCGGAGCAATTCATCTCTCAGCAGCATCAGAAGACCCAGAAAGGCTCCGTGCGGGTTGACAAATATCTGGAGGTCCACAAGATCCTTTTTGAGGGAGATCCGTAAGCACCTCGTTTTGATAGCAAGGGAGATCCGGTGTATTCAACGCTAGTGCAAAATACTGTTGTAGCTCGAGATATCCTGGCGAACAATCCAAACCCAGATCAAGTTCGGTTGGGTGTAAAGCTGCTTACCAAGGGTTTGGAGCAACAGAAGGTTGCGAAGTCTGGAAGCGAAAACACTGGTCTCTAAATCCGGTCAATGTCGCACAGACCCGTCCTGGGATGACATTAGGCCCCAACGGGACCCGGAACGGTATCACCGTCCCAACCGTCGGGAAGATAACTACTCAAGAACCAGATCGTCAGGGCAATGACACAGATCCGCACATGACTGGAGTAATGTTTCTCCAGCCACAGACCGAGATGTAGTTGTAGCACTGGTTTCGAGACACCCTCCCGGCGAGAGTCAAACAATTTGAGGGAAGATGAAAAAGAGCAATGTCAGGAGGAGGACCGACAAAGGATGCCACCTCCTAGACATACAAGTCGTCTAGCTGAACCTCATCACAATGGGGGAAACGACGGATGAACAAACGGCGGACACCATGCTGAGTCAAGCCGGCAGGGGGCTCGTCGTAGTCAAGACCCTCCCCGGAATCAGAATTATGACGCTCCGGATGGAGGTTGGCGCTTAGCCGGAAACAATCCACCTGCACCACCCTCTCCACCAAGCAGCCATCACAGCGACCCTCGAGGAGGCCAAGGAAGGCATCATGGTGGAGAAGGTGGTGGTAGAAGCAGAAGTCCAATTCCAAGGCACCGTAGCCACAGTGAACAACCAAGACGGCATTCTCTGTCACCAAATGATGTGAGACGGTGGTACGAGTTGGAAAACGTCTATGTGGGTCCAAAATGCTTCGGACCGCGCATCTGAGAAACAAGATTCCCAGAAGGATTCGCCATCTCAAGACACATCCAACCCTACGACGGTGTCGCTCGGCCAGATACTTGGCTTCAGGACTTTTTCCAGGCTTGTTGTATCGCCAAAGGCGGAAATAGCATGGTCGCAGCCCGGTATCTCCCGCTTACGCTGAGGAAGACAGCACGATTGGCTCAATGAACTTCTAGAAAACAGCATCCATAACTGGTATGACATGCAGAGTGCGTTCTTTCGGAATTTCGAAGGCACATATTAGAGACCCTATATGGTAGGAGACATACAACGTTGCACCCAGAAAGCCGGAGAAACTTGCCGAGATTACCTCGTATGATGGATCGATACCAAGAACTCTTGTGAAGGAGTAAACAATCAAACTGCGATTGAAGCTTTCATTGCAGGACTCCCAATTGGTTTACTACTTCACCGCTTGAAATGTGACAAGGTCACTGCTTTGGGGAGATGATAGAAACAGCGAGCAAGTATGCAGATGCCGACGATGACGCAGAAGGACTACTGACCGTCCTAGTTGTACCATAGTCGTCAAAAAAGCCAAAGCAACAAGCTCAAAAGCGCGAGAATACCTCGAAAGAAAAACCCAACGTGGAAACAACGGTTTTCACTGCTACTTTCGGTTCTGGAGGATGAGGAGGGAGTGGAGGCAGCCGCAGACGCGGTCGTGGGACGTCAAAGGTCCAAAGTAGAGGAGACCAATAACCCGGCAAAACCTACTCTTGGGACGACATTGCCAACAATCTGTGTGTGCATCACTTAGATGCCAACGGGGGCTCATCCCACACAAACACCGAGTGTCATTTCAATTACGACATCAAGAAAGACGATTCCGCTGGCTATAGGGCTAAGAGGAATAAGGGAAAGAAGAATCCCAAAAATGAAAAGGAGACCAAGGAAGATTCCGACATGGAAGAAGCAGAGCCTTCAAATCCCAAGTCGGATGGAAAGAAGAGCTTCCCAACGAAGAAAGACACTTATGTCACTTTCCTTGGGTCCCAACCAGCTAAGGTCAAGAAAGTAGTTTTGCATGAGCTCAACGCAACTGTTCTTGCTGTCCCTCAATTTTTGGACTGGTCGGAAGTAACAATCACCTTAGACCGTGCTGATCATCCGCCTAAGTTGCACAGGCAAGGAAAATACGCCTTAGTCGTCAATCCACTTATTGACGGGTATGGTTTCTCCAAGACTCTCATGGAAAGTCGTAGCAGCATCAATATTCTCTACGTCGAAACGCTGCGTCAGATGAGGATCTTGGAAACTCAGCTGAATCACAGCTCTGTGATCTTTCATGGAGTTGTCCTAGGAAGACAATAAAATTCCCTGGGAGAGATCACTTTGGATGTTACCTTTGGAAGTCCAAAGAATTACCGGAGGGAAGCACTTTCCTTCAAAGTGGTCCCGTTCAAGAGCGCATACCATGCTATGTTTGGATAGCCCGCTTACTGGGCTTTCAGGGCTCATCCGTGTTACATTTATAATATGATGAAAATTCTAGGTCCCAACGGTGTGATCACCATCAGGGAGACCCGAAGAAAGCGTGAGAGTGCGAGGACGGAAATGCCGCCTTTGCTGAAGCCGTGCTGCATGCCTAGGAGTACCAGGAGATCAAAAGACCATCGAGCCGTCCGAGATGCCCGCGACAAAGAAGAAAGTTACAAAGCCTACTCTGGAGTTCAAGGCATCAGAAGAGACGACGACGCAATTGAAGGATGATGACCCCTCCAAGGTGACCCGGATAGGTGTAGGATTAGATAGCGCATAGGAAAGCGCGCTCGTTAAGTTCCTCCAAGAAAATCAAGATATCTTTGCATGGCAGCCATCTGATATGACTGGAGTACCTAGGGAACTTGCCGAGCACTCTCTAAATGTACACAAAAAATGCTAAACCCGTCAAACAGTACCTATGAAGTTTTGGTGATGATAAGCGAAAAGCAATAGCTAAGGAACTAGCCCGGCTCGAGTTAGCCGGATTCATAGAAGAGGTCATCCACACTGAGTGGTCGGCCAATCCTGTAATGGTCCCTAAAGGACACCACTGATTTAAGTATGCGTGTTGATTATACCACCTTGAACAAGGCTTGTCCCAAAGATCTTTCGCTCTGCCTAGAATTGATCAAGTTATCGATTCTACGGCAGGCTCGGAACTCCTATGTTTTCTCGATGCATATTCCGGTTATCACCAAATCCGGATGAAGGAATCATACAAAGTCAAAACTTCATTCATAACCCCCTTCGGAACCTTCTGTTTCGTTACGATGCCTTTTGGGCGCAAGAACGCAGGAGCTACATACCAACGCACTATGCAGCATTGCCTCCACGATCAAATCGGACGCAATGTACATGCATATGTGGACGACATAGCGGTGATGTCCAAAAAGAAGGAAACCTGAATTTCCCACTTGGAGGAAACATTCACTAATATACGCAAATACAACATAATTCTTAATCCGAAGAAGTGCTTCTTTGGAATACCAGCCAAAAAATTGTTAGGTTTGATCGTGTCGCAAAGAGGCATAGAGGTGAACCGTGACAAAATCAAGGCTATACTCAATATTTCCAAGCCAACTCGCCTAAAGGATGTCCAAATACTAAATGGTTACATTGCAGTTAGTCGGTTTGTAAGTCGGCTCGATGAAAGAGCCGCACCACTCTACAAGCTCCTGAAAAAGACCAAAAAGTTTGTTTCAACTGATGAAGCTGAAGCTGCACCACAAGACCTAAAAGCAGTACTCTCGTACGCTCCTATCCTTGCAGCGCCGGAACCTCGCGAACCGATGTTGATCTATCTCCCTACGACAAACAAGGTCATCAGTGTCGTCATGGTGGTGGAAAGACCAGAGGAAAAATAGGAACACCTTATGCAGCGTCCGACTTACTACCTCAGCAAAGTTCTAACTGAATCAAAGCAGCAGTATCCGCACTATCAAAAGCTAGCTTATGGTTTGCTCTTTGCATCTCGAAAGCTACGCCAATATTTTCAGGAGCACCAAATTACCGTGGTGAGCATAGCTCCCATGAGAGACATAATTAACAATAGTGATGCTATTGGACCTGTCGCAAAATGGGGCATAGATATTTTAGCTTTCAACATTGAGTACAAACCTCGTACAACAATCAAATCCCAAATCCTCGCTGACTTTGTCGCTGATTGGATAGAGACAGCAGAAAATATGACCGTCCCAGAGTCGGAATACTAGACCCTGCATTTTGATGGGTCTAAGGCACTCAGGGGCTCGGGGGCTAGCGTGGTGCTCAAATCACCCCAAGGTGATAAAATTTTCTATGTGTTGCAGATCCACTTCACGACAACAAACAATGTTGCCGAATATGAAGCACTGCTGCATGGAATCCGGATTGCTAAGGATATCGGCATCCGACGATTAATGTGTTATGGAGATTCAGATCTTGTTGCTCAACAAGTGTCGGATATTTGTAATGCAAATAAGCATATTGCAGCATATCGAGCTATCGTGGATGAACTAGCTAAATCATTCGAAGGGTTTTAAGTTCAACACACCCTTGAACAGAAAATGAGGAAGCATACGCACTATCTCGGATAGGCTCTGCACGGAAAAAGGTCCCGGATGGCGCTTTTTTGGAGCACCTTAGAGTTCGCTCTATCACAAGAGTTGATGAGGAGTATCCGACCAAATCCCACTCACCTTTAGTAGCAGTTCTGGCTGTAATTCCCAGCTGGACTCAACCCTACCTTGATTTCTTGGTAGACGGAAAATTACCCGAAGACGAGGTTCCGAGCCGGCAGATCGTCCGACGAGCAAAACCCTATACAATAATAAGTGGTTAGCTCTATAAGCGGAGTGTATCTAGGGTCTTTCAGTGTTGCGTATCTCTGGAAGAAGGAGTGGAAATCCTAAGGGAAATTCAAGAAGGGGAATGCGGTCATCACGTTGCAGCCAAATCTTTAGTGGCAAAAGCTTTCAGACATGGATTTTTCTGGCTTACAGCCAAGGCAGATGTCGAACGGCTGGTCAAGACGTGTAAAGGCTGCCAAAAATACGCCAAACAAGCTCATGTTCTGGTTGATCAGCTGCGAACAATACCTATAACATGGCCCTTTGCGGTCTGGGGGCTTGACATGGTAGGACCGTTCAAACGGGCTCCAAGTGGATTTACTCACCTCTTAGTGATGGTGGATAAGTTCACAAAATGGATTGAGGCTAAACCCGTCACAAGTTGTGATGGAGCAACAACCAGAAGATTTTGTTGATGATGTTATAATCCGATATAGCTATCCGCATAGTATTATTACGGACACAACAATTTTTCTATGGGAGAACTTGCTGAATTCTGTGACGAACAAAATATCCGGCTTGACATTGCGTCAGTCACACATCCACAAGCTAATGGACAAGTTGAAAGAGCAAATGGTTTAATTCTACAAGGCCTCAAACCAAGATTCGAAGAACCACTTTGTCGTGCTGCGGGGGCTTGGGCAGATGAATTACCGTCTGTAATATGGAGCTTGAGAACAACTCCGAATAGGTCAACCAGATACACACCTTTCTTCTTGGTCTATGGTGCAGAAGTAGTTCTTCAAGTGATTTGATTCATACTTCTCCCCGAGTTGCTGCGTATATCAAAGAGGATGCCAAAATTTCTCAGCCAAATGATTCGATTTAAGAAGAAGTTTGTGTCATTGCTGAGATGAGATCATTATCCTATCAGCAGAAGTTACGCAAGTATCATAGCTAGAGAGTCAGAAACCGGTCTTTTAATAAGGACGATTTGGTCCTCTGTCTTGTGCAGAAAAGAAAGAACAAACTTTTCCCAGTATGGGAAGGGCCCTTTTTAGTTAGCCGAGTATTGCACAATGGTTCTTACTATCTAACTGATATACGGCTAATCAAAGAAAGACCTGCTACTAAGAAGAGGAAGAGAGCTGGGGGCAGTACAAACCTGGAAGAATTAGACAGGCCATGGAATATTGCTCAGCTACGTCCCTTTTATTCTTAAAACTTCTTTCTTTGTAATCATATATGTGTACATGTTCAATGAGAAATAAAGTATTGGGTGCCTCAAAATTTTCTGAGAATTTTTATATCACCATCTTATTTCCGAATGATCATGTCACAATCGAAAATCCTAGAATACTTGAAGTTACTTTATACTCATGTTTGTTCTGGTTAGATTTCCGATTCTAAAAATACTACCTTACGGTATAAATCTAAATTTTCTAGTCTATGCTTGGGTTCTTTATCTGATTGCTAGATGCGGGCATTTTTCGAGTAGTGAATTGTTGGTACTGGAAGCCGGCTTTGTTTTTGAGTCTAAACTAGTTTAGCAATTGAGCTCCGTTGCTCGGCAAAGTTTCCATGTTGAAGGTTGGCCGGCTCACGAAAGGGACAAGGCGGAAAGCCAGATAAGCAATAAGTATAGACAAAACAAAAAGTGCTTATGTAAAAATTTCGGGCACGTCAAAATAAATGTCAAAAAGTTCTAAATAGAAGCATCAGTTTTTCAAATCTTAGCACTAGCAAAATATTGTACTACTTATTACAATCTGATTGTTTCAGAATAACACATTGTTTTTTCTGATGCTTTATGATGGATGAGGAGAGGTAGGAGTTGCCGGCTCACTGGAGACATCGCCTTCGCCTTGGTATCTTTCCGAGACATGCAAAAAGAAAATGGTTTGCTTGTCGTCCGAAACTTCGGCTGTTTCGTCGGCAGGCAGAGGAGGCGTTTCCACACGAGTGAAGAAAGGAGTGTCGTAGGTAGTTAGATCATATACATGACATCCATAACCGGTGCAAGAGTCCATGATGGCCTTGATATCTTGCTCATGTCCGTCTTCCTCCACAGTTGAATAACCCATGGTTACTTGCCAGATTTCCATGGTGGCTCATAACCATGGTAAGGGCATTCTGTGTTGCGGTCCACGCATAGGACATGTTCCAATCTTGGATGAGTCGGGGCATCTTCTTTGCCTTATCTTGCACCTCAAAGGCGGACATTGTATTCATATCCAGAACTTTGAGAACTTCGCCAATGTCCTCCAATGACTGACGGAAATTTTGAAGCAAGTCGCTGACTTCTGTAAGTCGGCTGGTACGAGACACGGTGGAGGAAGAATACAGTAAGTTGAAAGGATCTGCATATACAAAAGCAAAGTCATGAATATATCTGGATTCTGAGGAATCGGAAAGAACTAAAAGTCAGAGATAGGAAAATTACCAAAGATGGAATCATCAACTTTGGTCTTCTCCACTTGAAAACTTTGGAGTTCATCCCGAAGAGCTTGAGTGATGTCCTTTTCTCTGAACAACTCATCATTGAGGTCCGAGATTTTCTAGTCCTGGATTGCGATCTTTCAATCATGTTCTTCAGTGGCCATGGATGAGGATTCGAGAATGCCAGCAATGTTGCGCTCGTGATCCGACTTAAGCTTATTCATCTCTTGCCGTAAGTCGGAGTTCTCCACCTCTAGGGTCTTGAAATTCTCGGCCTCTTTAATCATTTGACATGACTATTTGACCAGTTCTATAAACAAAATAAAACAGTCGGATAAGCATTTGACTATGAAAGCAAAAATAGCAAGGTTAAGGACTAAAATGATTACCTTCAGCCTCATCCTTAGATATCTTCAATTGAGCATTTTCAAGACGAAGACCTCTGATCTCTCTCCACTTATTGCAAATATTCTTTAGTAATTCCTGGTTATAAGAATTAACTTTCTGTAAGTCAGAATAATACCCAGAGTTAGAAGTCTACTAAAGACTCGGGCTACATTAGTTCATTCTTTGGCATCCTATGAAAGCATAAATTCAGACTGTCTAGCCAACTTCATGCTTGGGGCTAGGGGATATGATATGAAATAAAGTAAAAAAGTGAGTTGGAATTCTGAGTTACATGTTGTTCATAGCCTGCTTAGACTCATGGTCACCTTAGTTGTAACCTTCTCGACGAGAGTCAGCAGGATCATTGGCAGTGGTGGAACCACGCCGGCCTTCAGCTTCTCGTCATGAAGACGAACTTATTCAAGAAGCTCGGAGTACTTGACGTCCTCGACTTCTTGTGCCTTTTCCTCGGTGGTGATGTTCCGGCTTTCCAAACATTGTTGAGCTAGATTTTGTATCTCTTCTGCTGTTTTCCGGGTAATGCCAAGTTTGGCGATACCCGGATTGAAGAGAAGGTTATTGGCGAAAACTTATGCCGAGGGATCATTAACCTTAGAGGGTTCACCCTTATCAAGTGCCGAATCACCCATGGTGGCGTCGGTCTGCGAGCTGAGGATCGCTGGCTCAGAAGGTTGAGCTGGATCTTCCACAACATACGGAGATGGAGTAATCTCCATCATTGTAGAAGGCTTTGGGGCAGGAGTCGGAGGCACTATGGCAGAAGAAGTCAAATTTAACTTTGACTGGCATAGGGGCTTTACCAAGCTTCCCTTCCCCTTGCCCTTGGAGAGTTGTTTAGCTCTGAAGAGGTAATAGAACAAAGATCATTACACTTCAGAAAGAATGAAGAATAAAATACAAAGACCTTGTGCGGAAAGTTACCTCTTCACAACGGGCACTTCCTTTGTGCCAATAGACACTGCCGGAGTCTTACGCTTTTGGGTAAGCGCTTTCGGCAGTGCAATCAATTCTCCATCATCCTGAGATAGCTCAGGAGGATATCCCTCAAGAGGAGAAAGCTCCAACTCGGGGAGGTCAGCAAGCTAAAAAGGAGAAATACCTTAATATTGCAAAAAGACACAACAATGTATAGATGAACACATAATTAGAGTAATTGTTGGAAAACTTACTGTTGTGTCATGGGATCGTCAGCTGTATGCATGTCCAAGGACAGCTCTAGAATTTTCCTCTCGATCCGCTCCTTAATCAACCATTTGATTTGGGACTTGTAGTCCTTATCCAAATAATATTTGGAGCAGATCCGGACAAAATCCATCTTGCTCTTGGTGATGGAGTGCATAAGCCGATCGCCATGATGTTGGAGAGACTGAATCCGGCACGCCAGCCAGTAGTGGACCAAATCGGATCCTTTTAGACCCTAGTGCTTCATCAAGTATTCGATCCACCTCCTAGCAAGAAGTAGATCATCATGGAGAGCCAGAGCATATGCGTCCCAGGACTCTTGGGGCGTGGCGGCACTGTCAACAAACGCCGGCAAAGCGGTAGCTTTGCTGGGAGCCGATTTGTCCTTGTGGTAAAGAACATGGACGGTCACTTTTTCACGGACTCACTAGCCTTAATCCTAGGATAGACTCGCACTCCCCTAACAGAAAAGCTAAGAGTCCTAGTGATGTAAGGAACATCGGTAGTGATGGAATTTCTCCGGGTATGGAAATACTATCAGAAAAGAAGAAGACTTGGACGAATGCCGAGATACCCCTCACACAAAGATGCATATGCACTCATTTATAAAAGTTAGTTTGGGGGGAGATTGTGGAGTTGCACTCCATAGTGATCTATAACCTTAGAAAAGAAATCTGAGGGAGGAAAACTCAAACCTCTGTTGAGGTGGGTGCCTAAGTGCACTCGCTCGTCGGCGTTGGGGGTGGGGATGGTTTGTCCGAAGTCACTACCAGTCGCCGATGTAGAGGAGGCCTTCCTTCTCGACAACATGGAGCATGGCGTCGTCGAGGGCGCATGGGATCCAAATCCTGTGGAAATTCTCCCTCTCTGTTGCTGCGGAGGCCGTCGTCGCTATCGCCGCCGTGCTGGAGGATGAAGCTTCAGCCATTCTGCGGGCGGTGGTGACCTAGGAGGGGCGACGCTATGAGCTTTGGGGGAGGAAGAGGAGCTTTTCGCAGGAAGCATCGAGGGGAAGGAAGAGGCAGTAGCGGTGGTAAGGAAGAAGGAAGAGATCTTGACCCCTTATATCCCTCACGTGTGCTAAGATTCATGCAAAGATCAACAGTAACCGTACCAGGCGTCATGGAAGGAGATGGGTAATCTCCTCATGAGGATTACGTTGCCTTGATCTCCATGCATGCATTAAAACGATGCCTTGGTTCCGCAAAAGGCAGACCCACCAATGGTCATGCTGACAAGAATGTCTATCAGTGAGTGACTTGACCTTGACTGATGTCAGGCTACATCAGAGACCAAGTTCTATCTTAAGTTTGAATTTCAGGCTGGAAACACGAATAGTGTACTCATAGGTTCGGCTCGCTTTGAGACTCGAATCCTATCCTTTATTTTGAAGTTTCAGGAACCCTTCAAGATTCTACAAGCCGAAGATGAATCAAGCTAGACGATGGTGAAATTCGACTCTGGATCTTGGAGGCTTCCGAGGGCTGCTGTTGGGGATATACTTTCTAGGTATCCTCATTGTGCCTCACTGACCAGGGTGGCCCCCTTCGGGTTAGAGCTTTGCTTCATGGGATGCCTAGTCAGGGAGAAGAGTCGGAGTCTAGTCCGGCTACGGGAAGGCCCAGAGGACTTACCGATAAAGGCATGTAGTGTTACTTGTAGTTCAAGATGTACTCTATAACCGACTCTTAGTCGTAGCCGGATATGTATCCCCTATAAACCCTAGGCCGGATATCTATATAATCCATCCTAGGACAAGCCTTTAGGGTAACCTCACAATAGTCTACAATCTCAACTCGCACAGGCGAAACCCTTAAACCCATATCCGGCTCTGTCGTATTACTAGATTCCCAGCAGATTTGAACCTGGGTAAACTTGTGTTCTCACTATCCCGGAACACTGTACGTCTCACACCCCTATCTTCCACACGCCTCGAGGACCCCCTCATGGCGTACTTGTCATCAATCCGACGACAGAGGCCAAACAACGTCTCACAAACATGCTCCTCCATTATCCCTCAGATTGCAATGGGAAGTATTTGCGTCATCAGCACGTGATAGTCATGAGACTTCATACTACTAAACCTCTTCTTTGCTATGTCTAGATATCTTCTTATCTTGCCCGAGTAACTGTGAGGAACTTTCACTCCTAGGAGGCACCAGGAAAACTGCTCGAGCTCCTCCTGACTTAGAGTGAAGTAGGCAGCGTGAAGCACCACCTCATTCTTCTTAAACTTTTTGCGGCAACCTTGAGTCCCTTCCGTCTGATCATCATCATCATCACTATTAGGGTACTAAAGATCTTTCTTGATGCCAAGCAATTTTAGGTCGTTTCTTGCTTTCGACCCATCCTTGGTCCTCTGTGGCATGTTGAGTCGAGTGTCAAGAAGACTCTCGGTAATGTTCTTCGTGATGTGCATTACATCGAGGCTATGGGGTGTTTGGAGGATCTTCCAGTATGGCAGGTCCTAGAAAACAGACCTTGCTTTCCATACACCTAGCGGTGGCTTTGTGCTCGCTCGATTCTTTCGTAGTGCAAGGCACTCTTGCCAATTATTCAAAAGCTCCTCAATTTCTTTGCCGCTCCTCGAACGCGAGGCTCTTTCGATATCATCTTTACCATTGAACAGGTCACCACGTTTTCTCCATGGGTGATCCATGCGGATTCACTTTCGATACCCTTGAAACACGGTTTTCGAAGACCCAGGATCCTTTGGTAGCTGGAGATGCGGGGTCTCATCCATGCACTTGACACATGCATTGTGTCAGTGGTTCACCTGGGACGAGACATATGCATAACTAGGATAGTCCTGCACCGACGTGAGCATCAATAATCTTAGAGGGAAATATTATCTAGTGTAGGCATCCCACGTATGGGCTAGCGTCTCCCACAACATGGCTAAGTCCTCTCTCAACAGCTCGAGATACATATTCATATTGATACCTGGTTGTTTCGGCCCCTAAATAAGAATGCTCATGTGTACGTACCTTTGCTTCGTGCACAGCCATAGGGGAGGTTGTATGGCCATACAAACACGGGCCAATTGCTATGCATGCTACACTGGTTTCCAAAAGGATTGAGTCCATCGGTGATCATACCCAGCCCGACGTTCCTTTCACCGCCCTCGAACTCTTCGAAATCGATGTCCAATGCATTCCATTAGCTAGCGTCTAAAGGGTGTGTCGGGATCTTGCCCTTCTCTGGATCATCTTCGGGTTTCTCCCTTTGAGTGTGCCATTGCATGGGCTTTGGTTCCTTATGATCTACAAAATATCACTGCAGCCGGGGGTGGTAGGAAAGTACCATACCACTTTTCAAGGAACTTTCTTGTACCGTCCTTGGCTACACACTGGACATGTGATTCTCTCCGCGTACTCGTTCCGATAACGTGCGCAATCATTGATGCAGGCATGGTATTTAATGTGTGGTAGGTCGATAGGGCACATGATTTTCTTGGCCTCCTCGATACTTGTTGGAAATGTTTTCCCCTTAGGAAGTCGATCATGCTAGAATTCCATATTCGCGTTGAAGCTCACATCGGTCCATTTGTGTTCCACCTTCATCTCCAGAGCCTTGAGCGTTACACTCAATCGTGTATCCTTGGGGAGACACCCAGGATATAATGGAGTCATCCCATCTATCTCCATCTCCGCCAGCTTGGATTTCTCTCTGGCTATAGCTTTGGCGTTGCTCATATCCTTGAGGAGCAGTTCTTCCACATGAGGGTCCTGCAAGGCCGTAGTTAGCACCGTTTAGGTGTTTGCGCCTTCTCCTTGTTCATGATGATCATGCCTGCCGGCATCTCCTTCTTCATGATGATCATGTATGTTGGCATCTCCTTCTTCATGATGCTCATGTCCGCCGGCATCTCCTTCGTCATGATGATCATGCTCGGGAGACTCTTTATCTTCTCGCCTGGCGCCTCATTGAAGTAGCGCATGAAACCGTGCCTGAGAAGGTGACCCTCCAATTGTCCAGAATCAGGGCCGATCCAGCACTAGAGTTTGCATGTTCGACATGGACATCTTATCTGAGTCTTGTTGTTCTGAATCATGTCCTCCTTCGCGTCTTTCTTGTACCTAGCAAATCGACCTTCACTCATCGTGATGACCATGGTTGCCTGAGAGGTCACAAGAGAGACTAGCTAGGTTAGGACCACACCATATGCACACACACACATGCATGGTCGCAGGAAAAATTCGGCATGGCCTTTCCTAAAAGTAGGACATATGGGTAGTGCAAAAATTTGCCAAAATGGAATGAATCAACATTTCTGCAAACATCCATCCACCACATCAGGGGCAACAACAAGAAAACAACAAAAAACTTCTTACCACGCAAACATTCATGCACCACACAAGCTTCATGTATAAACATCGTATCGCCATCACACACACCACCCACGCGACAAGGTTCACCTATAAAACATGCATATTCATGGCCAAGTACTCACCTAGTAGATTAAATACTGAGACGAGACCAGGATGAGAGAGTGTGGAAAAATAGATCTACAAGTTGGTGGAGAGGTAATTAATGGACAAATAGAGATGTGGGAGAGAAAAGTAAGTGTATTTTAGATCTACAAGTTGGAGAGAGGCTTCCCCTTACCAATCTATGAACTAAAGTAGGTTTAAGTACAAAAGAACTGAGAAAAGTATGGGAAAAATAGGGTGGGAGGGAGGAGGAAGACGTGTTGGGTGTGGAGAAGGGGAGAAGAGATGTGAATTGGGTGGTGGTAGATAGATGGGTGCAAGCTACCACCTTTTTATACATAGATCTGAATGCACCTTTCACCTTTCTACGGCACATATGGCAGATATGCACCACAGAAGTTCACATTTATGTGGTGCATATGGACATATGCGCCACAGAAAGTTGGTCGCGCAACCGTGGTGGCAGGGCCCACCTTATTTCTGTGGCGCATGACATGCGCCACAAAATAATGAAGGTTTCTGTGGCGCATGGCTTGGCATATGCCACTTGATTTTCTCTATGGCGCATGGTCCGAGATATGCACCACATAATATATCTATAGCTGTTTTCCTAGTAGTGGTCTAAGCTTGGGGATGTTGATGGTTCTGAAATATAGCCATCTTTATCTGCGTTTAAATATTATTTTAAGTCAAAAAAATTGACTAAATAACTCTCTAGCCTTGCTACTAATGACTGCAAAGATGTGCCAATCCTTCTCTTGATTTGTTATGGGCAAAAATTATAGCTTTATGACAAGATCAGGAGAAATTACCGTAAAATATGTCATTACCAAAACAACCAAGTTAACTAGTCTTGAAAAGGCGATTCCAGGAGGTATAACGAGCATCGGTACGAGTGAGACCCGCCCGTACTGTACACCGGCGCCTTCGTTAGGTCAAACGCAACTACTTATGTGAAGAAGGTGACACCATTCGAGGAGAGACACACCCTCCAGCCATCATAGAACCGATTATCTATTCAGATCTCATCCATCACACACCGAAGAGATCCAGACCACCATAGTTCATCACATCCATCTCCTACCTCCTCCATAGCCATAGCCATTATCTTGTAATAGAGATCTTCTTGTGAATTGGTGACCATTGTAAGAATATGAATTTCAATCTAAGTATTTTTCTAATGATTCATATTGTTGATATTGTTATTATGAGTGAGTAGTCCTCACGGGCTGCGGGTTGGGGTGAAGCCTCGCAACGTCTATGTGCATCTAATCTTATGGTAATATTGTGTAGTGATTGAATAGGAGCCTTGTTATCTTGTATCTTTTTCTCTACCTCGATCCTAATATTTATAGGCACCCAAGACCCCGCGGATTAATCAAGGTGTGAGGTGAGATGAGTGGAAAACGTTCTCTAACACGCGAAACCTCAGTGACGGCACGGAGATACGGTATTCACTTAGTGATTCGCTTGGGATCAATAGTAACATTAGTGCTCTTAATGCTTTGGTCTATTTTACTTAATAATCATTGTAACCTGGGGTTTTGTGGTATACCGGTTGGACAAAAAGACTATTATCACCTATAGTTTTCGGGGTTCTAATAGCTGAGGATGTACTGCCCACAATTCCTATCACTATTGGATCATTTTACACATGACTGCGCTTAATCTTATTTTTATCTCATTGCATATGCATAGCTATAGGTGGATCTTCAACCCTGGCCTATCTCTAGCATTGAAAATAACCAAAATATACAGAGTAAACTAGAAAGATCTAGTAAACGAAAAACAAAATTAATCTGCAAGTCTTGTAGAAGTTCCTCGAATTTACTTTCAGCATTTGCTTCCAAAGGTTCGATAAACCTAGGTCTTTTCTAGAGAAAAAACTACTATACTGCATCTATAATCTGGATCAAAACTATCACTTCCTTCTTCCCTCCGTGGCGGAGGTGAATCTTCCAGGTCGCCCATCCCCTCCACATCCTCACCCACCTTCCCCTTACTAGGTGGCTGAAAAGCAGGCCAAGGAATTCCTATTAGTGGCTACTAGTGAAAGGTGAAAGCATATGAAGAGGAGGACGAGCCGATGTGATGCTCTCCTCTGGGCAGTTGTAACATCCCAGCATTAGAGCATAGAAGTAAGCTGAGATAAGGTGTGTGCATTGCATTCATGCATAGAAAATCCGGGCAAATTTTTCGCCAAACAAAAACCTAAAGGGATCAGAGTTTCTTTCACCTACTAGAGGTAGGACTAGCTCTTGTTAGTGACTGCTATAAATTTTGACATGACCTTTAGAAATTATTAAGTCTTTGGGGAAGTTATTTTGAATTCAAGTTTGAATTCAAAATCAATTTGAAAGTATTTGAAAAATTAGAAGTTAGTAATATTAAATTGTTTTCCAAAATACTTTATTAACATTGTTTGATTATATTATAGATATATTAAATAATAATGACAATTAAGATAAGATAACAAAGTAATTTAAATAAGAAAGGAATTCTTATTTCTTTTCCTTATTCCATTACCATAATACAAGGTGAGATAAATACACCAAATAAGAATATTACAGGAAATAGATTCTAATGAAATAAAAACTTTATTAAATAATAAGAATATATTTACAAGATTCTTTACAAAGAGAATAGAAGAATATTACAATTATTATCTATACTACCTATCTACTCCTATACTAAATCTTGTATATCCAGATCTTGTTCCTGCAAATAAGATAAAACAACTAAAAAGACACAAAAGATTAGTTGATTAGTTTTACTCTCAGTGATGAACAGTGAAGTGCATTATTCATATTACATCATTGAGTAATTCCAAGGAGCAAGTTTTACCAGTGTGTAGTATCTGTTCTTTTAAGTAAATAGTTCCAGTATAAGCCAAATAGATAAGTGATAAGTTTCACCAGGACTGTAACCAGTAAAAGGATAGGCAGTGAAACCCATTTTACTTGATCTGATCCATACACAGCCAGGCAGCAAGGAAGCTTAGTCATCTAACTGCATGATGTGTGCTGTCGACACAGCAGCAACAACAAATGCAGTGAAAAGGGAAGTGCACAGCCAGAGCACAAGTCTTAGTAGCTCGTTCCTATTCTCAAGGACAAACCCAAGAACACACCAAGCCTGCCAAAGCCAAATAGAACCACCAGCCAAGATATACACCAAATCATTCAACCATCTAGTAGATGGTGACATAAGGGGGTGGAGTAGGTGGACAGCAAGATCAAGATCAAGATCAAGCAGGAGCAGCACTAGGAGGTGTAGAGCAAACAAGCCAGCAAGATCAAGCCAGCAAGATCAACCAGCACCACAACCACAACACCAGCAACCAAGTTGTGAGGTGAGTACACATAAAACCATCACATGATCAAATCATTTATTCTAGATTATCAAGCATGTGTTGTTTTATGTGTAAACCTCTTAGAATCACCCAAGTGGGGTGTATCCATCACATAAGGTTTTGCATAAAGACCAATGGCTAAACCTTACAAACAAATCCTAAGATCTTAGCCTGTGCATCATAGATCCTGGATATAAAGCTATATTTCCACATCCCAACATAACCACAGCCCTAGATCATGATTTCTGGGCACATCTCTTAAAAGAGTAGCACCTCAGAACTCAACAAATCTCAAGGATTCATATTAAACAGTAAGAGTACCAGTCATTTTATTAGAGAACTCAAAAAGTAGTAGCTGGTACTAAATACCAGAACATATCCACAAGGGACAACAAAGCAGAAACTAAGTTTCTATTTAGCTTAGCCTCAGACCAGCATCATAAGCTAAAGAAACTCCATAGCTAGCATAGGCTAATATTCCCAGTAGAAGCTTTCAGCTCATCTTAGTACCAAGCCACTTCAGAACACTGATAGAATAACACTAACGCTAGAACAAATTCTTGTGTACCATTCCAAAGAAGATGTCACAAGGATCTATTCTAAGCCAGCATATTCTACATAGAAATTTCACAATCAAACCCTGTAGAAAGATATTCAATCATTTTCCTCATATAAGAATTAGGAATCATAGTGTTTGCATCAAAGTAATATCATCAGGGGCATTAACAGTAAATGTCCAAGAAACCAAATACAGGTTCTAGTACTATAATTAGCTAGCCAGCATCAATAACTAGACATCAGTCTAGATCAGAGCCATAGCACCACAATTTTTACAATGACAGAGACCAAGATCAGATAAAAATTTATCTGACAAAGCCACTAGCAATTCCAACACCAACTGTAGACAGTAATCAACATGGTATAATCATCACCGATACCTCTAAGTCATTCATCATCCACAATAACCAACACAAAAGGGTGAGGCCCTCATTAAGGATTGCCATTAGAAGCACATACAAGCTAACGAGGGGGTGGGGGCACAAAATCAGAGGGGGAAGAGGAAAGCACTCACCAATGGTCCTCGCTGGCGAATAGAAGAGGAAGTAGAGGGGCCGACGTGCACACGGCGGCACGGGGAGCACCCGAAAGGCGCTGCAACCCGTGTCAAGCCATGGCGGCGGCCACAATAACATCAGTGGTCAAACAAGCGCCCCCACATTGTCACAAACACCGCACAACATCACGAGAGCGGCGGAAAGGACACCACCGGCAAAACCTCGAACCCTAGGGTTCGAGGTAGAGCTAGCCTGATGATACATTGCAAATGTATCTATAATTTTTGATGTTCCATGCTTGGTTTTATCTACTTTCTTGTGTTTTGTCCACACTTTGGAGTACTTTTCATATGATTTCTTGGACGAACCTATTAACAAGGGCCACAGTGCTAGCTGCCTATTTTCTACTGTTTTTGGTTCCAAGAAAGTCAGAAAATGAATATTCTCGGAATTGAACGGGACAAGAGCCAAAGTCATTATTTTACCGAGGGACACCTAGAGCCAGAATACGAGACGGAGAGGGGCTAGGACCCGGGAACACCACCTAGCCACGTGGCCAGGCCTGGCCCGCACCAGGGGGTGGTCTGGCCGCCCCAAGCACCCCCTCGGCCTCTCCTTCCGCCTATATATTGCCCCTGATACGGAAACCCTAATCACCGGATCAAAAATCCACGAAAGAGTCTATAGTTGCCGTCATCTCCATCCCTAGATCGGGAGGGATCTGAAGCTCTTCCCGGCACCCTGCCGGAGAGGGGAATTCACCCTGGAGGCCTTCTTCATCATCATGCAAGCCTCCAGTGTGATGCGTGAGTATTTCATCTCTAGACTACGGGTCCATGTAGTAGCTAGATGGCTGGTTCTCCTCCTTTGTGCTATCATGTTTAGATCTTGTGAGCTCCGTTCATGATCAAGATCATCTATTTGTAATTCTGCATGTTATGTTTGCGGGGATCCGATGGATATTGAGATGTTATTTTAGATTGATTATTGATTCTATCATGTCTTTGTTATTTGTGATCTTGCATGCTTTCCGTTGTTAGTAGCTATCTTGGCCAAGTAGATGCTAGCAACTCCAAGAGTTAGTATTTATGCTCGATAGTGGGTTCATGCCTCTAGTAATCTAGGGAAGTGACAGAAATCTCTAAGGTACTAGATATGCTGTTGCTACTAGGGAGAAAACAACAATCCTTTGTTCATAGAACAATCGTATTGTTTACTTTACACACAATTCGTAATGCAATTATTCGTTGCTTGCAACTTAATACTAGAGGGGGTTCGGATGATAACCTGAAGGTGGATATTAGTCATAGATGCAGTTGGATGGCGGTCTATGTATAATGTTGTAATTCCTAATCGAATCTCAAAGGAGTCAAGATGATTAGTATATGCTTGTATGCTTTCTCGATGTTTGTCAATTGCCCCACTGTAATTTGTTCACCCAGCATGTTATCTATCTTAAGGAGAGCCACCTCTAGTGAACAATGGACCCCGGTCCTTTCTTTTACTTTACATTTACAATCAAATGTTTACTACTTTGTGTTTACTTTCTTCAAACTATTACTTTCTTCCACTCGATACGTTTAATCCTTTCTTTTCAGCAAAACCGGTGAGATTGACAACCTCATCGCAAGTTGGGGGAAAAGTTCTGTGGTTTTGTTGTGCAGGTCTCCATGTTGATACTAGCACCGGTAGTGCGCCATGCCAAGGCTTAGCTAGCTACACCTTTGGGGTGTTTCCTTGCTCCTACTGGTTCGATTAAACCTTGGTTTCATACTGAGGGAAAACTTGTTGTTGTGCTCATCATACTTTCCTCTTGGGGTTCCCCAACGAGCTCGATATATTTTGGGCCATCAAGCTACTTTTCTGGCACCATTGCCGGGGAGTCAAGGACATCTTCACAAGAGGAGTCCCTCATAACAAATCGCTTTACTTTGTTATTTTTGTTTTGCTTTGTTTACTTTTGCTTTGTTTGCTTGTTTCTTTATCAAAAAACACACAAAAAATTAGTTTTACAAGTTCGCTTTCTTTATCAAAAAACACAAAAAATGACTACTCTTGAAAACACTAAGTTTGTGCGACTTCACTAGCACCAACAACAATTATTTTATGAGCACACCTATTACTCCACCTGTTCCTGAAGCTAATTTCTTTGAGATAAAACCTGCTTTACTCAATCTTGTTATGAGATAACAATTTTCTGGTATTGGTAATGAAGATGTTGCTGCCCATCGAAATAACTTTGTTGAACTTCGTGAGATGCGAAACCATAAGGATATAGATGGAGATATTATTAAGCTTAAATTGTTCCCTTTCTCCTTGAAAGGAAAAGCTAAAGAATGGTTAAATTCCCTAACTAGGAATAGTATTGATTCTTGGACTAAATGCAAAGATGCTTTTATTGGAAAATACTATCCTCCTGCTAAGATTATATCAATGAGAAGTGAAATAATGAAGTTTAAACAACTTTATAATGAGCATGTTGCTCAAGCTTGGGAAGGAATGAGATCTTTGGTAAAGAATGTCCCACTCATGGACTAACTGCTTGGATGATCATCCAAACCTTTTATGCAGGATTGAACTATTCTTCAAGGAACCTATTGGATTCTGCTGCTGGAGGTACCTTTATGACCATTACTTTGGGTGATGCAACAAAGCTTCTGGATAATATGATGGTTAACTATTCTGAATGGCATACTAAAAGAGCTCCACAAGGTAAGAAGGTAAATTCTATTGAGGAAACCTCCTCCTTGAGTGATAAGATTGATGTTATTATGTCTATGCTTATTAATGGGAAAGCCCATATTGATCCAAATAATGTTCCTTTAGCCTCTTTGGTTGCTCAAGAAGAGCAAGTTGATGTGAACTTTATAAGAAATAATAATTTTGGCAACAATGCTTATGGTAATAACAATTATAGGCCCTATCCTCCTAATAATACTTATTGTTATAATGGAAAACTTGGAATACCTTGTGAAGTAAGAATTTTAGAAGTTGAAAGAGCCACTAAAAACTCCATGCAAATGCAATATGAACAAAATAAACTATTTACTAAAACTATGGAGGAACAATCTACCATTGTGAAGAACATTAGTCATCAACTTGAGAGTTTAAATAGGGAAATTCCTAATTTGCAATTGAAACTTTCTAATGCTGAAAGAAATATATCATATTTGTCTGAAGCACAATCCTCTTTAATTAATAAAATGGCTGCTAAACCTGAAACTAATGATAATCCCTTTGCAGCCACTAATGCCGTACAAGTTAGAATTGATGAAAATGTTAGACTATTAGCTGAATTACATGCTAAGTGGGAAAAAGAAGATGAAATTGCTATAAACATTAGTGTTTCTACTATCACTGCCACTAGTGTTGAGGCTAGTAATAGCTCTACTACTTTATATGATAATTATGATTTTGATCTTGATGGTTGCAATATCTCTAAAGTTATTAAGTTCTTACAAAAGCTTTCTAAAAGCCCTAATGCTAGTGCTATGAATATGGCCTTTACAAAACACATTACTGATGCTCTCATAAAGATTAAATAAGAAAAGATGAAACATAAAGCTTATATTCCTATAAAACAAGAAGATGGTTGGGAACCCATCATTAATATGAAAGTGAATGATTTTGATTTCAAAGCTTTATGTGATCTTGATAGTAGTGTTTCTATTATGCCTAGAAGGATTTATGATATGCTTGATTTGCCTCCACTTGAAGATTGTTATTTGAATGTCCCACTTGATGATAATGCTAAAAAGAAACTCATGGGGAGTATTAATGATGTTCTTATTATGGTTAAAAATGCCTATGTCCCTGTTGATTTCTATGCTTTGGATGTTGAATGCAATGCTTCTTGTCCTATTACTTTGGGAAGACCTTTCCTTAGAACTGTTGGTGCCATTATTGATATGAAAGAAGGCACCATTAAATATCAACTTACACTCAACAACGGTATAGAACACTTCCCTAAGAATAGAGAGAAGATTTCTTTTGCCTCTCCTATGAAAACAAAATTTGCTCTTAATGCATCTTCATTTGAGAACACTTGATTCTTTTTCTTGCTTCTTATGCCTAACATAAAGGCGTTAAAGAAAAGTACTTATTGGGAGATAACCCAAAAGTTTTAGATGAGTCTTGAAAGTTATTACCTCAGTAATAACCGCTCCTTATCCTTTTTATTTGCTTTTTGTGTCAAGAGTAACCTCTAATGAGAGAGAAGTAATGATTGGGAAAGTTGCTGTCCCAAAACAGATTTATATGCTTCACCGTAACAATTCGTGTAAAATCTCTGAACGTCCTTTTGAGGCGTGAATTTTTGTTCTTCTGCCCCAGGTTGTTATCTAACTTTCCTTAGTTCAACACTTTTTGATTTGAGCAATAGAAGGTCTTCAAAAAAATTGTCTTATCCTGCTGGTCTGTTTTGACATATTTATACCATTATCTGCATTTGCTTCATGTTAGTTCCTTTTTGAGTTCTTTTAGGGAATTGAGCTTTTGAGGGAAGTGCTACAATAGATAGTGTTTTAATGGAAGTTTTATTGGTGTTGAAACTGAACCTAAAGACCTATTATCTTGAGTGCACTAATGTTGCTAATAAAGATTGTGTGAAGTTTTGTATGAAGGAAAATTTTCAGGTGTATGGAAGGAATAAGTAATGAGATGAAGAATGGACTAAATCTCAAGCTTGGGGATGCCACGCATGTCACCCCAAGAAATATCCAAGAAGTACAAGCGTCAAAGCTTGGGGATGCCCAAGGCATCCCCCTCTTCATCAATAAAAATCGCAGGTTTCTTCTGAACGCTTCATTTTTATTGTTTCATGCACAAGTTGTGTTGTTCTTGGAGCGTCTTCTTTTTCATTTTCGTTTTGGTTTTTATTTTGCTTTGTTTGTTTAGTTTTCTGAATAAATTGGTTGGACCCCCTCTTTCATACTTTGGTTTTCAAATAGTTTGGTTTGGATTGGAAAAGAGTAGGGAAGTTCGTGCTTAAGTGGTAAAGAGAGCTTGTTTTTTACTGTGGCCTATGCTTTGTCATGCCATGCTTGATATTGTTTTGGATTTATGCTTAGTATTCTTTGCTGTAGCATGACTTGTTATAAACAGTTGAGATTGCTTAATGTGCCTTTGAAGAATCATGCGTTGTTTTAGCATATTAAAGCATAGTATATTGTGGTATTCTCCTTTGATGCTTTATTTGGGTTGACTTGGCACATGCTCACACCATGTTATGACTATCCCAAGTTATCATAGCCTTGATGATCCTTTAGTTTTCAACTTGTAGCATCCCTTTATGCTTTGATTAATGATGTTTTGTCGCTCTGCATGATTATGGCCATTATTGCTCTCTTAGTTGGTCGCTCCCAGTCTTTTGCTAGCCTCCGTAACCAAGTATGAGTTCCACTCATGCATCCAACTCCTAAAACCAAGTTATTCCAAAGAGTCCACCATATCTACCTATTATCTTATGCTATTCCAAGTATATTCATGTTTTTATCTACCTTCCGAATTAAACTTGTTATGAGAAAAGTAGTGATTAAATCTCTCATGAACTTGATGGCACACTTTAGGTTTCTTGCCCTTAATAAACTTGAACCATTGTGTCGTCTCTATTCTATATGCTTGCACTTATTTGTTGGGGATTAGCAGAACCATGCTGTCGGGGGGAACGCTTTCAACATTGCACTTGTACTTTGTACCTAGTTGATATCATGCTCTTTTGTCTATGGATGTCGTCGATGTGAAATGAAAGGGGAGCTTGTAAGTCCATGGAGTTATGTATGTGTGTTAGAGAAACGCCTGGGCCGCTGGTCTAATCCATGCTGTCATGGTGGAAACCTGCAATGTAACCATAATGAGTTGTCTATGAAGCATTCTTCTTATAAAAAAGAGAGTCGGATATTGAGAAAAAATAAAAAATATGAGAAAAGAGGAAAGAGAGAAAAAAGCACCATATTCCCATGGTAAATAAGAAGATTGCTGAGATGCTCGTTGTCTGCTTGCCTTGTCATTTTGATATGGGGAATCTTCTGTATCATCGGGCAAGGGGTACCCCGTTGGCGTTTCTCTATGATACACATGTACTTACTATGACAAGAACTTTCCGGTAAATAAACTTGAGTAGCATGAGGAGCGGCCCTCGTATTCAAGGGACATGAGATTTCCAACTTATACTTCGTCAAGCATATACACCATAGTTTGTTCACTTTTAACCTTAATCACTTCAAGATGCTTATGGTAGGGGCAATGAGAGCTGAAAGCTAATAAGTACCATAGTTTTTGGAAGCTCTTTATGAAACTTGAATCCCTACTTCCTTCTATGAAGGCCTTTCTTCCACTTATATGTTGAGTCTCCACCTTTTATCTTTATGCACCTACTTTGAGAGCATAGTGGTCATTCTTAGTTCTATGTGCATTGTCCCAAAACTTGTTGATTGATGCATACCTTGATATTGCTTGTTTTAAACTATTTGTATCTAGTCACTCTTATAAACTTTGAAGGTGTCCTATGCATTTATGTTTGCTACTCTATGAGGGACAAGCTGAATAATACTATTCTATGTTTTCTTTATGTGAAACAAACAAACGTCTTGCAAAGCATTGTTATCCATGAAACAAACAAACGTCTTGCAAAGCATTTATGTTTGTGCCTTTTCATGTTGCAACATAGTTTGTTTGTCTTACTGCTAAAACTTTATCTTTCATGTTATGATTGAAGTACTATGATCCCAACTTTGAATGTTTTACAAATACTTTGATCAAGTTTATGATGGTGCATGTCACCTCAAAAGTTATTCTTTCTTTTTATCACTTACCTACTCGAGGACGAGCAGGATTTAAGCTTGGGGATGTTGATACATTGCAAATGTATCTATAATTTTTGATGTTCCATGCTTGGTTTTATCTACTTTCTTGTGTTTTGTCCACACTTTGGAGTACTTTTCATATGATTTCTTGGACTAACCTATTAACAAGAGCCACAGTGCCAGCTGACTGTTTTCTGCTATTTTTGGTTTTAGGAAAGTCAGAAAATGAATATTCTCGGAATTGGACGGGACAAAAGCCAAAGTCATTATTTTACCGAGGGACACCTGGAGCCAGAATACGAGATAGAGAGGGGCTGGGGCCCGGCCACACCACCTGGCCGCGCGCCCAGGCCTGGCCCGCGCCAGGGGGTGGTTTGGCCGCCCCAAGCACCCCCTCAGCCTCTCCTTCCGCCTATATATTGCCTCTAATACGGAAACCCTAAGTACCCGATCAAAAATCCACGAAAGAGTCTGTAGCCGCTATCATCTCCATCCCTAGATCGGGAGGGATCTGAAGCTCCTCCCGGCACCCTGCGGGAGAGGGGAATTCACCCTGGAGGCCTTCTTCATCATCATGCAAGCCTCCAGTGTGATGCGTGAGTAGTTCATCTCTGGACTACGGGCCCATGTAGTAGCTAGATGGCTGGTTCTCCTCCTTTGTGCTATCATGTTTAGATCTTGTGAGCTCCGTTCTTGATCAAGATCATCTATTTGTAATTCTGCATGTTGTGTTTGCGGGGATCCGATGGATATTGAGATGCTATTTCAGATTGATTATTGATTCTATCATGTCTTTGTTATTTGAGATCTTGCATGCTTTCCGTTGTTAGTAGCCATCTTGGCCAAGTAGATGCTACCAACTCCAAGAGTTAGTATTTATGCTCGATAGTGGGTTCATGCCTCTGGTAATCTGGGGAAGTGACAGAAATCTCTAAGGTACTAGAGGTGCTGTTGTTACTAGGGAGAAAACAACAATCCTTTGTTCATAGAACAATCATATTGTTTACTTTACACATAATTCATAATGCAATTATCCGTTGCTTGCAACTTAATACTAGAGGGGGTTCGGATGATAACCTGAAGGTGGATTATTAGTCATAGATGTAGTTGGATGGCGGTCTATGTATAATGTTGTAATGCCCAATCGAATATCAAAGGAGTCAAGAGGAGTAGTATATGCTTGTATGCTTTCTCGATGTTTGTCAATTGCCCCGCTGTAATTTGTTCACCCAGCATGCTATCTATCTTAAGGGGAGCCACCTCTAGTTAACTATGGACCCCAGTCCTTTCTTTTACTTTCAATCTACAATAAACTATTTACTACTTTGTGTTTACTTTCTACAAACTTTTACTTTCTTCCACTCGATATGTTTAATCCTTTGTTTTCAGCAAAACCGGTGAGATTGACAACCTCATCGCAAGTTGGGGCAAAGTTCTGTGGTTGTGTTGTGCAGGACTCCACGTTGCTACTAGCACCGGTAGTGCGCCCTGCCAAGGCTGAGCTAGCTACACCTTTGGGGTGTTTCCTTGCTCCTACTAGTTCGATTAAACTTTGGTTTCATACTGAGGGAAAACTTGCTGTTGTGCTCATCATACCTTCCTCTTCGGGTTCCCCAACGAGCTAGATACATTTTGGGCCATCACCTGACCGAGAGAAGAGTCTAGCGGCAAATCGAACAGGGTCAGACGACGGAGCGGCATTGACTACCTCACCATACACCACAGTGACGACCGGGGAGGCCCAGGGTAGCATGAATCCAACGACAATAGTATAGGCAACCCAACGCCACCATGGGGTCGAGAGAGAAGGGAGAATGGGCGCGTGAGAGAGAGGAGCGAGTGGTACTGGGCCACTCGTTCAGAGTGGGTTTAACCAGCCCAAGTGGGTCGACTCAGGGCTAGGCCAACCCAATGGGCTGGGTCTAGATTTAAAAGACAAAAGCTTAAATGATCTGTTAAAAGACCAAAATACCCCTATCACTTAAAAGGTTCTAGGAAATAAAATAAAAATCCTAAAAATATAAATAAGATACCAATGAACTCCTCAGATTTTTCTCTATTCACAAATAATAATAGAGAGAATTTTAGATGATTGATTTTTGAAATTGTTATTATAAAAATATATGTTCCTTTTGGAATTTTATACAAAACACTTAAAATTGAAAAAGAAAAATTCATTTTTTAAGATCCTAAAAGAAAGTAATATTATAGAAAATACTAGTTTGAATTTTTTAAATGTAAATCAAGTGTGATAAAAATAAAGTCTTATATCCTTAAAGGAATTCTAGTTAAATATTTAAAAGAGTTAAAAACTAAATAAATTCATTTTTAAACTCCTAAAATAATACAAGTCATTATAAAGATACTAAATATAACGTTTATGTAAATGATCAAAAAAAAAGATATATGCCTAGGAAAAATATATCTTTACTTAATTAAGCTAAGTAAAATATGAATAAATATTAGCACCCTTAAATCCTTAATAAAATCTCATAAATTATGGAAAAGTTCTAAAAATGAAAAAAAAATCATTTTTACATATGAAAATAAATCTACTATTTTACAAAAATACTAACTTAATTATTTACAAATAAAACTCGAAGCAAATATTTATAGATATATAATCCTTTGTGGAATTTTATAAAAATAAGGATAACACCAAAAATTAAATAAAATTCACTTCTAAGATCTTAGATAAGGATGTTTTCTTAGAAAAATACTAATTATATTATTCCAACATATTTTAAGGTTATTAAGAAATAAATCCTTATTTATTATCTAGTTGGTAAATTCTTTAAGAACATTCTTAAATAATAAATATTCACAATTTTATATAAAACCCTAAATCCTGTATATTTAAATACTACTTCCAAAACCATAACTTAAGTCTATATAAATACTTTAAAGTAAACTATTAACATTTAGAAAACTCTTTAAAACCATAACTCCAAGATAAACCAATAATTTAAGTAAATTTTAATCACCATTCACTTATAACAAAAGTGAATATTACTTATATCTTAACTATTCATGATTTCAAACTTTAAACTAAACGTGAATGATCTCATACCCTGAAACATGCTTATTACAAGGTTTAAAACTTATTACTACTTTTAAACACATCACACCCTAGATCTACTTATATTTTAAAGTTAAATTTGGTACACCAAATCATGCATAATGCCTAAAGAATATTTATGGTTTATAGTTAACTTTTGTTTGTTCCAAATTAAATCATAAGGCATCTCAAACCCACGCTTACCGGATAAGCGCAAGTGATATAGATCACATTCGATTAACCATAAATATTGTTTAAATCTTAACAAAGAAATCTTTTCCTAAAAAGTTATTCTTTTAAGAAACATTAAAAGTAATCCTTAAAGCACTTGTTTAAAAGGCTCTAATTGATTAGTAATCTTGCTCAAGAAATCTTTTAGATACCATGATCCATTTGAGTGCTTTAGTATTGCATGTTACTTATTGTATTTACATATTGTCTCACACACTCACAAGCCTTAATAAGAAGCACAAGTGTGAAGCGAGTATAAAAGTGTAACACATTCTAAAGATATCACCACAAGCTTGCAAACCCTAGATCAGGTACAATTATTCCAAGTACTCGCGTTTATCAAACTGCATTACATTACTTATGCATAATTGCATCTTGATTCTTTAAACGTTAGTCCTTACCGGACCAGTGATGTTGTTTACAGAATTTGGACCTTCTATTATCCCGAAGACCATGAGTGCATAATCTTGCAATCACAAAAGGCAAGTTCACAACTTTCTCATGTCATTTGGTTATTTTCTATCAAATGCGTGTAACTCAAATGTTGTCATCACCTTCATTTCAAAAAGGTCGAAAACACTATTTTCACAATTAACTAGAAATGTCGGTTACTGATCCAGGGTGATCAGCTAATCTATCATAACTGGCAATGGAAACGCCATTGTACAGTAATATATCATCTAGGACTTAACAACCAATGTCGCCAGTGATTCTAGCGTCGTATATTACGCGTCAACCATGAGATTTGGAATGGGACAGAGAAGTTAGCTGTATCTTCTTCCTTTCACACGGACGGATGACCTTATCGTGAGGCTATTGATTTCTCGTGGAGTTCTAGAGAATCCAGCACATGGGTGGGACCCCTTAGTTCCCCGCGAGCTAGGTGTTTAGATTATCTGTGCATAGTTGTTTGGGTCAAAGTTCACCATAGCTGATGGTGACCGCGAGTCAGAGCTGCTTACAGAGTCTTCAAGAACTCATCAGGGTTGTAACTTGCCCGAAAGGGGGCTTAACGGAGATGTAGTCAGCCCCGAAGGATCGCGTCTTCATGCGGGGTCGCGTAGAGGGCAGTGGTTGGCTTGGATCTTAGTCTGGGCCCCACACCAAGGAAGTGTGGACGAGAATGCAACTCGGATGTGCAAAAAAGCTAAGGTCTCTTCTGGGAAAAGTGACGCACATCTGCATAGTGTAAGAATTGTGACATGTTACTCCCTGTTCCGAGAAGGAGCTATGAACGCGGTAGGAAAGGAACCCCACAAATGTTCTGGTCAACCTGTGAAGGCTGTCGGACATAGTTTTCAGAATAAAATTAATCTTTGAAGAAATGTTTATGAAAACCGGCATTGCCTATGACCTATGGTCTATGGCTGTATAGATAGTGCATCATACACTCCTATTTAGTAAACTTGATGCATACACTCGTACTCAACCATATCTTCTTAACCCTTGCTAGATTTTGAGCCGTGTAAGACGACATCAACATCAATTGCTGCTCAAGAAACCACCATCAACGGCTCAAGTTCTTCAATAAAGTCAATGAATTCAACATATACATCCGCTGAAGTGAAGGCAAAGTCTTTGTGTAGATAGGAGTAGATACTCTAGCTATAAAACCTACTTCTGTAGAGAATTGCATTAGTAGCAATTGCAAGACAAATAGTTTAGGTGTTAGTCTTATTAGCCAGATAGTTCTAAATTATTATTTTTGGTTCTTCTTTGTAAGAAATTATTTTTGGTTCTTCTTTGTATATTACGCGTCAACCATGAGATTTGGAATGGGACAGAGAAGTCAGCTGTATCTTCTTCCTTTCGCACGGACGGATGACCTTATCGTGAGGCTATTGATTTCTCGTGGAGTTCTAGAGAATCCAGCACATGGGTGGGACCCCTTAGTTCCCCGCGAGCTAGGTGTTTAGATTATCTGTGCATAGTTGTTTGGGTCAAAGTTCACCATAGCTGATGGTGACCGCGAGTCAGAGCTGCTTACAGAGTCTTCAAGAACTCATCAGGGTTGTAACTTGCCCGAAAGGGGGCTTAACGGAGATGTAGTCAGCCACGAAGGATCGTGTCTTCATGCGGGGTCACGGAGAGGGCAATGATTGGCTTGGATCTTAGTCTGGGCCCCACACCAAGGAAGTGTGGACGAGAATGCAACTCGGATGTACAACAAAGCTAAGGTCTCTTGTGGGAAAAGTGACACACCTCTGCAGAGTGTAAGGATTGTGACATCTTACTCCACGTGGCAGGAAAGGAACCCCACGAAGGTTTTGGTCAACCTGTGAAGGCTGTCGGACATAGTTTTCGGAATAAAAGCAATCTTTGAAGAAATGTTTACAAAAACCTGCATTGCCTACGACCTATAGTATAGGGCTGTAGAGATAGTGCACCATACACTCCTTTTTAGTGAACTTGTTGAGTACGCTCGTACTCAATCGTACCTTCTTAACCCTTGCTAGATTTCGAGCCATGGAAGACGATGTCAACATCAATTGTTGCTCAAGAAACCATCATCGACGGCTCAAGTTCTTCAATAAAGTCAATGAAGTCAACATATACATCCACTGAAGTGAAGTCAAAGTCTTTGTGTAGATAGGAGTAGATACTCTAGCTATAAAACCTACTTCTGTAGAGCATTGCATTAGTAGCAATTGCAAGCCAAATAGTTTAGGTGTTAGTCTTATTAGCCAGATAGTTCTAAATTATTATTTTTGGTTCTTCTTTGTAAGAAATTCTTTCTTTCTCTTTAACCTAGAGTGTTCTCTAAATCTTTTGTAAAGATTCGAGTTGTAATCTATGGTCATGTCTTGTACCTGTTGTGTTTCTGTTGTACCACTCTAAGGGATGTAATACTAGTGAACGGTGTTTCATTGGTGTTATGTCAACGACTATAGTGTACTACATCATGCATTGGTATGATGGGTCATCGCAGCTGGTATCAAAGCATATGCTTTGACCTTAGGTTGTTAAACCTAGTAAATGGGTAGAACCTGTAGGAAGGATGTTAGCAACCATAAAGAGTTATCTAGAAATATGATGGATATTCAATTGGGAATAACCTCATCATGTTGCTAGTGCGATAATTCTTTATTATGCAATTTTAAATGAGTACCATGATTTTTAACTCAAGATGACTGATGATAATTTCTTATCTACAGTACAAGAATGGCACCTAGGTATCCACCTCGGAATGTTCAAGTATTGAACAAGACCTTAGATGATTATGAACATGACTAGACAATCACTCTAAGACAACTTCTATGAAGCATGGATTGTAAGTCTCGACTTCTGGTCAAGGTTTACAGTTTTTATGACGGACGGATATTGGCCAAGTACCGTATCCTGATCATGTTACCCAAGAAGTTCGGAGTTGATACGTTGCTAACATATCCATAATTTTTGTTGTTCCATGCTTGGTTTAATCTACTTTCTTATGTTTTGTCCACACTTTGGAGTACTTTCTATACACTTTCTAGGACTAACCTATTAACAAGATGCCACAGTGCTAGTTGCCTGTTTTCTTCTGTTTTTGGTTCCAGAAAAGTTAGAAAATGAATATTATTGGAATTGGACCGGACAAAAGCCAAAGTCGTTATTTTCTCGGAAGACTCGCGGAGCCAGAAGGAGAGACAAAGGGGGGCCACAGGGTGGCCACACCACCCCTTGGCACGGGTCCCCCCTGGCTGTGCCAGGGCATGGTGTGGCCCCCCTGGTCGGCCACGGACCTTGCCCCTTCGCCTATAAAATCCTCCCGATGCAAAAACCCTAAATAGAACAGCCTCCAGCCATGAAAAGTTTCGCAGCGCTGCCGCCACTAAAGGGGAGATTCAGGGGACAGAAAGTGTCTATTCCGGCACCCTGCCGGGACCGGGAAGTGCCCCAGGAGTCATCTCCATCGATCTCCACCACCATCTCCATCGTCGTTGCTGATTCCCATGATGAGGAGGGAGTAGTTATTCCTCAAGGCTAAGGGATCTACCGGTAGCTATGTGTTCATCTCTCTATCTATGCATGATCATATTGTGATCATGAGCTTTCTAATCAAGTAGATCTACCTTGCTACTCAAGTGCTTTAATAGATCTCTGCTCTCCCCATGTGTGTGAAAGTGACAGCGTGCACACCATGGTGGCACTTAGGCTAGAGATTACAAATACTTTTTATGAGTTATTTTTGGAGTTGGATGTTTCTATGAAATTGTGGTGTTTGTTGGAACCATCTAGAGCTCAAGGTGACAGTGTGGGGTTATCTAGATGGGAAAGGCTTACTTTGAGGTGTGTTGTTATAGCCCTACCATGGATTAGAGTGTCCAACTGGAGAGTAGTTCAGAGTAGTATCATGAAGAGAATATATTTATATGAGAGTGTTCACTAGTGAAAGTATGATCCCTAGGCCTTGTTTCTAAGCATTGAAACACCATTTGCTACTAGATCTGTTACATGTTTGCTTGCTGCTATTTTTATTTCAGTTTTCCTTTAGTCTCTTCCACGCCATGAAGCTATTTTCTAGCACCATTACCATTTATAATCATACATACCACTTGTATTTCATTATCTCTTCGCCAAACTAGTGCACCTATACACCTGACAAGTGTATTGGGTGTGTTGGAGACACAAGAGACTTCTTTTATCTTGATTACAGGGTTGCTTGAGAGGGGATACCTTTGACCACTTCCTCCCTGAGTTCGATAAACCTTGGGGTGATCCACTTAAGGGAAAACTTGCTGTTGTTCTACAAACCTCTGCACTTGGAGGCCCAACAACTGTCTACAAGAATAGAAGTGCGTAGACATCAGGAGTGCGTGGAGAAATGCCATCGGGAGAAGCAAGATGTATGGCAACATCCTATCAGATTGCAGTAGTAGCAGACATAACCAAGATAAGGGAACAGAATTCCAAGGCACTGGAAGGTACTACCTATACTGCTATACCTCACGAAAACCATAGTTCTGATCCAGAGTTAGATCATTCTTCTCTGGTAAGGACTAAACCTACTCTGGCAATAGAGTATATGAATCGTTATAAGTCTTTACTGGACACGTTTCATAACACTCATCAAGTGCTAGTTCAAGAGTTGGACACGGTCATTGAGGATTTCACTGATCCTACAAAGTCTATGGCATGTAGAAAGAAGTTAGTCAAAGAAGCAAAGCACCCGAAGCCGGTCTTTTTAGGGGAGGTGTTTGAAGAAACAGAGTTTAATGACCCACACTCTGAAGTCTATGCCTATTATCCAGTTGAACCTCGGCAACCAGTAGACCCATGGACCAAATATGAGGAGGAACAGAAAATATGGAATGCACCCAACCCCAATAGTGTCGTTAGAGATAATACCGGATGGGAAGACCCGTCTTATGATGAAATCATGGGGAAATCTATACCATGTGAATCGGGTAAGGGAGTAGAAACCAGTTATAATCCGATAGAATCATATGGACCATATGGGGGTAATAATACTCCCATTGAGCTGGAAGAGTGTCCTGGTAGTTACTACACCAATATGTATGACTAGATTGTGGAAAAAGCAAAGAATACCTCTTACTTTGAAGATGCACTCGGAGGAGGATAGAAGAATACTGAAGAAGGTAATGAGTATGATAGTCATTTCTCAATGGCTAATCTTACTCTTGGTACTTCTACTCAAGGTTACACACCTACTGGATGTTCTGATGCACTAGAAGGCAGTCGTCGAACTTCGTGCCATCGTGGATGAAGACTCCAGAAGCATGGAAGTGAGTGAACAAAGTAAGAAGGGAAGTAATCCATAAAGTAGCGTGCTTGAATAATGTTCATATTGGGTAATGCATATTATAATGCTTGAGAGGCTTGCTAGAATAAGTGAGAGTATGCTCACATGAGCAAGAAATCCCTTGTAATATAAGGAGGTAGTGTACAGAGGGAGTGTCTTGCCGTGGTTGGGAGTTGTAAGATTTCGAAGACATATGTTTAATACATGGTATATGTTTGAGTATTTCTTGGTTTTTTCTGGGATCTTCTTGATTGGCTAGATCTGTGAATGAAGTTTGGCTTGGTGTGAAAATGCATCTGCATCATCAAGTTATTACTTGATGTTATAGACCTAGATAGAAATGGGAATTCGTGTAAGGGAGTGACGAGTTCCGAAGACCAAGATGAAGACTTGCAAGAAGAAGGAAGCTAAATATAAGGTGTATCAACATTAGTGCACTTAAGATAAATAAGTCTTAAGGTTCAGTTCTAAGACCAAATAAACTTCCATTAGAACACTAGCTACTGCAGCACATCCCTCAAAAAGCTCAATTCCCCAAAAGAACTCAAAAAGGAACCAACAAGAAGCAAATGCAGAAAATGGCAGAAATCTGTGAAAACAGACCAGCAGGTAAAGACGAATTTTTTCAAAGACCTTATGTTGCTCAACTCAAAACGTGTTGAACTAACGAAAGTTAGATAACAACCTGGGTAAAAATCAAAAAAAACTTACAGCTCAATCCGACATACAGAGCTCTCTCACGAACTTTTACGGTGAAGCGCAAAAATCTGTTTCACGACAGCAACTTTCCCAATCATTACTTCTCTCTCATTAGAGGTTACTCTTGGCACAAAAAGCAAATAAAAAGGATAAGGAGCAGTTATTACTGAGGTAATAACTTCCAAGACTCATCTAAAACTTTTGGGTTATCTCCCAATAAGTACTTTTCTTTAACGCCTTTAAGTTAGGCATAAGAAGCAAGAAAAAGAATCAAGTATTCTCAAATGAAGAAGCATTAAGACCAAATTTTGTTTTCATAGGAGAAGCAAAAGAAATCTTTTCTCTCTTTTTAGGGAAGTGTTCTATACCTTTCTTGAATGGGAGTTTATATTTAATGGTGCCTTCTTTCATATCAATGATGGCACCAACAGTTCTAAGAAAAGGTCTTCCCAAAGTAATAGGACAAGAAGCATTGTATTCAACATCCAAAACATAGAAATCAACGGGGACATAGGAATTGTTAACCATAATAAGAACATCATTAAGACTCCTCATGAGTTTCTTTTTAACATTATCATTAAGTGGGACATTTAAATAGCAATCTTCAAGAGGAGGCAAATCAAGCATATCATAAATCCCTCTAGGCATAATAGAAAAACTACTATCAAGATCACACAAAGGTTTGAAATCAAAGTCATTCACTTTCATATTAATGATGGGTTCCCAACCATCCTCTTGTTTTATAGGAATAGAAGCTTTATGTTTCATCTTTTCTTCTTTAATCTTTATGAGAGCATCAGTAATGTGTTTTGTAAAGGCCATGTTCATAGCACTAGCATTAGGACTTTTAGCAAGCTTCTGTAGGAACTTAATAACTTCAGAGATATTGCAACCATCAAGATCAAAATCAAATTTATCATCTAAAGTAGTAGAATTATTACTAGCCTCAACACTAGTGGGGGTAATAGTAAAAACACTAATGTTTCTAACAATTTCATCTTCTCTTTCCCACTTAGCATGTAATTCAGCTAATAGTCTAACATTTTCATCAATTCTTACTTGTATAGCATTAGTAGCTGTAAAGGGGTTCTCATTAGTTTCACATTTAGCAGCCATTTTATTCAAAGTAGTTTGAGCTTCAGCTAAAGATGTTATATTTGTTTCAACATTAGAGAGTTTTTCCTCAATAGTTTTATTGAAAGCAGTTTGCTTACTAATAAAGTCTTTAAGCATAACTTCAAGTTCAGAGGGAGCACTCCTATTATTGTTGTAAGAATTTCCATAATCATTACCATTGTTGGGAGGATATGGCTTATAATTGTTGTTACCAAAATTGTTCCTATAAACATTATTACCAAAATTATTATTTCTTATGAAGTTCACATCAACTTGCTCTTCTTGAGCAACCAAAGAGGCTAAAGGAACATCATTTGGATCAATATGGGCTTTCCCATTAACAAGCATAGACATAATAATATCAATCTTATCACTCAAGGAGGAGGTTTCCTCAATAGAATTTACCTTCTTACCTTATGGAGCTCTCTCAGTATGCCATTCAGAATAATTTGCCATCATATTGTCCAGAAGTTTTGTTGCAGCACCCGAAGTAATGGTCATAAAAGTACCTCCAGCAGCAGACTCCAATAGGTTCCTTGAAGAATAGTTCAATCCTGCATAAAAAGTTTGGATGATCATCCAAGCAGTCAGTCCATGAGTGGGACAATTCTTTACCAAATATTTCATTCTTTCCCAAGCTTGAGAAACATGCTCATTATCAAGTTGTTTAAACTTCATTATTTCACTTCTCATGGATATAATCTTAGCAGGAGGATAGTATTTTCCAATAAAAGCATATTTGCACTTAGTCCAAGAATCAATACTATTCCTAGTTAAGGAATTCAACCATTCTTTAGGTTTTCCTCTCAAAGAGAAAGGAAACAATTTCAGCTTAATAATATCACCATCTATATCCCTATGCTTTTGCATCTCACAAAGTTCAACAAAGTTATTTAGATGGGAAACAACATCTTCATTACCAATACCAGAAAATTGCTCTCTCATAACAAGATTGAGCAAAGCAGGTTTTATCTCAAAGAAAGTATCTTCAGGCACAGGTGGAGCAATAGGTGTGCTCATAAAATCATTGTTGTTGGTGCTAGTGAAGTCGCACAACTTAGCGTTTTCAAGAGTAGTCATTTTTTGGGTTTTCAAATAAGAAAGAAAACTAGTAAAACTATTTTTTGTGTGTTTTTGAATAACAAAACAAGCAAACAAAGCAAAAATAAAACTAAGCAAAACAAAAACAACAAATTAAAGAGATTGGTTATGAGGGACTCCCCTTGTGAAGATGTCCTTAAATCCCCGGCAACGGCGCCAGAAAATCGCTTGATGGCTCAATGCACGGCGCCCAGAAAAATGCTTGATGTCGGTGTTGATGTAGAGCTTGTTGGGAACCCCAAGAGGAAGGTATGATGAGCACAACAGCAAGTTTCCCTCAGTTATGAAACCAAGGTTTAATCGAACTAGTAGGAGCAAGGAAACACCCCAAAGGTGTTACTAGATGAGCTTCAGAAGGGCGCACTACCGGTGCTAGTAGCAACGTGGAGACCTGCACAACACAACCACAGAACTTTGTCCCCAACTTGCGATGAGGTTGTCAATCTCACAGTGTTTTGCAAAAAACAAAGGATTAAACGTATCGAATGGAAGGAAGTAATAGTTTGCAGAAAGTAAACACAAAGCAGTAAACAGTTTATAGATTGTATGTAAAGAAAAAGGACCGGGATCCATAGTTCACTAGAGGTGGCTCTCCTTAGATAGATAACATGCTGGGTGAACAAATTACAGCGGGGCAATTGACAAACACCGAGAAAGAAATATATGCATATACTAATCATCTTAACTCCTTTGAGACTTGATTGGGCATTACAACATTATACATAGACCGCCATCCAACTGCATCTATGACTAATAATCCACCTTCAGGTTATCATCCGAACCCCCTCCAGTATTAAGTTGTAAGCAACAGATTATTGCTTTACGAACTGCGTGTAAAGTAAACAATACGATTGTTCTATGAACAAAGGATTGTTGTTTTCTCCCTAGTAGCAACAGCACATCTAGTACCTTAGAGATTTCTGTCACTTCCTCAGATTACTAGAGGCATGAACCCACTATCGGGCATAAATACTAACTCTTGGAGTTGCTAGCATCTACTCGGCCAAGATAGCTACTAACAACGGAAAGCATGCAAGATCATAAATAACAAAGACATGATAGAATCAATAATCAATCTGAAATAGCATCTCAATATCCATCGGATCCCCGCAAACACAACATGCGGAATTACAAATAGATGATCTTGATCATGAACGCGGCTCACAAGATCTAGACATGAAAGCACAAAGGAGGAGAACCAGCCATCTAGCTACTACATGGATCCGTACTCCAAGGATGAACTATTCACGCATCACACCGGAGGCTTGCATAGTGAAGAAGAAGGCCTCCAGGGTGAATTCCCCTCTCCGGCAGGGTGCCGGGAAGAGCTTCAGATCCCTCCTGGTCTAGGGATGGAGATGACGCGGCTACAGACTCTTTCGTGGATTTTTGATCGGGTACTTAGGGTTTTCGTCCCGAGGGCAATATATAGGCGAAAGGAGGGGCCGGGGGGTGCCAGGGGCCACCACACCACCCCCTGGCGCGGGCCTAGCCTAGCCGCGCGGCCAGGTGGTGTGGCCGGCCTCTGGCCCTTCTCCGTCTCGTATTCTGGCACTTGATGACTTCCAGAAAAATAGGCACTTGGCTTTTGTCCCGTCCAATTCCGAGAATATTCATTTTCTGACTTTCCTGGAACCAAAAACAGCAGAAAACAGGCAGCTGGCACTATGGCTCTTGTTAATAGGTTAGTCCAAGAAATCATATGAAAAGTACTCCAAAGTTGGAACAAAACACAAGAAAGTGGATAAAACCAAGCATGGGACATCAAAAATTATAGATACATTTGCAATGTATCATGATCACAATGGAATTGAGAAATGTCGTGATTAATACAAGCCAATATCTCATTCCGAAACATAAGAGAGTACGAACTTCGGGGACAAAGTTTATTTTAAGGGGGAGAGTCTGTAACATCCCAGCATTAGAGCTTAGAAGTAAGCTGAGATAAGGTGTGTGCATTGCATTCATGCATAGAAAATCCGGGTAAATTTTTCGCTAAACAAAAACCTAAAGGGATCAGAAGGGATCACAGATACCTCTAAGTCATTCATTATCCTCAATAACCAACACATAAGGGTGAGGCCCTAATCGAAGCATGAACCCTAATTAAGGATTGCCATCAGAAGCACATACAAGCTAACAAGGGGGGGAAGAAAATTAGAGGGGAAAGAGGAAAGAACTCACCAATGGTCCTCGCTAATGAATAGAAGAGGAAGCAGAGGGGACGACGTGCACACGGCGGCACGGGGAGCACCCGAAAGGCGCTGCAACTCGCGTCGAGCCATGGCGGCGGCCACAATAACATCAGTGGTCGAACAAGCACCCCCACATCGTCACGAACACCACATAGCATCACGGGAGCGGCAGAGAGGACACCACCAGCAAAACCTCAAACCCTAGGGTTCGGGGTGGAGCTAGCCTGACCGAGAGAAGAGTCTAGCGGCAAATCGAACAGGACCAGATGACGGAGCGGCATCGACTACCTCACCATACACCACAGCGGTGGCTGGGGAGGCCCAGGGTGGCGTGAATCGAACGGCAACGGTGTCGGCAACCCAACGCCACCGCGGGGTCGAGAGAGAAGGGAGAGTGAGCACGTGAGAGAGAGGAGCGAGTGGTACTGGGCCCCTCGTTCAGAGTGGGTTTAACCAGCCCAAGGGGGTCGAGTTACCGTTGGGCCAGCCCAATGTGCTTTAATAGATTATTAAAAATCATCTAAATTTACTTTCCTTAAAGGATAAATTATATTCATAATAACAAGTCATATTTAAACTCATCATTCACTTAAACTAAACGTGAATGATCTCATACCCTGAAACATGCTTATTACAAGGTTTAAAACTTATTACTACTTTTAAACACATCACACCCTAGATCTACTTATATTTTAAAGTTAAATTTGGTACACCAAATCATGCATAATGCCTAAAGAATATTTATGGTTTATAGTTAACTTTTGTTTGTTCCAAATTAAATCATAAGGCATCTCAAACCCACGCTTATCGGATAAGCGCAAGTGATATCGATCACATTCGATTAACCATAAATATTGTTTAAATCTTAACAAAGAAATCTTTTCCTAAAAAGTTATTCTTTTAAGAAACATTAAAAGTAATCCTTAAAGCACTTGTTTAAAAGGCTCTAATTGATTAGTAATCTTGCTCAAGAAATCTTTTAGATACCATGATCCATTTGAGTGCTTTAGTATTGCATGTTACTTATTGTATTTACATATTGTCTCACACACTCACAAGCCTTAATAAGAAGCACAAGTGTGAAGCGAGTATAAAAGTGTAACACATTCTAAAGATATCACCACAAGCTTGCAAACCCTAGATCAGGTACAATTATTCCAAGTACTCGCGTTTATCAAACTGCATTACATTACTTATGCATAATTGCATCTTGATTCTTTAAACGTTAGTCCTTACCGGACCAGTGATGTTGTTTACAGAATTTGGACCTTCTATTATCCCGAAGACCATGAGTGCATAATCTTGCAATCACAAAAGGCAAGTTCACAACTTGCTCATGTCATTTGGTTATTTTCTATCAAATGCGTGTAACTCAAATGTTGTCATCAGCTGCATTTCAAAAAGGTCGAAAACACTATTTTCACAATTAACTAGAAATGTCGGTTACTGATCCAGGGTGATCAGCTAATCTATCATAACTGGTAATGGAAACACCATTGTACAGTAATATATCATCTAGGACTTAACAACCAATGTTGCTAGTGATTCTAGCGTCGTATATTACGCGTCAACCATGAGATTTGGAATGGGACAGAGAAGTCAGCTGTATCTTCTTCCTTTCGCACGGACGGATGACCTTATCGTGAGGCTATTGATTTCTCGTGGAGTTCTAGAGAATCCAGCACATGGGTGGGACCCCTTAGTTCCTCGCGAGCTAGGTGTTTAGATTATCTGTGCATAGTTGTTTGGGTCAAAGTTCACCATAGCTGATGGTGACCGCGAGTCAGAGCTGCTTACAGAGTCTTCAAGAACTCATCAGGGTTGTAACTTGCCCGAAAGGGGGCTTAACGGAGATGTAGTCAGCCCCGAAGGATCGTGTCTTCATGCGGGGTCGCGTAGAGGGCAGTGGTTGGCTTGGATCTTAGTCTGGGCCCCACACCAAGGAAGTGTGGACGAGAATGCAACTCGGATGTGCAAAAAAGCTAAGGTCTCTTCTGGGAAAAGTGACGCACATCTGCATAGTGTAAGAATTGTGACATGTTACTCCTTGTTCCGAGAAGGAGCTATGAACGCGGTAGGAAAGGAACCCCACAAATGTTCTGGTCAACCTGTGAAGGCTGTCGGACATAGTTTTCAGAATAAAACTAATCTTTGAAGAATTGTTTATGAAAACCGGCATTTCCTATGACCTATGGTCTATGGCTGTATAGATAGTGCATCATACACTCCTATTTAGTAAACTTGATGCATACGCTCGTACTCAACCATATCTTCTTAACCCTTGCTAGATTTTGAGCCATGTAAGACGACATCAACATCAATTGCTGCTCAAGAAACCATCATCGATGGCTCAAGTTCTTCAATAAAGTCAATGAATTCAACATATACATCCGCTGAAGTGAAGGCAAAGTCTTTGTGTAGATAGGAGTAGATACTCTAGCTATAAAACCTACTTTTGTAGAGAATTGCATTAGTAGCAATTGCAAGACAAATAGTTTAGGTGTTAGTCTTATTAGCCAGATAGTTCTAAATTATTATTTTTGGTTCTTCTTTGTAAGAAATTATTTCTTTCTCTTTAACCTAGAGTGTTCTCTGGATCTTTTGTAAAGAGTCGATTTGTAATCTATAGTCATGTCTTGGACCTGCTGTGTTTCTGTTGTACCACTCTAAGAGATGTAATACTAGTGAACGGTGTTTCATTGGTGTTATGTCAACGACTATAATGTACTACATCATGCAGTGGTATGCCGGGTCACCGCAATAGTGGAGGAGATTAAATAGCGCGGTCTGGCAGCATCGAATTAATGAAGGCCTTCTCTTTCATTCAAAATGGTATGTGAATCAGCGATTCATCAAATAAACCTGACACTCTGCGCATCGATCTAGTCGAGGGTAATGGCGCCATGTAGTTGGCTAGCGCCATGCTACCAAAAGTAATGAACGAGCCCCGTGTAGGTAACAGAGTATGCCATGGTGATCGATGGTGGCGTTTTCCTGAAAAGAACGCCACCACGGTGCACAGGTCAGTAGTAGCGTCTTGGTGAGGCCACCACACTTCCACTGTATTGGAACCGCTAGGTTGGTGGGTCCCGCGAACCGGCATCGCATTGATGCCAGGGCCACGCTGCTTCTAAGCCTGTACCTATTGCGTTCCCAATATCCTATGCCACTAGTATTTTCCGGCGCTACCCGCGGCGTTAGGTCATGCGGCCCGCTACTAACGCTCGATACCTGCTAAATTTCTATCCACATTGTCCCGATTCTTTCCGTCGGATGTCGACGATCGACGGCTAAAAAATGCCCCCAGGACCCAAAATTTTACTCCAAACACGCCGCTGGTGCTGTTCCGCGTCCGTTATCGACCCGGAATCGCAAACTGTGTATGGCGGACGAGCCTCACAGTGGAACGGACGCATATGTCATAGACTTTTCCTCCAGACGTCGCGTGGAGCCACCGTCGCTTGCGGGTGGGCCTTACGGTAGACTACGCATGCCATGGGCCCGTCGTCAGCATACACGGGTAGAGTTCCGCTCTGTAGATGGTATTTCAGGCACGACACACCTCCACACCCGCCTCGTGGAGCCGCCGTCGCTGGCGGATGGAACTTACGGTGGACCACGCGCATTTGAAGGGCCCATAGTCAGTGTACGTGTGTAGATTCTTGCCTTGTGAGTGGTGTTCCCGGCGCGACACGCCCGTGCACCCGCCGGGTCAGCCTTACGGTGGACCGTGCACGCTCGAAGGGCCCACTGTCAGCGTACGTGGGTAGAGTCTAACCCTACGAGAGGCGTTCCCGTCTCTACACGCTTGCACACCCATTTGGTGGCAGGGCCCACCGAGAGCCGATGTAGCATTGTAGGCCCATGACAGCCGCGGTTTCTCGCAGACGTGGGGTCGTCCAGAGATGATGTGTCGCCATACGCCCATGCTGGCTGCAGTTTCTCGCAGACATGGGCCCGACGGGAGCCGACGTAGCCCGGTAAACCCATGTCGGCCGCGGTTTCTCGCAGATGTGAGGCCCGGTGGGAACCGACATGGCATCGTAAGCCAATGTCGGCCGCGGTTACTCGGGTACCAGTGGTTTTGTGTATGTTTTGGTCCTAAATTTATTGTATACTTCCAAAGTAAACTTGCGTTTGTTAATTTAGACTTTCGTGTTTTACCTACCGTTTTTGTATTTTCTGCTTAGAAAGTAAAAGTATTTTTATGTTCCATTTCCCGGTAGTATGCTTATGTTCAGAGTGACTGAATTAGGTGTCACGCGATGCACGACGACCTTATTGATAGCCAAAGACCCTCCAACGCAAAAGGTACTCGAGACTCTATTTTATGACATTCTTTGGCCAGATAGTTTTAGTTTTAGTCCAAGAAAAAGATGGTCCTACTTTCACTCCAACGAACCCAGGTAGCTCGGCGGTCGGCTTTCTGGCATCGTTCGCGTAGTTCTCAGTGGGACCTCTCCATGTACAATTAAGACTTGAAAAAAGGACCTCACCGTGTACGGTTAAGACCTGAAAAAAGATGCGGCATCATTGCTAACGCTTTTACCAGCTTCGATACATGTTTCAGCGTTATGGTTAACCGAGGTGCCCCGTTCTTCCACTGATAGCTTTGTTGTGTGGAGGTTTCGGATATTAGCTATGCGAGACCATATGTTGGTCTTCTGATTTTCTTTTTTCCTTTTTGTAAGCTTATATATTTGGCTACGATTCTTTGAATCTCTTTTTTGTAAAACTATGGTTATGAGTAGCGAGATTTGTTCTTCATTTTGAAGACTACTGCAGAAAGGTTTATAGCCATTAAGTGGTTAGTGACATGTAAAATTGTGCCTATCACTAGTAAGTATTATCAATGACAGGCAAGGATAAGTCTGTCACTAATAGAAAACACTAGTGACGGACGTATAAAAGTGAATGTCACTAGTATTTTTTTTGTGTGGAAACCTAGTGAATAGAAAAATTACTTAGTGACGGACATCTACAGATGTCTGTCACTAGTAACGCTATGATTAGTGACGGTCTAAAAATGTGTTTGTCACTAGTATTTTTTAGGGAGGCCGGCTGAAAGCGCAAACTTCATAGTGACGGTCATATCTAAAGGCATGTCACCAGAAAGAGGGACATTTGTTTTCTAGCACGTTTCGACCAGGACGGTGGCACTTACTCGCCTCTGGGCTGGCCCACCCACGCAAGTAAACTATGCGAGTGGGCCTGGCGGTTTCCCTACAGCTGAGGAATAGCTTTGTCCTCTGATCTTTGAATCGAGATCGATGCGAATCTGAGATTCGTTTAATTCCCTACTTCGTCCCAAGCCACCATCATCCCCGTTACCGACAGATCGACGCCCAGGATCCAACTATCACAACTGGCCGAGGGAGTTTCTGCTGCAGCTATGGCGACCTCAGGTAACCCCCTTCCACCCTCCCCCCCCCCCCCCCCCCCCCCCCGAGTTTCGCCTGACTGCGGATTTTCCTATAGAAAGAGAGGTTATAGCATCTAATTTTCTCTTGAATTTGGATTTTAGGTTTGGCTTGAATGGTGTTGATGTCCTGGAAAATGTAGCCTATGCTGGAGCATATAATACTCCATGATGGTGGAGTTCTGATCATCGGTCAAGACTTTTGCTGAAAGCAACTTCCATGATGGTGGAGACAAGGTGATTTCATCCATTTATAATTTGGCAGATTATCAAGAAGTATATGTTTCCATCCATTCTATTCTTTGGAGTATATGATTTAGTACCAAGAAGATGAGAACTGCTAAAGACATACTCCACTTACCTTAATGTGTTTACTTGGAGATTTGAAATTCAAATGTGTGGTTAAAGTAAGATTTCAATCATTTTTACATCTATTCTCTGGAGGATTTTATTTACATCACCATGTGATAGAGTATTTTTTTAGAGTTACTCCATTACATTTGTTTTAGATTGAATACGATCCTATTGGAGTAATAGTTCAAGGCAGTACAGTTTTGTGTATGGTAATTCTATTTAGCAAATGACAACACCTACACACTACCAGGCAATACATATTTACAAGAAACTTATTGTGTTTCTTGCTGCTATAAAGCTAATTAGATGCTGGTTGTTACCATGCCTAGACCTCTAGTTAAAAAAATTCAAGTAATAAGTGGAAGTCAGCATGAAACAACCCCTTCAATTTGACAAGCCCTACCATGGCACTGCACGAGGAGGCAGAACCATGGAGTAAATTTGTTTGTTTAGATGGCGAGTAATTAATTAAGTATGCATTTATGTTCGTAAACAACGAGCTCTCCATCTTCATGCTACTACCTGTTTGTAGTACTGTGAAGTATTAAAATGTTTTCCTCATCTGAACTAGAAGAGTGTTTCCTTTACAGTGTCTACAACTCTAGTGGAAGTATGTGGAGTAACTTACTTGCATTTGTGGTCAAGAGATAATCTACATATTATTCATTAGATTACATCATTGAGTAAACATCCCTAGTGATTGATCATTGGCACTATATCATCAAATTAGTTTCTGTTTTAGTTGCTGAGACAGAGCATACACGTATATCTCTAACCTCACTAGATGATCATATCCCGATATTTAGTTAGCATGCATTTATTGCTGAATATATCATTCATTCATTTGCTCTGAAGTCATAAACTATCATTTGTAGTAAACAGAATGCAACAGTTTAACTATTGGTCATTTTTAAGTTATGCTCAAGTAAAATATAGTATAGGCTCATTCCATTAATTAATTGTTCTACACCAATGAATAAGTTAAACCCCCTTCCTTATCTCTGCAACCGGTGTTCTCATCATTGGCCACTATCTACAGGTGGCCCAAGGAAGTGCCATGCACTAAGGAGTTCCTTCTCTCTGCAATGAACCCTTATGGCTAAACAAAGGTACCACCCGACCAGCAGTTGTTTTCAATTTTCCTAACAATGATTAGTTTTCTGCAGCTAGGTGTTTATTGAGCGCATTTAAAAAATCTCATATTATTAACCTCTAAATAATTCTTTTTGCGTGCATCTGGTCATCAAGGATATCTACCGCGACCTCCAGCGCTCGGACCCTGGCTGGAAGATCATAATTCTCAGGTACTTCAACCCAACAACCTGATGCCCTATCGGTGTTGTCGCCGTTGTCGGTGGTTCAGGAGCTTGTGCTTTCCTTCCTGGGAGCTCTCGGCATTGGCGGCGGCGCAGTGTAGGTGGTGGGTGGCCTCGTGCCCATCGATGTAGCAAGTCACCCTCTTCCATCGCATTCTTCCTCGACATGTATGCTAGAGCTCTGACATGTGTTCCAGCCGGATGGAGGACCGAGGCGCAGACCGGTGGCTGGGGGCCGGAGGGAGTAGTTCATTTTCATTAGTGGTGATGTTATTGTTGTATGAACAGAAGTTGCATTTCGTGCAATTTGGATAAAAATTACTATCTTTTGACGCCTTGTAAGAGCGTCCATATGTTGGCCAGTACCATCCAGATCATGGATCAGGCTGTGTGTAAATTAAGGATATATATCTAGTACTAAAGTTTTTGTACCTGCTCTGAATATGCATTTAATTATTTTTATAACATCTTATTATGCTATCTGGATATTCGTGGAAACGCATTTATTTATTTTATTATCGAAATTTAAACCAGTGACGGGCAGGATAATAAGAATGTGACTACAAAACCACAACAGGATTGCCTTTGATCGTAATTAGTGACGGCCACATGTAAATGCCTGTCACTAGTACACATACTAGTGACAGGCACTTAACTGTCACTAGTAACCTTATACCAGTGACTAGTTATCAGTGATGGGCGATTTGTCTGTCAGTAATGAGTCTTTTGAGCCTGTCACTGATGGCATATTCTATAGTAGTAAGTGTGTTAAAATTAGTACCAAACTCGAACATATAAAAAAATCATGTCCTAAAAAGAGAAGACGCTCCGCCTCCAACCATAACAACCGTCCTTACTAGTTACTACCATTTCAACAATCATCTAGAATTATGCAAATAAAAAATCATAACGAAATGAATTCTCTTGTGCAAGATTACATATCCAAACGTTAAGGCTTGTAATAATAAATAATAAATAAATATCCCATCGACCATCCCCATTGTGGAGTAAATGATGCTCTCCTCTCATAAAAATATGTCTATAGTACTCCATGTTTAACAATTCACCTTCAAAAGGCGGCGAGCACTATCGTTCCATTCTCCCATACATGTTTTATATACGTCAGTTCCATTCTCCCATACATGTTTTATATACGTCACAACTGTTTGCACAAAAAATATTTGAGAATCCACATAAGCATATGCGATATGGGCGGAAAATTGAAGAAACAAAATCAAGAATGCAGGGGAATAGGAGACATTAGAAAGGGACTAAACATTAATCATAAAATCTAGCATGTTTCACTCCATGTCTTCTCTCCAATATCGGCAAAGTTTGCTTCCTGGTCCTATTGCTCTGCCTCAAGAGATGGTGCAAAGCTTACATGCTCCGCGTCGTTATCTGAGCCGTCCTGGTTTCGACATGTAGGGTTACAGAGTTCCAACCTTACCTTGAGTAATATGAGAAACACCTTTAAACTACTCCAGCCAAAGAGCTTTGCAGCTCATGGTGATGTAATAGTAGATGTAAACTGCGAGCGTTCTTCTGTAACATGCTATGAGATTTTGCATCCTTCAACTTACATCCAATATACTCAATAGACTTATACCTAATAAACACTACGTTTATCTATCTGAGTGATGTTATTAATCCCTCCGATTCAAATTACTTGTGATCGAAGGATGTACCTAAAATGTATGATTCGTTATTATAGTTTTTGAATTTGTAAAAGTATTGACATCACTCAAAACCGTTGAAACAGATGTTGAAAGCTTGGAAGCAAGAACTCAAAACATGTAAGGAAAGAAACAACATGTCGAAAACCATGAGTAAGGGCCACTGTGACATGCGTGTTCTTCTCTTCCTTTATGAATGGCGGCCTAAATTATAATGACAAAGTAGTACTACTAAAAAATACATGTTGACATCAGACTGAAAGACACCGCAGTATATATTATTTTCTATTTGGGTAAGGAAAACGAATTAGGTTTGTCCTCTCAGGAAGACCAAATTCTTCTGCACAACTGAACAAACACGCATACAAAGAGATATCTAATGTGTTTTTTTTTGGCGGGTACAAAGAGATATCTAATGTTCTATCCGTTGAATTCCGAAAACGAAATGGCTCGATGAAGCAGCTATGGAGCTGTTTTTATTGTTCTTGACAAAATATTTTGCTTTTTAACAGATCAGTTTTCCTCAGTACAAATTAAACAGATCCCTAAAAACCTACCAAGTTGTGGTTGACAAGATTGGGATTGATACAGAATGAAAGTACGATACGCTAGACTATATGCTGCTGGTGTTGTTTCTGCCCTTTATCCTAGTGTACAGTTAGCACATTCTAGACATTTATTTTGGTAGGAATAGGACCTAATCTAACCACCGTGACATATCTATATCTTCTCCTTTATATTTTTTTTCTCCTCACCCGGAACAAGATGCACGAGAATATATATTTTCTCTGTCCTCTTCCCTGTACGAGCGGAGGAGGTCGCTAGCTACTGAACCAAGGAGAGCCTCGCGTCTCTCTGCTTTTCACCGACCGAGTCTGCCTTTTCTTCCACTTGGCGAGCGACCGCACCAACCACCAGCGTCGCGCAGATTCCCTCCTCTTAAGACCCTCTGCGAAAACCCTAGCTTGTCCACCACCGCTGCCATGGCCGCGGGCTCGTGCGCCTTCGCGTCGTCGTCCTAGATGCCGTCCGCAGTAGCCGTGCAGCGGAGGAGCTTCATCTTCTTGTGCTACGCCGCTGCCATGGCCGTGGGCTCGTCGCGCCGCCGTCCTAGATGCCACCAGCAGTAGCCGTGCAGCGGAGGAGCTTCGCCTTCGTGTGTTGTGTAGAACGAGCACCGCTGGAGGAGCCGGACGCGCCGGTAGCCGCCTACCCACCGTCGACTACGCCGGACCCGTGGAAGAGCGTCGTAGAACACCTCCGTCCACGCCGTTTCTGACCTCCCACGAGCCGTCAAGAACGCCATCGTATCCGGGGTGAGCAACCGCGGCTCTTCCCTTTTTTTCCGGCTGGAATCCTACATAATATTGGTGGTAGCCTCGCACAGAAGTTCAGAGAGGAGCTAGCTTGTGTAATAGTTCAGATTCGTCAGTCCTAAATCATGCATGTTAAGCTGTAAAATCAATCTATTGTCTAAGATGTGTTCGCTCTGGAGACGAAATTCTAACTTTTGCTCAATATAATATAAAATATAAAATTTATTTTTCTAATAAACATATAAAATGACTAAGAAATTGAGAATAGAAAATACGTATGAAAAAGTTCGTAAAAATAGAGGACCTTATTCATCAGCATGAAATTAACATGAACTTTGTACGAATTCTACAAATTGTAGTTCGTTGTTTATCTGGCATGATACTACTGTCCCACTCTTGCGAAGCTAGCAGTTGAGTTCTCGCGTTGCAACGCACGGGTATGTTCCAAGTACTAATATATACTCCCTCCGTTTCTTAATATAAGGTGTATAGTTTTTTGTAAAAAATTCCATAATATAAGGTGTATAGAGAATTGTGAGATTTGTTCCTCTTATTTAGGAGGCAATTAATCCGATCTGGAGAGAGAGGATACCCAGATTTCGTATGTTCCCTCTATATCATGTCAATCACCTGGGATATTCACGTCCTAAAGCAACGAAATTTGCCCTCCCAGCCTGTGCGCTAATATTCGTGTAAGAAAACTATACACCTTATATTAAGTAATGAAGGGAGTATATATATATATATATAGGAAAAATATTTCTTACTCCCGGGTGTAACTACACGCACGTCTCATATACTGCCTTACGGAAGTATTTGTAATACTTTATCTATTTGAGTATGTTCATATACTATATCTAAGATACTTCCAAGCAAGTTAGGTGAAAAAATTGCAAATACACCCATAGTTTGCACTATATATGTAAAATACCGTCAAAAAGGAGTATGTGAATAAAAATTACATACTACCAAAAACTAGTATATATACTGCCCAAATATTCTTATATACTTCATACTACGCGTACATACCTTTCGGTATGGTAGATACTGCCTATATAGTGTGAAACACGTGTGGGTGTAACTACATCAGGGTATAGTATGAATATGTCATATATATATATATATATATATATATATATATATATATATATATAGTAATACTAATAATAAAGGACGGATTGTGTTTCTCCCGGTCCAACTCTTTTTTGGACCTTTTTATCCTCTCACTAAACATATAATGCCTAGGATGTCACCGATAAGTCGTCTGTCCGTGTTAATATTTTTGTTCCGTACGATCGTCGGGATCACCACACGCACCCCGCCCAATCTTCATTGACGTCTACCCAGCGCTCGTCGCCGCCGCGGTGGAGGGTTGCGCGTCGCCTCGAGGGCAAGCACGCCATGGATTGTGCCGCAGTGGTGGAGGGTTGCGCGTTGCATCGAGGGCGAGCACGCCATGGATGGTGATGCCGTGAGCACGCCCCCTCGATGTGGCAGAAGAGCAAGTCGGACGGCCGCGGCGAGCGTGGCGTTCCTGTCCCGCACGTTGGCGAGGATGGTGGCACAAGAGGAGCATGTCGGCGCGAGCTCACGACACCACCTTTTCGATTCGCCTCTTGATTCATAGCCGCTGAGCAGCAACTTACACGAATCGGAATGTGGAGGCGGGTCAGTGCACGAGCAGTAAGTTCCCACATCCTACACCGCCCAACGATGCCACATCGATCGCCTGCGCGAAATTAGGTATAATCGTCTATATAGCCAATTTCAGTCGTTTTGATGCTCCTTTCCCTGAACGAACGTCCTCTTCATTACGGGTGACGATGGTTCAGAGGCATGTGCAGAATCTGTGGTTGTATCTGAACTTTATCTGTTGTTAGTACTAACTACTCTTAATTAAGTTTGGCATTAACGTTGTCCTTGCAGAATAACATGGCGTGAGAAGACATTGAACTGATAGAACGGCATTCACATCGATCTATCCCTCTCAGTTTGAGACGGTAGTGGTATGGCAAATGACCATCATCTATGCACATCGTGTATCAGTTTCCCTACAACAGAAAAGCTCCCGTGAACTCAAGATTCTCCTTGTTCCCGGTGTGTAGGTCATATATGCTACTCGCTCTGTTCTGAAAAAGATATCGTAATTTTTTTTAAACTTGGATGTATCTATATATAAAATAGTGTCTAGATATATTCAAATTTAGACAAATCTTTAACATCCTTTTTAGGACGGAGGGATTGAAGGGGCTCCCGTCGTGCTGTCTAACTGCGGACCTGCCTAAGATCTAGGGAGAAGGGCCAAGTTCCTGGACGATCCTGCCAAGATTGCTGAGACGAAGGTTGCCGGAGAGGTCAAACACTAGATATGTGATGTGGTGTATCGAAGTAACAAATAGGGATATGATTGAACTTAATCTTTCGCAGCAATCGCGCGGGCATTGTGCTAGTTGAATATAAATATACCTTCTTCTGCAATGAATCTAAATGTGAAATGCATGGAATTACTGGGCTCACTGACCAGGTTGGAGCATTATTGCTTTATATGTGTACGCTTGTTGCGCGGTAGCAAATTTACATGGCCATGTAATATTTTCACGGCCGACAACCTTCAATATGTTTTCCATATCTGGCACTCGTTTCTTAGGCTATTATACACACATCTCGACACGGCCGAGAAGGATGAGTAGGAGATCCCAAAAGCGTCCTCGTGAACATCCTAGCTGGCCGGTAGGAATGGGAAGCATCGTGATAGAACTTAACACATGTTAGCAAATAGCTGGGATTGGGTGCAGCATACGTTGCACAGCTCGCTGTCGATCCAGCGAGAAGCCATGCCCTCGTTAGAGGGAATCCTGTAGTGTGTGCTGTCATTGGCATCGGACAGGTTGTACATGTACTCATGCCAACGCGGTTAGGCTAAAATCAGCAGCATTGTGGCTGAAAATTGGATTCACGAACCTAACAGATATGTCATAAGAGATTTTTTCCATCTGCTAGCTAGCTATCTGTCAGTACATGCATACCTGAAGTTGATGAAAATGATAAGACTTCATATGAAGCTCAGTCCCCTGATGAAGCTGCATTCGTCATTGCTGCGTGAGAGTTAGGGTTAGAGTTTTACAAGAGGGCACAAACAAGTATAGTTATGCGTGACGGGGATAACCAGCATGTTGTAGATTTTTCAATATAGTACCAATCGAGCATGTTCCATATTGAATGTTCCGTACTGATCCAACATACGAGATAGTGTGTGGCTTTGCATACCACTTTCAATGATGTATGATCAAGATCAACCCTACCCATAAATCTTGCAAGTCCCTCAAATGTTGACGTTGCAAGCAATTAGCACCAGGGGTAGCTGGGCTAAAGGTATCAGACCCATTTTCTTAGAATATATTAAGCCACCAAAAGCTGATAGATTCCAAGTGCATACCAACCGGACAATGAAATATATCAGACAATGTGATGATCAGTATCTATCGAGGCGACCCAGGGGCATCCCTAGATAGCCGTCGCCGCCGCCCACGCCTGCGGTGGCGGCCACATCTTGGTCGCCGAAGGCGGCGGGCGGTGCAGGTGCGTCCTGTTGGATTTCCTTCGCGTGGGGAACCGACCCCAGGGCGTTGCGGGTGCTGTTCGGGTGGCGGGCGGCGCTGCTCGCCGGAGCAGCACTGGACGGTGCGCGACAGCGAGGCAAGGAGGAGGAAGATGGCAGGCGCGGCTGCTGGCCGGAGGTGGTAACATGGCCATGCCCTAGGTGGCGGCACTACAACCGAGGATTTCATGGTCTCGGGCCCAATCCGTGGGTCTGCCTTGGACTCGCCTGGGCCGGAGGTCGGCCGCTCATTCTGGTCGCCGGGAGTCGTCGGCCGGTGGTGTGGGGATCCTGGTTCGGCCGGAATAATGGCGACGGTCCTAGGGTTCTTCCGACGGCAATACGAAGATCTGTTGATTGCCTCTGGTGACCCAGCATACCATTGCATGATGTATTATACTCAAATTATTGACATAACACCAATAAAACATCGTTCCACTAGTATTACATCCCTCAGAGTGGTACAACAAAAACATGATAGGTCGAAGACATGACTATAGGTTACAACTCAAAACTTTACAAAAGATCCAGAGAAATTCTTGAGTACAGAAGGGAAGATTAAACTTACAAAGAAAAACCAGAAATAACAACTCATCAACTAATCTATGAATAAGGTTATTTCTATTACTCATTGACTTGCCCTTGCTGCTACTGCAATACTCTACAGAAATAGGTTCTATGGCTAGAGATTTGTATTCCTATCTATTCTAGAATTTGGCATTCACTTGGCTTGATGTAGACGTTGACTCCATTGGCTTCGTCGAATAACATCGGCTTCTGGTAGATATCATTATGTTGATGACGCTTTAGAATCTAGCAAGGATTAAAAAGGTACGGTTGAGTACGAGCGTACTCAGCAAGTTCATTAAATAGGATTTTTTGATGCACTATCTACAGACACAGACCATAGATCGTAGGCTATGCAGATTTTTCTAAACATTTCTTCAAAGGTTACCTTTATTCTGAAAAGTTATGTCCATCGGCCTTCACAAGATTACCAGAACTTCATGGAGCTCCTTTCCTACCGTGTTCATAGCTCCTCCCGGAACAGGGAGTAACATATCATAATTCTTACACTCTATAGAGGTGCGTTAATTTGCCCATAAAAGATCAAATCCTTGTTGCACAACTCCAGCTTATTCTCGTCCACAATTCCGTGATGTGGGGCCTAGTAGATGATCCAAACCAACCACTGCCTTTCTCCACAACCCTTCACACCCAGACTGACTCTGCAAGAAGCCCTACCTCTGCTATACCAGCCTTATGGGAAGATATAACTTTGATAGACCTCTTGTAGACTCTATAAGCAGAACCTGCCCCTGATAGCCCCATCAAAATGGTAGACCTACCTCTGACAGCCCACACAGATAATCATAGACACCAAGTATCGCGGGGCACAGAGGGGTCCCACCATGTGTTGGATCCTATGCGAGGAATCTGCAGCTTCAAGATAAGGTTGTCCATCGACACACGAAAGGAAGAAGATCCAGCTAACTTATCCATCGCATTCCATATCTTATGGTTAACGTGTACATTAGGTGATCGAGAGATTGTACAAAGTGGCTACAATATGGTCTCGGTGGGTTTATAATGACACCCGACGAGAGAGATAAATCTAGGGTTTATGACTAAGACTAATGGTAAAGACACAGCCGATTATGGCATCCCATCTTTAGCTGAATGCCCTCAGGTACTTATAGGCATCAATGGTGGCAGAGTCTTCCCTAGTCACGTTAGTACTTCATCTTGTCTTGCACATAATCTTGATCCCCGATTTCTCTTGGATGTGTGTCTGGTCTTCGGGATCTCTAGGGAGTTGTCTTGTAGCCCCACGGGTTACGTCGGTTGAGGTTAGGTCCGTTCAGAGCTTCTAGATGCAGGCCTTCAGGTCCTTGATCGCAGAGGTAGGCATGGGCAGGAATCGTGGATTAAGGCCCATGTGAGGTACATGCCTAAATCCACCTATCAACGACACTGTTCGTCGCCATGGTCTCGATTACCGAGAGCGTGGATAGGAAGTCCGACGACTCTGACAGCAGCGCCACCGTGAATTCAGACGAGGTTTGCATATTTAATTAGGGCCATGTTCTAGATCTAGATTTAGGTTTTATCGTCTCTTTGAATATTCTAGCTTCCCTATTACGACTGCGAGGATCTGCATGCCCAGTTAAAGCTATGTGTTGAAGGACTAAACATTGTTGTCGAGGAGAAGTGAAGAAGTTTTACTATGAAAATATGAAGATGAAATTGTATTTGGCAGATATTCTAGATATACATAATATAAAGGAAGACGCAGACAAGGTGATATGGCCCAATATATGGTCATTGCCATATCAAGCACTCCCACTTATGCCAAGTCGTCATGGACTCCAAAGGTGAATCCTATCCTCTACGCGAATTCACTCCTACCCTATTTAATGGTATACTACTTCAAACTTCGTCTTATGAGCATGATAGGTTCACACCGACAAGTACGGACACAAGGGAGGAAGCCCGAAACCTCAAGCCCGATAAGATGGTGGCTTGGAAGAGGAGGCGGGAGAAGAAGGCCATTTCGGCAGAAAATCCGGTGCTGCAGAACTTGCCACCAAAACCGCCACACTCATTCTGGCACCAGACCCGGTGGACCTCGGTGCCTGCCGGGAACACCCTCAGCATACGATTCTAGCAAAGACTGGAATAAACCGGCGACCGCCGAAACCATCCGGCGCCACTGGACTTACCACCGGAAACACCAATCTACGCACGGATCTGGGTTTGATGCCCTAGAATATATTTTTTACCTACCCCTTTGCCCCAACTACTATAAATAACCCCTACGGTTCTCCCTTATTCCCTAAGGCATAGATGATAGACTAGAAGACAACCCCCTTATGGAATCTCTCTAGTTTTGCCTCACCCTCTTACAAGGGGACTGACTATCATCACCAACCTCTATGGATTGTTCCTTTGAGCATCCTTAGTTGTACAAGGCCTACATCTTGCGTGGTCGTGAGTGTAGTTGTCAAGATTCTCCCCAAGGTGTTCTTACCTCTTCGATTTCGATTGATGGGAGCAAGTTGACCGATCTTTCCTTGCGAGGATTCTATCGGACTGGTGGATGCCATTAGGGAGCAATAGGACTTGTATCGTGTGAGTTTGCATGTGTTCATCGCGTTCTTCGCGAGGTGTGTGTTAGCTTCCGCTACCTTCTGCCCTTTTTCTTGCTTTTCCCGTCGATTTGACCACGAGATCCATGAAGATCGGGCCACCCTTGAGGTTAACCCCTATCATATGGCATCAGAGCCCAAGTTTCTCATGTATTTCCCCTCGAAATTTTTCTTATATCCACCATAAATTCAAAATTTCCCAAAAAATAGCCCAATTTTAGGTTTTGGATCAATCTGAGATTTGAGTGAGTTTTGGTAGGTTTTGATCCATGGATTACTTGTTAAACTTGTTGATGTACCTTCCCCTGCATTCCCATGGCCTAATTCCATCATTTGCCCCTCAGGTATGGAGTTTTCCATCAAGTTTTTTGCAGAAATCTCAAAATTTAAGTTCATAAACTCGTTCCGACGGACAATCCGGCGCCACCGAAATCGTTTCGGCACCAGGTCCGACGGGTCTAGAAATTTTTGGCGCACCGCTGAAATTGCTCTAAGTACACCATTCCGGCGCCGCAAATTCCAGTGCATCCAAAATCATTCCGGTGCCAGGCCCGGCATCGCCAAATTTGCTCCAGCTTCGCACCTTTTTACGCATAACTTTTGCATTCGAACTCAGATTTTGGTGTTATTTAGCTCATTTCGAAGAGGAAAATAGATCTACATCATCATCCAAGTTGTCCATGCTATCTACTCCATTCAAATTCCCTTAGCAAGGCAGAATCCTACAATAAAGGGTGAAGATTGTCGATGAAAGGTATAAACGTTCCACGACTTCTCCCCACTTGAATTGAGCCACACTATCTTTGCAACCAACAAACACCTATTGAGACTAGTTCCTCATATGATTGCTTGAGATTTGCACATTTGATACCATGTATAATTCCGAGAAAAAGTTGTGAGTGCTATCTCATATCGTTATCTTGTATAGTTGTTGGCACAAGGAAGAGACAAGTGAAAAAGAAAAGAGAAAGGAAAATAAAGAGTGAAAAAATATAGAAAAAATTAGAAAAATAAAAAAAGATACAATTGCCTCATAGAATAGGAAGCGCAAGCCCGATGAACATCTTGTAGGTGTGGTACTTATTGTGCAAATCTTGTAGCCCACCAATTATATGCAATCGAACTAGTGTCTCTCCTTGCACTTGTGCGAAACGATCTTGTAGTCTTCGATAGGTCCTTATTTGGTTCTTAGCTCACATTTTCCGTTGCAGAAGTCTCATTTATCCCACTGTGTGTGTGTTTTTATCATAATCCCTATATCTTGTGGATTGACTTGTTTTTTATTGTGATTATCGTGGTTCTTTACTCGCCAATACAATATCTTAATTTCGGATTGTTGCCTTAATATGCCACTTTCTCTACCTATCCACCATATGCTTTATGTGTGTGTGTGTATTTTTTGGTTGTTAGTTGGGTTTAGGTTTCCTCGTCACTTCACTTTGCTTGGTTTATTGCTCTCAAGTGTTGCCACTTGCACAATACTATCTTCCAAGGTAAAGTAAGCTTTGATGTTGTTTCTCTAACACCCACTACTACTTCCATATACACCACTTGGTCTTGTGAATCATATATAGGGACTCTGGAACCAATGAGGATATATATGACGAATCCGCGATGAGAACCATCCATAATGCTCAATCAAGATCGTGAGGGAGCTGCACAGTTGACAGTGCCAACTTCCACAATAAAATGGACAAGTTGGAAAGCACCATCGACAAGTTTGAGAATGACATGGATGACAACTTCGTCAAGCTCAAGAAAAACATGGACAACATCCTCGCCAAGACCATGAGCATGTACACCAATGTCAATGAGTCAAGCTCAATATGGTCCCGCCATCACAAGAAGAGTGCCAAGGCAAATGATCTTCGTCGCGAGCGTCATGTGGATGACCAAGTGCATCTCCAATACAAACCTTCGACAAGGCACACCAATGATATTCGTCGACACGATCACCACAAGGCACCTTCCACCAATAGGGCCACCACCACAATGTCCTCAAGAGCAAGATGAAGCTACAACCACACTCCTCAACATGTGGTATCTTCTTCTAGTGCCACCACCACAATGGCACCCCAAGTACAAAAGGATAAACTCCTATGCTACAAGTGCAATGACCAAGGTCACTACTCGTGGGTATGCCCAAATATCATGTGTGGCAAGTTTCAACACCAAGGTCATATGTTTTGGGATTGCATCACTACAGAAGCCAAGGTGGTCATGAAAGATGATGAGGAAGATCCAAGTGAAGAGTCTACATTTCAAGATGGAGTAAGACAAGGCTAAGTATGTGATGAAGTCGATCCGAGTACTGCTCTCGATAACAACATGAGCCTACTTCCACCACTACTACAAGATGGTGACAAGACGGTCAAGCAAGGGATTTTGCCTTCGACCAAGGAGGCGAGTGATGATGAACATCTTATGGTGACGAGGGTTTAACTCATCAATGCCCATTGTTATGGACTTGGGTTTTGGGGAAGGAGGGAGCGCTGGAGACATCTATCGGCTAGCAAACAAGCACACAGGGGACAAAGATTTACCCAGGTTCAGGCCTCGTAGAGGTCCCTACTCGTGCTTGTCTGCTTGTGGAATTATCGAAGGAATCGAAGATTACAATGGCGCGCAGATGTGATCTGGCGAGGGTTGTGGAAACTAGGGTTGTGTGTGTCCTCCTCGCCGCCCCATCCTAGCCTTTATATAGAAAGGCTAGGTCTCGGGTGGCAGGTCGACTCGGTTACAGATTAGGGTTTTCCCCTTCAAACTTTCTATCTTTAGCTTCTTCCTTTTCTTCAAGCAATCGAGAGTCCGTAGGTTACTCGAGTCCTTCATTTGGGCCTTGGTGACACCATGGGCCTTTATGAATTTAGACCATATATACCAAGCTCGAGTACCTGTAGGGTATACCCATGTCAGTAGCCCCCGAGTGTCCAGTGGAATCGCAGATTTGACTGGGCAATTTTTGAAGTCTTTCAAGTGCATGGAATGAGTACATTTTCGACTACTTTGTTTGTGTCATAGGGATTGTTGATGTGCGTGCCTGATATAACCGAAGTATCAGTATCAGTTAACCACCTTAGAGTGAAACAACGCAATCTACTCGAACTCGAGTCCTTGGACTCGAATCCGGAAAAGTGCTGGTGTAATTTGACTCAAGCCGCGGAGGTCTTACAGGAGTCGAATTCCAGTTATATGGGTGTGAGCACTCGACGCATCCGTCAAGGCATATTCATCGTACCTGTAGGCACGGATATATTTCTGGTAGTGCGCAGCTAATGCGTTGCCAGACCTTATTCAGGTCTTACCTTCATGCTATAAGCACGGCATCCGAATTTTATCATCGCGGAGACGATTCGGGTGACCCAGGAGACGCAGTCTCTTTGTAGGGAAAATTATGAGCGGTGTCGCCATGAGCTTCGAGTGTGGATGTTATCAACACACAGTTTTTGTACAAATAATCATAGGGTGCGCGACCAGCGCTCCCTATGGGAGTAGCCCCTGAGTGCCTGGTTGAGTCGAAGACTCAGGTAGGGACTAAAGAACTTTTGCGACTATTGTCGTCTTTTGTTTGCTTGTTTCAGTCGAATTTGTTTCCGGCGCTCCCTATGGGAGTAACCCATGTCCATAGTCGAATCGTATTTCGAGTGGTTGGGTTTGCTTGTGATTGTCCATGTTCTTGTAAAAAGAAAAGAAAAAAGCATAGGGTGTGCGACCAGTGCTCCCTATGGGAGTAGCCCCCGAGTGCTTGGTGGAGTCGAAGACTCGAGCAAGGACTAAAGTAGTCGAAGTCTTCTGCTGCGTAGCTTTGATGACGTCAGTGCTGACGATTTCATGACCTCAGTTGCCCGCGTGAGCGAGTTTGACGGGACGCGACGAGCAGTGGGTCCCACTCTCTGACTTTGATTTGACTGGGCGTGCGTAATCTTTTATTTTAACTGCGCCTCCTCGATTTCCGCGCGTAATGGGAGTAGTGGAGGGACGGTTCGCGCTTCCACTTCTCCACGTGTCCAGCACGATGTTTGCCACGCGTCTAGTAGGGTTTTTCGGAAATGTTGGATTGCATCTTCCAGGGGTTAAGTAGTGGCGTTGTGACAGTAATTTTCTCATCTGCTCTCATTCATCCTTTGTTTCCATCGCCATTGCCGTTGTTCCTCTGCTTTTCTCTGTGCTTGTTTCTTCCACAACGCTGGACCAGCTCCGCTCGTTTCCGAGCTACTTCCTTCGCTTGCATCGCCGCCGCACTATGGGGAAGAAGAAGGTAGGCACTGCGGCTGATTCCGCGGCCACCGCTGCTGCAGCAAAGAAGAAAGGTGGCTCCGCCGCTGCGGGTACCAGCACCGCTGCCGGTGGGAAGAAGAATGGCGCGGGCACCCGCGTCACGAATGGTGCGTGGCGCCCTTCCATCATCAAGTCATCCGATCTCCGTCTTCTTCGCCAAGACGGAGTACTATCCGTCGCAGTCGCCGACGCACGCGTCCCCGGCGGTGAGACAATTCCAACTCCTCCCGCTGGTTTTCGAGTGATGTTTTTAGCATTCATCATTCGTGGTCTCTCCTTGCCTCTTCACCCCTTCTTTAGGGGCCTCCTTTGTTTCTACGGGCTTCAGCTCCATCAACTGTCCCCGAACTCTATCCTCCATATCTCTTGCTTCATCACCCTCTGCGAGTGCTGGCTCGGAATCGAGCCGCACTTCGGCCTCTTCAAGCGCCTCTTCAAATTGAAGCGTCAATCTGCGTCTGGCTCTTTAGTCTACGATGTAGGTGGCTGCGGAATCCATGTCGACCCATCCGCCACTTATTTCGACATCAAGCTCAAGGCGTCCGTCCAAGGGTGGAGGGACAAATGGTTCTACATCCGCGATGAGAAGGCTAACGGTGAGCACTTCAGACTTGCATCCTTCGATCCCGTGACGCCGTGCAAGAGGATGCGCTCCTGGAAGAATGTAATTATGCCTGGCGAGTCCGCGGAAATAGATGTGTTGTATGAGTGTTTCTGTGACCTTGAGAGTCACATAGGCCAAGAGGAGGGAGGTTGCACCCTCATTCGCACTTGGTTGCGCAATCGCTTCCAGCCCCTACAGGCTAGAGTCCACCCCATGTTCCAGTGGGCTGGCGCTGATGATGCCACTCGTGTGTCTGCCGATGGCATGTCTGCGAGTGAGGTGGACAAGAGGGTTCGACTGGTCACCAAGTACACTGTCAAGGATGTGCTCCCCAGTGAGCCAGTAGTTCCTCCATTTGATGCTACTAACCCTCCTCCCGAGGTATAGTTCTGCTACGCAGTAGCTAAGTTTGTCGATTGCTTCTCTGTTATTTACTTGCTTTTTACTGAATTTGTTGTCTGTATGCAGGATTGGGCTGTGTCACCTTGTATGCCCCCTCTTCCTGAGGGGATTATCCCTCGCGAAGCCTTGGAAGAGGACGAGTCGGAGTCGACTGTCCCATCTGAAGTGGAGGAGGAAGCCCCCGAGTCCGGTAGTCCGGATACTCGCAAGCGTTCGCACAGCGAGGATTCTGATGTGTCGTCTCCTTCGACTCCGGAAGGTACGGGTGTTGGTGCGGAGTCGCCAATTCCTGCCATTTCTGTGAGCGCCATGGCACCATCTTCTCGCAAGAAGATGCGATTGCCCAAGGAGTCTTCGTCAGAGTCGGGGGAAGCCACTTTTGACTTTGACAAATTTGATTGGTAAGTTTTCTAGTCGATTTGTTCTTCTCTGTTTTTGCCCTTGATGGCTCATCTCTTGGTTTGCCCTTTCTTGATGTGGTTTTTGTCTTGCAGTCAAGAGGCATCGTCATCTTCTGGCGACGTCCAATTTTTGAAGGAATCAGGAGTCGCGACCTCAAGGGCCAAGAAAGAGGTCGAGCATGCTCCTTCCCCTCCATTGGCGGCCCACGCCGGGCACAACTCTTCCAGTTCTCCTCATGCAGGGGAGCATCGAATGGTTGCCCGGATGACGGTGCAGTAGATATCTTCGGAGTCATTGGAGTACCATGTAAGTGTAGTTTTTCTCCTTTTTAGTGTTGCAGTCGATGTTATCTATTGCCTCTGCTAATTCCTTGTTGTGCGATAGCTCCTTGTGAAGGAAGCCACGCACTTGGCGGAGCAAGTGCTTGCAATGGGCCGCCAGCATGCGATGCTGGAGACGCGTCATCGCGTGGTTGAAGGTGAGTGTCCTACACTTCTTCTTCTTCTTTGTCTCCTTTTTGATATGGTCCACTGATAGTCAATCCCTTTCTGTTTGTAGCTGAACATAATGCCCTCCTGCGCAATGCTGCCACCATGGAGAAAACCCTCACCGAGAAAACACTCAAGAGGAGCTGTGTGCCTCCTTCGCAGCCAGGGAGAAGTTGTTCGAGGAACAGCTTTTCTCAATCGCCAAGGCCCTCTCAGGTATTTTGCTTTGGATATCATTGTCCTTCTCTGCTAGACTTTTTGCCGTTGGCACTGATGCTTTGTCCATGTGTGGATTTATGTGCAGATGCTGGCGACTTGAGTTTCGACCCGCAGGCCCTTCGTCGCGATGATGCTCTGGCGGGTGCACTGTCGGCAGTCGAGGACCATAGCATCGCCGTGCAGGATACGCTCTCTAAGGCCAAGGGCGCCCTCAGTCGCCTCCGAGAGGAGCTGATGCCCAAGGCGGAGCTAATCGAGAATATAGACGAGCTGGTGGAGTCACTCGCCGGGGGTGTGCCTTCCAGCTACAAGAACTCACTCCGCGCGGCTGGCGCGTCCATGTCGCTTGCCATGGTGCAGGCCCACAGAGTCGAGGTTGATCCTGCCGCGGTGTCGAAGGCGATGCCTGTTAGCGCGGACGGCCAGCAGGTAGTCCTCGCTCCTTTCGCTACTGCCTGTGGAAAGTATGGTCCTGAGTTGATAAATACTGTTGCAAAGTATTCTGAGGAGCTGCACCGCGCCAAGAAGGCGGCGAAAGCGGCGGCATCAGGGGCTGGCAGAAAGTCAGTGGCATCTGACACTGCCACGGACTCGATGAAGCCCCCGAAGTCATCGAGGTCGAAGAAGCCAATTGCTCCTTAGCTAGCTTTGTAATAATTAATTAGTTTATGTACTTTTGCTTAAGAACATGCCTGCTGGCGAGTGTATCTGCTGATACTTTTGTTAGTCTTGAATGCACTTGAATCCTTTGACTTTGTGTTGATTTGGTCGTCTTATTTGCTTCTATCTTGACTTGTGGTAGGGTACATCAAGTTATCCTTTGAGGGAAACTCAGGACTCGCCGACTCTTGATGATACCGCGGTACTGCCATGCTCCAGGGTAGATGAGTTGTCGCTGCTTTCACGCCTGTGTGACCGCGTGAAGCAGCTGGAGCGTGAGTTGCCCGTGCTCCACGGTAACACGGATGTATGGAAGTCGAAGGCGGAGAAAGCCGCCGCCTGAGAGCAGTATCTTCTTGGCGAGGTGAGGTAGCTGGGCGAGCAATTCAAGTGTTAGTTTTCTTGCTCTCATCTTTTCCTTGTAGTCACTCGCAATGGTACATTGTACTTATGCTGTTGTTGCTGCTTCGTGTAATTGTCAGCACGCGTCATCCGCAGGAGGAGAAGGATAGAATTGCCATTCGCATGCATGATCTTACCCAGGAGCAACTTCAAGAGAGTGGATACTTCTGGGTAGATCATGATCGTGCGACTGCGCTGGCGACCCTACAGGATCGTGCGTCGCGAGTGCTGCACTTTCTGAAGAAGTCGCAGTCATGCTTGAAGAACATTTATCGGACGATGTTTCAGCTGGATGATACTCCATCAAGCCTGCTGGCCCTCCTTGCCAAGTTTCAAGACCTGACCGCGGTTCGCGAGTGCGTGAGGCAACAGTTGGTGGCTGGTGCCAAGGCTGCTCTATCGATGGTGCGACTGCATAGGCCTGACGTAGATGTTGCAGCAATTGCATCTGGGCCACCTGCACCACCATCAAGTTCTGCCTGGAATATGGTGCCGCACTACCAAGCGGTGGATCACCCAGCAGAAGAGATCGTCGACTTCTTTGAGGAACAAACCAACGTTCTTCTGCTGCAGTAGTAGCCTAGTTTGTATCCTGCACATAAGTGTACTTGTGTTGTAAAGTTCGTATAAATGTTGTGTATAATTTATTGTCGAATATGTATAAAGAGCTTTGTTAGCATGAACTGCGTTGCACTATGCGAATCCCTTTCATTAGGCTGGCCATGTTCTTATCTCAGTCCCTTGTCAACCTGTCAGGTGCGTTGCAGCTGGGTTGATGTTGTGTCAAAGGTTTCGATTGATGTGCCAGCTACTCAGGATATCGCGTTTTGGTTCGTAGAACATATGTATATAGGGTGGCGCAGCCCCCGAGTAGATATAATTGGAAAAGTAAAGGAGAACACCGAGTTTTGGGGCTCTTAGCTTTATGTATTCGAAGAATAGTGCGAGGTACAATGTGTGGCTAAGTAGCCTTTGCTGAGTAACCTTATTTTCAATGTAAAAAGTAAAGAGCGACTAAGGGTAGAAGCGTCGCAGCTGTGCGACGTTCCAGGGGTTGGAGTATGCGACTCCTGTCTCTAAATCTTGAAGGCGATAGGCGCCACCTGGGATTACTTCTGTAATCACGTACGGTCCTTCCCAAGGGGACTCGAGCTTGAGATGCCCCTGCTGCTTCAGTCGCAGGACCAGGTCGCCTTCGACGAAGGATCTGGGGTGTAGCCTCCTACTGTGGTAGTTGCGCAGGTTCTGCTGGTAGATCGTTGATCTTTCCGCGGCGATTTCCCTTGCTTCATTAAGGAGGTCGACGGAGTCTTCGAGTGTGAGGGATGACCCTTGTTCGCTGTAAGCGACCACGCGCGGCACTGCATCGGCTCCGTGCACCATAAAGAATGGTGTGTAGCCCATGGCCCTATTTGGAGTTGTGCATAGGCTCCAGAGTACGGATTGCAGTTCGTATGGCCAGCAACCCACGGCTTGTTCGAGTGGCCGGAGGAGTCGCTTCTTGATGCCGCTGCAGACGAGCCTGTTTTCTTTTTCCACCTGACCGTTGGTCTGTGGGTGCGCTACCGAGGTGTAGCTGATGTTGATCCCCAGGTTCTCGCAGAATTCTTGGAACTCCTGGGATGTGAAGTTCATCCCGTTGTCGGTGATGATGCTGTGCGGTACTCTGAAGCGGTAGACGATGGACTCGAAGAACTTTACTGCGTTGTGCCATGATTGGTTGGTCACTGTCATGGCCTCAATCCACTTGGTGAATTTGTCGACTGCGACCAAGACGTAGACGTAGCGCCTCGTGAGGACCCTGGAAGTTTGCCAACCATGTTGAGTCCCCATTGCACGAAGGGCCAGGCCAATGGGATTGGTCGTAGCTCCGCGCTAGGTGCGTGCGGCTTGTCCGCGAATCGCTGGCAAGCGTTGCATTTTTGGACGATGTCTTTGGCATCACGCATGGCCGTAGGCCAGTAGAATCCAGCTCGTAGAGCTTTGGCAACGAGGGCGCGACTATCGGCGTGGTGCCTGCAGGTCCCTTCATAGATGTCGAGGAGAACAGGTCTTCCATAGGCCGTGGAGATGCATCGTTGGAGTACTCCTGTGATGCTGCGTTTATACAGTTCGCCGTTGATAACAGCGAATGCCTTGGATCGCCGCGCGATGTGCCGTGTATCAGTTGGGTTGTCCGGGAGCCTTTTGCTGAGGAGGTACGTGATGTACGGCTGCGTCCAGGATTGCTCAATCATCATGACGCTCATTGGTCCCTCGAGTCCTGTGTCCAACTCCAAGTCATCGAGTGACATTGACTCATTGGGCGGCGTAGCCCCCGAGTCCGTTGCCGCGCTTGTTTTCTTCTCTGTGGCCTTTGGCTTGATGGAGCGTTCGCAGATGCGCTCGAGAAATACTCCAGGTGGTATGGGGTGTAGGTGGAGCCTATGTTGGCGAGTGCGTCCGCCTCTTCATTGCTTTCGCAACCTACGTGCCTTAGCTCGCAACCGTCAAAGTCTCATTCGAGTGTGTCGTAGAGGTTGCGGTATGCGATCATGTTGTCATTCAGTGCGTCGCACTCATGCATTGTTTGGTTGACGACCAACTTGGAGTCGTCGTATATGATGAGCCTCTTGGCGCCACAGGCTTTTGCCATCCCCATCCCATGCAACAGGGCCTCGTATTCAGCCTCGTTGTTGGAGGCTGTGAACTGCATGCGTAGGATATATTTCAGCTTGTCCCTTTGAGGTCATGTCAGTATGACACCTGTGCCTGCTCCGTCTTTCCGCTTGGACCCATCGAAGTGGATTGTCCAGAGGTAGGACATATCTGGTTTGTCTGGGAGCTGGTTCTCCATCCAGTGCACGAGGAAGTTAGGGAGAACTTGCAACTTGATTGCGTCGCGCTTTTTGTATGTGATGTCTCATGGAGACAATTCTATTCCCCAAAGCGTGACTCGTCCCGTGGCGTCGGGGTTGTTGAGTATATGCCCCAACAGGCCGTCGTTGACTACCACGATCGGGTGTTCCTGGAAGTAATGGCGCAGTCGACCGGCGGTCATGAAGACACCGTACGCCAGCTTCTGGTAGTGCGGGTACCGCTGTTTTGTTGGCGTGAGGACCTCGCTGAGGTAGTATACTGGGCGTTGTACGTCGTGGACCTTTTTTCCTCAGCTCGCTCGACGACGAGCATTGTGCTGACCACCTGGTTAGTGGCGGAGATATATAGCAACAGTGGTTCCCTTTCTCTTGGGGTCACCAGCACTAGCGAAGTGGATAGCGGGCGCTTGAGATCTTCGAATTCTTCTTGCGCTTCATTGGTCCACTCGAATTTTTCAGCTTTGCGGAGGAGCTGGTAGAAGGGCAGCGCTTTTTCACCCATCTGACTGATGAATCGGCTGAGGGCCGCGATTCGCCCAGCCAGATGCTGGACGGCCCTTATGTTTTTTGGCTTCTCCATGGCCAGTATGGCTTTTATTTTCTTCGGGTTTGCCTCAATTCCCCTCGCGGAGATGAGATACCTGAGTAGCTGCCCAGATGGTACGCCAAAGGCGCATTTGTCCGAATTGAGCTTGATCCAGTAGCGATCGAGGTTGGCGAAGGTTTCGCGCAAATCGTCGATTAGGGAGGCTTCCTCTTTGGTCTTGATTACTATGTCGTCTACATAGACTTGAATGTTGCGACCCAGTTGTTCCTTGAGGCAAGCATGCATGCACCGCTGGTAGGTGGCTCCCGCGTTCTTTAGCCCGAAGGGCATTGTGTTGTAGCAGAACACACCAAAGGGCGTTGTAAACGCTGTTTTCTCTTGATCTTCCTCCTTCATTCGAATCTAATTGTAGTCTGAGTAGTCGTCGAGGAAGCAGAGGCGCTCGCATCCCGCAGTGGAGTCAATGATCTGGTCGATGCGCGGGAACAGGAAATGATCCTTTGGGCTGTGCTTGTTCAGAGAGGTGAAGTCCACGCACATCCGCAGGATATCCGTGTCCTTTTTTGGTACCAGCACCGTGTTGGCGAGCCAAGTGCTTTCCTTGATCTCGCGTATGAACTTAGCTTCAAGGAGTCTGTTGATCTCCATTCCAACTGCCTGCGCTCGTGGCTCAATTGGGCGATTGTCTGAGCCACGAGCGCAGGCAGTTGGAATGGAGATCAATAGACTCCTCGAAGCCAAGTTCATACGCGAGATCAAGGAAAGCACTTGGCTCGCCAACACGGTGCTGGTACCAAAAAAGGACACGGATATCCTGCGGATGTGCGTGGACTTCACCTCTCTGAACAAGCACTACCCAAAGGATCATTTCCCGTTGCCGCGCATCGACCAGATCATTGACTCCACTACAGGATGCGAGCGCCTCTGCTTCCTCGACGCTACTCAGGCTACAATCAGATTCGAATGAAGGAGGAAGATCAAGAGAAAACAGCGTTTACAACGCCCTTTGGTGTGTTCTGCTACAACACAATGCCCTTCGGGCTAAATAACGCGGGAGCCACCTACCAGCGGTGCATGCAGGCTTGCCTCAAGGAACAACTGGGTCGCAACATTCAAGTCTATGTCGACGACATAGTAATCAAGACCAAAGAGGAAGCCTCCCTAATCGACGATTTGCACGAAACCTTCGCCAACCTCGATCGCTACCGGATCAAACTCAATCCGGACAAATGCGCCTTCGGTGTACCATCTGGGCAGCTACTCAGGTATGTCATCTTGGCGAGGGGAATCGAGGAAAACCCGAAGAAAATAAAAGCCATACTGGCCATGGAGAAGCCGAAAAACATAAGGGGCGTCCATCAGCAGGCTGGGCGAATCGCGGCCCTCAGCCGATTCATCAGTCGGATGGGTGAAAAAGCGCTGCCCTTCTACCAGCTCCTCCGCAAAGCTGAAAAATTCGAGTGGACCAATGAAGCGCAAGAAGCATTCGAAGATCTCAAGCGCCTGCTATCCACTTCGCCAGTGCTGGTGACCCCAAGAGAAAGGGAACCACTGTTGCTATATATCTCCGCCACCAACCAGGTGGTAAGCATAGTGCTCTTCGTCGAGCGAGCTGAGGAAAACAAGGTCCACAGCGTCTAATGCCCAGTATACTACCTCAGCGAGGTCCTCATGCCAACAAAACAGCGGTACCCGCACTACCAGAAGCTGGCGTACGGTGTCTTCATGACCGCCCGGCGAATGCGCCATTACTTCCAGGAACACCCGATCGTGGTAGTCAACGACGCCCTGTTGGGGCATATACTCAACAACCCCGACGCCACGGGACGAGTCACGCTTTGGAGAATAGAATTGTCTCCACGAGACATCACATACAAAAAGCGCGACGCAATCAAGTCGCAAGTTCTCCCTAACTTCCTCGTGCACTGGATGGAGAACCAGCTCCCAGACAAACCAGATATGTCCTACCTCTGGACAATCCACTTCGATGGGTCCAAGCGGAAAGACGGAGCAGGCGTAGGTGTCATACTGACATGACCTCAAGGGGACAAGCTGAAATATATCCTACGCATGCAGTTCACAGCCTCCAACAACGAGGCTGAATATGAGGCCCTTTTGCACGGGATGAGGATGGCAAAAGCCTGTGGCGCCAAGAGGCTCATCATATACGGCGACTCCAAGTTGGTCGTCAACCAAACGATGCATGAGTGCGACGCACTGAACGACAACATGATCGTATACCGCGACCTCTACGACACACTCGAAGGAGACTTCGACGGTTGCGAGCTGAGGCACGTAGGTCGCGAAAGCAATGAAGAGGTGGACGCACTCGCCAACATAGGCTCCACCTGCGCCCCCATACCACCTGGAGTATTTCTTGAGCGCATCTGCGAACGCTCCATCAAGCCAAAGGCCACAAAGAAGAAAACAAGCGCGGCAACGGACTCGGGGGCTACGCCGCCTAATGAGTCAATGTCACTCGATGACTTGGAGTTGGACACAGGACTCGAGGGACCAATGATCGTCATGATGATTGAGCAATCCTGGACGCAGTCATACATCACGTACCTCCTCAGCACAAGGCTCCCGGATGACCCAACTGATGCACGACACATCGCGCGGCGATAAAAGGCATTCGCTGTTATCAACGGCGAACTGTATAAACGCAGCATCACAGGAGTACTCGAACGATGCATCTCCACGGCCGATGGAAGAATTGTTCTCCTCGACATCTATGAAGGGACCTGCGGGCACCACGCCGACAGTCGCGCCCTCGTTGCCAAAGCTCTACGAGCTGGATTCTACTGGCCTGCGGCCATGCGTGATGCCAAAGATGTCGTCCAAAAATGCAACGCTTGCCAGCGATTCGCGGACAAGCCGCACGCACCTGGCACAGAGCTACGGCCAATCCCATTGGCCTGGCCCTTCGCGCAACGGGGACTCAACATGGTTGGCAAACTTCCAAGGTCCTCATAAGGAGGCTACGTCTACCTCTTGGTCGCAGTCTACAAATTCACCAAGTGGATTGAGGCCATGCTAGTGACCAACCAATCAGGGCACGACGCAGTAAAGTTCTTCGAGTCCATCGTCTACCGCTTTAGAGTACCGCACAGCATCATCACCGACAACGGGACAAACTTCACATCCAAGGAGTTCCAAGAATTCTGCGAGAACCTGGGGATCAACATCAGCTACGCCTCGGTAGCGCACCCACAGACTAACGGTCAGGTGGAAAAAGCAAACGGGCTCGTCTGCAGCGGCATCAAGAAGCGACTCCTCCGGCCACTCGAACAAGCCGCGGGTTGCTGGCCGGACGAACTACAATCCGTACTCTAGAGCCTACGCACAACTCCAAATAGTGACACGGGTTACACGCCATTCTCTATGGTGCACGGAGCGAGGCAGTGCTACCCGCCGAGGTACGGTACAAGGCACCGCGCATGGTCGCTTACAGCGAACAAGAGTTATCCCTCACACTCGAAGACTCCGTTGACCTCCTTGACGAAGCAAGGGAAATCGCCGCGGAAAGATCAACGCTCTACCAGCAGAACCTGCGCAACTACCACAGTAGGAGGCTACGCCCCAGATCCTTCGTCGAAGGCGACCTGGTCCTGCGACTGAAGCAACAGGGGCATCTCAAGCTCGAGTCCCCCTGGGAAGGACCGTACGTGATTACAGAAGTAATCCCAGGTGGCGCCTATCACCTTCAAGATTTAGAGACAAGAGTCACATACTCCAACCCCTGGAACGTCGCACAGCTGCGACGCTTCTACCCTTAGTCGCTCTTTACTTTTTACATTGCAAATAAGGCTACTCAGCCAAGGATACTTAGCCACACATTGTACCTCGCACTATTCTTCGAATACATAAAGCTAAGTGCCCCAAAACTCCGTGTTCTCCTTTACTTTTCCAATTTTATCTACTCGGGGGTTGCGCCACCCTATATACATATGTTCTACGAACCAAAACGCGATATCCTGAGTAGCTGGCACTTCAATCGAAACCTTTGACACAACATCAACCCAGCTGCAACACACCTGACAGGTTGACAAGGGACTGCGATAAGAACATGGCAAGGCTAACGAAAGGGATTCGCATAGTGCAACGCACTTCATGCTAACAAAGCTCTTTATACATATTCGACAATAAATTATACACAACATTTATACGAACTTTACAACACAAGTACACTTATGTGCAGGATACAAACTAGGCTACTACTGCAGCAGACGAACATTGGTTTGTTCCTCAAAGAAGTCGACGATCTCTTCTGCTGGGCGATCCACCGCCTGGTAGTGCGGCACCATATTCTAGGCAGAACTTGCTGGTGGTGCAGGCGGCCCAGATGCAATTGCCGCAACATCTACGTCAGGCCTATGCAGTCGCACCATCGATAGAGCAGCCTTGGCACCAGCCACCAACTGTTGCCTCACGCACTCGCGAACCGCGGTCAGGTCTTGAAACTTGGCAAGGAGGGCCAGCAGGCTTGATGGAGTATCATCCAGCTGAAACATCATCCGATAAATGTTCTTCAAGCATGACTGCAACTTCTTCAGAAAGTGCAGCACTCGCGACGCACGATCCTGCAGGGTCGCCAGCGCAGTCGCACGATCATGATCTACCCAGAAGTATCCACTCTCATGAAGTTGCTCCTGGGTAAGATCATGCATGCGAATGGCAATTCTATCCTTCTCCTCCTGCGGATGACGCGTGCTGACAACTACACGAAGCAGCAACAGCAGCATAAGTACAACGTACCATTGCGAGTGACTACAAGGAAAAGATGAGAGCAAGCAAACTAACACTTGAATTGGTCGCCTAGCTGCGTCACCTCGCCAAGAAGATACTGCTCTCGGGCGGCGGGTTTCTCCGCCTTTGACTTCCATACATCCGCGTTACCGCGGAGCACGGGCAACTCACGCTCCAGCTGCTTCACACGGTCACGCAGTCGTGAAAGTAGTGATAGCTCATCTACCCTGGAGCGCGGCGGTACCGCGGTATCATCAAGAGTCGGCGAGTCCTGAGTTTCCCTCAAAGGATCACTTGATGTACCCTACCACAAGTCAAGATAGAAGCAAATAAGACGACCAAATCAACACAAAGACAAAGGATTCAAGTGCATTCAAGACTAGCAAAAGTATCAGCAGATACACTCGCCAGCAGGCATGTTCTTAAACAAAAGGACATAAACTAATTAACTATTACAAAGCTAGCTAAGGAGCAATTGGCTTCTTCGACTTCAATGGCTTCGGGGGCTTCATCGAGTCCGTGGCAGTGTCAGATGCCACTGACTTTCCGCCAGCCCCTGATGACGCCACTTTCGCCGCCTTCTTGGTGTGGTGCAGCTCCTTAGAATAATTTGCAACAGTATTTATCAACTGAGGCCCATACTTTCCATAGGCAGTCGCGAAAGAAGCGAAGACTACCTGCTGGCCGTCTGCGCTAACAGGCATCGTCTTCGACACCGCGGCAGGATCAACCTCGACTCCGTGGGCCTGCACCATGGCAAGCGACATGGACGCGCCAGCCGCGCGGATTGAGTTCTTGTAGCTGGAAGGCACACCCCCGGCGAGTGACTCCACCGGCTCGTCTATATTCTCGATTAGCTCCGCCTTGGGCATCAGCTCCTCTCGGAGGCGACTAAGGGCGCCCTTGGCCTCAGAGAGCGTATCCTGGACGGCGACGCTATGGTCCTCGACTGCGACAGTGCACCCGCCAGAGCATCATCGCGACGAAGGGCCTGCGGGTCGAAAATCAAGTCGCCAGCATCTGCACATAAATCCACACATGGACAAAGCATCAGTGCCAACGGAAAAAAGTCCAGCAGAGAAGGACAACAATATCCAAAGCAAAATACCTGAGAGGGCCTTGGCGATTGAGAAAAGTTGTTCCTCGAACAACTTCTCCCTGGCTGCGAAGGAGGCACGCAGCTCCTCTTCGCGCCTTTGCGCCTTGTCACGCGCCGCGATTGCCTCATCGCGGCCCTTCACAGCCGCGGCGAGGGTTTTCTCCATGGTGGCAGCATTGCACAGGAGGGTGTTATGTTCAGCTACAAATAGAAAGGTATTGACTATCAGTCGACCATATCAAAAAGGAGACGAAGAAGAAGAAGAAGAAGTGCAGGACACTCACCTTCAACCACGCGATGACATGTCTCCAACATCGCATGCTGGCGGCCCATCGCAAGCACTTGCTCTGCCAAGTGTGCGGCTTCCTTCACAAGGAGCTATCGCACAACAAGGAATCAGCAGAGGCAATAGATAACATCGACTACAACACTAAAAAGGAGAAAAACTACACTTACATGGTCCTCCAATGACTCCGAAGATGTCTGCTGCACCGTCATCCGGGCAACCATTCGATGCTCCCCTGCATGAGGAGAACTGGAAGAGTTGTGCCCGGAGTGGGCCGCCAATGGAGGGGAAGGAGCGCGCTCGACCTCTTTCTTGGCCCTTGAGGTCGCGACTCCAGATTCCTTCAAAAATTGGACGTCGCCAGAAGATGACAATGCCTCTTGATTGCAAGACAAAAACCACATCAAGAAAGGGCAAACCCAGAGACGAGCCATCAAGGGCAAAAACAGAGAAGAACAAATCGACTAGAAAACTTACCAATCAAACTTATCAAAGTCAAAAGTGGCTTCCCCCGACTCTGACGAAGACTCCTTGGGCAATCGCATCTTCTTGCGAGAAGATGGTGCCACGGCGCTCACAGGAATGGTAGGAATTGGCGACTCCGCACCAACACCCGTACCTTCCGGAGATGAAGGAGACGACGCATCGGAATCCTCGCTGCGCGAACGCTTGCGAGTATCCGGACTACCGGACTCGGGGGCTTCCTCCTCCACATCAGATGGGTCAGTCGAATCCGACTCGTCCTCTTCCAAGGCTTCGCGAGGGATAATCCCCTCAGGAAGAGGGGGCATACAAGTTGACACCGCCCAATCATGCATATAGACAACAAATTCAGCAAAAAGCAAGTAAACAACAGAGAAGCAATCAACAAACTTAGCTACTGCGTAGCAGAACTATACCTCGGGAGGAGGGTTAGTAGCATCAAATGGAGGAACTACTGGCTCACTGGGGAGCACATCCTTGACAGTGTACTTGGTGACCAGTCGAACCCTCTTGTCCACCTCACTCGCGGACATGCCATCGGCAGACACACGAGTGGCATCATCAGCGCCAGCCCACTGGAACATGGGGTGGACTCTAGCCTGTAGGGGATGGACGCGACGGCGCAACCAAGTGCGAATGAGGGCGCAACCTCCCTCCTCTTTGCCTATGTGACTCTCGAGGTCGCAGACACGCTCATACAGCACATCTTTTTCCGCGGACTCGCCAGGCATAACTACATTCTTCCAGGAGCACATCCTCTTGCACGGCGTCGCGGGATCGAAGGGTGCGAGTCCGAAGTGCTCACCGTTAGCCTTCTCATCGCGGATGTAGAACCATTTGTCCTTCCACCCTTGTACGGACGCCGTGAGCTCGATGTCGAAATAAGTGGCGGATGGGTCGACATGGATTCCGCAGCCACCTACATCGTAGACTAAAGAGCCAGACGCAGATTGGCGCTTCAATTTGAAGAGGCCGAAGTGCGGCTCGATTCCGAGCCAGCACTCGCAGAGGGTGATGAAGCAAGAGATATGGAGGATAGAGTTCGGGGACAGCTGATGGAGCTGAAGCCCGTAGAAACAAAGGAGGCCCCTAAAGAAGGGGTGAAGAGGCAAGGAGAGACCGTGAATGATGAATGCTAAAAACATCACTCGAAAACCAACGGGAGGAGCAGTAATTGTCTCACCGCCGGGGACGCGTGCGTCGGCGACTGCGGCGGACAGTACTCTGTCTTGGCGAAGAAGACGGAGATCGGATGACTTGATGATGGAAGGACGCCACGCACCATTTGTGACACGAGTGCCCGCACCTTTCTTCTTCCGGCCGGCGACGGTGCTGGTGCCCGCAGCGGCGGAGCAGCCTTTCTTCTTCGCCGCAGCAGCGGTGGCTGCGGAATCAGCCGCAGCACCTCCCTTCTTCTTCCCCATTGCGCGGCGGCGATGCAAGCGAAGGAAGTAGCTCGGAAACGAGCAGAGCTGGTCCAGCGTCGTGGAAGAAACATGCGCAGAGAAAAGTAGAGGAACAGCGGCAATGGCGATGGAAGCAAAGGATGAATGAGAGCAGATGAGAAAATTACCGTCACAGCGCCGCTACTTAACCCCTGGAAGATGCAATCCAACAGTTCAGAAAAACCCTACTGGACGCGTGGCAAACATCGTGCTGGACACGTGGAGAAGTGGAAGTGCGAACCGTCCCTCCACTACTCCCATTACGCGCGGAAATCAAGGAGGCGTAGTTAAAATAAATACGCACGCCCAATCAAATCAAAGTCAGAGAGTAGGACCCACTGCTCGTCACGTCCCGTCAAACTCGCTCACGCGGGCAACTGAGGTCATGAAATCGTCAGCACTGACGTCATCAAAGCTACGCAGCAGAAGACTTCGACTACTTTAGTCCTTGCTCGAGTCTTCGACTCCACCAAGCATTCAGGGGCTACTCCCATAGGGAGCGCTGGTCGCACACCCTATGATTTTTTCTTTTCTTTTTACAGGAACATGGATAATCACAAGCAAACTCAACCATTCGAAATACGATTCGACTATGTACATGGTTACTCCCATAGGGAGCGCCGGAAACAAATTCGACTGAAACAAGCAAACAAAAGACGACAGCAGTCGCAAAAGTTCTTTAGTCCCTGCCTGAGTCTTCGACTCAACCAGGCACTCGGGGGCTACTCCCATAGGGAGCGCTGGTCGCGCACCCTATGATTATTTGTACAAAAACTGTGTGTTGATAACATCCACACTCGAAGCTCATGGCAACACCGCTCATAATTTTCCCTACAAAGAGACTGCATCTCCTGGGTCACCCGAATCGTCTCCGCGATGATAAAATTCGGATGCCGCGCTTACAGCGTGAAGGTAAGACCCGAATAAGGCCTGGCAACGCATTAGCTGCGCACTACCAAAAATATATCCGTGCCTACAGGTACGATGAATATGCCTTGACGGACGCATCGAGTGCTCACACCCATATAACTGGAATTCGACTCCTGTAAGACCTCCGCGGCTTGAGTCGAATTACACCAGCACTTTTCCGGATTCGAGTCCGGGGACTCGAGTTCGAGTAGATTGCGTTGTTTCACCCAAAGGTGGTTAACTGATACCGATACTTCGGTTATATCAGGCATGCACATCAACAATTTCTATGACACAAACAAAGCAGTCAAAAATGTACTCATTCCATGCACTCGAAAGACTTCAAAAAGTCCCTAGTCGAATCTGCGATTCCACTGGACACTCGGGGGCTACTGACATGGGTATACCCTACAGGTACTCGAGCTTGGTATATACGGTCTAAATTCATAAAGGCCCACGGTGTCACCAAGGCCCAAATGAAGGACGGACTCTCGATTGCTTGAAGAACAAGAAGAAGCTAAAGATAGAAAGTTTGAAGGGGAAAACCCTAATCTGTAACCGACTCGACCTGCCACCCTAGACCTAGCCTATCTATATAAAGGCTAGGAGGGGCGTCGAGGAGGACACACGCAACCCTAGTTTCCACAACCCTCGCCAGATCACATCTGCGCACCATTGTAATCTTCGATTCCTTCGATAATTCCACGAGCAGACAAGCAGGAGTAGGGACCTCTACGAGGCCTGAGCCTGGGTAAATCTTTGTCCCATGTGTGCTTGTTTGCTAGCCGATAGATGTATCCAGCGCTCCCTCCTTCTCCAAAACCCAAGTCCATAACAATGGGCATTGATGAGTTAAACCCTCGTCACTTTATGTTGTGCTAGGTTCCACGAATGAAGAAGCGCCAAGCCATGAAGTGATGCTGCCTCAAATGTAGAAGATGTACATGGTGGATGAAGATGATGCTACGTCGTGGCTACATCAAGAAGACAAAGTCACCCACATGGAGGCCACTACTACCACAACACCCACTTCATATGAGAGATATGAACAAGGTAAAAATAAGGGTGTTTATGATGCAATGATCCCACTAGTGGATATGATGACTTGTGATGATTGGCATGCAATGGATAATACTTGTGACATTGCATAATTTTATAGTGATGACGTTGCGATACACATGCCATGCTATAAACGTTTTATGTATCCTTCCATTGCTTGAAATATGATGAATAATTGATCTTCCAAACATTTTTCTTGCAATATGATAAAAAAGATTATTGTGTTGCGACAAACTTGGTGAACAATTGTTATTTCCCTATGTTTGTCGGCAACCATGCTATTGCTTTGGACATGCTTTGTCATGAACATTCTTCATTTTCTCCCCTTACTCGCAATAAGTTGAATAATTTCTATTTTACTTGTTTTGCTTGCAACAATAATTATCATATGGTTTATAATGAGATTGCCCCCATAGCTTTCTCAAATTTTAGAGATTTTGATAATTGCCATGATAAGCATGTTCCCCACTTGCATATTCACTATGAATATAAATTATACTTGATTGACTCTAATGGTGATATGCACAAGAAAAGACATGTCATGATGGATGATGTGTTTATCTACCATGCACACATGTTCTTCATTTTGTGTAAGATGTGTGTAGATACCCGCACTATAATGTCAACCTCGGTTAAGCACGAGTTGACAAAAAGATATCTTGAGAGCATCCTCCATGTGATTTCAAGACCGAACCCAGCTCTAATACCTTTACCGTGCTTTGCATCAATCATGTTGAACAATTGCTCTTTCCTATGGTTTGCTTGCAAGCATGTTGTTTTTGCTTCTTCTTGTGATACTCATATGTCCATGATCTTTGTTTTTGATGATTTGTGTGTGACATCCAACATGTGGAACAATTTCTATTTCCAATGGTTGGTTTGCACACTTAATTCCATTGTTTGGAATATCCTTCCTCATGTGTTTTTGCCAAATTCTCCTATTCTTGCATCAAAGATGTTGATCAAAATTTCAGTCCAGTGCTTTGAGTTTCACACTAAAACATTTTGTGGAGTTTTTGAGTTCCCACATTTGGATGATGTTCAAACGATTTCTATACACATTAACCTTGCATATGCATTCAATTTTCTATAGATGTATTGTGCTAATAGTGTTGTGAATGGGCATGCCACAAATGACATGCTCCTCTATCACACACGAAAATATTTTTCTTGGCATTTGTTGTGTAAAGGTACAAATGCATACACATCAACCTCTACCAACCACGAGTGGACAACAAAAAATGTAGAGAGTTACATATGGATGCACTTCTACGAGCTATCTTTACACCTTAAGGTGACTTCCTTCTACTTAAGGACTCATGTTATAATCTTCATGAATTGGCTACTCTTTGAGTGTTGCTTCACTTTTGTTGTGAGCTGTGTATCCTTCATAGAGAGTGAAGAAATATCAATGAGTTGCCACATCAATCTTCCCGAGGATCACTATATGGTAAAAGCCAGGATCAAGAATGTCTCTCGACCTCCTCTACATGGTGATGAGCGTATAGAGTCGAAGACAACTCTTTTTGAAATAGGGGAGATGATGCGTCCCAACCTACATTCGTTGCCATATCAAGCACTCCCACTTATGCCAAGTCATCATGGACTCCAAACCTGAATCCTATCCTATACGCGAGTTCACTTCCTACCCTATTGAATGGTATACTACTTCATACTCCATCCTATGACCATGATAGGTTCACACCGACAAGCATAGAGACAAGGGAAGAAGCTCGAAACCTCAAGCCCGACAAGACGGTGGCTTGGAAGAGGAGGCGGAAGAAGAAGGCCATTTCGGCGGGCAATCTGGCGCCACCGAACCTGCCATTGAAACCACCATGCTCATTCCGGCACCAAACCAGGTGGACCCCGACGCCCACTGGAAACGCACTTAGCATACCATTATGGCGAAGACTGGAATAAACTAGTGACCGCCGGAACCATTTGGCGCTAGATCCGGTGCCGTTGGACTTACCACCAGAAATAATCGTCCACGCGCAGATCTGGGTTATTTCCCTAGAACATTCAATGTACCTACCCCTTCGCCCCAACTACTATAAATATCCCCTATGGCTCTCCCTTATTCCCTAAGGAATAGATGATATACTTGCAGACAACCCCCTTGTGAAATCTCTCTAGTTTTGCTTCAGCCCCTTACAAGGGGACCGACTATCGTCACCAACCTCTATGGATTCTGCCTTTGAGAATCCTTAGTTGTACAAGGCCTACATCTTGCATGGTCATGAGTGTAGTTGTCAAGATCCTCCCCAAGGTGTTATTTCCGATTGGGATTGATGGGAGCACGTTGACTGATCTTTGCTTGCGAGGATTCTATTGGACCAATGGCTGCCCTTCGGGAGCAATAGGCCTTGTATTGTGTGATTTTGCGTGTGTTCATCATGTTCTTCACGATGTGTGTGTTTGCTTCTGCAACCTTCTTCCTTTTCCCTCACTTTTCCCATCAATTTGACCATGAGATCCGTGAAAATCGGGTCACCCTTGAGGTTAACCCCTATCACAAGATGAAGATGAAAAAGGATCTACAAATATACCTGTGACATGGAAAATAAGCTACATTGTGCTTGGGCTGCCGTTGTAATCCTAATTAGTGTTGTAATAGTAGTTTCAGGTTTAAATGAAAGTAGTAGAGATTGATATACAATCTTGATAGGTGTTGTAATAGCACTTTTCATGATTCAGTGCGTGCAAGTAGTGGACATTCTGTACAATCCTGATGAATGGGTGTGACATGGGAATGGCCATTCGGATGCCCATTGTTGGTATATATGGCGCGTCCCAACGGAAGTCTCACTCGAAGATATACCAAGATCCATGAAGCTCGTGACAATTCAACAAATACGAAGCCAACAAGGACACCAACTCCAAGCAAGGAAAGTACAAGATTAGACTCTACACGAAAACCAACTTGTAACCTACTCGTATTGGTACCTGAGACCTAGCCTCCCCATATATAAAGGCTAGGAGGAGCCAAAAAGGAGGACACAATATAGCACGATGCAATAGATCTAGACCCCATATTTCGAGTTTTAGCCTTACCAATCTGTCGTAAGCTAGATCGCATCTAGCAAACCGGTGACTTTGTACTCTCCATCAATAAAGATCAGACAAGCAGGAGTAGTGTTTCCTCTACGAGTGCCTAAACCTAGGTAAATCTTGCCTCCCTTATTTGTCTGATAAGCCGACAAAATCATCAGGGCTCTCCTTTTCCCTGAAACCCGTCCATGACTATGGACATTCTTGAGGTTACCCCTCATTAGGGTGAAATAATGAGTATTTTGGAAATTTAATTTCAGTACCCATTTGCATTGCTCCTTGAACATACACAGTTTTCTGAGAGTAAACGTTTGTAATGTATATGACGCAAACGATTTACTGAAAGAAAACATGTGCATAATGGTTTGTCGGAAAACAACGCGTGCGTAAGTGTTGTCATGTAAATAAGGACCGGCGACGCCTTATCCTGTATGAAACAACTCCAGAACCACCCCCTATTTAAGACACAGTTGGTCCTTTGAGAACTCACTTGGTCGGCAACGCGGAAGCTAGCTTGATTCTTTGTCGGAGGCCTTCCTTTATCTTCTGGACGTAGGCCTTCCTCTAGCTTCTGGCCGGAGGCCTTTCTCCCTGGTGGCACGTTCGTAGTGGACTCGCGCCGGACACCTCCACCATGGCTACCACAGGGTCGATTGCCTTGTCCCTCCGTGAGGTTTGCGTTCATTTTTTTCTTGTTTAACTACTTATATAGTGATCTACTCGATCTAGTGATGGTTGGAAATGCTTGATTCTTAGAATATTTTTAGGGTGCCTATTCTATGTACAAATTAAATCTACTTTATTGTGTTGTTTTTTGGCTAGATGTATGAAGTGTTTATGAGATATACTGTATTGTGTTATTTTTGGCAGATGTACAGATGTGTTAATTGGATCTATTTTATTATGTTCTTTTCGGGCAGATGTGCAAATGCTTTTATTAGATGTATCTATTCCCATGTGATAAATGTTGTGCCTCTAAGTAGCATTATATCTCTAGCTATTATAGTCAACATTTTATATCTAGCTAGGTTGGATGTACAAATCTGTCTATATTATTATTTTTGCTACATGTTTCACATATTTAACTCTTGGTAGCATTTTCTAGTAGGATATTCCTTTGGAGACACTGTATTGGAAGAGTTGGTTACCGATCTTATGTCATGTTCTTAGCTAGTGCTAAGAATAAATGGAGAAAGACATAATCAAGAGGAAAGGTTGTCTTGTCGCATTGTGGCTGCTGCGAGGTACTAGAGGGTCAAGTATTCGTATTTCATGTAGCATGGCATGATCGTGAGGGGCTTCTCTTCTCAAATGCATCATCCTCCCGTGCTAATGAAAGAATAAGTATCTATGATGATCTATTTCGTTCAACAATCGTATCACTGATTCACTACCTTATTTCTATGTAAACATGGAGTCTAGAAGATTTAATAAAGGCTATGAGCCAGGGTCTTGGGAAGAATGTGGTAGATTATGGAGACAAAGACGTAACCAAGAAAACCTCATTTTTATAGCTACATGTTCATTTATATAGCTAGCAATCCAATGTATATAGAAATGCATGTATACACATGATATACGATATACATAATCAAATATAATAAAAATATGCTACTGTATTTTTATGAAATGCTACGTGGGTTGCTGGTACAGCTGTGAATGATACATGGGTTGCTGGGACACGTAACCGTAGCACACAAAAACCGTTTGCATTGTTTTGTCAAAGCAGACGATTATATCAAATTCGCGATCTGCAGACAAAGCAAAATTCACACGACCGGTATGGTATAACCATCTCCCACATTATGCAAGCGCACACAGGTGCTAGAGAAAACGCGTGTATGAAACGGGATACTATCGCACATGGTCCGTTTTAACCAATCGTTTGTCCTTTCGCACACGAGTTCCAAACTCGTCAGCATAGTAGAGGCTCATCCACATCCACGGATAACGAGGGTTTAGTTCATCGTGAATGAAGGATCATTTCTATCGTCTGCGAAGGCCCAATCTATTCTAGTGGTTCCAGGTCAGTTGTAAGTCAATCTCAAGTGAGCTACATCTTGCTAGGTTTGAACCAGTTGTAAGGTGGTCGCAACTGATATTTCACCCCTCCTCACTTGCAATAGATTTTTTTCCAGTCTTAGTTGCTTGGTTGCAGTATGCTTAAACTGAGCATTTTTTTTTACTTGTACAATATACTGAGAAAACATCTTTCTTTTAACAGAAATCGTCGGTGGTTCTGGGATGCAAAAGCTTGTACAAAACCCCCAAGAGATAAAAGCCTGGACAAAGCATGTGCCAATCGGTTCAAGGCGCGCACACACACACAAAAAAAAAACTCAACAAGGCCACACAACTAACAAGAAAAAGCCCAATAATAAGGCCAATACAAAGACCGACAAAAGCCGAATTAACGGCAATCATCACGAGTGGAAGTGCTACCTGGTAGCTTAAAATCATTGGACCCAATATATATTTGGAAGAGAAAAGAAAACCATTCTATCCACCGTAAATGAGGACCGATCAGATAATGCTGAAACGGTGAACTTGGGCTTGATAAAGCAGATATATTCATACCAAGATGATATCAATTATACCGAGCTTCGCAACAACATAATGCATAGAGAAAATCTGGACATGACAATTAAAAAAAATAAGAAGAAAATGGAAACAAAGATCACGCCCGAACAATCAGATACTCTCTCAGAAGCAAAACAACGAGTGGAAGTGCTACTAGCTGGTAAACTTAAAATCATTGGACCCAATTTATATTTTTTTGGAAAGAGAAAAAAATCATTCGATCCATCGTAAATGATGAGGATCGATCAGATAATCCCGAAACGATGAACTCGGCCTCGGTTTAAACTTAGTAAGTGATGAATCAATAGAACTGGACCTTGGACGTGTATCCGACGCCGCCCTTCCAGCCAGCCGGGAAAACATTGTTTGCCACGAGGGTCTTGCCGGAATCGCTGGTGATGCGCAAGGACAATGGCCCCTTCATCGGGTTGCCGGAATCGCGCCGCCACACGGCGCCGAAGGAGCGGTACATGGGCTCCCAGATATTGGTGGGGCGGCCGTCCTTGGACCGCATGATGCTCATCTTCACGACGGTCCCGTCCCGGTTCACGTTCTCCGCCATCACCGGGAGGTAGTACGGGTTGGCGCCCTTGAGGATGTAGAAGGTGATCTTCATGCCCGGCCAGTTGCAGGGCACCCTCCTGAACTGCATGTGGATCATGCCCGCGCGGCGGAGCTGCGCGCTCCGGCCCGGCAGCGCCATGGAGCCGAACGCCGTGCCGCTGAGGTCGAAGTAGTACTTGGCCACGGGGCCGTAGTTCACGTCGGTGATGACGATCGTCTTCGCCTGGTTGGAGCACTCCGGGTGGCTCGTCTTGTTGCATCGTATCTGAACCCACCGAGCGATCGATCGAGGAAAGTCAAACAAGGTCAGCGCGTCCCGATTTATGTCGTACTACTTGCAAATCGACATCGGTTTGAGATTGACGACCAAGCTAACTAGCTAGGTGATCAGTACCTGGTAGCAGGCGCCGCAGCCGGCGCCATCCTTGAAGATAAGCTGGTTGCCGCAGGACGTCATGGAGAAGAAGGGGGCCAGGTGGTTGTTCTTGTAGTTGCAAGCACCACCTGCAGGCAAATAGATCGATCATTCGGCACTATTGCTACCACTGCTCGAGTTGGCATGCACTGCGTGGTACAAGAACGTTGCGCCGCCATCTCCACATGAGCGTACCGTTGTTGTCGGGGCCGGCGCCGGTGGGCCTGCCGTACCAGGTGGCCTTTGCGGCGCGCCAGACTGAGGTTGAGGGTGGAGCGGGGGCCGGGGTGCCGTAGCTGGATGTGGAACGGACGAGCATGCAGAGGAGTGCCACAAGGGCAACGGCATTGGCGGTGACACCAGCCATATTGGCACTACGATTCTACGAGCCTGCTTTGACTTGCTGGAGCGGTGCTACTCCTGCTAATGGTTTGATGGCTGGGCGGGATGGCATTTGTAGGCAGGACAGCCAACAGGCAAAACGTGGTGAGAACGACGACTCGGCGCCAGTTGCACCCGATCGAGGCGACGTGTATGGCACTATGGCCTGCTTAGAGCTGTACAAGGTCGCGCGCCTGGAAGAATGGAGTCTCCGGTTTAGGTACGTGCGTACGACGACTATAAAACGACATCTTCAACGAAAATGAAATAAAATCACTTATCTTCGAAATGATTATCGGCTACCTCGGTCAAGAAGACTATTGTTATGCAAAAGGTCTAGCTACACATTATATATTTTTGCGGTTTTGCTGGCATTTGTAGGCAGGCCTAGCTCAACTGGTTGAGGGAGTGGATGTACAAACCCAACACCTGGGTTCAAATCCTCACGGATGTGAACTTAGGTTTCTATTTATACTTGAGGACCGGGCTAATGTACAAACTTAACACCTGAGTTTGAATCCTGACGAAAACGAATTAAGGTTCCTATTTATACTTGAGGACCAGGCTCTCCTGGTCTGGTACTCGTGCTTAATGATTGTGTGCATCCGTTGGTGCAGAGGCTAAGGAAGTGAAATCCTCCCTCCATTTTTAACGAAACCATACATGAGTTACATCAGAAAACACTCGATGGTATCATTTTTAAAATTGATTTTGAAAAGGCATATGACAAAGTTAAATGGCCATTTCTGCAACAAGCACTGCGTATGAAAGGTTTTGATCCGATATGGTGTTATACAAGGTGGTAGTGTAGGAATTAGAGTCAATGATGACATTGGCCGCTTTTTTCAAACAAGAAAAGGATTGAGACAAGGGGATCTTTTGTCTCCAATCCTTTTTAATATTGTTGCGGATATGCTGGCGATAATTATCGCGAGAGCAAAAGATGATGGCCAACTTGGTAGTCTGATACCTCATCTGGTTGACGGAGGGGTATCCATTCTACAATATGCCGATGATACTATTCTTTTCATGGAACATGACCTTCACAAGGCTGTTAACATGAAACTCATTCTTCGTATGTTTGAGCAGTTATCTGGCTTAAAAATCAACTTTCATAAAAGTGAAATTTTCTGTTTTGGAAAAGCGAAAGACATGGAACATCAGTACAAGCAGATTTTGGATGTGAGTCTGGTTCCTTGCCATTCCGATATCTTGGAGTACCTATCCATCATAGAAAATTGAAAAATTCTGAATGGAATCCAGTGAAGAGTAGACTTATGTCTAAACTAGGATGCTGGCAAGGCAAGTTGCTCTCTTATGGAGATCGTTTGGTTCTTATCAACTCTGTGTGTTGACAAGCTTACCGATGTTTATGTTATCGTTCCTAGAAATACCCAAAGGAGTATTAAAACGTTTGGATTTTTATCGATCAAGATTCTTCTAGCAAAGTGATGATACAAAGAAGTATAGATTAACGAGATGGAATATATTATGTCGCCCAAAGGACCAAGGTGGGTTAGGAATTGAGGTTCTTGACTTAAAAAATAAATGTTTGTTGAGCAAATGGCTTTATAAACTACTTACTGAGGATGGGATGTGGCAAGAAATTTCACAAAACAAATACCTCCATAATAAAACATTAGCCTAGGTGGCCACTAAACCTACGGATTCACCGTTCTGAAAAGGCCTCATGCGTGTTAAGGATTAGTTCTTCAGCAGAGGATTTTTCAAAGTTGGGAATGGGAATATGGTTAGGTTTTGGGAGGAAATTTGGTTGGGTAGCACGCAATTAGCCCATCAATACCCATATTGCCCAAAGAAAAAAATGTTCTAGTGGCAAGTGTGCTAAATCCGCTGAATATTGCTTTTAGAAGGGGTTTAACTGGCAACAAGTGAAACGACTGGTTGCACTTATGTCAGAAGCTTATGATGGTTCAGTTAACTCAAACACCGGATTCCTTTGTTTGGCGACTTACTACAACAGCGGTATTTTCGGTCAAATCAATGTATCTTGACCTTATGAATGGTCACACTAGATTTTTACAAACATACTTATGGAAGCTAAAAATTCCGTTGAAAATAAAAATATTTAGGTGGTTCCTTAATGAGAAAGTCCTTTTAACTAAAGATAATCTTGCGAAACGCAATTGGAATGGGTGTCAAAAGTGTTATTTTTGTGACTCAATGAAGGCTATAGAACATCTCTTTATCTCATGTCCATTTCCAAAAATTATATGGCGAATAGTAAATTTTACCTATAATATGACTCCTCCAACTAGCATTACTAATATGTTTGGTAACTGGTTGAATGGAATTGATAAAAGGAATAAGGCTAGAATCCGTGTCGGGGTTTCAGCTTTATGTTGGTCTATTTGGACATGTCGGAACAGTATTATCTTTAACAAACATTCGGGTACTAATTTTTGGCAGGTTATTCGACTTGCTGTGCACTGGATACAGCTATGGTGTCACTTGCTCCCGGTGGATCAGCGGGAGCCTATGGTTACTGGATGCAACCAGCTGTTGACGATTGCTCGGGACTTCTATTTCCAGGCTACCGGATGGCGGCATATTAGTAGACTTCAAAATGGATAGCTTTTTGTTGCTTTTCATTTTTTGTTGGTTGATGTATGTCTCAACTACAAGTAGGTTGCCCCTCAATTTTCTCTGTAGAGCAAAAATATTCTAACCGTTCGATTTGCATCGTGATTCGTGTTGATGGTGGAGAATTAAGTTAATTATCGGTCGACCAAGAACAGCTCGCTCCCTATTTTCTGGTTCGAATGATATTGTGTGCTTACTAGGTGTGTATAATAATCCAGTTTACCTGCTATATGTCGATAGATAATCTATATCTCTACTACTTATAAAGGAGCAAACATGAATTACTCTAAACACACCCCACGAAATATACACGGAACTACTTGAACCACACGATCATGCCCACTCAACACAACTTAACAGCTTGGATTAGTCTAAAATTGCTCTTTGGTACACATAGCAAATAATTCTGACGGACAATACTTATCCCGCACGGGAAACCCCTGCTCGCGTCCTGAGCACCTACCATCCCTTAACAAGCGCCATAAAAAAGGAAACTGCTCGCACCCCACGATCACCGAACTCTTGCGTCGCCACCGCGCCTGATGCCACCCGGCAGCACCATCACCTCCATGGATGGCGCCCTTGCCGCCGCCAACACCGCCTTCCCGTACTGCGACCTCGACGCCCAGAGGAGCACCTTGGCCTTTTTAGGCCACCCAGAAGCACCGTCACCTCCATGAAGGGTGCCCTTGCCGCCGCCATCACCGCCTTCATGTACTGCGACCACCCAGAGGAGCACATTGGCCTTTCTAGGCGGCGCCCTCGCCGCCAGGCAGCACCTTAGGCCCCCTTCTTTTCAGCTTCTTGGGCAGCTTCTCCCAGAAGCTTCTGGGAGAAGCTGCCCAAGAAGCTGAAAAGAAGGGGGCCTTAGTCTTCCTGGACAGCGAACTCCCCCCTCGGCAGCACCTTCGCCTTCCTGGACAGCGCCCTCCTGCATCGCACCATGAGGTGGGTGGTCGTTCCTCCGTCGCCTCCTCAGTGTCGTCACTCCTTCACCTTCCTGCACTAGCTAATGAATATTATGTGCATAGTGAGATCTTATAAGACCATCACAAAGGCAAAAGAATTTTGTAGCTCAAATAATTTGATACTAAATAAATCATCTATTATGTGTTCTTAAACAAGTGAGGTATGTTCTGCCAAATCGATATGTTCAGTATACCCTTCTTAGTCATGCTCTTCCATATCACTACATGCTACATATTATAATTTAGAAGAATCTGAATTTAACCAGTTGGTTATGCATGAAGGCAAAAAAAGACAAAAATTCAAGCAAACCGATCAAACCATATTGTCCATATCACACAACACATACACATGTAGTAACAAACACTTGTGATCAACCGAGAGAAGAAAGAAAGCCTTACCCCGGAGTATCTAGGCTTGGCCATTATACTGCTCCAGGGAACTGGACAATCTGAACACCTGCCACAACTCAGGTATTCACTTGGAAGTTATTAAATCCAAGCTTGCAATGCATATGTCAACAATCTGAATACATGTATAGTAATCATGGTTGTCAAGAAGAGCATAAAAGGTAGCAACAATGGCTTCAATTTTTTTTAAGGATCAAGAAAGCTATCATGTGGTTAAGTTAACATGCTTAAACCGTCTCCTGTATGAAAATCAACAAGGATGTGACAAAACGATCAAGCCACGGTTTGATCTTTTCTAAACTCAGCTATGGTTCATGAATTTTAAAAGGAAAAAATGATAGAATGAATAGGCAACCAGTATAATGATCAGCGGCATACTTTATGTGCTTCATATATTTTAAGCTACAATATAATCATTCTATTCTTATATAAATATGAGTTTTAAGGCCTCGAAACAACCTACCATGTGCTATTTACAAATATCGATATATCATGTATAAGAGACTGGTCACTAAAATAAACACCATGTCTATTTACCACTAGAGTTAGTACACAAAAAAAACATAGCTTAATAGGACTTGCACAAAAGGGAGGTTTGAGGATTAATTTTCCCTCTCGGTACTACACTACTATCTCCCTTTGGTGCTTCAAAATTTCAGAACAAAGTTCATTGGTTCTTTAGAAACTATGAATATGAAATAACAATGAAAATGGATCTTTGAGTTGTACATCAGCTGCAACCACCTACGCTGTAGGTGATAATTTACTAAATCAGCATTATAGTTTGCTGCCTTTAACTTATTTCACATGCCCATCACTGAATCATGGCTATCTATGAGTTGCATATAGTGCATACAGACTATAGACTTGAGAAGGAAAAGAAAACAGTCCATACGGACTCCAATCTATTTATATCAAATAAGGAAAAGAATACCCCTGCAATGCTTACTCATGAATATGGTCATGAACCGAGAATTGCCTCTGTTCTTTGTATCTAGCAATAGTGAATAACACAAAAAAATTGTTGTGGAAAATCTTCTTTAGTAACAACATGATGTAACACTACGGACTTGCAAAAGTAAAGAAAACAGTGCATACAGACTCCAATCTATTTATATCAAACAAGGGGGAAAATGCACCTGCAATGCTTACTCATGAATATGGTCAGGAGCCGAGGATTGCCTCTGTTCTTTGTATCTAACTAAAATGGAATGCAGGATTTTAGTAAATCAGTTGCTTTCAATAACAATAACTATTGTAAATAAACAAAATTATGAGAGGAATCAAGAAGTATCGAGGCGAAGATGGGCGATTAATTACAAGTGGCGAAAGAGTTTGGAGGGACGGCGATCATCCACTCCGGGAGGATACCATACCTGGGCTGCTCCGGTTCGCTCCTACCTGCCAGAGCAGGGCATCTTCGGAGGTCGATCTGATTAACCATCTAGACCCACGGGAGCAGGCCGGCGATGTGGAGTCAACGAACACACTGCCGTTGTGGCCACAGATCTGGTAGAGACAAGGTCTGCACCTTCTGCCTCCATTGGCGCCTAGCTCTGGGTCACCTGTACTTGCGCAAGCCTCCTCCTACCACCTAGCTCTGGTGCCTCCTTGGGCTCTACGGCTACCGGAATCGAGGACGGACGGCGCGGAACAGCAGGGGTGCTGCCCGTGCGAGCTAATTCGTGGCAGAATCAGGGAGTGGAATTCGTCCAGGTCAGTGGCGAGGATCCTGACGCATGAGCTGCCGGTCGGGGCGATGGGGATAAATGGAAATGGCGGACAAGAGAGAGAGAGTGTGTGAGGCACTGACTGTGGAGAACGATGCACTTAGTTTTCATGGTCTTGATGGCTGTCCTATTAGGATTAAGAGTAACTAGCTAGCTGGTTTTGAAGGAACTTAAATCTATTAGTTATTTTTTAAATTGATTTTTTTATAAACTACTGGTATCATAAACTACACGTATTATAAAATACAGGTATTTTTATAGACTACCGGTTTTTTATTGATTATGTTAAAAATTATATGATTAGGAATTTGTAATCGGGAAGATCATCGTGTGGACAAGAAATAATTTGTACACTATGACATTCTTTTTTTCTGGACAGTACAAAGAACTACAGAAAAAACAAAAATTACAATAAAATCCTCAAGATGCCTTTCGCCCTCAACCTCTAAACCATGTCAACGGCGCGCCGCCGCTGCCGCACCTCCCTGAGCCGGCCCGGTGTTTTTGGCTGTGGATGGGAAGTCGTCGAACGGGTCTAAAAGACCACAGCGTCCTAGAGATGAAGAGAAAGAAGCAACAGTCGATGAGATCCTTGACGATCCATAGATTCCCAAGATCAAAAGAAGTCCGTTTCATAGACACATCAATTGCCAAGATCCGAGCATAATTAATAGATCCAGCGACAGCAACCCTCACAAGCCCTTCGTTGAATCCGAATCAAATGCCCACGAGGTAGAAAGAGGCCGGAGAGACCTTATTCAAACACGTCATTGTCGCCTCCACCTCGCCGATGCCGCTAGGGGGACAAAACCAAGAAAAAACATACCTAAAATAAAACAAACGATGAAGAGAATGGGTCCCCACTCCTCTATCCGCCAGCGTGACCGTCGGATGAAGGGGAGTAGGGGACCGGAAAGGTCGGATCTCGGGGCAGTGGCGGCTCTCGCGTGGGGACGGGTAGAGGGAAAGACGACTAGACTAACTGGCACATTTTATAACATTCCTGAGTAAGAATATTTTACTTGGTACCATTTTTATTATATATATAATTATTAGTATTATTAGAAAACTAACTATAAAATACTACTCTATAGGTTCACATGCACATTTTAGGGGGAAATTGGTTGTAAGTTTGGTCATTCGGAATTGAGCAATGATGGCACGAGAAACAGCTCACATGGTTGTTATTTAGGTTCTTTGATTTTAGTCTCATGCATTTATGGGACCATGGAGCGCTACCGTGCTCATTTGTATATATTTTGCACATGATTTTTTGCAACATTGTTGTATGATACATATTTAGAATAAGTTTGAACCGAGGAAACGATCTTTGGTACATATTTTCTGAAGTACGACCGGAATGAAGCTTTAAGCAATGTCCCAGCAATAGAACGAAGCATTATATATTGCATAAACAGGTGGACCTTCAATAAAGAACCATCATCAACGAATAAACAGTGCTTAGTTGTTGTTTTTCAATTACTTTTTTTGGAAATGGAAAAAATATATTTTTTCAATTACTTTCTTAGCTAGAAATGGGATTTAAAAAAAAATTACTATAGATTATAAGGCGTGCGTTGCACGTGCACGTTTACTATCTACTTATAAAGGCACAAACATTTTCTTTCCTAAACCACACCTTAAGTGCACACAAACCAATCGGTATCATTAGATCATCCCGCTTAAAAAAAGGAACCACTCAGATTAGTCTAATCCTTATGCAGGTGTGCGGTTAGCAATTTCAATCAAGAGCGGAGCATTCTGCCAAATATGTGTTCCGACGAAAGCGTCTTTTGCCAATTTCTGTGATGTACCCTCCTCTCCTCGCCACAATAGCCTCCCTCGCACGCGCCCCTCTAATTCCCCATGGCCAGATCACCGCCGCCAGCCACCGGAATAAGGGAGACCCCGACTCTCCTCTCCAGCTCCTCCAGATCCCGGAGATCCTAAAATACACCGCCAAACCCCACAACCATGCCACGCCGCCGCCATCTTGAACCCACGGCTGTGAGATTGTCCAGGTTCCATACATCGCGGCTAGCGCTTCTTTCCTCCACCCTCGTGATGCGCTGCGCCAACCCAAAGGTCGCTTGTCGCCATCCATGTTGTGCCCTTCCCGTCTACTTCGTCCGTCTGCCTTATCCTCTGCCGCCACTGACCCCTGAGCCACTGTGCCACACGAAGGAACCAAGGGTGAGACTTGGTTGTCCGCTAATCTTCCGTTTCCTATTTATCTTGGACTGATATTTTTTTAGTAATTTTCAGTTCCTCACATATGGTTTTGTTGGTGTCTTTTAACAGGAAAAATACTCTTGGAGACATCTCATTTTTGTATGCAAGTGCTCAGGTTATCTCCTCTCTTTTGTTTAAATGATCAGGTTGTGTCCTCTTGTACTAATGCAAGATTACCCGTCTTACTAGCTCTTACATTTATTGATGTAGAATTAGCTGGGGCAGGAACTAAACTGTTCCACCTTATGTCGAGTGTTGTGGTATCTCTAATGTTTATCTCTGGTACATGTTTAGTTGTCCCTGACATGGCCCGAGTTATGGAGTAATTCATAATTGTTGTATGAATGTTGGAAATGAATCAGACTGTATCCAAACTGAAAATAGCAGGATTACAAGGTCCGAAGAGACTTGTTATGCCACTTTTCAATGAAAGCTAGCCCATATTTTTAGTAACAATTCCTTTTTCTGTTCACTTCAAGATTTTTGAGTCGCTGTATAGTCGCTGTATAGTCGACGTATAGTCACCAAGTCGTTGCGGCGTGGTTGACTCGCGCACGCGACTTGACTCATGGAGCGAGTCGCGCGACTTTCTAGCTCGCCGGCGACTATGCAGCGACTATACAGCGGCGGGGAATAGTCGCTGGTCGCCCACCTCTTGGTCTGCCAGAAGTTTTTTGGGGGAATAAAGGCTCTCTCCTGCCTTGGGATTTCAGACAGAAAAGGATGGAAAGGGAGAGCAAAGGCAGAGCTCAGGAGGAGAGGCTCGAGCCGCCGCCATTCCTCGCCGGCGGCATAGAAGAAGAGGGTTTGAGGGGAGAGGCTCGAGCGAGGCGCATGCGGGAGTGTGTGTATGGGCTGGCGGCGCTCGGAGGATTTTGCGTGCTGGTGTGCTAGGTTTAGCAGGAGGGTGAAGCTGGGAGCGGTTAGCTGGGCCAGTGTTGGGCCTGGCTGGCCTGGCTGCGAGAGATAACAGGCCAAATTTGCTGATATGGCATTAGCGGGCTGCGAGAGATAACATGCCAAATGAGAGAATCAGGTGCGGCTTGGGGCGACTAATCAAGGCAAGTCGTTGAGTCAAGTCAGCAAGTCACTAGTCGTAGCCCTGGCGACTTGGGGCGACTAATCAAGGCAAGTCGTTGAGTCAAGTCAGCAAGTCACTAGTCGTAGCCCTGGCGACTTGGCTTGACTCGACGACTCAAAAATCATGGTTCACTTTCTCTTCGTTTTTTGATGGTTTAACTTTTGATTAGTGGCCTAATATGCAAGATTAAAAGAATATAATAGGACCGTGGTTTGGCTAGCCCGCTTAACTCTCTGCAGTTTGGTCAGTGTGTTTACTATTTTCTATATACCTTCATGGAATAAATAGGAATTCTTAATTCTTCTTCCATCAATCATATATTTCATTTGAAAATACTTCGCTGAACGATATAATCTTCCAATGAGTTCATTATTTGCATATGGCTCATGGAATAAGTGTGATTCTTCTTCCACTCTATCATATATTTCATCTATATCTACTGTGTTGGACAATAGCTTGTTTCTTCTCCTCTATGAATGCTAAAAACTATTGCTTGTATACAACTACTATGCAGGATTACCTAGGGCGGAGGAGCCTCATTGATGTCTAAACACATGTAATTGGATGTCCACTAACGGCTTTGAGAAAATTCCCCTCTGGAAGCTAAGTTTCTTAACTTATACTCCTTTCTGTAGCTTATGTTGTTATTTAGGCAGTCAATTTGATGGAAAAGATGATCTAACCACCTTGTAACTCTGAAAATTAGCTGATGTGTTTGTTCTAAGATACTCTAGGAAGAGATGTTAACAACTTAATACGTGTTCTGTAAAAAAGGTGCTCAAAATGACCGGCAGAATCAAGTTAATACTCTTCTTGAGGAATGTGAATAAGACATTGTCAAGTAATGATCCGGAAGTCCACTTTTGTTCTTCTCTACTGCTGAAGCTTTTGGAAACACAAAAACACCATCGTCTTTAGGGACCCAGGACCCGGTCTAGCTCTGCTACTAAAGATGTGTGGGGAATACGTGCCCCTATATCGTATTTGTTTGCCGCAAAAGCTTGAGCATGATACTAACTCATGGCTCTATGATATGTGGTACAACTTTTGAGGGTGTATTCTAGAAATAATAATGCCAACTCATGGTTGTTGTGCCTTGGTGAGGGCACTCCCTGATGTCCCTCTGTTTTAATCTGCGTCTGCTCCTTTTCTCCATGTAAAAACTATATGACCATTTTATGTCTGCTAATATATGAAATATTCAGCTGAGAGCTCACTCCCTCAGAGTGACCGGTAAAAAAAATGATCTAGCATTAAAACTACATTGCATTGGCTTCTTTACTCCAATAGATGGTCAGTTCTACACTTGAGTTGTATACAATAGGATTTTATCCACAATTACTTTTGTAAATAAGCACATTCACAATACCATGAAAAGTAACTACCATTGTAAAATAGTAGCAGGATTATATCAACAGTCTATTGTTTGCGTATATTAGAGTTTTACCTTGTCATTTGTCTGTCTCTTTAAAACACACATGTTCATTTTTTAAGTTCAGCATGCTTCATTTTGTGAAGGATTAATCTAACATTAAATATCTTTTTAAAATCATTGAGTGATGCCTCATTTCACTTGATTTTTTCACTCAGCCAAGTCTAGCCAATTGATATTTATTTTGCTTTATTTGTTTATCTCAATGTTGCATATATCATAGATAGCTCTAAGGAGCTGTTTGTGCAGGTCAAGAAGACTACTGTGATTCCATCAACCTGGAGAGTTAGAAAGATGAATGAATATATAAGGAATATCAACTTGTTGACTTAACAAGATGGAGCCTGAACTTGATGTAGATTAAGGGGGGACACATGTAGGTGTGGTAATGGTTGGGATGCCCGTGCCTGTGATGCTTGTAGTCTCGAGATTAGAGCCCGAGACTTGGGGGGCAGCCGAAGCATTTATATCACAATTTTAATCACTGATTTTGTGGAAATTAGTTAACCAAATTAATGAGGTTGCCGGACTTGTTGCTCAGACTACAAATCATGCGTGGAGGAGATTCTGCTGTTTTTTTATTGCTTTCCTAACATAAGCATACACAGACCCAGAGACTGCACAGACCGACTCCTCACCTTTTGTTTTCCATTCCAACATGATAGACCTACTTAAAAAAGTACTGTACTACTTTCTTATTTTTCTCTTTGCACGTTAATTAGTATACACATCACACGTTGAACTCATCACACCTATGTATTTTTTTTCAAAATTTAGATTAAAATCCCCAAAAGATTATTTTTGTTTGATAATGGATACGTGCATGGCACGTACAAGCTTACTAGTAATACAAGTTAATCACTTGTGAAAGAAGTACAACGCGGATACAAGTTAATCACTTGTGAAAGAAGTACAACGCGGATTACTAACGTATAGCCACGGGAGAACGTGGTTCCCCCTCCCCCCCCTCCCGCCTTGTCGCTTCCCCTCCCTCCTCCGCCTCCTCCGCCGTCGTCGGAGGATGCAGTCCGCAAAGCCCCCCCTCCCCCCGGCGCCTTGTCGCTCTCACAATGGCAACACGGGAGGAGACCAACCCTAGCCACCAGTAGCCTTCCCTTCCCTCCTCCCCCTCCTCTGCCGCCGTCGGAGGGTGCAGTCCGCAAAGGCAGTGCGTCTGACGACGGTGACGGGGAGCCTCCTCTTGCGTGTGTGCGGGTGTTGCGTGAGGTGTGTGTTCTTGGGATCGAATGGGGCTTCTGCTGGCCGGCCTGGCTGTGGGGCGCTGGTGATGGAGCGAGTGGCGGCTCCGACAGATCTAGAGGTGGGGGTCATAGTGCTATCCCCGAAACCTCGGTGCGGTGCAGCGGAGGCAGGGATCTCCTGCCAAGGTCTGATTTGGACAGAGCATTTATGATTAAGGATGACTCGGAAATTAGATTCTGATAGGATAAATGGCTTGAAAATGCCACTCTCCGAGTACAATATCTGGATCAATGCATTATGTTCATCACAAGAGCCTATCGCCATGATATTGGAGTCGTCTCCACCACACATTTCGTTCAAGGAGAGATTTAATAGGACAAAGGCTCGCATCATGGAATGCTTTGCTAGAGCGATTGGAAATGGTCCAACTATCGCAAGGGATTGACGAATATCAGTGGAACCTACATGAGGGAGGTAATTTCTCAATGGGTTCTATGTATAGAGCACTGGCCAAAGGAGAATATGGAAAATGAAGACACCACTTAAAAAAATTGATTGATATCATGCTAGAGGAGTAATCCTCACCAAAGGTAACCTTGCAAAACACAATTGGCACAGGAGAAAACTGTGTATTTTATCATCACAGTGAGACAATCAAACACTTGTTCTTCCGGTGCAAAATTACCCGTTTATATGGTCAGTTATTCAAGTGGCTTCTATCTTGTATCCACTCCGCAGTCTTGCTAATGTGTTTGGCAACTGGTTACATAGTATAGATCACAGGTCTAGAATTCTCATTAGGTTAGGAGCATTCGATGTTATATGGTCGTTTTGATTATGTAGAAATGATAATGTTTTTAATGATAAGTATTTTTCTCTCATGCTGGCTATATACCCAATATGCTCTATTTATGGTCGTCTCGAGAATCGAGACATGTATGGAGGTGTCCACACGGTTGTGAGATACTGCGAGGATATTTTTATCCCACATACTAGATGATAGCATAACCTTCGGATTAGTCCACCATCTCCTTAGGCGTTATTGAGCTTCTTGGTGATTAGTTGTATTTCGTCTCCTATTTTTTACTTCCTTTTGGACTTTGTGCGTTTGTGTGTATCCTAATTATGCAGAGGCCGTGTAATTCTTAATCCTCCAAAATAATAAAGCATCAGAGGAATTTGGGTTTTACCCTATCAATGTACACATCAGATCCTTTGTCGAAAAAATATATCTCCGGAATATCTAGAAATGCATAGGCATTTGGGTTTTACCCTGTCAATGTACACATCAGAAGAATTTCAAAAAACAAAAAGTACACATCAGGGAAACGTATGTATAGACACAAAAAAATCATAAAGAATAGACATATAAACAGAAACAAAATCGTCCGAAGCTCATGGGTTCGTGGATGTGGCTAGTGGCTACAGATCCCTCCTGCCGCTCATGCTAGCCCTGGATTGGGTGTACTCGGAGCTGAAATCCTGGCTGCCGAAGGCCATCCTCTGGAACTGCTTGATGTCGGCCGTGTTGGCGACGTTGAACATCTGGCTCTTCCCGGGCTGCACGCCGTTGGTGAGGTCCACGTCGTTCAGGGTGAGGCTGTCTAGAATCCTCACAACCTGATGAAAGGCAGCCCAGGGTGAGAATGGGCAATTTCCGGTTGCCAGATTCAGCAGTAGTAGAGGTGTTTCGATGTGGTTTCGGTCGTGCCTACCTGCCCCATCTTGGGCCTCCTTGCGGCCGAGTGCCGGATGCACGCCGCGGCGGCCTCGATCACGCGGAACATCTCGACGTCGTCGAAGTTCCCGTCGAGACGAGGGTCCACCAGCTCCTCGAACTCCTGCTCGTCGATCGCGCGGTTCAGCAGAGGCCTCGACTGCAAGAAGAGTATGGTAGAGCATGCTGTCAGTGACTGATCCAACAAGCGTGTACTGGTGGGTGCAGAGGGGTGATGTGGGTGTGCTGGATCTTACCCACTCCACGAGGCTCTCGTCGCCGAGGGGCCGGGACGAGTCGACGGGCTTCCGGCCGGTGATGAGCTCCAGGAGCACGACGCCGAAGGAGAACACGTCCGACTTCTCCGTCAGCTTCCCCGTCGACGCGTACTCCGGGGCCAAGTACCTGTATTCACCACAAATGCAGAGTTGGCACTCTCTGTAAGTTCCCCATTTTCTTTCAACCCGCTGAGACGAATGGCCAAGCAAAGATGGTTTTACCCGAACGTGCCCATCACGCGCGTGGAGACGTGCGTGACATCGTTCTCCGCGAGCCTGGCAAGCCCGAAATCGGCGACCTGGATTATCAACACAAGGCATCCAGGTATCGTCAGGAACTGAACAGCCAATTTTTCCAGAAAGACTGTGGCATTTCTGGTTTGCTGTGTAAGAACAGAACCTGAGCTTCAAAGTTGTCATCGAGAAGGATGTTTGATGACTTGATGTCCCTGTGGATGATCCTAGGATGACCTGTATATCACATCAAAGAACAGCAAGAAATTCAGATGTGCAATTCCAACCGGACACACACACACACACACACCTAAATAAATAACCAATTTTTTTTTGAAGTAAATAAATAACCAAATTAGACCCGTCGACATCTATCTTACAATCCTCGTGCAAGTAGGCCAATCCGCGCGCCGATCCCGCCGCGATCTTCACCCTCGTCGGCCAGTCCATCACCGGCCTTCCCCTCCCTGTTGAGCAAAGAAAATTCAGCCGCACACCAGTAAGCAATAGCGGTTCCAGAATGATGAAGTGGAGCTGCTGGTGGTGGTGTCGTGTGAAAACTCGTACCGTGGAGGTTGTGGTGCATGGTGTCGTTGGCGACGAAATCGTAGACGAGGAGGCGGTGGTCCTCGGAGATGCAGTAGCCGACGAGGGAGACGAGGTGGCGGTGGTGGACGCGGCTGATGATCTCCACCTCCGCCTGGAACTCCCGCTCGCCCTGCCCGCCGCCGCCCTTGAGCTGCTTCACCGCCACCTCCCTGCCGTCGCCGAGCGTGCCCTTGAACACGCACCCGAACCCGCCCTCCCCGAGCAGCTTGTCGCGCGAGAACCCGCCCGTGATCTCGTACAGCTCGTCGAACGAGAACGACCTGCTGTTGCCCACGCTCAGCTCCCCCGACGCCGCCACGCTCCGACCCGGCCCCTGGCTCCCCATCGTGCTGCTGTAGTTCGCCGACACGAACCCTCGCTGCTGCTGCTGCTGCTGCTGCTGCTGCTGGTAGCCGTACGCCTGGCTCGCCATCGGCGACATGCCCGGCTGGTTGCCGCCCGGGCCACTGAAGTTCATCGACCCCGAACCCGACGACGGCACGTGCAGGAACGGCGCCTCACCGGACATGTGCTGCGACGCGTAGGGCGGCGCCTGGCCGTACCCGGGGTAGTACTGGTCCGAGTACTTCCGCTTCCGCCGCTTCGTCAGGCACACGAACACGCCGGCGAAGCAGATGAAGGCGATCACCGCCACCACTGCCACGCCCGCTGTGGCTCCGGAGCTCATGCCGCCGGAGCTGGGCGGTGAAGGTGCCGGCACGCTTCTATCCGCGTTGACGGGAGGTATTAATGCCGAACCCGGACCCGGAGGCGAGTGCGCGGCGGCAGAGGTGTTCGTCCGCGTTGACGGAGGCGGGGCATATGCCCCGGGTGACTGAGGTGGCGGTGGCGGGGCGTCCACTTGAGTTGAACCCGGTGGCTCGGAGGCGGTTGGTGGGGGTGACTCTTTAGACGGCGGCGGCTTGGCGTGCGACTGTGGCGATGGAGCTGACCGCGGCGGGGGCGGCGCCTCGAGGGGGGAAGGTGGTGGCGCGGCATTGTCCGGTGAGGGCGGTGGGATGGACGTGGGAGACGGGGGAGGAGCCGACGGCACGGCGGAGGGTGGCGGAGGCGGCTGTGACTCCGGTGGAGGCGGAGGAGATGCCTCTGTGGGAGGCGGGGCGGATGCCACCGGCGGAGGAGGCGACGATTCCTCCGGTGGAGGGGGAGAGGATTCCTCCGGTGCAGGAGGAGGTGCGAGTGGCGGTGATGGCGGGGGCGACGACGGAGAAGGCGGTGGAGATGACGGTGTAGGCGGCGGCGCAGAAGAGGACGGTGAGGGAGAATCAGGGGGAGAGTCGGAAGAGGAGTCGGGAGGCGGCTCCGAATCCGAGGGAGTCGAGGAAGGAGGAGGGATGATGTCCGGGATTGGCAGGGCGTCTGCTGCATCGCCGGCAGCTGCATCTGCGCCACCGTCACTGCCACCGCCGCCGCCGCCACCACCACCACGACCCTTGCCACCACCACCGCCTGCTTGGAGCAGAGTTCTCATGGTGCACTACTGCAAAAAAGTTCAGAACCAATGATCAGAAGACATATTTTGTCTTAAGAAACATCATTAACAAAATTCAGAAGATAAATAGTAATAACACTTAATGGGTTCCGTTATAAAAAAATCGGCCAAAGTTCTGAAATGAAGAAGGCATTTTCATTCTGTTCTGATCAAGAGTTCAAGACACGGTATTACATTAAGGGTGAACCAAAGTTCCAAACAGCCATGGAAAAATTGAGGGGACAATTTTATGTGCCATTTTCCGTGTAAAAGCTGGAAATAGAAACAGGAGAACAACCTTGTATGGAACCATGGGGCTCCACTCATTTATACCATGACAAAATCCAAACGGGTTGACTTCTGCTCCCTCCGTTTTAAATTATAAGATGTTTTAGTTTTATGAAAAGAGCGTATGAGTACTAAGCTAGTAATATAATTTCAGCAGAAAAGAAGACAAACAGCATAGCAATGGACTAACCGAACTGTACTAAATAGCAAGAGACCCTCCACAAGATTAGACCTTTGGACACTCCTCTTCTACGGATCACAACGCATTTTCTCCTTATATTAACGCGTATATATATTCCCGGAAGTACAAGATTCTTCCGGCTCGTTAAGAGAACTACTAATTGCGCGGAAGCTTCGTTTGTCAGGAGCATCTTAGTTAGGCTTAATGAAGAAAATGATTCATTTCATGAATGCAAAATATGATAAATTCTAAAAGAAAAGGTGGCTCTGAATATCTTGAATTAGGCACCCCAGCCTCATAATTCATAAACCAAGAACAAGCAAGACTCCTAGGAGCATGGAAGAAGGTAAAGAAGAACACAAGAATCCATGAACCGTACCTCCAGGTAACCGATCGAAGCTACCACCTCCACAGATGAGACCGCGCAACGGCCGCGCCCGGTGCGAGCGAGGCAACCTCAGCTCTCATGCTGCATTGGGACAAGAAGAGACGACAGAGCCGTGGAGGAAGATGGAGAAGAAGCGGAGGTCTCCGAGAAATGAAGCGCCAGGACATTGCCTTGCCGCCCTCTCTTGATCATCCCTTGTGCCGTTGGGGGCTAGGAGAACGTGGCACCGACGACTCTCTGCTGGAACACGTCGACGACCAGAGTTTGTATAGATATAAATAATATATGTGTGTACATGCGTACAATGATTCTGGCTGGGCCGAACTATGCATGGGACAGGAGGAAGGGAGAGGCAAGTACTAGTAGTCGCGGCCCTGCCATCGTCGACTACTGCGGTCGGTGGAACCACACAAGGGATATTATTGGTCGTTGCGAGAGCGGCTTTGTTTTTGAAAAGTGATCGATACTGTTAGAATCTCAGGAAAATTAGAAAAACAAATCCTAGATGTTTGATAATGATGCATTTTACTGACTTGTAAAATCTCAACTTGGAATACTGTATTTTACACTGTGTAAAAATGACAAAAATGGGGTTCTGAAAATAGTGAGCAGAACAAAATTTTAAGTTATTCCAAGTTGAGATTTACGCGATGGTAGAATACATCATTTTCAACATCTAAGATTTTTCTAAAATTCTGAAGGCATTAAAATATCGTTTCCAAATTTAAAATAACAGCTACATGTAGCTCGGCCTCCATTTGCGAGTTTCCACGGTTGGTTGGTGCTACATGAGCAATGTACTGTACTATACTAGGTCCTAACAACGGCGGCAGAAAGCACACCCAATGTAAATACATAATAGCTTTCACGCTTGTGGTCAAAAGTTGTCTAGCTACGGCGACTACTGACGAGGTTTGAATTAAGGAACCGACTAGACAAAAAATAATGAAGGGCTCGGTTGGCCGTCGACCATTCAGACATAGGACCTCTATTTTAGAGGTTCTTTTTGGCTTTTAGTTTCAAGGAATTTTATTGTAGTTAGAGAAATTGACTCTTGATAAATTTTATGTGCACATTCGTATGATTGGAATCACTAGCGTTTCTTAACTAAGATCATCTCTAACAGTTATCCTATTTTGAGGCAGCTGTTGCGGTTGATGCGGCAGCTGGTTTGCTAGTTTGCGGCAGCCCACAAATGCGACACCAACTGCTCCAGCAGCCGCCGCAAACTGCATCACCGCAACAACGCCACCACCTCTCATTCCAATATTTTTGCATAGATAAACTTAATAAAATGAAAATCATTTAATTATTACAATCCAACACAAATAGTTTATGAAATTATTTTTCAAGTAGCATACAAATCATCAAACAATAACAAATTGTTCACCTCAAACAGCAACAACAACATTGAAATAAACAAAGAACTATTGGTCGTCATGCCACTTCCACCACTCCTCGATGAGGTCCTTTTGAAGCTCGTCGTGCACATCAGAGTCTCGAATGTCATGGTATGATTCTAGGAAACTAGAAATGCGGTCTGGATTCCTATGTGTCCGAACTTGTCGCCCCATCAAGTCATAGCCACCATAGAGCTCATCGCTACCACGCTCATTTTCAATGATCATGTTATGCATGTTCACGCAAGCTTGCATGACGTACCATAATATCTCTTGATCCCAAAATCGAGCCGGACCTCTAATAATTGCAAATTGGGCTTGCAAAATCCCAAATGCCATCTCTACATCTTTCCTAGCCGCTGCTTGTGCGTTATGGAATTGAACTTCTTTCTAACCTTGGGGTTCATGGAGAGGCTTCACAAATGTTGCCCACTTGGGGTAGATGCCATCCGCGAGATAGTAGCCCATCTTGTATGTGTGATTGTTGGCTACAAACTCCACCGGTGCACTCTCACCATTGGCAAGCTTGGTAAAACGTGGAGACCAATGAAGAACATTGATGTCGTTGCAAGACCCGGGCATGCCAAAGAAAGCATGCCATATCCACGTATCCTACTTCACCACCGCCTCCAAAATGATGGTGCAATCCTTCTTGTGCCCTCTAAACTATCCATACCATGTTGCAGGACAGTTCTTCCACTTCCAATGCATGCAGTCGATTGAGCCAAGCATGCCAGGAAATCCTCGAGCCTCGTTCACCTCCAACAATCTTGCGGTGTCTTCCGCATTGGGGTCTCGCAAATATTTCTCGCCATATTCTCCCACCATTGCAACAACAAAGCGTTTGACGCACTTGATACTCTCGCTCTCACTCATCGCCAAATGATCATCCACAAGATCAGCCAGGATGCCATACGCCATTTTTCTCAATGCAGAAGTGACCTTTTGGTAGGTGTTATGGCCAAGTTTCCTGGCTGCATTCCTTCTTTGCACGAAGAAACGATCTTGCATCTTCATCCGCTTAGCAATTAGCTTGAACGAGTTGGCTGACATTCGAAAGCGGTGACGAAAGCGCTTCTCGGAGAAAATTGGATTGGGGTTGAAGTAGTTGCGCATGAGCCGCTTGTCGGCTTCAATCTGCTCGTGATGAACCACCTCCCGGCCGAACATCACCGAGCCGCCGTGCTTCGGCCGCTTGTTCCTGTGCATCATCAAAATCATTGCAACAGCCTCTTCCTCATCCATGTAGAACTCCTCATCGTCAGAAGTTAAGTACGCAAGGAAGCGCCTCATCATCTACAAATTCTTGCGACATTCAGTTCATCTACTAGAACAAAAGCACTACAAAAATAGCAAATATAGAGCATACCTTCGCTGCAGCCGGTGACGGACGAGGAGCAAGGGGAGCTACTACGGTAGATCGACGACTCTCGGTCGAAGGGGCATCTCCAGGGCGGCGAATCGGGGGTGGCGAATGGGTGGCGCGGAGCGGCGAATCGACGACAGAAACCGAATGGAAGGGCCATTGAGCAGCTGCAGAGGTCGTCGGGTGAGGCCTATTGGCTTAAAGGTGGCAGCGTGGCAGTCCCCAGTGGTCGATTTGACAGGGGTGGAGCGACGGGAGAATTAGGTGGCTATGTCAAGAGACCAAGACCATAGCGACGGGAGGGGGAATTGCAGTTTTCATATGGCAGTTGGCTGCGCGCGTTAGAAGGGAGTAGAGATGTGGCGGTGCCGCTTCTTCTGTAAATTTGTGCCACGCCGCGTTGGTGCTGCAAATTTGAGGCACGAAAACCGGATGCGGCAGCTGTTGGAGGCTTTTTTTTCCCGCGTTGCCGCATCCTGCAGTTATTCGGCCTAGTGCCTTATTTTAAGGCAGTTGTTAGAGATGCTCTAAGGATACTTAACACGCGGGTTTGGAGATATATTTCCATATGTCCAAATGTCTTGCTACAACTCTTTGTTTTTTAGGGGTGTATAAAAATGTAAGCTCCCACAAGTACTACTGCTCAATTATCAACTGGTTTAGATTACAAGCATGGATTCACATGAACATCTAAAAATCTAACCAAAGGGGGTTCACTAGGCCCTCACAGAGCTTAGCACGTCTGGGCCGTCGGATCGAGCTTCTAGGACGCATCCAGACCGTGCGCTTGCTATAAGTCTTTTTTACCCTTGTGAACAATATTTTGGCCTATGGCTTCGTGCACTCAGAACTGGTCGCTGAGGGTGGGACCGTTCGCGTTCAGTCTAGACTCTAGCCTCACATGGCTTTCTTTTCTAAGGTACACGAGGTTCCTAGAGGGGCTAGGACAAAAGTCACGGTGGAGAAACAATCCTAGCCACCTCCCCCAATCACCTCCCTCGTCTGTCCTACCCCAATCACCTCCTGCATAGGCCTCTCTTTGCATCCCTCCCCTTATTGCTCGTCCTCCTCCTAATTCCATCGGGTGGCTAGCAGCCAGTCTCCTTCCCACCCCTACTTCTCATTGTCGACGACCATGGTCGCCGCCGCGCGTGCTGGCCTAGCCGAACCCCCTACAACTCCCTACTAGTGGCCTATGGTCGTCAAGCAAGGGTTGTCGCCGCCGCACCGGCAAAGATGCCAATCCATGGTAAGATGTCACAAATCCTTGTGCTTGCCACACCATCGTCACCATTTCATGTGTCATCTTGGGAAGAAAGCAGTGTGAGCTACCAACTACAAAGGTTAGGGAGCAGCTCGAGGATGTCCTCCCGGGCCTCCACTAGGTCAGCACAACCAACAAGACATAAGGATACGCTCTCAGGGTTAGTTATCATCTCCCTTAATCAAGATTTTTGTCATTATCCCTCCATTTTGTGCTTATGTAGTTATGTTGTACCTAGATCCAAGGACCTACCAGGTTGAGTTATCTGTGTAGAAGCATGTCTATGCCTGGGATAATTTGTCATATTGTATTGAGAGTAGCTCAATGATTATTGTGATTTTCTCTAGTGAGCAAGATGAAGAATCTTTATGCAAAATGTTCTGTCAAAAGCAATTTTTCTGAATTGTTGATTGCAAAGGTGCCGACCTCCTCTTCTTTTAGCGCATCATCCATTAATTATATCACTTGTAAAAATATTTAAAACATGTGATTATTTTTTACTATCCACCTATGTCAGGGTTTGTTCCACTTACTTATCTAAACACTAGCAATCGACCATCTAAACATAGAATCTGCTAATCGTTAAATAAATATATACAAGGGCCAGCTAGGTCGTGATCCGAATTTTAAGACTGCTTGTGGTACATGCCTGAGATTTGTGAACTTGCTTTCATAAACCAACACATGACATTCATATGTCATGCTCCAAGTTTCTGCATGACTTTTGGTTTTCCAAGTGCAAATAACCCACTTCTCATACTACTTTGGTTGTCTACTTCAAGTTATAACCATTGAATACATGCTATTATGACATATGAAACCTAACTCACACGTCATATTACCTTTAAGTAATTTAATTTTATTCTAAAGTTTGGTTTGGTATTATTTAGTGAGTATATACATTTTCATTTGTTTGTATTAACACTACTCATTATTATCTTTTCAACAAAATTGTTTTCATTCCATTTAGAGTTTGTATGCTTGAGTTATCGCAGTTTTGGTTTCGCCATTTCTCAGGAGCGGTAGTACCACCATTTCACCGGTATTACTGTTAGAACACCTTTTTTGTTAGTAGTACCGGTGAAATTACCGAGTCACTTCCTCCCAGCCCGTGATCCTTCCGAATGGCTCAAATTTTAATCTAGAAGTCAATCTGAAGTTAGGCAGAACTACCGCTGGAGGCTTAGTGGTACTAATGGGCTATTTCCGGGTCAATACCGCTAAGGGCATGTGAAAGGGCATGTATTCCCCCATGTGTGGTTTTGGTAATTAATGACAATCTCTATAGACTAATGTTTGAATTGAGGTCCACTTGTAGGATTTGTCCATTGGCATCACTTGGACCATGTGTTGGTTTCATGGTAGAAGAAATGAAGAAGAAGAGACAATATCCAAGGTCTTTAGGCCTATTGGAATCATGTTGAAGAAGAAGAAGATCAAGGGAGTGTTTTGTAGAAAAAGATGGAGTTACACATGTGTATCTTCAAGACATCATCCTTATGAAATTAGAAGAAATGTCATGCAAGCTCAAGATGCGCCATCTCTAGAATATCAGATGCTTGAAGCTTTCCATCCTCGGTTATCATGGTTTGATAAAGACAAGTTCAAAGAATAGGTTTCCCCATGGTGTATGGGGAGCGATTCACAAGTCTTCATCAAGCAAGAGCAATCAAGAAAGGTGTTCCGTCTTGAGGAGGACAAGATCGTCTACATCAAGCTCAAGTGGATTTCTCAAGGCAAAGGTATGAGCTTGATAGGTTTTCTACTTTGCTAGTCTCATGTTGTTAGTTGGGAGACCGGGTTTAGGATAGATACTCGTACTATCAAGAGAGGCTCTCGAGTAAGTGACTCGATCGCATATTTCAGAGAGAGCTCAAAACTTTGCATACTTTCATCATATTTCTTATTTGTTGTGTGTATCTTATCCATGCGAGGATCTAGAGTTTGCTATCTTCATAACAAGCTCTAGTTCATCAAAAACAGATTCCCCTTGCGTATCTTATTGCATTTTTAATCTTGTGGATTTTTAGGCTCCACACCTTGGGAGGTTTCTCACATATATATACTTGATATTTTATCCCTTGGTGGTATCCAATATTTCCACCTTGGATTCTAACATGTCATTATCTTTCCAACAAATTTGGTTCCATCTTGTTTAGAGTTCAGTTGCAAAAGTTATTACGGTTTTGATTTAAGTTGTTGCCTAGACCGATAGTACCGGCGCTCCACCGGAAGTACCGCTAGGCCATTTTTGGCACCAGTACTTCCGGGTCGGTACTACTGACCAGCTCCTTCTCGCAATTTTTCTTGTGGTGTATTTTGCAGTTTTCTTGGGCGGTAGTTCCGTTGCTCCACCAGTAGTACTAGGGCATATATTTGCCTCTGGTACTAGCGGGGGAAGTTCCGGTTCACTTACGCTCAGCTTGTGTCGCCCCGCAATAACATTCATGGTTGTTTGTGTTTTTACCGGTACTTGGGCCGGAAGTGGACCAGTAGTACCGGCCGAAAGTTCTGGCCCGGGTCGGAAGTTCTGGCCCATAGTGGATCGAGTGCCCACCTTTTGTGGTGCGCACTCGGGAGAATAAGGCGAGCCATTTGTGGCATTGGTGAGTAGCATGCCTTCGTATCTTGGGGTGAGGCCTTGTTTAGTGTTGGGTGAGCATCGAGCCACCACACCTCAAGGTGAGCCATTTGTGGCGATCGAAGAGCATTGTGCCATCGCACCTCTCCAATCGAGACGTAGATTCTTTAGAAGTGAACTTTGGGATAAAATCTTCGTCTCCACGCCCATCGATTATTCCTATACCCGATCCCTTTACTTATGCACTTCACATTGTGATGGCCTTCTCTCTTGAAGTAATCCATCTTGCTATCACCTTGTTTCTTTACTTACTTAGCATAGGTTGTTGCACTTAGTTGAACCTAGTGGTTTTAGGTTTTGTGCTTTGATAAATTAAACATTAGTTTTATTCCGCATTTATTAGAGCCTAAACCATAATTATTTTAAAAGCCTATTCACCCCTTCTAGGCGACAACTTTTATCCTTTCAGCGTGTCACCTGCCAGTAACTTCTTTGTATGGATCGCTTTTATTACCGGAAATTAGGCAAAAGTGAGGCGGTAGTACCGACACCCATCTTTGGTGGTAGTACCACCATTTTGGCAATAGTACCAGCCTTGTACTACCCTCACACTCACCTGAAGTTTGGAGCATTGGAAGGGTTTTGCGGTAGTACTGCCGATTTGGTAGTAGTACCTAGTCCACGTGAAACTATACCTAACGGGCAGATTTTGGAGAGGGATTTAAGCCCTCCTTATTCCTCCTTATGGTCATCTCTTCTACCCTTTCTCCTCCTCTATGGTTGACTTCAAGAGATTGACCTTCCTTTCTATCTCCATTATTTTTGGAAGATTAAAGAATAACGTTTGACAAAATAATTAATGCAAAATGATCAATTAAAGAAAAGAGTTGATACAACAAGTTGATTATTCAATCAATTAGTAGTATCCCTAGAGTCCACTGCTCCCCCATACTACTAGTGAAAGAGAGAATGTAAAGACTACCATTAAAGCAGCCCAAGCGAGACTTACCATATCCATCTAAAATCTTTTTGAGGGATTTTAGAGAGTAGATCTAGATCTAAAATCCTACCCAACAAAATCCCTTCCTTGTGAAGGAAATCTTGGGATCTAGATCTTGACTTTCTTTGTTGATTTCCTTTGTTCTTCCCAAATAGCTTTTATATCTTTCGTTGAATTTGGGAGTGAAGGACTTGTCATTACATTAGGTGCATCGATTTGATTTCTCTACGGAGAATCAGTTGGTGAAATCTTTTGATCTTATTATGAAGGGGTTTGGGGCAGAAAACACAATTTTTCCCACAAGAACACACCTAATGCCAGGATATATCTAGGAGTAATGCAGTAACATCCATACATTGCGGTGACATACCCTTGTAGGCTGAATGCGGTTAATGTTCCGTGGGGACCATAGATGATGTAGTTGTACTCGTAGCCGACCTCAAGGTAGTGAAGCTCCTCGCAAGTCACCTCTTGCTCCATCGTGTAGCAGTTCAGCTCACGGCATTGAAGGTGCCACTAATGGTAGCACCCTCGTGATTTTCTCACACATACGGTGTATGATGACAACCTCTAGTTCTCTAATCCCTGCCGAGAGTGTGTAAGTAGATCCTCTAGCTGGAATCCTTGCAGCGCAACGGCGTGCTACAGTGGTGTCGTCTCTTATGTGTACAACTACTTTAGGAACCGCGTTAGCGCAACAACGACGATAGAGAGATCTCAATCCTAGTGTGCAGTTCCAAACATTAGGAACCGTACATGAGGGAGAAATAGATAGAGGGATTTTTTCTAGTGAAAGTGCCTTAGAGAAATATTGGTGCTGTTGTATTTATTCCCACCCATGGGCACCCCTTTATATAGGCGGAGGGGTGTGTACCCTTCCAAAGGGCTCCCCCATGTGGGACTAAAAACGGAGTAGGGGAGAGGGGGTGGCTGGCCGGCCGTGGGGCCGCACGTGGCCAAGGCCCACCTGCCCTACCTAGGGTGGCGGCCCCTCCCTATTGGGGCTTGTTCCCTCCGGAACTTGGCCCATTGGGAAACTTACCCTTTCAAATTAGATTTTAATAATATATTTAATATTAATTCCAATAATTAATATATCAATGCATATTAAAAAAATCCTCTTTAACCCGAAACATCTTTCGGTTCTCTCTGAACGACATCGGAACATCCCAGAATGATTCTCTTCCGATTTTCTCTTCTCTCTCACTCTATGATTCCAACTACTCCATAATAATATCCTAGCGTCATCGTACCCTTAAGTGTTTTATCTCAATGGCTCGGGAATGGCACGGGCATGATCTCCATCAATTATCAATAGCGGGATTGGGATGCCCATAATGACCCCTGTGCATTCCATGATGTTTAATGTCATTTGAACGCCGAGTCTAATTCCCTTTGTTACTTCGTGTGACATCCCAGGATTAGCATCTAGAAATAGTGAGGACATAGGTGTGTGCATTGCATTCATGCATAAGAAAATACAGGGAATTTTCACGCAAAACTAAAAGAGTGTAGAGGGATCGAGATCTCTCTTGTGCTGATAGAAACGTCAGGACATGTGCGATAGATTTGACATGACCTTTATCAAATCTTTGTGTTGTGAGGATAATAATCTAAATTTGATTATTCTAATGGTATATTTGAATTCCGAAAGAGTATGAAATCGAAGTATCAATTACAAATGGTAATTAAATTATAATAATAAACTAAAGGGATTAAATTCCCAAATAATAAAGGAGTTCTATAATGAATTCTAAACTCAAATAAAGAATGGTATTCTTTATTACACAACTAGTATTCAACCATTTATAAATTTCAAGGAATAAGAATACATATATTACAATAATATTGGATAAAGAAAAGATTAAATTTTACTACTTAAAATAATATTACATTTTCTTTTCAAGAAAGAATTAAATTTGTATTCATAAATAAGTTACAAATATTTATAAGTTCCAAGATTCAATAACAGAGAAAACAATTACTTTATTATCATATAAATACTATTATAGTGTTTTTACATTTACAAGAAAGAAGGAAAGTACAAAAAATAGTTAAATAAAAGAAAATGGAATTATTAACTAATGTAAAATGATATTACAATAAATAAATAATATGCAAAAATTCATTGTATTTCCATGACTCCAACTTAGAAAATGAAATTTCAAAAGAGTAAAGTAAAAACCTAAAACTAATTCTAAACTAAACTTTCTATTTATCTCTTGTATCTTCTTTCCTTCATATTCTTGACCCTGCAAAACAACTCAAAAGAAAACAAAACAAAATTAAGAGAATAAGGGGTTAGTGTATTAATTGTACTCTCAGATATCAATAGTGAAGTGCACTATTTTGTCTCATCATTGAGTTTAATTCTAAAAGGGGCAAGTTTCACCAAATCATAGTGTATGTTCTTATATTGAAATGATCCTCAGTATAACCTCATAGGCACTATAAGTAAGGGGCAAGTTTCACTAGAGAAGGTAAAGGAGAGATAGTAGTAACCAGGAAAGTTACTTGAGCTCATCCACAAGTTAGGATTGAAACTTGAACCTGTGTGACTCACACAAGCAAGCGACTCACTCACACATGAGTAGTCAGCTGACAACATAGCAAGAGGGCATCAAGATGCAGTTGGAGAGCACCAGCTGTAGAAGAGCTTCTATTTATTTTCACTTCCACCACATAGCCACGAACACAACTGCCTTGTCCCTTATCCATCCACATAAACCACCAACAAATACCACATGGGTTTCTAGATCAAGATCTAGTACTAGAGGCACCAGAAAAAGTAGGACAAGTTCATGAGATAGCTCAAGAGGATGAGAAGACTAGCAGCTAAGAAGAAAGAGAGCAAGATCCACTACAACTCAAGAAGGAGAAGATTAAGTTTACTAGGAGGGGAAGTAAGTGGATCAGAATCTAGCATCATAGCTGCTCAAGAATAGCTACAAGCACACAAGCAATGGAGCAGCAACAACTCTACAAGGCATAGGTGAACATACCAAAAGCATGGTATTTGTTCTAATTAGTTTAGCCATAGGAACATTAATAATAGATCCCAACTAGGAATATAAGTAATGATCTCTCAGATATGTATAGAAATGCTATACTAAATCATCACAGAAGTTTAGAGCCCAAAAGTAAGTATCTATTCTGATCAAGCACACTACCTCATCCTATGCATCATTGGTACCTAAACATGAAACTTAACTAGCTAATCAGGCAGCAGATCATGCATGTGATCTTGCTACTGTGCACACTGTCAGGGAGGATCCAAAGTAGCAAGATCAGCCTAGCAGAAGCCACTGAATCAACTAGAAATTTCATCCCAAAAAACTTATGCCTCTATAAGATCTGCAAGCAATCAGAGATAAGTCCAAATCATTTTAAGCCATTTTTGCTTGAATCATTCTTTTAAAGTAATTTATTTGGGGAGACATGTCAAGTTTAACATAACACTGAACCACAAGGTTCAGTTGAGCATATGGGAAAACATATGGTACATATAGCAAGTATTTTCTCTAGAAGAGCTAGAGCTAAGCTCAAGTACATAAATATGTAGTTGAGTTTAGACTACCAAAGTCCATCACTGAACCAAAGGTTTAACTTATTATTCATGTCTCACACTTGCTTTCAGCAACAGATGGCTCCAAAATTAGCCATCTTCCACCATGTTTAAACATTGTTTTTGGTCAAGCAATTGACAAGAAACTCTCAATCCTTGCCACTAATGACTAATAATTGCAAAGATATGCAAAACCTCTCTTTGAATTATGTTGTGCAAAAAATCACGGTTTTTAATGCAAAATCAGGAGTCATAATGAAGGTTTTTGAGTAAGTCCATACGACCAAGTAATTGGGAAGCTATTCCAGGGCGTCAGCATGCTTAACGACCACTGGTATGGGCAGGGCCCGCCCGTACCGTCCGCCCGTACCAGGTGGTGTTGGCTTCATCTTGTCAAACCCTATGATTTTCGTGAAGACACCTATATATTTCGAGGCTCTAGCCGCCGGTCAGAGAGCCGCCATTCTCAGATTACATCACAACACCACAAAAGGAGATCCACACCATTGTTCATCCATTGTTCATCATGTCCACCATCCATCCCATCCACTAGCCATAGCCATTGCTTTGTACTTTAGATCTCCTTGTGATTTGACGACCATTGTAAGAATATTTGATTTCAATCTAAGTATTTGTATGATGTTTTCTCTCTTCGATCTATTTGTTATGAATGAGTAGTCCTCACGGGCTGCGGGTTGGGGAGAAACCTCGCAACGATTATGTGCATCTAATTCATGGGAGTATTGTATTATGTTTGAAATTGAGATTTGTATCTTTTGTTTCTTTGTCTCTTGTCTCGATCTGTGGACTTGTAGGTACCCAAGATCCCATATATTGATAAAGGCTTGAGGTGAGATACTTGGCTAGCGGCAATCTCATAGGACCCCAGTGACAGAAAGGGTAGTACAGTCTTCGCTTAGCGACCAATTCGGGATCACAACAACATCACCACTTAATGCTTTGATATGTGTTTTACACTTAATAATCATCTGTACCTGTTGCTTTGTATGCACTCGGTTGGATTAAAAGACTATTGCTATGCCCGCTATATCATGGGGGCTCTAGTATATTAGGATGCGTTGCCCACAAGAGATTATCCCTATTCAACCATTACACATGACTATGCTTATTATTATCTTTTATTCCATATGATGTGCAGCTGCAGGTGGATCTTCAACCCTGGCCTATATCCATCCATTGATTCAACCCATTATAAAGTAAACTAGGTTGGTACGGTAAACTAAGGTAAAACGAACGAACAAAGTCTTGTAGGCGTGCATTTTTATTTCCTTTTATCATTGCTTTCCGAGGTTCGATTAAACCTATGTCTTCTAGGGAAAAATTTATTATACTACATTCGTGAATCCGGATCGAGGGTATCAACCCTTTTTCTTGCACCGTTGTCGAGGAAGTAATTTCGCTATCTTGGTGAGGTCACTAGAGACCTTGTTTTTAGTTTTATTATTAGTTTGTAGTTGATTTTAATATAAGAGCCATGGCTCAAAAGAGATTAGGGGAGTATGCTACTCCCACTAATGATTTTATTTGTGCATCAATCACTCAGCCTGTAGTTGATGTGGAAACATATGAAATAAAGCCTAACCTTTTAAGTTTGGTTCAACAAATACAATTTGGGGGCTCATCCGCTGAAGATTTGGGTTTGCACTTAAACACCTTCACTGAAATTTGTGACATGATGCGTATTGAGGATGTAGATCCAAATGTTGTTAAATAAAGATTGTTTCCTTTCTCTCTTAGAGGAAAGTCTAAGGATTGGTTGCTAGCTCCAAAGGGCACTATTAAATCTTGGGAGGAATGTACTAACTTGTTTATGACTAATTTTTCCCCCAGCCAAAACTATGCAACTAAGACCCAACATTACAAGCTTTAGACAAGAAGACAATGAGCTACTAGCACTTGTGTGGGAAAGGATGAAAGAAGCCGTAATGAACTGTCCTAGTCATGGGATGGAAGAGTGGCTTGCATTACATTTGTTTTATAATGGTTTTAACCCGATGTCTAAGTCTATGCTAAATACTGTAACAGGAGGAACAATCATGGGAAAGCAAGTGAGTGTTGCAAAGAAGTTACTTGATGATATGCAAAACAACCATGCCTAGTGGCATGTGGAAAGAACCTCGAAGAGAGTAAGTTTAATTACCGAGGTAAATAATGAAGAGCTTACATCTAAGGTAGACGAGTTGCTTAGTATAGTAAAGGGTAAGGAAGATACCCAGGTTAATGCTATCGCTACCGATGTTAATGATGTTAATTTTATAGCTCACACTCCTTTTAATCTTGCATGGAAAAATAATTACGCTTCTCATGTTCAAAATATCATTCTAATCCTACAGGAGCTCCTTATAATAATTATGATAACACCAATAGAGCAAATCATGGCAATCTCTCGTTTGAGCAAACTGTTAGAACCTTTATACAAGCTCAAAACGAGCAAAATAATATGCTTATTAAAATCATGGAGAACCATGAAAGTAGTATAGGAAAATTATCTAACCAGACTATTGCAATTAGAAATGATGGGCAGGCTCTACAGGAAAGGACAAAGACCGTGGAGGCTCAACTGGGTAAGGTAGCTGAGAGCCAAGCTCTCATACTAGCAAAGTTTGCTGGAAAACCTGAGCCAAATCCGGTAGAAGACCTTGATACGTTGCAAACGTATCTATAATTTTTGATGTTCCATGCTTGTTTTATATCTACTTTCTTATGTTTTGTCCACACTTTGGAGTACTTTTACACATTTTCTGGAACTAACCTATTAACAAGATGCCACAGTGCCAGTTGCATGTTTTCTTCTGTTTTTGGTTTCAGAAAAGCCAGAAAATGAATATTCTCGAAATTGGACCGGACAAAAGCCAAAGTCGATATTTTATTGGAAGACTCATGGAGCCAGAAGACAAGATGGAGAGGGGCCAGGGGCTAGCTAGACAACCTGGTGGCGTGGGCCAGGCAAGGCCGTGCCAGGGGGTGGTGTGGGCCCCTCCGGCCTCCACCGATCTTGCCCTTTTGCCTATAAGAAGCCTCCGATGAGAAAACCCTAAATCCGAGAGCCTCCAGCCATGATAAATTCCACAGGGCCGCCACTGAAGGGGAGATTCGGGGGACAGAAAGTATCTGTTCCTGTACCCTACCGGGACGGGGAAGTGCCCCTAGAGCCATCTCCATTGATCTCCACCACCATCTCCATCGCCGTTGCTGATTGCCATGATGATGAGGGAGTAGTTCTCTCTCGAGGCTAAGGGTTCTACTGGTAGCTATGTGTTCATCTCTCTCTCTATGCATGATCATATTGTGATCATGAGCTTTGTAATCAAGTAGATCAACCTTGCTACTCAAGTGCTTTAATAGATCTCTGCTCTCCCCATGTGTGTGAAAGTGACAGTGTGCACACCATGGTGGCACTTAGGCTAGAGATTACAAATACTTGTTATGAGTTATATTTGGAGTTGGATGTTTCTATGAAATTGTGGTGTTTGTTGGAACCATCTAGAGCTCAAGGTGACAGTGTGGGGTTATCTAGATGGAGAAAGTGAACTTTGAGGTGTGTTGTTATAGCCCTACCATGGATTAGAGTGTCCAACCGGAGAGTAGTTCAGAGTAGTATCATAAAGAGAAGATATTTATATGAGAGTGTTCACTAGTGAAAGTATGATCCCTAGGCCTTATTTCTAAGCATTGAAACACCATTTTCAACTAGATCTGTTACATGTTTGCTTGCTTCCATCTTTATTTCAGTTTGCCTTTAGTCTCTTCCATGCCATCAAGCTATTTTTAGCACTGTTGTCTTTTATCCATACCACTTGTATTTCACTATCTCTTCGCTGAACTAGTGCACCTATACACCTGACAATTGTATTGGGTGTGTTGGGGACATAAGAGACTTCTTGTAGCTTGATTGCATGGTTGCTTGAGAGAGATACCATTGACCACTTCCTCCCTGAGTTCGATAAACCTTGGGTAATCCACTTAAGGGAAACTTGCTGCTGTTCTACAAACCTCTGCACTTGGAGGCCCAACAACTGTCTACAAAAATAGAAGTGCATAGACATCAGACCTCAAAATGGTGAGGGTGGTAACCAATGAAGAGAAACCTAGAGAGCTGGACTATAGCAACGCGCCAACACCAGAATATACCGTGGAAGATCTACTAAAGATGATCACAGTGAAAAAACTAGGTGTAGAACAAGGTAATGATGCTAAGTACCAACAATTTATAAAACAAGTAGCATCTAAAGTTTGGATTTAGAGATGGAGTATAAAAGTCTAGCTGATAAGCTGCTTCCAGCCAAGCTAGATGATAATATTTGAGCCTGCTATTAAAATTAAGTTGGGAGTCAATGAGATATCCGCACTTTGTGATCTTGGTGCGAGCGTCTCAACAATTCCCAAAAGCTTATTCGACAAATTAAACTTGGGGCCATTTGTTACTACTGAATTGAGACCCCATCTAGCTGATTCAATTTATAAACAAGCTGTTGGGATTAAAGAAAATATAGTTGTTGAAATTGAAGGTAGTCCCTCTCTTATTGATCTTGTTATTGTGGACATGCCTGAAGATCCCATAACACCTATAATTCTAGGTAGGCCATTCCTAAGAACTATTAAAGCTTTGACTAATTTACATGAGGGGAATGTGAGAATAGGGCTACCATCTAGAGATCCTTTTATAGTCCACTTCCCTAGAAAAATGAAGTCCAATCCTAATGATGATGATGGTGTAATTACTTCAAAAGCCAACTATTTTAGAGTGGGTATTCCACTTCTTGAACCTAGATGATTGACATCATAGTCAAGCTAACTGACCTTAACTAGAAGCGCTTCATGGGAGGCAACCCATGTGAATAAAAATTTTAGGTGTTAGTTTTGTTTTGTTTTTGTTTTTAATAAAGAGTGTTTAAGAAGACCTTGGCATAGAGGAGAAAAAACAAGGTAATCCAACACATGACCTAAGAAGTATTGCTGATTATTTATATAGTATATTCATTGTTTATCCTTTGATAAGATGTGCAAAGGCACACAGAGCTTCTAATCAAAAATTTAAGTTTTGTAGCTCACAGTGCTCTTAACGACCACTGGTACGGCCGAAAATGACTGTACCATGCGCCCTTACCACATCGAACTGAAGGAATATAGAATTTCTGATTTTTGCCGCAGAGATCAGTGCTCTTAACGACCACTGGTACGGCCGGACACGCCCGTACCATGCGCTTGTACCGTACCCTCGAGCAAACATCAGATTTCAAGCGAAGACACAGAACCGATAATGACCAGCAGTACGGGCGTGCGCGACCATACCGCGCGCCCATACTGAGTGCATCGCCTGGGAGCAGCCGTCGCGCCCAAGGTATGTCACGCGGTATGGGCGGGCTCTGGCTGTACCGCCTGGCCATACCACGTACGCGACCGCCATATTCAGCTCGAGGAGGTAACCTAAAATTCCACAAAACAAATCTTTCTATTTCTTCTTCCTCCAAACTCAAAACCACCTCCATTTGATCTTCAAATTTACTTAATATTTCTTCAATTCCTTGCACTCATTCAATCTAAGGTATGATTCTCCTCCAGTCCTCAACTTATTTGTGCAAAAGCTTCACTCAATCTTTCATCATTGTCAATCTAGACTTAGGTCTTGTTCTTGATTCAATATTGATGTTGAGCATGCTTAATATTGTTTTAGAGGAGTTTATTTTGTAGTTAGTGTAGAGAATCACTTATGCTAAGTTTCTATTGGACCAAAAGATTATTAGCAATTTTATTTACTTTATATTATTTTTATTTTTAGATGAACACGAGGAGTCGTACACATGAGATGGCTGCGGAATCCGCCACACCACCCATTGATACATTGACCCCCGAGTCACTTGGTATCGAGTTCACCGAGGAGTTTCAGTTAAACCATTTCAATCGTCTCAAGCTTCGAGAAATCAAGTCCACCAAGTGGGCGTGTCCTTATATCCTGAACCAACTTGGCATTCATGTTGATTTCGATTTACTTTGCAACAATGTTGGTTTGCATGATTTTGTCTTTCAGGATGTTGCCATGTATCGCCACTTGACACTTGAGTTCTTCAGCACCTTGACACACACACATTGGATCCTTATAGTTGTACTAAGGAACAAAGGCCCGGAGTTGATCGCATCAAGTTCCGCCTTATGAACTATGAGTACACCTTAACACTCAGCCAATGGGCTCAATTCTTTGGGTTTTCCAACAATCACCGATGTGTGCACAAATACTTTTGTTTTAAATCATTCCCCTTTATAGTACTTTAATTTAATAAAGCTTCATGGAAACACCTAAGGGGAACCAAATCGATCACCCTGCTATTTGTTATTTATTCTATGTGATTGCTATCACTTTGTAGGCACATGGTGAGTTTACTAGAGTTAATGAGGAAGACACTTTGATCCTCGCAAAAGATGCTATTATTAATTGTAACTTAACGCCAAATTTGGGAGCTCTTCTTGTGTTTTACCTTAAGCATCAGGCTCTTCAATCTCGAGGACCCATATGCGGAGGAGTTGTAACCATTCTTGCACACGCACTTCGCATCAACCAAGGTCACATCCAACCGTTGACAGGAAGTCACCATCTCGGTCTCTCTACTCTAAGAGCATGTGGTATGGTTTCTAAAACTCATGGTAGATACTTTTTCAATATACCTGGAGCGGATCACTTGATCCCGGCTCCTTTGCCTAACGGTTTATTCTCTATCGAGGATGGACCTTTGCATTTTGGTGCGCAGGTTGAGGCTAATCTACCCCAACAAGAAATACCTATGAGAGGAGGAGAAGATGAAGAAGTAGAACAAGGAGGACCCGAACAAGATGAGAAGCCACCAAACTACTACACCACCTATGAATACATCTACACACTCGAAGGAAATATCCAAAATATGAACAACCTCTCTGTCAACCTTCGATATGCTACTACAAGCCTCGCCACCCAGTTTCAGGATTGGAGCAGCCAATGGAACGAGGGAAACTATCCACCGCCACCACAATGAGTAACAAAAGGGCTTGCAAAAGCCTGAGCTTGGGGATGTGTTCCCCTGGCAAATTTATTTGTGTAATAACGAGATTGTACTCCATCTTGTTGGGAGCTTTGAAACACTCGTGTTGGCTTGTTCCAACACTTTGCTTTTTTCCTTTGCTTTTTAGTTTGCTTTCGTTTTTAGTTTGTTTTTGTTTTTTTTGTTTCTTAAAACCCTTGCTTGGTCACATGTTCTTTTCTATTCTTTAAATCTCTATCCTCATAGCCAAAATCCATGGTTATACCATAGATCGTTCAAAACCCTTGCTTGGTCACATGTTCTTTTCTATTGTTTTTTGTTTTTTTCTTAAAACCCTTGCTTGGTCACATGTATGCCACTCATGTCATCAACTCATAGCCAAAATCCATGGTTATACCATAGATCCTGTTCTTCCTTTTTCATAAATGTGGATTCGTACTTTGCCTCTTTGCTTTATTATATTATGAGAGTAATCGTGTTTGAGTTTTGAAAGAACGCGTCCCCATAAGTAAGAGGATCATGAAGTCACTTATGCTAGGTATGTCATATGTCTCCCACTTATGAAGTTTGAGTTGTTTGTCTTAATTGGTTTATTTGCTAAGATGTCATGCTAGTGGGAAGTAATTTAATATGGTTAGAGTAAGGCTTTTTATTAGTATGATGATTAGTTGTTGAAGCTCTTGCTCTAGTTCTTTTAGTTAACCGAGTCTTTCCTTGGAAATAATATTACCAAACAAGTACAATAAGAAAAGTCTAAAATTTATGACTTGTTTGATGAATGATTGTCTTGAGAGTATACCCTTGAACATACTTAACCCCATAGAAATTTTTATAGTCTTGACGACACTCATGAAAGGAGTTTTTGATTGAAATAAAGTCTATTGGTAATTGTGATGCATGCCAAAACTAACCTTGTGGATCAAACCGTGGTACTAGCTCAAAAAAAGAGAAAGAAGTGAGACAACTTTGTTCTATGGCTCTAATGCACACCTTTGGGATGCCAACAACTCCGCTAGCATTTGAACGATCTATGGTATAACCATGGATTTTGGCTATGAGTTGATGACATGAGTGGCATACATGTCAATATATGGGCAAAAGTATTGGTACTCTCAAAGGTTGTGCAAACACTTGCAAAATAAACATCTAGCGATCCTTGAAAGAATAAAAAAATATCTATAAAGATCCACATAACAAATCCTTGGCATGGTATCATTACTACTTTACGAGTTTTTCTTGAAAAACAATGATTGGATTAGAAGTATTTTTGATAGATTTGATTTATTGATGTGGGTGTAAATAAGACACTTCATTGTTATACTACTTAGGACATGAAACTCTCTCACTCAATTATTCTATTTGACCATCCTAGTGTTCCTTGGCAAGCTGAGAGTTAATTAGAAGAGATTGATTGCTACACTTCTAGTTACTTATACTTATATTGAACTTTACTTTGATTCTCTTGACTTACCGAAGCTTGTATAGTATTCTTGCCATCTCTCTAACTTTGATATGCCTCGCAAATGAATGAAGTGTTGAGCGCATATGACTACCAACTGTAAGTGAATTCTTATTCTCGTTGTTTCAAGTTAAACGCTAAATTCTTTATAGTTCATTTGTTTCTTTTTTCTCGATGGCGATCAAGGTTTGATCTTTAAGGAAGTTGATGGCTCCAAAATTAGCCACCTTCCACCATGTTTAAACATTGTTTTTGGTCAACAGTTGACCAGAAACTCTCAATCCTTGCCACTGATGACTAATAATTGCAAAGATATGCAAAACCTCTCTTTGAATTATGTTGTCCAGGAAATCACGATTTTTAATGCGAAATCAGGAGTCATAATGAAGGTTTTCCAGGAAGTCCACACGACCAAGTAATTGGGAAGCCATTCCAGAATGCCAGCAGGCTTAACGACCACTAGTACAGGCAGGGCCCACCCGTACCATCCGCCCGTACCAGGTGGCGTTGGCTTCATCTCGTCAAACCCTACAACTTTTGTGAAGACGCCTATATATTTTGAGGCTCCAGCCACCAACCAGAGAGCCTCCATTCTCATATTACATCACAACACCACAAAAGGAGATCCACACCATTGTTCATCACTTCCACCATCCATCCCATCCAGTAGCCATAGCCATTGCTTTGTACTTTAGATCTCCTTGTGATTTGGCGACCATTGTAAGAATATTTGATTTCAATCTAAGTATTTGTATGATATTTTCTATCTTCGATATATTTGTTATGAGTGAGTAGTCGACACGGGATGCGGGTTGGGGAGAAACCTAGTAGCAATTATGTGCATCTAATTCATGGGAGTATTGTATTTTGTTTGCAATTGAGATTTTTATCTTTTGTTTCTTTGTCTCTTTTCTCGATCTATGGACTTTTAGATACCCAAGATCCCATAGATTGATAAAGGATTGAGGTGAGATACTTGGCTAGCACCAATCTCATAGGAACCCCAATGACAGAAAGGGTAGTACGGTCTTCGCTTAGCGACCCATTCGGGATCACAACAGCATCACCACTTAAAGCTTTGATATATGTTTTACACTTAATAATCATGTGTAGCCCGTTGCTTTGGTGTGCACTCAGTTCGATTAAAATACTATTGATATGCCCATTGCATCACAAGGGCTCTAGTATATTAGGATGTGTTGCCCACAAGATATTATCTCCGTTTAAACATTACACATGACTATGCTTATTATTATCTTTTATCCCATATGATGTGGAGCTGTAGGTGGATCTTCAACCCTGGTGAAATGGATCATATGGGCACCTAGAGGGGGGGGGGTGAATAGGTGCTACTTTAAATTTTAGTTCTTTTTCAATTTTAGGCTTGACACAAATGTAAATTCTCTAGATATGCAATTACAAGAATTTCCCTATATGCCAACCTAACTACTAAGCGAGTAAAGGCGAGTAGAAGTAAGGAGCGATGAAACTGTAGTGGAGCACGCGGAGACACATGATTTGTTTTACCATAGTTCCTTCCTTGTTAAGGAAAGTACGTCTGTGTTGGAGGGGTGGGCAGTACTAAGACCACCACGCCATAATAGGCCTCACCATGTTCTCCGATGGATCTCGCCACCAAAGGCCTGATCCACCTTTCCTATATTGGCCCTTCGAGGAGGGAATCGATGCCTTTACACAACTAGAGGGGCACACATCCACAACCGAATTGGAGGCTCCCGTAATGACAACAAGCTGCCACAAGAACAAATATTATCTAAACCGCAACACAAGATCTAGATATTAGCAAGTAATACTAGATCAAGAATCCTCCAAGTGAATGGAGGGGAAATGAAGCGCTTGATTCATGATGTAGATGATTGAAGTCTCCTCCTTTGGTTCCCCAAAGATCGGAGCGGGTGATTGAAGTGAGAGATCTCGATTAGAAGTTTGAGGAATAGGTCAATAAGAAGTTTGATAGGGGGAGTGATTGGGGCATTTATACCCCCTGTCCAAACTCCATTGGAGAAGTTGGGTGCTGGATTATCCGGCTAGGGTGCCTTGCCTCCCTTTGCAAACTTTCCTGGGGCGGATTATTCGGCCCCCTTTGGGGGCAGATTATCCGGCCAGATCAAAAGCTCCAGCCCTGGCCGGACAATCCGAGAGATACTCCGTCCCCTTACTGCGTGACACGCATGGCCAACCTTTGCAAAACTTCTCAGGGTGCGGATTATCCGGCCCCCTGTAGGGGTGGATTATCCGGCCTGGGCAAAAAACTCCAGCCCTGGCTGGACAGTTCGAAGAATAATCCACCCCCATACTGCATGACCCGCCTTTCCCACATTTGTATATTGGGCTAGGCCGGATTATTCGACCCTTGGAAGAGGCGGATAATCCCCCCCCCTAATAACTGATTTTGGCTGCTTTTCATAAGAACAATCATCTTTAGCACTTAGCACACATGAGATGATCAATGGTATTATTATCTAACACACAAAACACTAGAGATCATGAAATGTTCTTTCAATTTATGGCTCTGAAAAATAGCCATCTACGTCCACATTTAAATTGGATATTATTCATATTTTTGATGAAATGTCTCTCTAAACCCTACCACTAATGCCTAATGATCAAAGGGGAATGCAATCCTTTCTTGCTATTTTTCCCTGCATAGATAATGACGTTTGATGATGGGAATCACTACATTTAAGTCAAAGATACGAGATTTCCAACAACCCAAAGAAACCAGGAGTCGTGAAGTAGAGACATACGCTTTAACGACCAACTATACGGCAGGAATAAAATTCCAACCGTATAGTTGCGGTCGTATAGTTGTCGCCGCCACCGCTAGGTCAAACAGAACAACTTTCGTGAAGGGACCCCTATATAAAGAGGCCTCAGGTCACGAGAAAAGCGCGCTCTCTCACCCCCCTCGCCACTAGAATCTACATCCACAACACCAAAGAGCCGCCGGAGGAATAGACTTAGATCTAATCTCCAAACCATTCTCCACCACCATATCCATATTCCACCACTTGTAATAGTAGATCTCATCTTCGATTGGCGACATTGAAAGACTATTTCCTATCAATCTCATGATTCTCATTACAATGTTTATGCTCTTTGATTTCATCTCTATGTGTGAGCAATCCTCCTTGGGCTAAGGGCTTCGGCCTAGCCATGTAGCTTTTGTGCATGTTATTTATCATATATGGGATCATGTAATAGTTTGTATGACATGATGATTATTGTATCCTCTATTGCCTCAATCCAAGGACTTTTTAGGTACCCAAGACCCCGAGGATTGAGCCAAGTATAGGGAGTATGAGTAATGACTAATCTGCAGGTTGGGAACCCTAGTGACATAAGGGGTAGTATGGCTGTATGTGAGGGATTTACTTGGGATTAACGGTGACGTCACTATGCATATCATTAGTTCTCTGTCTTCTATGGATGAGACTAGTAGGTTATTGCTATAAGCGGTTGCGGAGGCAAGAGAAATTATGGATACACTTCCCACATATAATTTATCTTGCTCTAACAATTACATGCATACTTTATTATTATATTTTATTCCCATCAGATGTTTTGCACAGCTACAGGTGAAACCGAAAGCCCTCTCTCTCCATCATCGACAACAACAAAATACAGCAAACTCTTGGTCCAGTAAAAACACAAAAGGAATTCTAAAACTCCCGAAGGTCTATTAAAGTAACTTCACTATGCTTTCTGCTTCCTGAGGATTCGATAAACCTAGGTCTACTAGGGAAAAACAGCTATACCACATCCTTAATCCGGATCGAAGGTATCAACCTTTTTTGGCACCATTGCTGGGGAAGCAATAGCTACCCTGGTTAGGTTAGTAGGAACCTTGCTAGTTTAATTCTTGTTTTTAATTTTTAGTTTGCTTTCAGTCTTTATTTGAAAACCCAAAAAAATAGTTAGTCTTTAAATTCTTGTTTTTACTATTATAAGTCTTTATTTAAGAATACCCAGAAACATAGGAAATATGGCTGAAAAGAAGCTTGGGGAGTTTGCAACTCCCAACAATGATTATTTGCGTACTCCTATTACGCAGCTAGCAATTGTTGGTGATGATTATGAAATTAAGCCCCACTATTTAAGTTTGGTTCAACATAATCAATTTGGAGGCTCTGATGTTGAGGACACAGGTATGCACTTGAATACTTTCACTAAAATATGTGATATGATGCGCATAAAAGATGTTGTCCCCAATGCGGTCAAATTGCGCTTATTTCCTTTCTATCTTAGAGGAAGAGCAAAATAATGGTTGCTATCTTTGCCTAGAAATACTATTACATCATGGGTGGAATGTACTTCTTTATTTATGACTAAAATGTTTCCCATCATCGAAGACTATGCAACTAAGGTCTAATATTACTGGTTTTAGATAGGAAGAGCGTCCGCCACTAGGGCTTGCATGGGAGAGGATGAAATAATGCATGAGCAACTGTCCCAGTCATGGGATGGAAGACTGGTTAATTCACTATTTATTTAATAATTCTCTTAACCCTGTGTCTAAGTCTATGCTTGATATTGCAGCTGGAGGAACATTTATGGTTAAACATATTACCGAAGCAAAGCAGCTGCTAGACAATATGCAAGACAACCATGCCCAATGGCATGTGGATAGATCGAACACGAAGAAGGTGAACTCCGTCTCACCATAAGAAAATGAAGAAATCAATGCTAAGTTGGATGAGCTCATATTAGCCGTAAAAGGTAAGGAAAGCCAAGTAAGAGCAATCCCTGAATCAAATATTGAAGAAATAGACTTCATAGCTCGTAATGATCATAACCCTGCTTGGAAGAAGAATTATAATTCTAATTTTTAGAAACATTATTCTAGTCCTGTAGGTAACTCTATAATAATATGGGAACTAGTAATGGTAGTCTCCAAGAAACACTTAAGTCTTTTATAGGCTCACAAATTGAGCAAAACAATATTCTTGTTAAAATAATGGAGAACCATGATGCTATGCTTGGTAAATTATCTAACCAAGCTGTAAGTTTGAGGAATGATTTGCAGGCCCTCCAAGAAAGAACAAGGATTGTTGAAGCATAGCTAGGTAAGATAACCGAGAGTCAAACTCTCATTCTAGCTAAATTTGTAGGTAAAGCTGAGCCCAATCATGTTGAAGACCTCAAGATGATAAGAATCCAAATGGAGGATCCTAAAGAACTTGATTATAGCAATGCTCCTTCACCAAATTACACTGTTGAAGATCTTGTAAAAAGGATCAATGTCAAGATTCTGGTAAGCGAAGGAAATGAGGAAGCTATGTACCAACACTTCGTTAATCAAGTAGCAATAAAGGTATGTGATCTTGAGGAAGAATATAAGAAAATTGCTGAAAAATTACCTGTGAAGCCTGATGATATATTTGAGCCTACTATTAAGATTTAAATTGGGACCAATGAGATAGCTGCACTTTGTGATCAGGTGCAAGCGTCTCAACAATTCCAAAAAGTATTTTTAATAAGTTAAATCTTGGCTCTTTTGAAATCATCGAGTTAAAAGTGCATCTAGAAGATTCTACCTACAAACAAGCTGTAGGAATTAAGGAGAATACTTTAGTATACATTAAAGGTTGTTCTGCTCTTATTGATTTTGTTATAGTTGACATGCCTGAAGATGCCACTGCTCCTATTATATTAGGTCATCCATCCTTAAGAACTATTAAGGCTTTGATTAATCTACATGAAGGGAACGTGAAGCTTCAATTGCCTTCGCAGGATCCTTTTGTTATTCATTTCCCTAGGAAGAAGAAAGCTAAGCACGATGAAAAGGAGGCCATCACTTTGAAGGCCAACTATTTTGGAGTGGGTATTCCACTCATCTGGCCTAAGTGAGCAACATTGGGGTCAAGCTATTGACCATAAAAGAGCGCTTCATGGGAGTCAACCCATGTGAAATAAATGATTGAGTTAAGTTTTTAAGTTTTAGTTTTAGTTTATGTTTAATAAAGAGTGCTAGAAAGCTCCAATTGAGGAGAAGAAGTTCGGTAGTACTAAAAATCCTGCTTAATACATGCTGATGTTGGTCGACAATATTTACTGTCATTTTTCTATCAAAAACAAGGTGTTTCGCTAAGTTTCAGGATAAGAAAGAATTCTCGAAGAAATGGAATTTTTTTGAGGAATACAGAAGGTTTAAGGACCAACAATATGGCGGGAATAAAAATTCCAGCCATATAGTTCTGACCATATAGATATTTTTGCCGTCGACAATTTTTCTTTCATAAGTACTGACGATTTAATGACCAACTATATGGCGGAATAAAAATTCCGGTCGTATAGTCCCGGACGTATAGATATTGATGCTTTCGTACAATTTATTTTCCAGGTATAGAGGGTTTAACGACCAACTATATGGCGGGAACAAATTGTTCCGACCATATAGTTCTGGCCGTATAGCTGCGCCGCTAGGTTGAACCCCTAAAATTTTGATAGCAGGCCATCTATATGGCGGGAACACATTGTTCCGGTCGTATAGTTAGCCCGTATAGTTGCGTCCGACCACAAAAACACCATGGGAAGGTACCTCCAACCCCAAAACTTCAATCTTTTTTCTCTCTTCTACCTCCAAACTCTCTCAAAATCTCAAGAGATCTTCATCTCTACTCAATTTCGTTCGATTTCCTCGCAGACAAGTGATCTACGGTATGTTTCTCCTCCGACCCTCCAATTACTTTTTGCAAATTCATCTTTGATCTATCGTCATTATCAATCTAGGGTGAGACCTACTATGAACTAATTTCCATGATTCTCTTGCCTAGATTATTATTTTGAGGGGATTCTTTAGTGTGTTATCATGAGGAATATGTTATGCTTATTACTGTTGGATCAAAAAGTTTTATTTTTGTCTTTCTTTATTAGTTTAGATGATGAACACAAGGATCCAAACTCGTGTTCATGCCACCGCTAGCGCTTCTCGGGCTGTAGCTCAAGAACGCATGGGGATACGGTTCAGGAATGAGCTCCAACATGATCGCTTCAATAAGATCAAGAACCGAGAAGTGAAGGCAACCAAGTGGGCTTGCCCCATTATATTGAACCGACTTGGTATTTCTAATGACTTAAATTTAGTTTGCAATAGAGTTATCCTGCAAAACTTTGTATTCAATGATGTGCCTACTTATCGCCGGTTAACTCTTGAATTCCTAAGTTCTTTGCAGAGCACCGTTAAACTATGGCATGGAGAGAACACGATTTCTTTCCGAATTATGAACAACAATTACACTTTATCGCTAGATGAATGGTGTGCATGCTTTAATTTCCTAAACAATAATGATAATGACTTGCGCGCATCCTTTACTGGCTTATACCCTTCCCCGGAACAATAATATAATGGAATGAGCTTCACTTCCAGAGTGAGCAAGGGGAAGAATATTCAACATCCTGCAATTCACTATTTGTTCTATTTTATTGCTAACACCTTGCATGCACTAAATGAGTTCACGAGACTCAATGAGGAGGACATCTTAGTCCTTGCAAAAGGTGCTTACAACAAATGCGACTTGTCACTCAACTTGGGCGCAATCCTTGTGCGCTACCTAGAGCACCAATCCTCCCAAAGCCAAGGACCAATCACAGGTGGATGAGTCATCACCATTCCTGCCATTGCCCAAGGTATCGACCTAGGTGAGTTGCAGCCTGTGCTAGGTGAGCGATGTGTTGGTTTGTCTACTTTAAAGGCTTGTGGAATGCTCACTAGGAGAGGTGGTGTTTATTACTTGCATATTGCTGCAGCTGGGCTTCTCTACCCCGATCCTATGCCTAATGGTCTTTTCTCTATCGAGGAAGGACATTTGCTATATGACTTGCAGGTTGAGCAACACCAACCCGAGGAGGAGATTCCGAATGAGGATGAGGACCAAGAAGAGGAGCAAGAAGTTCCTTATCAAGAGTAGAAGCCACCAACCCGGTTCGCTACATACCAAGACTTCCAAGAACTTGGAGGGACTGTGGAGAGGAACAACTAGTAATTTATCAACTCAAGTTGCGAACTGGAGTAATGACATTTTCTTGCCACCACAATGATTTGAAGGGCTTGCAAAAGACTAAGCTTGGGGAAGTTTTCCTCATTATCTTTATTTGGAATTCATTTTCTTTTATTTTTTTCGAGGTTATGTTTTTAATTTGAGTTTATAAGCACTCGTGTTGATTTCCCCAACACTTTATCTTTAGTTATTTCTATTTCTTTTCGAGATTTTCTAGCCAAACTTTGCCGCCAATTTTATATTCTTTAATCCCCCCTCTCAAAAACAACAAAAAGATTTCTCCATTTATCTTTATTTTCCCTCTTTCTTTTCTTTTCGTCTCGAGGTTCTCATGTATTTGCAGGAAGAGTGATTGACTTCAAGTTTCCAAGAAACGAATCAAAAGGGAAGAGAGAAGTGGAACCAAACATGAGAGGTATGCCTTATGACTCCCCACTTTTGAAGTTTGAGAAACCCATGCTAGTTAGTAGTAAATGTTGAGATATTATATTGGTGGAGTGAGTCTTTATATTTTAGTAAATTTTTGTTTGCATGGGTATTTAGTTGGGTAGGTTTTGTTCCAGCTCCTGTAGTTAACCAAGTCTTGCCTAAAAATTTGCTAAACAATTGTAATAAGAAAAAGTCTCACAATTGAAGGCTTGGGTGTTGTAGTGTTTAGTCTTGAAGGCTTATTTCTAGAGACACTCAACACCACGGAAAATAATGATTGACTTCATAGCTCTCTTTAAAAGAATTTATTCGATTGAATTAATGTTTAGCGGTTTTTGTGAGCATGCCAAAGTTTGACTTGTTAATCATAAGAATGATATAGATTTATCCGTGTCAAACTTCATGGGATGCCAACAACTCTGCTAGCCTACGAATGATTTTCATGGAGGAAACTCCTAGATTTCGGCTATGAGTTGATTAAACATATGTAGAAGCAATGCTATAATGGGTAAGATTCTTGGCACTCCCGAGTAGCCGTGTTAATGATGGAATCACTCATATGGCTAATATGAGTAATCACTGTGCAAAAGGAACAAAAACCTTAGTAATGCCACGAGTGTCCATCATAGCCAAATAAACTAATTTTTTGGCATGCTCTCAATTACTTAAGAACTGAAATTCTTGAAGGACAATGAATGGCAAAGTAGTACTTGAAAAGTCTTGATTTATTGATGTGGGAGAATTGAGATACTCTAGTGTATATATTTTCATGACAACTCTCACACTCTCAATTTTACGTGATTATACTTTATTGTTCAAAGGCAAGCCTATGAGTTGATTACATGACATGGAATAAAGTTTACTCATTTGAATCATCCATGTTACAATATATTTGCTGTGCTACAAGGATGCATAAAAACCCGTATGATATGCTTGCCATTACTCTATCTATGCTGAAGTTTTTTCAGATTTGTAAAGTGGAGGAAACATGAGACTACCAATCATGAGTAAGATCATCATCTCGTTATTTCAGTTTAAATGCTGAGTTCCTTTTTGATTTTGGTTTTCTTGCTCGAGGACGATCAAGTTTAAGCTTGGGGAGGTTGATGGCTCTGAAATATAGCCATCTATGTCCACATTTAAACTGGATATTATTCATATTTTTGATGAAATATCTCTCTAAACCCTGCCACTAATGCCTAATGATCAAAGGGGTATACAATCATTTCTTGCTATTTTCCCTGTGCAGATAATGACGTGTGATGATGGGAATCACTACATTAAAGTCAAAGATACGAGATTTCCAATAACCCAAAGAAACTAGGAGTCATGAAGTGGAGACAAATGCTTTAACAACCAACTATATGGCGGGAATAAAATTATGGTCGTATAGTTGCGGTCGTATAGTTGCCGCCGCCACTGCTAGGTCAAACAAAACAACTTTCGTGAAGGGACCCCTATATTAAGAGGCATCGAGCGACGAGAAAAGAGCGCTCTCTGGACCCCCTCGCCACTAGAACCCTGCATCCACAACACCGGAGAGCCGCCGGAGGAATAGACTTAGATCTAATCTCCAAACCATTCTCCACCACCATAGCCATATTCCACCACTTGTAATAGTAGATCTCATCTTTGATTGGCGACATTTTAAGACTATTTGATATCAGTCTCACAATTCCCATTGCAATGTTTATGATCTTTGATTTCATCTCTATGTGTGAGTAATCCTCCTTGGGCTAAGGGCTTCGGCCTAGCCATGTAGCTTTTGTGGATGTTATTGATCATAGATGGGATCATGTATTAGTTTGTATGACACAATGATTATTGTATCCTCTCTTGCCTCAATCCAAGGAATTGTTAGGTACCCAAGACCCCGAGGATTGAGCCAGGTATAGGGAGTATGAGTAATGACAGGTTGGGAACCCCAGTGATAGAAGGGGTAGTACGGCTGTATGTGAGGGATTTATTTGGGATTGACGGTGATGTCACTATGCATATCATTAGTTCTCTTTCTTCTATGGATGAGAGTAGTAGGTTATTGCTATAAGCGGTTGCGAAGGAAATAGCAATTATGGATGCACTGCCCACATATAACTTATCTTGCTCTAACAATTACATGCATACTTTAGTATTATATTTTATTCCCATCATATGTTTTGCACAGCTACATGTATCGAAGGTATCATCAATCTCCCCCTTTTTTGTGTTAGATGACAATACTACGATTTGCAATAGAGATCTCCTAACAACATCATTTCAAGGATGAAAGAGACTCCCCCTAAATGTGTGCATAATTAAAATATTTGCATTTGAATACAAATGAACACAAATAGGTATGAGGCTATTTCATTGGTATGGAATCTACATACAAATGACAAATTAGAACAAAAACATCATACCACCGTGGGAGAGAAGTCCTCAATATAATAGGATACCATTATTGAGGCCTTCCACCATGAGAAAGATAACCCAAATAGATAGCCGGTATGATAGAAGATATAGCCAATATGATAGATGGATCCATAATCATCGAGAGATAAATCCATAAGATAATTCCAGTGATAGATCCACAATTGAACCACAGTGCCACACACAAACATAGTCTCATACAAATCAACTAACGAATAAAAGTTCAACGCTAAATGGGTACAAACGTGAATAAAAATGAAACGATAAAGTGCAAATGCTTGCGCCTGACCCATGCAAATCCACGATAACCTAATAGAACTACTTCCCCACTTTGGCATTGAAATGCCAAAAAGGAAGAAGAGTGATGCTTGCGCCAAAATATATCACTCGTCATAGTCCGCATCATCTTCCTCGTCCTCGTCCTCATCCTCATAATTGATGACCCACAAGTATAGGGGGTGTATCGCAGTATTTTTGAGGGAAGTGAAACCCAATTTATTGATTCGACACAAGGGGAGCCAAAGAATATTTATAAGCCTTAACAACTGAGTTGTCAATTTAGCTGCACCTAGAACAATCTTGCTCACAGCAGTTTATCAGTAGCAACAGTTTTGTAGTAGGAATAGTAAAGTAACAGCAGTAGTAAAGCAAAGACAGTAGTAACAAAAGCAGTAAACAGTGGGATTCGAGTGCGGTAGGCATAGGGATGGATGGACGGGCATTGCATGGACAAGACAATTCACATAGCAATCAGAACATTGGGCAATTGCAGATAAATAAGATAAAGCATCCAAGTACTAGACAATCCTAGGCATGTGTTCCATAGATAGTCATACGTGCTCGCAATGAGAACTTGCACAACATCTTTTGTCCTGCTAGCCCGTTTGCAGCGGGGCCTCTAGGGAACTACTGGCAATTAAGGTGCTCCTTTTAATAGAGCACCAGAGCAAAGCATTAACACTCCGTGAACACATGTGATCCTCACATCAAAGCCATTCCCTTCCGGTTATCCCGATTTCTGTCACTTCGGGGCCATAGGTTCCGGACAACAACATGTGTATACAACTTGTAGATAAGACCAAGAACAATACTATCATAATGAATCAATAACATGTTCAGATTTGAAATCATGGCACTCGGGCCCTAGTGACAAGCATTAAGCACAACAAGTCGCAACAAAGTCATAAAGCACTAATAAAAGATACTAGGCACCATGCCCTAACAATCTGATGCCATTACATGAACGATCTCATCCAATCCCTACCATCCCCATAGCCTACAGCAGGGGATTACTCACTCATAGATGGGGGAAACATGGATGGTCGATGGAGAAGCGATGGTGATGATGATGGCGACGATCTCCTCAATTTCCCTGTCCCGGCAGGGTGCCAAAACGGAGTTTCTAGTGCTGTTTCATGGAATCTGGTGGTGGCGGCGAAGCGGAACTCGTTCTGGAAAAACGTCGAACCCCCCGAAGTTTTTAGGTCAGAAGTCTCCTTATAGGCGAAGATAGAGGCCGAGGGGGTGCCTGGGGGGCCCACACCACCCCCTGGCGTGGCCTGGCCTGGCCCGCGCCAGCAGGTGGTGTGGCCACCCCCTGGCTCTTCTCCGTCTCATATTCTGGCTCCTGGAGTCTTCGGGTGAAATAGGATTTTTGGCATATTTTCCGGGATTTTTCCTAATAGTTGATTTTCTGCACAAAAAGTAGACACCAAGGCAATTCTGCCGAAAACAGCGTCAGTCCGCATTAGTTGTATCCAAATCACACAAGTTTAGAGGAGAAACAATAGCAAAAGTGTTCGGGAAAGTAGATACGTTTTGGACGTATCAACTCCCCCCAAGCTTAGCTTATTGCTTGTCCTCAAGCAATTCATTTGAAAACTGAGTGCGATAAAAGAACTTTCACGAACACATTTGCTTCATAAGATGTAAATATTCTCAGCAATGTGATCAACTACTTGGATAATTCATAATAAAGAGTATGCAACCAAGTCTACTTAATAGTCTTTGCAAGCTATGAAGAGATTCCAACTCAAGAATAATAAGTAGCATGAAGCACGAACATAAGCAACATTACAATGCTCATAAAAGGTATGATAGAGTGGTATCTCGCTTGCCTTTGATTATGAATGCCAAGGCACCTCTAAAGTTCAAGTGATGACTAGAAGTAAAGATATCAAGAATACAAGCATCAAAGTCATGACACAAATAATCAAGTAATGGAACAAACATAAAGAATGACAACTATGCTCTCAAGAAGGTGCTCAAAGAATATGTGGAGACTCAACAAGTAGAATAAAAAGGTTTTGAATAATTTTGAAAAGCTTCCAAATGCTGAAAGTATGGTACAGATTAGCTTTGAGCTCTCATTGCCCCTATCATAAGCATCTTTAATATGGTTAAGGTGAAAGTGACACAATTAAGAGGATATGCTTGAAAAGTTAGAAATCGAAGCCTCATGCCCCTTACTTACGAAGACCGATCCTCATGCTACTCAACTTCAGTCACAAGTAAGCTCTTGTCATTGTAAGTATATAGGTATCATAGAGAACCGCCAACGGGGTACCCCTTGCACATGACACGGGAGTTATCCCATAATTAAAATACAAGGCAAGCAGACAATGAGCATCTCGGCGATCTTTTTATTTACTATGTGCATAGATTTTTATTGAGGATGCTTCATAGAATGCTCATTATGGTTATGCTGCAAGTTTCCACCATGATTAGGCATGGCTTAGGCTAGCGGCCCAGGCGTTTCTCTAACATACATACAAACTCCATGATCTTACAAGTTCCACTTTTATTTCACACCGCCGGGATCCATAAGCAAAAGAACATGATATCAACTAGGTACAAAGTACCTATGAAGTGTTGAAAGCGGTCCCCATGATACATGGTTCTGCTAACTTCAACTCATAAAGCGCAAGCATATGCACAACAAAGAAGGACGCAATGGTTCAGGTTTATTAAGTGCAAGAAAATAAAGTGTGCCATCAAGTTTTTGAGAGCTTTACTAACTAACTTTCTCATAACAAGCAAAAAAAAATTTCGGAAGAAAACAAGGCATATTGAATATGCACGGAGGTAGCAAATAATGCTAATGGGTAGGTATGGTGGACACTTTGGAAATATTTGGTTTAGGGAGTTGGGAACTTGAGTAAGATATACTCAGTGAAAGTGAAGGCTAGCAATAGTAAGGGAGCGACAAACGAGAGAGTAATAGCTGTCATTATCATGCTTGCAACAAAGCAAGACTACTCATGGCATGAAAATGATTCAAGATCCTCAAGGCAAAATAATTCATCAAGGCTTAACTGATTATCACAGTCCTGTGCATGCGTGAGCATGTGCCAAGTCAATTCAAATGAAACATTCATAGGAGGATACCACGGTGTCATACCAATTTATGAATAGAGCAATGCAAGCAAACATTCATAAGACATGCTAAAAACTATTAGCGAGCTGGAGCTAATCATAAGAAAGCAAGAACTATTAAGCATCCAAAGGAAACATACACTCTACATGAACGGACTAAGCATGCCCACAGTGATGAGTATATGTACAAAAATGAAAACAAATAGAGTTCGTTACCAGCCTCTTACCACGCCTCAAGTTGTCATTGATCCTCATTATTGCTCTTCACTTGTGTGGCTTGAATAATAATATGAAACCAATATCCACTGAGGACTGCCGAACCCTGAAGCAAACTCGCAAAAACCAAAGAAGAATGACAAATATTTTTGGTATTTTCGATTTTTAAACAAGAACCAAAAGGGAAAAACAAACAAAGCAAAATCTTTTTGGGTTTTTCGAAAAATTCAAACAAAGCAAAAAGGGAAAAACAAACCAAGGCAAAAATAAGAAGCAAACCAAAGAGAAACAACAGAAATATTTTTGGTCTTTTTATGTTTTAGGAAGCAAAAGCAAAGAAAAACGAAAACTAAAAAGAGAACGAAAACATGAATATACAAAGTACTGACGCAACATGATATGGAGATGAGTGCGGTGTCAGCGTACCTCCCCCAAGCTTAGGCTTTTTGCCTAAGTGGGTATCAATCCCAAGCTGGCCAGGATGAAGTGTCACCCTGGTACGACGAAGAGGTCCCCTCATCCTGGTGCGAAATCAAGTACGTCCCTTCGTAATGCACGGAGTAATCATAGGAGGGCACATCCTCCTGGTGCTGCTCGTGGAAACCCAACAAGCGAAGCTGCTCGTCCACCTCCTCCTTGGAGCGCGACCATGGTCTCCTGTGAACACTAAACAAAGCAGGTTGTGGCAAAAGGATCTCCCTTTCATCCCTGTCAGTGAAAAGCATCCTATATACTAGATTGTTCAAATTAGAGGTAGAAGTGACAAAGTGATGAGTTTTCATGGCAACAAGGTCAAGCCTCTGTGGTGCCAACATAGCATCAAAGGGATTCACTGAAAGACCTAATGCATTGACTATGCGCGATGCAATGATGCCCCCATAGATAGGCCCCCTAGCCGCTAGGCGGCGAGCAATGAGCGAGCCAAGATTGTACCGAGTATCTTTGTTAAGCGCAGCAGCAAGGAAAGCTAAATGATAGTTGGAGATATTACTTGTGTTCTCCCTACCCATTACACTAGTAGGAAGATAATATGCAAAGTATCTAAGAACAGGGAGTTGGATATTTCTTATCTTTCCACGCTGCGCCACACGGTCATCATCATTGGTCACCCCTCGGTATAGCTCCAACAAATCAGCGGGTTGCCGATGAATTTTCTTCACGGTCCCTGTCATACGCACACCTACAATACTACAAAATCTCTCCAAAGGCATGGTGAAGGGCATATCATAGATTTTAAAAGAGACAGTAGACTGATAGGGTGTGTTAGTAAACGTGAAGCTCTCAACAAAAGTTTTGGTGAGCAAAGCGTATTGTGCGCTCTCATCTTGCATATATGAGGTCAAACCAACCCTCTCAATCAGTAGCAAGAAATCATCAAGAATACCTGCAGCTTGTAAGAAAGTAAAACAAGGAAAACAGGATGGGTGAGCATCCCCATCATCCCTTTCACTACCAATACGAGTTGCAATGAGATCTTCATTGTATGATGGCCTAGCTTGAGAGGCTGTTCTTGAGGGCCTCGACCTCCTAGGTGCATCATTCTCAAATATCTCTCCAAAATTATGGTTGTTCATGCTTGGTATTCTGAAATTTAAACACCTATTAAACAAGTGATTGCAAAGTATATATAATGAATGATTCTACTCATAGGAACTTGCAAGAGGCCTAAACATGCATCAAAACTATATCTCTAAGCATCAAACAAGCTTACAAGCCCTCATAACCAGTCACCTACAGTAGCAAAATACTCAACATATAAACCACTAAACACAAATCTACTTGGACAAGGGGAGGAGTCACATACCAGGGAACAAATGCTCCAAATTTCAGCAAGAAAGATGGGCTGAGCAAGGAGATCAAAAAAATCGAGAGCAAGCACAGCAAGAACGCGATTTTGAGCTATGAACTGGAGCTTACTCGGGAGAGAGAAGAAAGTGGCAGGTGAGAGAGTTAGTGGGGGCCAAGGGTGGCCCACACCAGGGCATGGCGCCACCCAAGGCTGGCCGTGCCACCACGGGGTGTGCCTGCCTGGTGCCCCCCTGGTACCTCCTAGGTACTCCTCTGCCCCTTTTTTCACGTAAAAATTTAATATGAATTTTCTGGAATTTTTCGAGACACTTTATTTTGGGGCATTTTTCAGAGATAGAAGAATGATTTTTCTGACAGACAATTTTTTCTTTTGGAAACATGATGCAAGGACAAAACAAGGCTAGAACTACAGAAGTTCTAACATGCAAGCAACTAACAACACAAAGAAAACTAAACGAAAGAAAAAACTAAAATGCAAAGGATAGAAATAAACGGAGATAATCATATTGAAAACATTGTTTTGAATGGAATCCTTTTGTTAACAAGGTTGATCAAGTCTTGCTACCAAAACAATTGCATATGAGACAAAACGTTGTACTCCACTAATGATTATGTTAATTCAACCTTGATAGCAATGGTCCCAATCATAATAGTTTCAAATTTTTCTCTTGGTATGGGACAATATATTTCTCCAACTTGAATGCCTTCAACATGTTCAATTGAATTCAAGCCATAAGTCCTTTCAATCTTCTTGGGGAAATAGACAGTATGTTCCTTGTCATTAACATTGAACGTCACCTTTCCTTGCTTACAATTAATAACAGCTCCTGCAGTATTAAGAGAAGGTCTCCCAAGAATAATAGACATATTATCATCTTCAGGCATTTCAAGCACAACAAAATCAGTTAATATCAAGCAATTGTGAGCCACCTGAACAGGTACATCCTCACATATACCCACAGGAATAGTGGTAGATTTATCAGCCATTTGCAAAGATATATCAGTTGGTATTAATTTTTCAAGTTGAAGCCTCTTATAGAGAGAGAAAGGCATAAGACTAACTCCAGCTCCCAAATCACACAAAGCAGTTCTAACATAACTATTCTTAATAGAGCAAGGGATAGTTGGAATCCCTGGGTCTCCAAGTTTCTTAGGAACCTTACCATTGAAGGAATAATTAGCAAGCAAAGTAGAAATTTCTTCATTAGGGATCTTCCTTTTATTCGAGACAATGTGCTTCATATACTTTGAGTAAGGAGGCAATTTAATAGCATCAGTCAAAGGAATTTGCAAGAATAAAGGCTTCATCCACTCACAAAACTTATTATAGTGTTCATCTTCCTTTGACTTGTGTTTCTTATCAGGGAAAGGCATAGGTTTTTGGACCCAAGGTTCTCTTTCACTACCATGTTTCTTAGCAATAAAATCTTCTTTAGTGTATTTAGTAGTCTTAGCATGGTTTTCAGGTTCTTCTTCAACTTTTAATTCATTAGGGACTTCATTTTCTTCATTACCACTTTCAGTTTCAGCATCAGAGATAGATATACTATTAGTATCTATAGCAGGTTCAGAGGGTTCTACAATAGTTTTATGTTTCTTTTTCCGTTTCTTACGAGTAGAACCACTATTTTCAGCTTGTTGAGAATCCTGCTCAATTCTTTTGGGATGCCCCTCAGGATATAGAGGATCCTGGGTAGTAGCACCACTTCTAGTTCTAATTTCATAACCATGTTTTTCTTTAGCAGCATTAACTAGCAAGTTGTTTTGCACTTTAACGAGTTGATCTATTTGAGTTTGAACCATTTGAAAGTGTTTAACAATCATTTTAACATCATTAGAGGTTCTTTCCACAATATCTTTCAACTCAACAATAGCTCTAGTGTTTTCCATTAGATGATTTTGCACCCTTTTATTAAAGTTATCTTGCTTAACAATAAAGCTGTCGAATTCTTCTAAGCATTGATCAGGAGGTTTAGAGTAAGGGATATCACCTTCATCATAGTGTTGGAGAGAGTGTACCTCAATAGTGGATGAATAGTGAATAGGCTTACATAATTCTTCTATAGGAGGTAAATTCTTGACATCTGCTGCTTTAATTCCCTTCTCCTTAAGACATTTCTTAGCTTCCTTCATCACTTCATCATTTAATTCAATAACTCCCCTCTTCTTTGATGTTGGAATAGGCACATGAATAGATGGTTCAGGTACAATTACTTCAGGTATAGCTTGTTTAGGAGGAGTCCAATCTTCATAATCCTTGCTTATTTTAGCCATTAATTCCTCAGCTTCCTTTGGAGTCCTATTCCTGAAAACACAATCAACACAACTATCTAGGTATGTCCTAGATTCCTCGGTTAGTCCATTATAAAATATATCAAGAAGCTCATTCTTAGGTAAAGGACTTTCGGCCTGTGCATGAATCAAAGCACAAAACCTTGCCCAAGATTCGGGCAATACCTCTTTTTCTCCCTGTCTAAAATCAAAAAGTTCCTACAAAATAGCATGTCTAGCACTGGGAGGAAAATATTTCTGCAGGAAAGTAATAATCAAGCACTCAGGGCTATCAATAGATCCAGGAGGTAAATTACTAAACCAAGTTTTAGCTTCTCCTTTCAGTGAAAAGGGAAAAATCTTAGCAACAAAGTAAGTGCGCATCTTAATATCATCAGAAAACAAGCCACTCATGGTAGAAAGTTCATTCATATGTGCTACCGCACTTTCATTCTTAGTCCCACAAAAAGGTTCTTTCTCGACAATAGCTATGTAAGATAGATCGAGAGAGAAATCATAATCTTCATCTATAATGTTTATGGGAGAAGCAGCAAACTTAGCAGCAGGATATAATTTCAGTATAATAGTACGCCTCTCAAGGAGACTCTTAGCAGAGCTCCTATCATGGGTGTTCTTACATTCTTTAATAAACTCATCGGTCATCTCAACATAACCATCTTCAATATCATAACTCTCACTAGACTCAGGTGAGCTAACAGGTGTGGTAGTGTCTTCATTAGGAGTTTTGGTATTTCCAGCTATAGTTCTAGCAATCGTAGCATCTAGGAAAGGACCTAATGAACCACTCTTATCGAGCACAGTAGAAGCAGCATCGTAAGCATCAGAAGTTTCAGATTCAGCAGTAGTAGCAGTGTGTGTAGCATGTGTATGTGGTGGTGTAAGGAACTTACTCAAAACAGACAGTGAATCAAGAGCAGCAGAGGTGTTCAGAACCGTACCTCTTCTTGTAGTGGATGGTAAAATAGGAACCTTGCCATCACGAGACTTACCCATGATGGATGGATAGCAGCGAACACTAGAGAATCCAAGTGAACTTGATAAATAAAGCTATGGACCCCAACAACGGCACCAGAAAATAGTCTTGATGACCCACAAGTATAGGCGGTGTATCGCAGTATTTTCGAGGGAAGTGAAACCCAATTTATTGATTCGACACAAGGGGAGCCAAAGAATATTTATAAGCCTTAACAACTGAGTTGTCAATTCTGCTGCACCTAGAAACAATCTTGCTCACAGTAGTTTATCAGTAGCAACAGTTTTGTAGTAGGAATAGTAAAGTAACAACAGTAGTAAAGCAAAGACAATAGTAACAAAAGCAGTAAACAGTGGGATTCGAGTGCGATAGGCATAGGGATGGATGGATGGGCGTTGCATGGACAAGACAATTCACATAGCAATCAGAACATAGGGCAATTGCAGATAAATAAGATAAAGCATCCAAATACTAGACAATCCTAGGCATGTGTTCCATATATAGTCATACGTGCTCGCAATGAGAACTTGCACAACATCTTTTGTCCTGCCAGCCTGTTTGCAGCGGGGCCTCTAGGAAACTACTGGCAATTAAGGTGCTCCTTTTAATAGAGCACCGGAGCAAAGCATTAACACTCCATGAACACATGTGATCCTCACATCAAAGCCATTCCCTTCCGGTTATCCCGATTTCTGTCACTTCGGGGCCATAGGTTCCGGACAACAACGTGTGTATACAACTTGCAGATAAGACCAAGAACGATACTATCATAATGAATCAATAACATGTTCAGATCTGAAATCATGGCACTCGGGCCCTAGTGACAAGCATTAAGCACAACAAGTCGCAATAAAGTCATAACGCACTAATAAAAGATACTAGACACCATGCCCTAACAATCGGATGCCATTACATGAACGATCTCATCCAATCCCTACCATCCCCATAGCCTACAGCGGCGGATTACTCACTCATAGATGGGGGAAACATGGATGGTCGATGGAGAAGCGATGGTGATGATGATGGCGATGATCTCCTCCAATTCCCCGTCCCAGCAGGGTGCTAGAATGGAGTTTCTGGTGCTGTTTCGTGGAATCTGGTGGTGGCGGCGGAGCGGAACTCCTTCTAGAAAAACGTCGACCCCCCGAAGTTTTTAGGTCAGAAGGCTCCTTATAGGCGAAGAGAGAGGCCGAGGGGGTGCCTGGGGGGCCCACACCACCCCCTGGCGCGGCCTGGTCTGGCCTGCGCCAGCAGGTGGTGTGGCCACCCCCTGGCTCTTCTCCGTCTCGTATTCTGGCTCCTAGAGTCTTCGGGTGAAATAGGATTTTTGGCATATTTTCTGGGATTTTTCCTGATAGTTGATTTTCTACACAAAAAGTAGACACCAAGGCAATTCTGCTGAAAACAGCGTCAGTCCGCATTAGTTGTATCCAAATCACACAAGTTTAGAGGAGAAACAATAGCAAAAGTGTTCAGGAAAGTAGATACGTTTTGGACGTATCAATCATCATAATCCTCCTCATCTTCCTCTTCCTCATCAGCTGGTGGATAATCCGACCCATTTTCTGAATTTCTATTGAACACAATTTCAGGCCCGTGCACCCCCAAACAAACCCCCACAAAATAAACAAAGGACTTATGTGCAAGAATATATGGCTCGGGAATAGAAAAGGCTTGGGTTTAGATAACCAAACTGAGATGGTACTACACACCTAAGATTGCAAAAACCAAATCAAATAAAAGTCAAAATTGGGTGTGTTTTCCATAAGAACACAAGATATGCAAGAAACTCCAAAAAGATCCACACAGAACCAACTCTTCTTACGGAAGAGGGCGATGGCCGAGGCCACCATGTTGGAGTGCATGGTATGCCACCGAGAAGATATATCTTGGGTTCATGATCAATACTCATCAATAAGCTCACATATCACAAAATGATATTAAGAGAAATGATTTTTCTTGCTTTCGGCATTATGGGCGGAGGGTTAGCCCAATCAATTAGAACCACACACCCCCTATATCCATGCCCACACCTAAACCAAATAGAGGAAGAGATGTAAGTGGGTATGCATGAGTAATCAAGACAAACTCCTTGAATCAACGATATTTAGCTCATTCCTCAAATAACAAAACCTTGCTTCATCAAGTGGCTTCGTGAAAATATCAGCAAGTAGGTTCTTCATGCTCACAAAATATAGATCAATATCACCATGAGCAACATGATCCCGAATAAAATGATTGCGAATCTCAATATGCTTTGTCCTTGTATGCTGCACGAGATTATATGCAATTTTGGTTGCACTTTAATTATCACATAAAAGAGGAACTTTGTAACAATTGACACTGTATTCCTTTAAAGTTTACCTCATCCATATTAATTGAGTATATGCACTTGCAGTAGCCACATATTCAGCTTCGGCGGTGGAGAGAGATATACAATTATGTTTCTTTGACGACCAACATACCAAAGACCTTCCCAAAAATTTACAAGCTCCAGAAGTTGATTTCCTATCATCCTTATCACCAGCCCAATCTGAATCAGTATAACCACATAAAGAGAAATTGGAGCCCTTGGGATACCATAAACCAAAATTAGTGGAATGAACCAAATATCGGAAGATTCTCTTGACCGCCACTATGTGGCTTTCTTTAGGATCCGCTTGATAACTTGCACAGACACCTACACTCAACACAATATCGGGTCTAGATGCGCATAGGTAAAGGAGAGAGCCGATCCTGGACTGGTATACCTTTTAGTCCACATCTTTACCATTGGGATTGAGTTCAAGATGGCATTTAGTTTGTATCGGTGTGGCGACGCCATTAATATCCGTCATCTTTAACCTCTTGAGCATGTCTTAGATGTATTTTTCTTGATTTATGAAGGTTCCTTCTCGAAATTATTTGATCTCAAATCCAAGAAATAACCGTAATTCCCCCATCATAGACATCTCAAAACTTTCAGTCATAAGCTTTGAAAATTCATCATTAAAAGATTTATTAGGAGAGCCAAATATAATGTCATATATATATAGTTCGCATATGAAGAGCTCCCCCTTAACCTTCTTAGTAAAAAGAGTGGGATTGATTTGCCCAACCTCGAAGCCACGGTCTAGAAAAAGCTCTTTAAGGTGCTCATACCACGCATGTGGGGCTTGTTTAAGGCCATAGAGCGCCTTATCGAGTTTGTAAACATGGTTCGGGAAGTTGGGATACCCACCCAGCTTCCACAGTCCGCTTACCGAGGAAGAGATGCGGGAGGACCCAGGGCCAGAGAAAGTTGGGTTGGGGTATAGAGCCGTAAGCGCGGTGGGGGTGACAGAGGATGTGCTTTACATATACCAACTCATGTAGAGGACCATTAAGAGAAGCACTCTTAACGTCCATTTGATGTAATCTAAAATTATTATGAGCTGCATAAGCAAGGAGGATACAGATGGACTCAAGACGAGCCACTGGAGCATAAGTCTCTCCGAATTCGATGCCTTCAACTTGGGAAAAGCCTTGTGCCACGAGTCTTGCCTTGTTCCTTACAACAATTCCATTCTCATCTTGCTTATTCTTGAAGATCCACTTTGCGTCGATAACATTGCGGCAATCTTTGGGCTTCTCTACTAATTTCCAGACCTTGTTGTGCTCGAAATTATTTAACTCTTCATGCATAGCAACAACCCAGTCCGGATCATCAAGAGCTTCAAACACCTTCTTGGGTTCCACAATGGATATGTGAACTTGATGCTCACCGAAACTTGCTAGCTCCCTTCTTGTGGACACCCTCCGTCTGAGAGCACCTATAACTTTATCAAGAGTGTGTCCTCTTAATTCGAGGTTTCTTTATGCACAAGCTTTGCGACGAAGTTCGATCAACTTGTTATTTATTGGAGGAATTTCTTCATCATTTGAGTTTTTGTCGGGACCACTAGCTTGACCTTGATCAACAAATTGTTCAGCGAGAACGGGAGATGAAGAACCTTGCCCTTGATTTTGATCAGCAACCATAATAGGAGGCTGCTGCTGTTCTGAGACTTCAGGGCCGGATAATCCAGTGGAGGGAGTGGCCGGATAATCCATCCTAGGAGTTCTTGGTCCTTCTTGATCATCTTGGATGCTTCTAGCATGAGTTGGAGAAGGGCAAGAAAATCTAGTGTCACCCAAAAAATCTGACCTGGGAGTTGCATCTTTTTCTTGGTCATTATGTTTGTTCCTGGCATTCGATGTAGTAGGACCGGATAATCCGGCTTCACCCAGAAAATCCGGCCTAGAGCTTCCAGATGCTTCAGATGATGGATGATCTTCATCAAGTTGAGGTGTTGGTGCAATGGTTCTCCAGCGTGTGGAGCTTGTCGAGCTTATGTTGATGAGGGCTCTACTTGAGTAGATCATTGTCCTTCTCGATCCACCACAAGGGGTTCCTCAATGGGGCAGAAAATCCCACGCCCATTCTTCTTATGGCATCTTGGGGTATTTCAACATCTGCATCACAAACATCAACTTGCCCTACACGGGAGCCATCATTTTCCTGAAACACCACACTACAAGATTCTACAACAGTCCCACAGAGCTTATTGTAGACTCTATAAGTGTGGGATTCAACCCCATAACCAACAAAAATTTCTTCTAAAGCCTTAGACTCACACTTAGATAAACGAACTCATTTGATAAGAAAGAAACACTTACAACCAAACACCCGGAAGTATGAAATGTTGGGCTTATTACCGGCTATTTCATAAGGTGTCTTGTCCAAGATTTTGTGGAGGTAAAGCTGGTTGGATGAATGACATGCAGTGGAAATGGATTTATCCCAGAAGTTATATGGTTACTTAAATTCAGCCAACATAGACCTTGCCATATCATTAAAGTCTGGTTCTTCCTCTCGGCTACACCATTTTGTTGAGGGGTGTACGGAGCAGAATATTGGTGTCTTATCCCCTCTTCACTTAGGAATTCATTTAGAGTGTAGTTCTTGAACTCAAAGTCGTTATCGCTTCTAATTGACAATATAGGGACATTATGTTGACGCTGAACCTTGTTGGCAAAATCGATGACCGTTTGTTGAGTCCCACTCGTCATCTTGAAGAAGTAGACCCATGTATATCTTGAATAATCATCGACAAATACGAGGCAATATTTCTTCCCACCGAGGCTCGCATGAGACGGAGGACCAAAGAGGTCCACATGAAGGAGCTCCAAAATCCTCTTTGATGAAATAATTGTTTTCCTTCGATGGGGAGAGTCATGCATCTTCCCTTCAACGCAAGCCCTGCAAACATGATCTTTGGCAAAGGAAACATTTTCTTTTAGTCCAAGAATGTGGCCACCCTTGTGAACGCTTTGCAAAGTTATCATACTGATGTGGGCTAGATGGTGATGCCATAACCACCCCACATCAGCCTTTCCGAACAGACACATCGGACCTATAGTGGTTTCCCCCAAAAAGTCCACCACATAGAGGTCATTTTCGACATATCCAACGGAAGCGACCTTTAGAGACTTGCTCCACAAGAGTACCAGTAAATCATCATCAATAAAAACCGCAAAGCCCATCTTACCAAGGGCATGAATAGAAAGTAAATTGTAACCAAGGGTCTTGACAAGCATGACGTCCACGAGAGAGATATCATGGGCAACCACAACCTTGCCAAGACCCAATACCTTTGACTTTGATTTATCACCATATGACATGGTTATTAGATCATGGTTAGGCCTCATCTCCATGATGATCTCCTTGCTTCTGGTCATATGACTTGTGCATCCACTATCGAGCATCCATTTAGATCCACCAGAAGCATAGCCCTACAAGGAAATTACTTCTTGTTTTCAGGTACCCATTTTTCAATGGGTCCTCTCATGTTAGTAACAAGGGTCTTTGGAACCCAAATAGACCAAGAAATATAATTGTCAAAAGGGCCAACATAGCTAGCATAGACATCACCATAGTAATGAAGAAATAATTCATAATGGGGATTGTTAGACCCTGCAAAACCATAATAATCAGTTTTTTCCTTCATGACATTCTTTTCACCGGTGCTTGTCTTGGCTTGAACACGCTTGGCCTTCTTGTTCTTGTTCTTTATATTCTTGGTCTTGGGAACATAGCCAAGTCCCTCTTTTCCATTGCTTGCCCTTTGCTTACCAAGGATCTCATCTAGGACTTCCTTACCTTTGGGTTGGGATCCCTTGACAAGCTCATCTTTCAACCTAGCATTTTCTTCAATGACATATTCATGTCCACATGATGGTGTAGAGGTGCTAGGTATATCATACTTGTTCAATCGAGTTTGGAGCTGATCACAAGACTCATTTAGAGTAGAGTGTTCACTCTCCAATACCTTGTAGGCAATGTCAAGTTTCTCTAATCTCCCAGAGAGTCTAGCATGAGCATCCCCAAGTCAATCTTCTCCTTCTTTAATTTGTTTACCTTGGAAAGAGAATTATCATGTTACTTTATGAGCTGGGCTACAACCTCGTCATGTGACTCCTCAATTGACTCAAGCCTCTCCTCTAGAGAGACTCGAGTCTCTTCTTCCTCTTCTAGAGCATGCTTCAAAGATGCAATCTCTATGGTATCCTCTCTTTCAATTCTGCCCTTTTCTTCGAGGAGCTCTTCGGAGTGAGAAAGTTGGCTCATGAGAGCCTCAAAATGTAGTTTGTGCTCACCTTGCAAGTTAGTGATAAAATGGTTCAAAGCAATAACTTCTTCCTTTACTCTACGACTTGTATGATCATCCATATCAACATTCATAGTAGTCTTAGGAAAAGAAGAGATAGAAGATGATACCTCGGAACCTCTTGCCATAAGGCAAGTGACGTTCTTGTTGATGACATTTTCATTGGGAGAGTCGAAGAGCGATGTGGGGGTAGATGTGGTGGCTATTGCAGCCACCTCTCATGTGCTATCTTCATCCTCTTCATCTTCACTTGCGGATGAATACTCCTCTTGTGCCACCAAAACAATCTTAGGTTGCTTCTTGTAGGGAGCATTTTTCTTGATGAACGGCTTCTTCCGAGGTGCCTTGGCCTTTTCCTTGAGGATGAGCCTGCCCCCATTATCTTCTCTACTTTGATAGGGACACTCAGCCAAAAAGTGCAAATGATCTCCACAATTATAGCAAGTTCTCAGTTTTGGGCCATTTTCCTTTCACCCACTTGACCCATTCTTGTGCTCAATTTCAGATTTAGCCTTAGATGGGTCCTTCCAAAAGTTTCTTGCGTAGAAGGCCATGTACTCACCATGAGCACGCTTGACCTCCTCGATAAAGCTCATGGAGACAATGCCAAACCCTCTATCATCTTCATCTTTTTCAACAACATTGGCCTTCAATGCTACATTTACACCTTTTTGCATCCCAATTGCCCAAGCACGAGCATCTTCGGCGCTCTTAGCTGACACTTTGAAAGACGCCATTTCTTGCATGACTTCATTGGAAGTCAGTTGGTGGTAGTTGTGTCTACCTTGCAAACTCTTCAAGTCTGTGGGCTCAAATGGCATGAGAGAACTCACATACTTTCTTTTGATCCAAGCACATCAATATGAGTGGCGTCATGCTTTCTACATGTTGTTACAATGCTCTTGAGCCGTCTATACATGTCTTCGTGGTCCTCACCATCCAACATGTATAATCCTTTAGCTTCATTGCTTAGATCATCATACCTATTTCTTCTGATGCTTTCATTGCTGATGAACAATTCGGTGAGAGCATCCCAAGCTTCCTTGGCGGTGTTGAGGTGTTCAATATGTGGCATGTTCTTGGGACCCACACCAAGCTGAATCATGTGAAGAGCCGTTGCATTGAGTTGACTATCCACTAGTTCTCTTCTTGTCAAGTGGTGAAGTCTCCAATGTGGAGGCCATCTTCAATGATCCTCCAAAGCTCAATGGAAAAACTACACACATGAGATTTCATTAAGAATTGCCATTGATTGAATGAGGATGCAATAAGCTTGGGTGGATCACCCCTATTGTTTATATGAGGGCGAGGGATTGGTGGGTCAGGAGAATATAGGTGAGAGACCTCACTATAGTCCTCCTTGCCACTTCCCTTCTTGGATGAGGAGCCATTATTTTTCTCACCCACCAACTCGTCTTCCTTGGAGTTAGCATTAGCTTTCTCCTTAGATAGAGGAGTGGAGCCCTTAGAGGTAGATCGAGGTGGGGATGTAGATGGAGTGAGACGAGCAATCATTTGCTGCATCTCTTCCATTTTGGACTTAAAGGATTTCAACAAGGTTGTTTCCAATGTCTTGAGATCATCCATTGTGACCTTGTCCACAGCCTTACTCCCATCTCCCTTAGTACCCAGACTTCTCTTAGGCTGTTAAGCCTGAATATAGAGTCGAGGCTCTGATACCAATTGAAATGGATCGTATGGGCACCTAGAGGGGGGTGAATAGGTGCTACTTCAAATTTTAGTTCTTTTCCAATTTTAGGCTTGACACAAATGTAAATTCTCTATAAATGCAATGACGAGAATTTCCCTATATGCCGACCTAACTACTAAGCGAGTAAAGGCGAGTATGTCATGGTGGTGGCATGGCAGATGCCATGGATAGGCTAAAGATGGGGCCAATGAGTGATAGGGGAATCCAGGGAGGGAGAATGTGGTGATTCCACACATAGTTGTTCTTGTATTCTCTCTATCAATGGAGTTTACAAGTACTCTTCAACCTCTTGGTAAGAAGGAGACTATGTCTCTTACTCCCTACAAACAAGCTCTAGAGTTCTACCTTAGACAGAGAAAATGACCGATCCCTCTCTATGGAGGCCCCGGTGCTCCTTATATAGGGGAGCCTGTGTTACAATATTAGGGCACACGTGGCAGGATATTCTCTAAATATGCTCCTCGCCTAAAGCTAGATGCTTCTTTATTGTCTTTAATGGCTCGTCCGGGCTTTGGACGTAACCCATAGCGTAATCTTTGCCTTTAAGCGTCACCAGACACGGGCTACATCAGCCGACATTGCCCGCGTCACCTTGGTCGCCCGTGACCCGCTGGTCCTCCTCTTTGCTTTGCTTCACTCACGCTACAGCTAATAAAGCTACCTTTTGACCAGCGGGAGATTCCTTCCTTCTCTTGGAAGCCATAGGATAGTCCGGCTAGCATGTGGCTAATCTGGCTACCAAGATACCTACAAAACAGATAGACAAACTTAGCCGGCATATATTTTATGCCGGCCGGACTACGGTTAAGGAGATGCTCCACGGGCCGGGTCACTCTGTGGTTTGTCCTGCCTTGAGGTGACCCGGTCAGCACCTGCTTTGACCGCGCCGTTTCCTGGCTAACTCGGCCTTTATACCCCGGCGTCACCCTACCCGAGGGTATCCCCCCAACATTAGTCCCTGAAGCTAGTGCGGTCTTAGCAACTTTTAGTTGTTAAGGCCACAGCAGGTTCCCATAACCAGATCTCTGCCTCTTTGGCCGAGTTAATCCAGTAACTCGGGGCTTCTCCTCTAGGGATCCCTTGGCTCATTCCGAGTTATTCCTCGCTGCCCGGGTTTTTGCCTATTTATCCAGGTTACCGTTCCTTCAGTTGTACGCTTTCCCACATCCTACATGGAGGGTAATCATCATTTTGCCTCATTTTAAGGGCTACGCGCATTTAATGCGCCGGTTACTGTCGCAATGACAGGAATAACTGTTGCGCACGTGCCTTCACTGCGGCGCCTTGTTAACTGTAACATTACATCGCATCATGGGATCCTCTGCCCCTATGGCCCTTGCTATGGCCACGCTCCGATTGGCTGACTCGGCCGCATACATGCCTGTTGCGTGCGGCGTGGCAACCACAAAGGATCCCACTACGCGCCCATTGCACGGTTAAGTAGAGGGCCTGGGGCAATCTTTAGGGAAGTTCCCCATTTTCTCTGCACTTCACAGCCTCCTCTGCGGCCCTAGTGCCAAGTGTTAAGGCGCCAGCTCCATCGGCGCCGCCCAATCAAGTTTCTCTCCTGTTACAGTTTCCTCCGAACCAGCCATACCAGCAGCAATAGCACCAGCAACAGCAACATCACCAGCAGCAAGGCCAGCACCAGCAGCAACACCAGCAGCAACAGCATCAGCAGCAGCAAAAGCCTTAGCAGCTTCCACCAAGCCTCCCAAGAGGAAGGCCCCATCTGCTCCCTCCGGATCAACTCCCTCAGTCGCAGATATCTTCCAGCCAGCTCCTCAGGCTTCATCCGGCAAGCTCAAGAAGGCGACCGGATCAGCTAAAGGGATCTCGTTTGGGTCACACGCTACCAGATCAGAGGGTAGCAGGCAGCTGGTTCTGCATACCATCCCTGTTGCGGCTCAATCCGCCAGGCGAGAGGCCCACGTCAAAGGCCTTGTGGAGAATTACTCTCTCAGCGGCGAAAGTTACAGTCCACAGCTCCTGGAGTACGTGAAGAACTGGAACAATGCTGAATTCATCGACCCACAAGATGATCTGCCAAAGGAGTTCGGCCCAACCGAGTTCAGCATGCAGATGAACTCCGCAACCAAGGCCATCTCTTTGGCTGGCCGAAGGATGGAGGTAATTCTTTTCCTCTACTATTAGTACCTTGTATAGCTGAGCACATGTAGATATATCCCCTAGTCCCCGAGCCTCCGAGGGAGTAACTTGTTACTCGGTAGGATGCTCCTTAAAGAATTTGGTTCTTGTTCGTAGCAACTTCAAATATTAATAAATTTAGAGCCGGGTTAAGTTCCCTTGGCCCGGATCTTGTAAACTTCGGATATCCACACGCCTAGAGCCGGGTTAAGTTCTGCTTGGCCCGGATGTCGTAGACTTTGAATATCCACACACTTAGATCCGGGTTATGTTCCCTTGGCCCAGATCTTGTAGATTTCGAATATCCACACACCTAGAGCCGGGTTAAGTTCCACTTGGCCCGAATCTTGTAGACTTCGAATATCCACACACCTATAGCCGGGTTAAGTTCCACTTGGCCGGGATCTTGTAGACTTCGAATATCCACACACCTAGAGCCGGGTTAAGTTCCACTAGGCCCGGATCTTGTAGACTTCGAATATGTCTTTACTTTGCTTTTTGATCTTGACGTTGCATTGCTTATTTCAAATTACCACTAACCGCTGATCCACTGAGTTCCAGCGCCTGGTGGACTCCTATAAAGACATTTGTGCGCGTTATGGCAAACTCCTAGAGGATCACTAGAAGAAGGGTAACGTTCCTTACTTAGACTTTTCCTTCTTTTATTTTCATTCATTCGAGTTGTCTGTGACCCATATTAACTTGTTATCCGAACCCTGCAGCCGAGGTTGAAGCTGAGAATATTATTATGGGGAAGAACTTAGCTGAGATCAAAGGTAATCTTATCTCCTTCACACATCAATGTGCACTCCTTTCTTTACCACTGTTGTAGTTGCTCTTGAAGACAGCGTTACAATGCCTGATATGATGACCCATTTCCTCGAACAAGGAGGGAAGCATGAGGCTGAGCTGAAGAAGAAGGATGAAGAGATAGCTCGGTTGCAACTCCAGGACTCGAAAGTCACTTGGCTGAATGCCGAAATCCGAAGGCTCAAATACCTCCACAAAACCGAGTTGGACAAGGCGGACCAGGAGTTTGCCGAGGAAAAAGAGCGTTTGACGACTCAAATTTCAAAGGACAAGGATCTGCTGGAGGAAGCCGATGTAAAACTTACGTCGGTAACCTCCGAATACGAGAAACTCCAGGCCCACAGCTCCCATGTCCATTCCGAGCTTCAACGACTCCTCTTCCAGATCGCTCGTGAGTTCTCTTTCGTTTCTCCGGATTTGGTGCTCTTAGTTACTGTTTCCTCTGCTCTGTTCTCAGGCAAATTTCCAGAAAGTGACATGCTTGGTGCTGCTGCCGTAATCTAGTCCCGCGAACGACGTGGTATTCTTGTGGGCCCTGACGCAGAGCCAATCCCGTATAATCCGGAGGATCTGCTGGCGAGCCTCACCGCTCGCCTTGAGCTAGTGAAGAACCACGGCGCAGAAATTATACCGGTGGCAACGTGAATGTTCGCCTCCCTCTGGCCCATTGAGACCATTCCAAAGAGAAGTTCGGATTTCATAGCCAAATTAATGGAGTGTGATATGCAGCTGCATCTGTGGCGCGAATCTACCGCACGGGTTGGGGCCGACATTGCCTTGTAGTTCGTCCTTTCGTGGTTTGAAGGAATTGATCTGGGGTAGCTTACCGGCATGCGCACCGGATCTAAGTGGTGCGAAGATCTGGATTGGATTGCATGCCGCAAAGCCTGTGCCAACAAGCTTATTCAATACTCTTTCTGCCATGCTTGGAACGAAGGGCCGAGTTATCTCGACGCTTTTGACGATGAAGTTGCTTCTGGAGATGAAGAGGATGAAGGGAGTGAGGGTGAGGCCTCCGAGCTTGGAGACGAGGCCGAAGACCCAGAGGATGGCGAGGTTGACCCTGCGGATGAAGTGAGGCTAGCGCCCCTCCCCCAAATTCCAAAGTACCTCCTTCGTCGATGGATGATTCGTCTGCTACCCCTGCTCCTTAAAAACACTTATCATATTTGTCAGATCCCCGGAATGTCGGGTGGAAGTGTATTTAGTACTTTATTTTGGTTGTGCTACAACTTATTGTTTGGAACTAAGTTCTTAATGTTGGATCATCGCGGGCGAAGTCCCCGAGTTTCATTTTCTTGTTCCCCCAATTTTTGACTCGGCTCGCGTCTACCTTGATTTGCTTTTCGACTTACAAGTCCGAGGTTCAAAAAATTGATTTAACAATACTTGAAACTTTGAGAATGATCCGGCGTTAGATAAATACAATAAACCAAGGGTTAGTCAAAATAATCAATGTCGGCCCGCTTAAGTTCTTTTCCTTAGTCGTCTTTCATGTGCTTTGCCATTCCAAACTTTGTTCTCTTGCTTGCCATGAAGCCAATTCTTTTTGGACAACAACAAAGTCGAAGAGTTGGGTTTTTGGTGCTCACACATTACTAGCCCGACTAAGAAATAAGCAACTTAACCCAACTGACATAAAAATACGAAAATGAGAAAGACAATTATTACGGAAGTCCCTGAGTCTCTGCTTGGGATACCAAAGTTTTATTAATAAGCTCATTGCCGACATACATACCGACATATGAGTAGCTCGGATACATTCACCTCTTTCTTAGGTGTAGAAAGGACGAAGTAGTGCTACATTCCACGGTCGCTTAGATTCTTCTCCGGACCTGTTCGCCTTGTTCTTTTCCTGTGGTTGTGCATCAATAAGATAGTAGGAATCATTGTGCAAGGCTTTGCTTACAATGAATGGTCCTTCCCATGGAGGGGATAGCTTATGCATGCCAGCGGTGGGTTGTATCAACCGGAGTACTAGGTCACCTTCCCGGAAGACTCGGGGGTTTACTTTCCGGCTATGATAGCGTCGGAGATTTGCTGATATATGGCGGATCTGGACAAGGCCAATTCTCTCACTTCTTCTAGCAGATCAACATCATTTTTCCGGGCTTCGCGCACTTCGGCCTCTGTGTATTGGGTGACCCTTGGCGAATCATTCTCTATGTCGGCTGGTAATACAGCTTCTGCCCCATATACTAGAAAGAATGGCGTATAGCCTGTTGATCGATTCAGAGTTGTTCTTAAACTCCACAGTACCGCTGGTAGTTCTTCAATCCAGCACCCCGCTGATCTTTGCAGCGGCTCTATGAGCCGGGGTTTTATCCCGGACAATACCAGTCTGTTGGATCTTTCCACTTGCCCGTTCGATGCGGGGTGTGCGACTGAGGCGACATCCAGCCAGATCTTCTTTTCTCGGCAGAACCTCGCAAATGCTCCTTCAGTGAAATTTGTTCCATTATCAGTTATGATGCTATGGGGATAGCCATATCTCAGGATTATATCCTTGATGAATCTTACTATTGTTGCCCCATCACATTTCCAGATTGGTTTTACTTCAATCCACTTGGTGAACTTGTCAACCATAACTAGGATATGAGTCATCCCTCCTTTAGCCGGCTTAAATGGCCCTACCATATCTAGGCACCATACATCGAATGGCCAGGTAATGGGGATAGTTTTCAGCTATGACATTGGTAAATGAGTTTTCGTGGCGTATCTTTGACAACCATTGCATTTTCTCACCAGATCCTCTACTTGCTCCAAAGCACTAGGCCAATAAAATCCATGCCGGAAAGCTTTTGCCACTAAGGCCCTTGAGGAGGCATGATGGCCACATTCCCCTTGGTGAATATCCTGGAGTATGTCAAGTCCTTCCTCCGGATCAACACACCGTTGCAGTCCTTCCTCCGGATCAACACACCGCTGCAGTACCATTGTCACACTTCTTTTCTAATGATATGACTCCGTTGTCAACTGGCATAAATGCTCTATGATCAGGAAACCTTGATCATCGGTTGCCCAACGTACTAGTATAAATAGAGGATACTAGGGACTAGGTCTATTTCATACCACACCTGTATCAATGTTTCCACTTGATACAGTTATAGAACAATATAAAACTACTACGAACTAACTGAGATGCGATAATAAAATCCATTTATTATTTGCCTCTAGGGCATATCTCCTTCAGCCTCCCACTTGCACTAGAGTACAAATAATCTAGCTTGCATTCGCTAATAATCATAAACCATATCATATATGCGTTTATTGATCATGCTTGCTTATGGAAAACATCATGTCCTTGATTTTTTACCAGATCTATGTGTCTTTTTCAAATCATTATTGTCTTCCTAATTTTTAGTTTACACCATTATCTCATAATGTGTCGAAGTATTTGTTTGGTGATAGAGTGAGACTTTGTTTCTAGTGTTTATAATGACAGTCGATCAGTCAATTGAACTTTCACTATTGTCATGTAAACTCAGAAACACACTTAGAAGAAGTCAGACTCATTTAGACAAAAGAACTATTCTAGCCACTTCAGAAGTATCCACATATATATACTTCTATATCTATGCAGATCATATCCGATAGTGCATAAAATCCAACTATGATGCCTAACTTTGCTTCTTGCAGTTTAAGGACAAACTTAACTCTGGCTTAGTGATTAACTCAGAAATCACTTCCAAAACGTGTTCTTACAACTAAGAACTTGATCTTCTAACTAAAAACCTTGGGTCACATTACGTCGAGTATACAATATGGTTATATGTAAGAACCTATGACTGAGGCATAGGAGATGTAACACATTTCTTTTCTTCCCTTTAACCATGGTTGCAATACTAAGATCAACTCAATGCTTCATCTAGATATACAAGTAAGAACTTCTTTCTTGCCTTGTTACATTCCGAACTTCTTCATAATATTTATCTAGGATATTCTGAACATTTTTAGAATCAAAATCTTGGAAACATTTGACAATAATGTTTATTAAACTTATCAATCTAACTTGATAGATTTCAATGTTTAATACTTTGTTCAACTTCATCCACAGAATATTTACTAACTTAAATATCATTAATACCAATTACATCACACTACAACATGGAGCTCTGGCGTTGGTGCTTATAGACGCCGAGACACAACCTTAATCACCGTGCTCGCGCGGCAAAAAAAGCCATCATGGATAACTCTGTCGGGGAATCACGAACTACAACAGATTTTTATTTGGCGCAACACAACATGATCCGCCGAGCTAGTGCTTCCGTGGCAGAAAAGTGTTTACGATGTGGCCCATGTAGGGAGGCATTGCATACATGTTGTGACAGCTATGAGACAAAGACATAAAGATACTGCCTGATCTGATATATCTCGACGGATGCGTAGGTGCATAGCAATATAGTTAAATTTATAATTAACCCAAAATGTTTAATATATGGATCACATACAAAAAATCATAAAAAACTCATAATGTATAGAAAATCATATCACACGGTAGCGATACACATATGTAGTTAAGGTGCAAGTACTTCATCCAAATTTGGTTGACATACATCACTACAAAACTAACTAAATATTCATGAAAACTTAGAGTTTATGCACTTCCACAACCAAATAACCCTCCTTTGCTTCAAACTCGAAGGCACAAACATCTTCTTCTTTCAGATCCTTCTGAACAACACAGTCTAGCCAATTTGATGTCAAAATGATAGCACCATCATTTCCACGCATCACATAAACTTCTTTGATGGTCTCATTGCCACCTTGATCTTTGATCTTGTCTCCTTCTTCATGGATGTGAGGTATGAGAAATATGCTGGCAATGGCACCAAAAGGACTACATAGAAAGATATGAACTTTTACTGGTTCTGGTAACATCAATAGTAGGAAAGAAAGAAATTATTACTGGTTTTGGTAACATCAATAGTAAGAAAGAAAGAAACAATTACTGGTTGTGCAAAGTTCTAGCATCAATAGTAGGAAAGAGATAAACAATCACTGGGTGTGTCATTGTTTGTGCTAAGTACTAACATCACTAGCATGGTAAACAATCACTGGTTATGGTAACATCAATAATAGGAAAGAAAGAAATAATTACTACTTGTGGTAACATTAATAGTAGGAAAGAAGTGAAGAGTTACTGGTTAGTTTAAGTGCTAACATCAATAGTAGGAAAGAAATAAAGAATTACTGGTTCTATTAAGTACTAACATCCATAGCAGGAAAAAATAAAGAATTGCTAGTTCTGTTAAGTACTAACATTAATAGTAGGAAAGAGATAAATAATTTCTAGTTGTGGTAAGAAAGCTACCATATTTCCTTTGGATATTTGTCGTTGTTCATGGTGCTAATGTAGTAAGGGATCATTGGCTTGTATCTTCTGACTACTGTCCCGGGTTCATCATTCTTGGTCTAGTCATGATGACAGAAAGGGCCAAACCTATAGCATTTGTCGTACTTGTCTATGGATTGGGCATGTGATCCTGGAATGAATTTATATTATTTGACACCATAGCAAAACCTATATAGCGTATGCGTACATGTTATTGAAGATCGAATCAATGCTCACCACTTTACCTCGAATACAAACGGATACAAATGAAGACATGTCAGAGTGCTTCTGCATACTAGACATTCCTAACCTATAGAGTCCAATTTCCGTGGGATCTTTAGATCGAAATTACTAACATACACATCCCATTTCAGATCAATAGGATTTAATATGTTGGGAAAAATTACGCACAAGAATAAGGTACCAGGGAGGACCATTCGGTCAGGCGGTCGAGGTCATCGAAGAGGTGCGCGCAGCCACGGTCGAGGGCACCGGAAAGGTGCAGAGGGGAGGTTAGGAGTGGAGAGAGTGGAGTGCGGTGGCGTGGATAGAAGATGCTCCAGAGTGTTGTATTATATACCACTGGAGTGACATAGATCTAGGGCTTGTCCTATGGGCCCGACTTTCCTAAAAGCCCAAAGGGAATAGTGGGCTAATGCGGTGGTCTTCTTCTTGTAAATACAAAACTGGAAGAATCGATCATCGTGCACATATATGTTCTGAGTAATTTCTAAATAAGAAAAATCAAATTATATATGCACTACAAAGTGCATAATTAAACATGACTACTTGAGTTTGTCAAAACAGAAGTACTTGCTAAACAGTTCAGAAAAAGCTAAACTTCATTCCTGAAGGACGTGTTTGAATCCAATGTGATCTAGTGAGGCCATAACCGGCTGCAGGCTAGGACTAACTGTGTTGCACACAGTCTTAATCTCCCTAAGCGATTCATTGATCTCTTTATTTGTTGTAACTTTCACGTTCTCCTCGTACTCTTCTTTCTCCTCGTCCTCCTAAGCGCCAAATGTCAAAGATCGATTATTGTTTCCTTCCTTGGTTAATCTCTCGAACATGCGCTGCATCACATCTGAGTGCGTAGCTTGATCATAACACATAAGGTAGAAGCACCTCGGTTTGTTGTAGTTGCACCCAAGGAATCTGCGGCTGGTGTGCTTTCCCCCAAATGCGACGTGCCAGTGGGGAAGCCTCTCGTAGTAGCATGTGAGGGAGAAGTCAATTGCTATCACGACACCGTCGAATGTGCTATCATAGATCCACTTCGGCACTATGCCACGTTGAGAAAACCCAGAATTGAAGTTTGTGAGATCCAAGAACCAAAATGCAAGCAAAAACCCAGTATGATATTGATCGACAGAGAGAACGAATGAATAACTTACCGATTCTCCGCTGATATCAATGCTTTTCGTCGTCTTCATGTTGAAGGAAATATGCCCTGAGAGGCAATAATAAAGTTGTTATTATATATTTCTTGTATATGATAGATGTTTATTTTGCATCCTATAATTGTATTGATAGGAAACATCAATACATGTGTGTTTAATAAACAAAAAGGGTTCCTAGTTATGCCTCTCTTATAGACTAGCTTGTTGATTAACAAGATGATCAAAGTTTCCTGGTCATGGACATTGGATGTTGTTAATAACAAGGTCACAGCATTTGTGAAATGATGTGATGAACATTCATCCGAAGTATAGCATTACGATCAAGTCATTATGTTTATATTGCTATAACATCATACAAAGTAGTCTTAGTCCTTAGACCATGAGATCATGTTAATTGCTAACACCGGAAGAGTATCTTGATAACATCAAACGTCACACCGTAACAGGGTGACTATAAAGATGGGTTCAGTGCTATGAAGGTGTTATGTTGAGGCTCATGGATCAAGAGTGGAATTTGTCAATCCAGATGACGGATAGATATACTCTAGGCCCTCTCGGTGATATCACATTAAGATAGCTTGCAAGCAAGTGATGTGATCACTAGAATGTTATATCACGGGAACGAGAAAAGAGTGCATGTCGGTAACGAGATCAAACTAGGTATTTGGATACCGATGATCGAATCTCGGACATGTATTATATCATGAGACAAAGGGATTAAATTGCCGACGTTAAAGGTTCTCACGATCACAGAAGTCATCGTTGAATGTGCAGGAGTCAGTATGGATCTCCAGGTCCCGCTTCTGATTATTGATCTGAGAGGAGTCTCAATCATGTCTGCATTATTCGCGAACCGTAGGGTGACACACTTAAGGGTTGCCGGACACCATTTAGGAGCACATATGTTCCAGACAAAAGGTTTGCAAAGCGCAGGAAATGTTTCGATAGAAACAGGAATTGTTTCGATAGAAACCGGAATTGTTTCAGGTGAAATTGCTGAAAGTGGTTCTGCATGTGATATTGAAATGTTGCAAGGGGTTTTATGTGAATGTTTGTTAATTAAAGTAATTAACAAAATTCTGAATAAAAATAATAAAAGAGTTTTATTAAATGAGAGAGCATTAAATTTGGAGAAATTTAATGCATTTAAAGTGGAGACTTTAAAAGAGAATGTGAAGGGGCATTTTAATGTGGACGGGTTACCACCACATGAATGGGGGAGGTGAGGGGTCACCCCCCATGCACCGTCCATGGAGAGAGGGAGCACCCCCCTCCTCCTATAAAAGGCCACCCTCTCCTCCATCCACACACCTCCTCGTGAAGGATCTCTCTCCCCCTCTAGATATTCCCCCATGGTCTTGGATTAGCGAGATACATGTTCCCGGTGGCCTTGCGTCTGGAAGGAGTTGCTGCTTCCGCTGATTCACTGGAGTGAGGAGGTGGAGGTTGTCCGGTGGCTTGAACGTGTGTGCGAGGACGGATGCGCTGCTGATTTGCGGCGCTCGGACTTCCACACGATCTTGAGATCGGCAAGCGTACGACTACATCAACCATGAGTTCCTACTCGTTAAAAAAACTCGTTGTCTTCGAGGGTAAGTTATCCATGGATGTATGTCCACCCGTTGCTCTGTATCTAGTAGATAGATCTTGGTGTATAGTTCTCATCGTAGGAAATTTTTTGTTTTCTATGCTGCGGGCCCAACAGTGGTATCAGAGCCTGATCTATGTGTAGGTGCTTTGCACGGGTAGTACACATATGTTTATATGTGGGCGATGATGATCATGTTATTGCATCTTCTATGTACTTTGGATAGTGGTGGCATAGTGGGATGAAGCGGCCCGGACCAACCTTACATGTCATCGTACATGAGACCGGTTCCACGACTGACATGCAACTAGTTTTGCATAAGTGGCTGGCGGGTGTCTATCTCTCCTACTATAGTCAATATCTGATTTACAACGAGTTGCTAATAACTTGGTTATCCTCGTTGTGGTTCATGTTCGTAGGTAAGACCGGTTCTATCTCCGAAAGCCCTAAGCCACGTAAAACTTGCAATTGATAAATTAGAGGCGTCTAGCTTAGATCGTTGCTGGGCTAGTGTCTTGATATGGTATTGTTGTAAGTAGATGTATGATAGATACTCTTACAACTCACTTAACGTGTAAGTTCCATAGACCTTGGCCTTACACACAAAGGAATGATAGAGATCATACCACGATGCAAATGATAGAGATCAAATGCATGGACCATATCACCTCACTTCACACATTAGATGTTAGCATCTTATATTGCTAGTTTGGCACTTTTGGTAGCATTATAAGATGATCCCTCATTTAGATATCAAGATAAAATGTGTTCTTCCTTAAGTATGCACCGTTTTGTGGATCGTGTTTTGAGGCATCACGTGATGATCGGGTGTTCTCGACTCTACACTTTCATACAACGGGTGTAAGACAGTTTTACACACGCGAATACTAAGGTTCTTACTTGACAAGCCTAGCATATACAGACATGGCCTCGGAACACGGACCGAAAGGTTAAGCATGAGTCATATAGTTTATATGGTGCCTATATAGATACTCGCCTTTGAAACTACACCGACTCACGTGATGATCGGACTTGGTGTAGTGGATTTGGTTCATGTCATCACCAAAAGGACACGAGGGATGTCGTTTTTGAGTGGGAGTTCATTAGTAATTTGGATTAGTTGAACTCAATCTATCATAAACTTAGTCTAAATATATTTTACAAATTCTGTTGTAGATGGCACCACCTGCTTTTAATTTCAATGTGTTCATGGAGAAAGAGAAGCTTGCTGCAAATGGTAGCAACTTCACCAACTGGGCTATGAATTTGAGGATTCTCCTCACTGCTGCACAAAAGCAATATGTGCTAGAGGCGCCGCTAGGCCCCCCACCAGCTCCTGATGCCCCTGACGAGGAAAAGAACGTCTATATAACTCGTCAGGAGGACCACAACTTAGTTCATTGCGGCATACTGTATGGGCTAGAGCCAGAACTTCGAAAACATTTCGAAAATGGCAATGCCTTTTGATACCATGGGAGAATTGAAAATGATTTTCGATACCCATGTTGCCGTAGAGAGTTATAATGCTTCTGAAAAGTTCTTTAGCTGCATGATGGAAGAGAACAGCTCTGTTAGTGAGCACGTACTCAAAATGTCTGGGTACGCCGATAAGCTTGTGTCCTTGGGAATAACGATTCCCATTGACTTAGGCATACATCGTACTCTCCAATCTCTGCCACCTAGCTACAAGAGCTTCATGATGAACTATAATATGCAGGGCATGAAGAAGTCTCTTCCCGAGCTTCTGTCAATGCTTAAGACTGCAGAAGTGGAGATTAGGAAAGAACATCAAGTGTTGATGATCAATAAGACCACCGGTTTCAAGAAGGACAAGAAAGGCAAGCAGAAGGGAAAGAAGGGCGACAAATCTGTTGCCACCCCTGAAAAGAAACCCCAAGCTGGCCCTAAGTCTGACACCGAGTGCTACTATTGTAAGGGGACTGTCCATTGGAAGCGCAACTGCCCCAAGTATTTGGCAGACAAAAAGGCCGGCAAGGAAAACAAAGGTATATGTGATATACATGTTATTGATGTGTACTTGACTAGTACTCACAGTAGCACCTGGGTATTTGATACAGGATCGGTTGCTAATATATGTAACTCGGTTCAGGGGCTGCGGAACAAGCGACAACTAGCAAGGGATAAGGTCACGATGCAGGTCGGCAATGGATCAAGAGTTGATGTGATCGCCGTCGGAACGCTGCCTCTCCATATGCTATCGGGATTAGTTATAAACCTGAATAATTGTTATTTGGTGCCTGCACTGAGCATGAACATTGTATCCGGATCATGTTTGATGCAAAGTGGTTATTCGTTTAAATCTGAAAACAATGGTTGTTCGATTTATATGAATAATATCTTTTATGGTCATGCACCTGTGTTGAATGGTTTATTTCTATTGGATCTCGATAGTAGTATTACGCATATTCATAATGTTGATGCTAAAATTATTAAACTTGATAATAATATATCTGCATATATGTGGCACTGCCATCTAGGTCATATTGGCGTTAAACGCATGAAGAAACTCCATTCTGATGGACTTTTGGAATCACTTGATTTTGAATCATTTGATACATGTGAGCCATGCCTTATGGGCAAGATGACTAGAACGCCGTTTTCCGGTTCAATGGAACGGGCGACAGATTTATTGGAAATCATACATACTGATGTGTGTGGACCAATGAGTGTGTCGGCGCGAGGTGGATATCGTTATTTTGTTACTTTCACGGATGATTTGAGTAGATACGGGTATATCTATTTGATGAAACATAAGTCTGAAACCTTTGCAAAGTTCAACGAATTTCAGAATGAAGTGGAAAATCATCATAACAGAAAGATCAAATTTCTGCGGTCCGACCGTGGAGGAGAGTATCTTAGTTACGAGTTTAGCACACACATGAAAGATTGTGGAATAGTTTCACAACTCACGCCTGCCGGAACACCACAACGTAATGGTGTGTTAGAACGTCGTAATCGTACTTTATTGGATATGGTTCGATCTATGATGTTTCTGACTGACTTGCCACTGTCATTTTGGGGTTATGCACTGGAAACCGCTACATTCAATTTAAATAGGGCACCATCTAAATCCGTTGAAAATACACAGTATGAATTATGGTTTGGAAACAAACCTAAGCTGTCATTTCTTAAAGTTTGGGGATGTGATGTTTATGTGAAGAAACTTCAACCGGATAAACTCGAACCCAAAGCGGAAAAATGCGTCTTCATAGGATACCCTAAGGAAACGATTGGGTATACCTTCTATCACAGATCCGAGGGCAAGGTCTTTGTTGCCAAGAATGGATCCTTTCTTGAGAAGGAGTTTCTCGCGAAAGGTGTGAGTAGTCGGAAGGTAGAACTCGAAGAGGTTACTGAACCTTCTCTTCATGAAATGGCGAGTAGCGCAGCACCGGAAGTTGTTTCGGAGTTGACTTCACCTAATGAAGAGAGAGTTAATGATATTGATCATGAAACTCCGAAAGAGGACACTAACGAACCTCGCAGGTCAAGCAGGACACGTGCAGCTCCTGAACTGTACGGCAATCCTTTTATGAATTTCATGATTGATGAAATAGATGACCCTGCGACGTATGAAGAAGCGATGATGAGCCCTAATTCCAACAAATGGCTAGAAGCCATGAAATCCGAGATGGAATCCATGTACGAAAACCAGGTTTGGACCTTGGTGGACTTACCTCACGATCGAAAGGCCGTTGAGAATAAATGGATTTTCAAAAGAAAAACTGATGTTGATGGTAATGTAACCATCTATAAGGCTCGACTTATCGCAAAGGGGTTTCAACAAATTCAAGGAGTTGACTACGATGAGACATTCTCTCCCGTAGCGATGCTTAAGTCGGTTAGGATTATGTTAGCAATTGCTGCATATTTTGATTATGAAATATGGCAGATGGATGTCAAAACTGCGTTCCTCAATGGTAATATTGAAGAAGAATTGTATATGATACAACCAAAGGGTTTTGTCAATCCTAAGGATGCTAATAAGGTGTGCAAACTTCAGCGATCCATCTATGGACTGAAGCAAGCATCAGGGAGTTGGAATCTCCGCTTTGATGAGGTGATCAAAGAGTTTGGATTTGTCCAAACTAATGGAGAGGCTTGTATTTACAAGAAAGTGAGTGGGAGCAATGTGGCATTTCTGATATTATATGTGGATGACATATTATTGATTGGAAATGATATAGATCTTTTAAACAGTGTTAAAAGTTATCTAAACAGCAAATTTTCGATGAAGGACCTTGGTGAAGCTTCATATATATTAGGCATTAAAATCTATAGAGATAGATCAAGACGCCTAATTGGGCTATCGCAGAGTACATAGCTTGATAAGATATTAAAGAAGTTTAATATGGATGAAAGTAAGAAGGGGTTCTTACCTATGTTGCAAGGCAAGACATTGAGTAAGACTCAAAGTCCGGCTACGGCGGAAGAAAGAGAGATGATGGATAAGATCCCCTATGCCTCGGCCATAGGCTCTATAATGTATGCCATGCTATGTACAAAACCGGATGTGGCACATGCTATTAGTTTGACTAGTAGGTACCAATCTGATCCAGGTTCGGAACACTGGATAGCGGTAAAGAACATCCTCAAGTACTTGAGAAGAACTAAGGATATGCTTCTTATATACGGAGGTGAAGAAGAGCTAGTCGCTAAGTGTTATGTCGATGCTAGCTTTGACACCGATCCGGATGACTCTAAGTCTCAATCCGGATACGTATTTCTCTTGAACGGAGCAGCAGTTAGTTGGAGGAGTTCCAAACAAACCTGTGGTGGCTGGATCAACAACGGAGGCGGAATATGTTGCTGCTTCAGAAGCATCGCAGGAGGCAGTTTGGATGAAAGAGTTCATTACATAAATAGGTGTGGTTCCCAGTGCGTTGGACCCGATGGTGATCTATTGTGACAACAATGGAGCCATAGCCAACGCAAAGGAACCAAGGTCTCACAAGAATTCCAAACATATTAAGTGCCGGTTTCACTCCATCCGCGAGCATGTCAAGGATGGAGATATAAAGATTTGTAAAGTGCACACGGACCTAAATGTAGCAGATCCGTTGACTAAAGTACTCCCTAGGACAAAACATGATCAACACCAGAACTCCATGGGTGTTAGATTTATCACTATGTGAACTAGATTATTGTCTCTAGTGCAAGTGGGAGACTGAAGGAAATATGCCCTAAGAGGCAATAATAAAGTTGTTATTATATATTTCTTGTATATGATAGATGTTTATTTTGCATGCTATAATTGTATTGATAGCAAACATCAATACATGTGTGTTTAATAAACAAAAAGGGTTCCTAGTTATGCCTCTCTTATAGACTAGCTTGTTGATTAACAAGATGATCAAAGTTTCCTGATCATGGACATTGGATGTTGTTAATAACAAGGTCACAGCATTTGTGAAATGATGTGATGAACATTCATCCGAAGTATAGCATTACGATCAAGTCATTATGTTTATATTGCTATAACATCATACAAAGTAGTCTTAGTCCTTAGACCATGAGATCATGTTAATTGCTAGCACCGAAAGAGTATCTTGATAACATCAAACGTCACACCGTAACAAGGTGACTATAAAGATGGGTTCAGTGCTACGAAGGTGTTATGTTGAGGCTCATGGATCAAGAGTGGCATTTGTCAATCCATATGACGGATAGATATACTCTGGGCCCTCTCGGTGATATCACATTAAGATAGCTTGCAAGCAAGTGATGTGATCACTAGAATGTTATATCACGGGAACGAGAAAAGAGTGCATGTCGGTAACGAGATCAAACTAGGTATTTGGATACCGATGATCGAATCTCGGACATGTATTATATCATGAGACAAAGGGATTAAATTGTTGACGTTAAAGGTTCTCACGATCACAGAAGTCATCGTTGAATGTGCAGGAGTCAGTATGGATCCCCAGGTCCCGCTTCTGATTATTGATCTGAGAGGAGTCTCAATCATGTTTGCATTATTCGCGAACCATAGGGTGACACACTTAAGGGCTGCCGGACACCATTTAGGAGCACATATGTTCTAGACAAAAGGTTTGCAAAGCGCAGGAAATGTTTCGATAGAAACCGGAATTGTTTCGGGTGAAATTGCTGAAAGTGGTTCTGCATGTGATATTGAAATGTTGCAAGGGGTTTTATGTGAATGTTTTTTAATTAAAGTAATTAACAAAATTCTGAATAAAAATAATAAAAGAGTTTTATTAAATGAGAGAGCATTAAATTTGGAGAAATTTAATGCATTTAAAGTGGAGACTTTAAAAGAGAATGTGAAGGGGCATTTTAATGTGGAGGGGTTACCACCACATGAATGGGGGAGGTGAGGGGTCACCCCCCATGCGCCGGCCATGGAGAGAGGGGGCACCCCCCTCCTCCTATAAAAGGCCACCCTCTCCTCCTTCATCCACACACCTCCTCGTGAAGGATCTCTCTCTCCCTCTAGATATTCCCCCATGGTCTCGGATTAGCGAGATACATGTTCCCGGTGGCCTTGCGTCTGGAAGGAGTTGCTGCTTCCGCTGATTCGCTAGAGCGAGGAGGTGGAGGTTGTCCGGTGGCTTGAACGTGTGTGCGAGGACGGATGCGCTGCTGATTTGCGGCGCTCGGACTTCCACACGATCTTGAGATCGGCAAGCGTACGACTACATCAACCACGAGTTCCTACTCGTTAACAAAACTCGTTGTCTTCGAGGGTAAGTTCTCCATGGATGTATGTCCACCCGTTGCTCTGTATCTAGTAGATAGATCTTGGCGTATAGTTCTTATCGTAGGAAATTTTTTGTTTTCTATGCTGCGGACCCAACACATGTCTCGATCGCTGACTAGGGACCTCGCCAGAATCAACGTCGCTTCCGCTGGTGCTACTAGGCTACCAAGTGAGGGTCGGGAGATGAATAAACGGTGGACTACGGTTGTGCTATTTAGAATGAAAGGCTTGGACATGGTGGGCACACCAGTCAGTGACATGTGGTGGTCAAGTCAAATCCACGGCAGGGGAAATATCCGCCACCGCTTACCTACCGTGTCATTATTAAGTGCCTCTCCATCTGGACACGTACCAGGGCACTAACATGTGCCAACGCCACATCGGCCATGATATATAATTGGCTGCCACAACAATATGGTGCCGCCAATCCTCATCCGTCACATAACCAAGTATTTCCAGTTCTTTTCACTTGTGTCGCCCCGAAAATCCGCCGGGTGTGGGGGGTATTTTTGTAGTGTCATTCATCATATGCCATCCACATATATACGAATGGTGTCACAATCTCACTCAAATATGAAATCCATATATGAGATCTAGGGATTTCACTTTAGCTCCCACTCAAAATATATTGTCTACATATTTTAGGCAAGCTCTTTATCTCCCACTCAAATGTAGGTCTTCTCGATATTTTGGGGATTCCAAAATCTTTTGATCATCCATCAAATCGAGAATTTTCTACTACGAGACTCTAGCTTCCATATTGTTTGACAAAACTTGCTTGTTGTACAAATTACAACCCTTTCTTCAATCTTGTCATTAAACAACTCGCAGTTTCGACAACCTTACTACCAATTACCAAATTGGAATAATTGCTGGTATAAATCCAACAGACTCAATCATCACTACATATGTAGTCAATCCTTTGAATTTGTCAAAATATACTTTGTGAAAAATCAAGATTTTAGGTCTCTCTTTAAGTTTCATTTCTTCCTTATGACTTTGTTGTCATATAGAAATATCAAGTAAACATATTTACTTAAAAAGATCAAGTAACATATTACTTTTAATCTTAAATATAACTTAATATAGGATTTTATCACTTTATTCATTTCTCGCACTTGGGTCCATCACGCTTCTTCGTAGTTCGCAGGTATGTCTTGTTCAAATAACATGATAATGAATTAACATTAATTCTGCAAACTTGCAGAATGTATTCTTGAATCCTACTTTATTTAGTAAAAGTATTCGCTGAAACTTCATGATCATTATCATTAGTTTCTCCACATACAAATTTTCATCCCCCAAAAATATTCCGTTGTGCCTCAACATTTCGGATGTAATGTCAAATACCTTATTTATGTTTTCACTTTCTTCCACTAACACCTTCTTTGAGAAAACGTTTTCTCGAAGAAGTACCATACTAGGTAATACAAACTTTGCCTTCTTTGGTTTTAGTTTGGAAGATGTATTCATAGTTTATTAAGAATACACTACAAATATTCGTTTATTCGCCATGATTTCGAATTACCGAAAGCTCTAGAAACTCGAACATACCATAACTCTTATGGTGTTTTTCCACGAATCTTTTGGATGTTCCTTATATTTCAAAATTGAGTGTACGCTATTTGATCTCTAACTCTAAACGATAACTTTAACCTGGTGAGAGGAAATTTTATACAATTTGTATACACTACGAAATTATTATGATGTTCAGACAAGTCAATACATTTTGAATTTGTCCAATTATCATAATTTGTAAAACAACTTTCACAAGTCCTTTTATGCCAAAACTTAACTTAAATACTTAGTCATATCGATCAAGTCGTAGAGAATTTTGTATTATTATTAATTTAATACCCTTCTTCATTCTGAGAACATTTGAACAACTCAAATAATTTCAGACTTGTGTTTCATTAAGTAAATACACATATTCACTTAAATTCACAATGAAGTTTATGAAATAATGATTTGCACTATTTATTTGAAATGAAATACATCATTATGTATGGTATTCAACATTTCTTGGCATATAACCGTTTTACCAAAATGTGGAGTTTTAGTCATTTTTCCAACAAGGCATGGTTTTGCACAAGTCAAAAGATTGAATATCTAATGACTCCAATTTTCATCAGAATGAAAATATGCATTAAAAACAAACATGATTTAAACAATAGTGACATTCAATAATGATGTGATTATTGATCTTTGGATATTTTTCAGCATTTCAATTCTTAAATGCTTAATTTATTGTCATGTAGACAATGATTAGAATAAATCATTCATAATCGTAATGTGACTATAAAACATATTATTGATAATAGTGGTACAACTGGTTTGTCTGGCACTTATATGAATAACAGTCTCGCAAGATGCAAGACACAATAATAAACCCCACACTCAATGAATACAAACTTTATTCAAATCGACTAATCCAAATGATAAATGTTTCTGGGAAGGAGTGATGTCATCCATCAACTATATTGATTGCAGTCATCATGCCACATTGCCTTGTTCTTTTGGGAATTCTCAAGAAGACCATCTTGTTTTCATCAAATAGGACAAGTAACCAATACTTTCTAAACTGTAATGAGTTTTGCAAGAATAACATTTATAATTTGTATATCCAATATATACTTTCTTCATCCATGACATCCTCTGTGATCAAGCCTAATTTTAGAGTTCTCAATTTTGGTACAAACTCATGAAAGGTGAACAATTCATCTTTCATGATATAGCCCCTGATGATATCTTTGTAGATGGGAGGAAGAAAGTGCAACACTCCAATCTATCGCAAAGTTGTCCGTCATTAAGTATTTCACATCGCATGTGTGGTGTTCATGACGCTCATGTATGATATCTATGTGATTCTTCATGCACCCATTTTCTTCCATCTTGTAAGGAAACTCATCCAACGGATCATCCTCAATCAGCCTGACTTGCGAAGAGTATCTCCTTCATCGACCATATCGGTGTTGAATAAACACAATCTTAGTAGCCTAGCCTCCATCGAATGGGCATAGCTTATTATATGACAATGGAGAAAACACAAAATTTTGTGGAGTCATTGAACTATCTCCTAATGGTTATTGTACCAGGAAAATAATATCATCTGTATGGAGGATATCCCTTAGGAGTGGGTATTAATCTATGAAGTCTGACCCTTCTAAAGTTTCACAATATGCAAGAAAATTCCCATGGTCGCAAATAACCTCAATGGGATAGGCCATCATCCACAAGGATATTTTCAAAGACATCTAGACTAAGTTCATAATACGAGTTCAATTAAAATTGAGCTCCCACTAAAATTGTCATCCCTTGGACAATTTTAGCGATCACATGATCCCTTTACACTAAATCATCCCCGATCATCACGGCCTTTGATATAGCTGCCAGGATTTACAAAACCCGTCGATCACATCATCCATGTGACTCGTCCTCGGTCTTTCGATCTCTCGTGTTCCGAGGTCATGTTTGTACATGCTAGGCTCGCCAATCTAACCTTAGTGTATTCGCAATGCATACATGACATGCACCCACCATATGCAAACATCAAGATGTCTAGCACCCGATCATCATGGCCTTCTTCATAATGGAGAACTTTCTTGGCGCTGCACACTAAAGGGAGAACACTATATTTGTATTAATAGGGATCATCTTATATAATATGCTAATGTTGAGTATCTAATACTAGCACAAAATAAGATGTAATAAAGGCATCGGTATCACATGTAAATTAGTGATATGATATGGTCCTTCTCATGCCTTGATCTCCATCGAGCGCTCCAGCATGATCTCCATCTTACCACTCCTGCTATAAATCACTATAATGGCAATACGCCGAGTTACATGGATTGGTTCGCTGTGTGAGGTGTTGTGTATCGTGCTACATTGTAGCCTAAAGGCTCCCACAGGCCCGGCTTATAAAGGCACCAAAACCTAGGGTTACAGAGAAAAGACCTTGCTAGAAAGGTTACAGAGTCCTACACTAATACTTCTTTGTGTCTTGTACTCCAAGGCTCTAGGTTGGTCGGTAACTACACCGTAGCCTTCCTTCTTCCGGCATGGGCCTCCCTTATGGATCCGTCCAACTGGGCCACCCAATAGGCCATGGGTCGTGCTACCAACTGTTGGCCACCTGGGTTATCCGGATTAGAGACATGCAATGATGATACCCATTTAGCATATCCCCAATAGTAGCCCCCAAAGGACTTTGAGATCTTGCACCGTCTTGCCCTTTGGTCTTGAATGCTTCGTCTAGACGATGTCGGCAATCCGTCAAGCAATATCTGGAAGGTCTCTCGAAGAACCCTGCAATCCTCTCCGTCTTCATCATGTAAGCCGGAGATTCTTCAAGTCTTCTCTTCTAGAATCGGACAACGTCGGCCTTCAATGGAATCTTCAAACGTGACCTCTCCACTACAACGGTCAGAAGGATGACATAGGATATAGCCTACGCTTTCTCGAAACTCACACATGGTAGTGGGTTTAATCATTAGCGATTTCCCCATGCGCAAAATCCAAAGCGTTAAGCGGCAAACGGGGGACATGGTGAAATTACCACACACGTTCGCACACACATTGTCAACGCAGTAACCATTAGATTTCCCATGCACGTATCTTGATTGTAACACCCTCGGATCGGCCCTATGCAAGTTTTAGCGAATCCCGCCAAACTCGCATAGAAACGATTCAAATGTGGCCACCAGGCACTTTCGTCCAGGTGGAAATGAAGTAATACCATTACACATTAGTCCATCATGGAACCCACAGAACATATATATATACTACACAATTCCATGAGTCAAGAATACAGATATACGGTACAAAGATCCATATCACCTTGAAAACGATACAGACAAGATGCAAATGGGGCTAAGAGCCCTGAATAATAACCAATGGTGTCCATAACCCTGTGCAGGGCAAGCTGGAAGGTACCCCTGCTAACGACGATGATCTCAAACCTGCTAAACAAAAGGGGTGGCGGGAAAGGTAAAAGGAAAAAGAGAGCGGTCAGTACTGAGGCCAGTACACGGTGAGTCTTGAATTTGGCGGCTCTCGCCTACATAGGTATGGTAGACTGAAGCGACATCGAAGCATGCACTAAACAACCTATAGAGACTCGATTCAACTGTCGGATATTAGAGAGAGGTAAGAAAGACCTATGCGAAACCAACCTGATACTAACACCAAACATACCCATCCTGGTATTTCCCCCTTGAGACCAAACGAGGAAGTCAAGTCGAGGAAACTCACACGGTTGAAAGTTTTATTCATTCTTTCCATGGTGGTTATCCAACTTACTAGTTACATAAGATACAAGTCAAATTATAACAATAAACTTTAGTTATAGTTGTCTATGATCTAGATAATGTGCTCTAAGTCGTCCATAACCACGGACACGGATTTTCGAAAAGATTTAACCCTACAGGGGTGCACCAAAGTTTCCACACGCACTTTCACCATTTTAGCCAAATCAATTAACATACACCCATTGGTATGTCGGCGGGGCTACAGACACGATGCTTTCCTAGACCCAAAGCAAGTACATGGGGGGCACCCGAGAGAGCTACCCATACGAGGTATAACTAATCCTCCTCGTACGGACCTTGAGGTTGTGTGGATTTGTCACGGGAGCAGAGGCCATGGACAATATATTCCCGTGACAGAGTGTCGCACCTTCGCAATAGTAATAAACGCTCATCGAGCAACAGGAATAAACATGGCATACATGGCATAGGTAAAATAGGTAATGTATAAATCCCAAATTAGTTTTGTGCCCCCTATCATAGTACTTTGAAATCAGGTAATAAGCCGTTAGGGGTGCCCAGACACCCCACATGTGGTTAGCGCGCTCAATCTCGGAACAGGTGTCAAGAACTCAGGTCCTAGGTGGACACAAGTGGGTGGTTAACAACCAAATCTCAACTATAACCCACCGGTGCCTCTTCATTAATTATATCCACTTTTATCATTTAATTAACAAGTTGTAATTAAAACCATGATCATCTCCACCATTAAGCATGTGCCAACCTCCCAACAACGGTGGAACGATAACGATGTGAAGCGGCACCTGAGGAAGCAACTACGACTCGCAAGGCCGACTGTCTAGCAAACACCAGGCAATAGGAGGTGTCCAAGGCAATATAGAGGCTTCAAGGAACATAAATGATGCGCGAAAACTAAAGCATCGGAACTCGGATAGTAATAGATCAATAGGAGGAAGTAAAGACTATAAATGCAAAATAGGTAGAAACGGGGCGAATGCTCGACTGAAAACATATTTGGAGATTCATCCGAAGATCGGGTCGACACTCACATCAACTCATCAGCCTAATCCGTGAAGCAAAGCACTAGAAGAAAACACCAGATGCACTATTTAATACTACGGCAGAAGATCGAGAATGATGCATGTATGATTTATGATGTATGATGTATGACATGGAAAAGGTGTGATGCAATTAGGCAATATTAAGAAGAACCAGGGTCCCAGCATTTAATTAGAGAGTTCATGTTGCCTAGATACCCCACAATTTAAATGTTGGCTTAACAAGGCAAAATCATGGCATCAGTTCGCTAGACAAATTTAAATGGAGATGATAATAGACATGCACTCCGGGTTTAATTATTAGGTGAGTCCACAAAATACCCCCCAACAAATGAATATGTATGTGATAATGAACAATTTATATGCTCTATAAAAATAGGGGTCTCAGAAAAAGGGGTCACACATGGTGTATTGGCGATCTTGGGGTTCCGAGGGTGTTCGGGTTCAGCGGGATCGGACTCGGGATTCCGGGAACAAGGCCTCAGATCCAGGAAGACGATCTTGGTGCTCGGTGTTCGTGAAGCAGATCTCGGCATTCGGGTTCCGTGTGGGTGATCCTGGATTGCAGCAATCTTCGGTTCCATGTCGGCGAGGTTCCGGCTTCGATGGTCCGTGTCCCTTGGCCATGTACAGTTGGTATTGTGGAAGATCGGGTCGATGGCATCTATGTATTTATCCAACTTCTTGTTCTCATCCGCTAAGATGCGATCTCCACAACACCACCATTAGCACCACGTGATAACATATTGATACGTTGCTAACGTATCCATAAGTTTTGATGTTCCATGCTTGGTTTTTATCTACTTTGTTATGTTTTGTCCATACTTTGGATACTTTTATGCATTTACTGGAACTAACCTATTAACAAGATGCCATAGTGCTAGTTGCCTATTTTCTGCTGTTTTTGGTTCCAGGAAAGTCAAAAAATGAATATTCTCGGAATTTGACCACACAAAAGCCAAAGTCGATATTTTACCGGAAGACTCACGAAGCCAGAAGACAAGACGGAGAGGGGCCACAGGGCGGACACACCATGTGGTGGCGCGGGTCCACCCTAGCCACACCACCTGGTGGCGTGGGCCCCCTGGCCACCCATCGACCTTGCCTCTTTGCCTATAAGAAGCCTCCCGATGCATAAACCCTAAATCAACAAGCCTCCAGCCACGAAAAGTTCCGCAGCGCCACCGCCACCGAAGGTGAGATTCGGGGGACAGAAAATCTATGTTCCGGCACTCTGCCAGGACGGGGAAGTTCCCCTGGAGCGTTCTCCATTGATCTCCACCACCATCTCCATCGCCATTGCTGATTCCCATGATGAGGAGGGAGTAGTCCTTCCTCGAGGCTAAGGGCTCTACCGGTAGCTGTGTGTTCATCTCTCTCTCTCTCTATGCATGATCATATTGTGATCATGAGCTTTGTAATCAAGTAGATCTACCTTGCTACTCAAGTGCTTTAATAGATCTCTGCTCTCCCCATGTGTGTGAAAGTGACAGCGTGCACACCATGGTGGCACTTAGGCTAGAGATTACAAATACTTGTTATGATTTATATTTGGAGTTGGATGTCTTTATGAAATTGTGGTGTTTGTTGGAACCATCTAGTGCTCAAGGTGACAGTGTGGGGTTACCTAGAGGGGAAAGGCTTACTTTGAGGTGTGCTGTTATAGACCTACCATGGATTAGAGTGTCCAACCAGAGAGTAGTTCAGAGTAGTATCATAAAGAGAAGATATTTATATGAGTGTTCACTAGTGAAAGTATTATCCCTAGGCCTTGTTTCTAAGCATTGAAACACCGTTTGCTACTAGATATGTTACATGTTTGCTTGTTGCCATCTTTATTTTAGTTTGCCTTTAGTCTCTTCCATGCCATTAAGCTATTTTCTGGCACCGTTGTCTTATATCCATACCACTTGTATTTTACTATCTCTGCGCTGAACTAGTGCACTTATACACCTGACAAGTGTATTGGGTGTGTTGGGGACACAAGAGACTTCTTGTATCTTGATTGCAGGGTTGCTTGAGAGGGATACCTTTGACTACTTCCTACCTGATTTCGATAAACCTTGGGTAATCCACTTAAGGGAAAACTTGCTGCTGTTCTACAAACCTCTGCACTTGGAGGCCCAACAACTATCTACAATAATAGAAGTGCGTAGACATCCAGCTATTTTATGGCGCCGCTGCCGGGGAGGTAAGGTAAAAGGTACTCACATCCTCCAGTGTGAGTGCTCAAAGTTATTTCCTTTAGATTCTACAACTTTGTATTTTTGTTTCTTGTTTTCACTAGTTAGACTTAACGGAAAATAACAAAAAAATTAGGGAGATTTATAGTATTTATCTTGAATTAGGACATGAAGTGTTTGAAGAGAAAATTAAAAAACCTACGGAACTTTATTTGCATGCTAATAGCAATGTTGTTATTATGAATTCTTTGGACACCATTATTGCTAATGCTATGGAAAAGTCTAAGCTTGGGGAAGTTAGTTTTGATGAGCATGATATTTTTAGTCCCCCAAACATGGAGGAGAAAATTTACTTTGATGACGCTATGCCTCCAATATATGATGATTACAATGATGAGTATGATATTTTCAGTCCACCTACTATTGAGGAGAAAATTAATTATGATTACAATATGCCTCCTATATTTGATGATTATGGTGATGAGAATAATAATGATAGCTATTTTGTTGAATTTGCTCCCACTATAATTAATAAGAATGAATATGTTTATGTGGGGAGTATTAATTCTTTTATGCATGTGGCTCATGATAAGAATATTTTATGTGATAGTTATGTTGTTGAGTTTATTCATGATGCTACTGAAAGTTATTATGAGAGAGGGAAACATGGTTTTCTGTATCTCAACAATATTAAGTTTCCCCTCTTTATGTTGAAAGTCTTGAAGTTGCACTTGTTTTGCTTTACTATGCTTGTTGCTTTGTGCTTTCATGACTTGTTTCTTTACAAGATTCCTATGCATAGGAAGTGGGTTAGACTTAAATGTGTTTTGAATTTGCTTCTTGATGCTCTCTTTTACTTCAATTCATATTTCTTATGTGAGCATCTTCTCAAACTATCAAGCCTAACTTAAAGGCGTTAAAGAAAAGTACTTATTGGGAGATAACCCAAAAGTTTTAGATGAGTCTTGGAAGTTATTACTTCTTTAATAGCCTCTCCTTATCCTTTTTATTTGCTTTTTGTGCCAAGATTAACCTCTAATGAGAGAGAAGTAATGATTGGGAAATTTGCTGTTCCGAAACAGATTGCTGTGCTTCACCATAAAAATTCGTGTAAAATCTCTGTATGTCCTTTTGAGGCGTGCATTTTTGTGCTTCTGCCCCCAGATTGTTATCTAACTTTGGTTAGTTCAACACTTTTTGATTTGAGCAACAAAAAGTCTTCGAAAAAATTGGTTTTTTTACCTGTTGGTCTGTTTTGACAAATTTCTGCCATTATTTGCATTTGCTTCTGGTTGGCTCATTTTTGAGTTCTTTTGGGGAATTGAGCTTTTTGAGGGAAGTGCTACAGTAGCTTGTGTTTTAATGGAATTTTTATTGGTGTTGAAACTGAATCTAAAGACTTATTATCTTGAGTGCACTAATGTTGTTAATAAAGATTGTGTGAAGTTTTGTATGAAGGAAAATTTTCAGTTGTATGGAAGGAGTGAGTAATGAGAAGAAGAATGGACTAAATCTCAAGCTTGGGGATGCCATGCGTGTCACCCCAAGAAATATCCAAGAATTAAAAGCGTCAAAGCTTGGGGATGCCCAAGGCATCCCCTTCTTCATCAATAAAAATCCCAGGTTTCTTCCAAACACTTCATTTTTTATTGTTTTCATGCACAATTGTGTTGTTCTTGGAGCATCTTAGTTTTTTGTTTTTTGTTTTCGTTTGCTTGGTTTTCTTAGTTTGCTGAATAAATTGGTTGGACCCTCTCTTTCATACATGAGTTTTCAAATAAGTTGGTTTGGATTGGAAAAGAGTAGGGAAAGTTCATGCTTAAGTGCTATAAAAGGAGCTTGTTTTTTACTATGACTTAGGCTTTATCATGTCATGCTTGATATTGTTTTGGCTTTATGCTTAGTGATTATTGTTGTAGCATGACTTGTTATAAACAATTTAGATTTCTTAATGTGCCTTTGAAGAATCATGTGTTTTTTTAGCATATTAAAGCATAGTATTGTGGTATTCTCCTTTGATGCTTTATTTGGGTTGACTTGGCGCATGCTCACACCATGTTATGACTATCCCAAGTCACCATAGCCTTTATGATCCTTTAGTTTTCGACTTGTAGTATCACTTTACGTGTTGATTAATGATGTTTTGTCGCTCTGCATGATTATGGCCATTAGTGCTCTCTTAGTTGGTCGCTCCCAGTCTTTTGCTATCCTCCAGAACAAAGTATGAGTTCCACTCATGCATCCAACTCCTAAAACCAAGTTATTCCACAGAGTCCACCATACCTACCTATTAGCATTTGCTATTCCAAGTATATTCATGTTTTTATCTACCTTCCGAATTAAATTTGTTATGAGAAAACTAGTAATTAAAGCTCTCACGAACTTGATGGCACACTTTACTTTTCTTGCCCTTAATAAACTTGAACTATTGTGTCCATCTTTGTTGCGTATATGCTTGCGCTTTATAAGTTGAAGTTAGCAGAACCATGTATCATGGGGAACACTTTCAACATTGCTTGTACTTTGTACCTAGTTGATATCATGCTCTTTTGTCTATGGATGTCGTCAGTGTGAAATGAAAGGGGAGCTTGTAAGTACATGGAGTTATGTATGTGTGTTAGAGAAACGCCTGGGCCGCTGGTCTAATCCATGCTGGCATGGTGGAAACCTGCAGCGTAACCATAATGAGCTGTCTATGAAGCATTCTTCTTATAAAAAAGAGTCACATATTGAGAAAAAAAGAGAAAAAGAAAAAAAGAGATATGAGAAAAGAGGAAAGAGAGAAAAAAGCACCATATTCCCATGGTAAATAAGAAGATTGTTGAGATGCTGGTTGTCTGCTTGCCTTGTCATTTTGATATGGGGATTCTTTCGTATCATCGGGCAAGGGGTACCCCGTTGGCGGTTCTCTATGATACACATGTACTTACTATGACAAGAACTTACCGGCAATTAAACTTGAGTAGCATGAGGAGCGACCCTCGTATTCAAGGGACATGAGATTTCTAACTTATACTTCGTCAAGCATATACAGCATAGTTTGTTCACTTTAAGCTTAATCACTTCAAGATGCTTATGATAGGGGCAATGAGAGTTGAAAGCTAATAAGTACCATAATTTTTGGAAGGTCTTTATGAGACTTGAATCCCTGCTTCCTTCTATAAAGGTCTTTCTTTTACTTTTATGTTGAGTTTCCACCTTCTATCTTTATGCACCTATTTTGAGAGCAGAGTGGCCATTCTTAGTTCTATGTGCATTGTCCCAAGACTTGTTGATTGATGCATAACTTTGATATTTCTTGTTCTTAGACTATTTGTATCTAGTCACTCTTATAAACTTTGAAGGGGTCCTATGCATTTATGTTTTGTTACTCTATGAGGGACAAGCTAAATGCCATTATGCTATGTTTTATTTATGTGAAACAAACAAACGTCTTGCAAAGCATTGTTATTCATGAATCTTTTGTTTGTATCATTTCATGTTGCAGCATAGTTACTTTGTCTTATTGTTAGAACTTCATCTTTCATGCTATGTTGAAGTACTATGATCCCAGCTATCAATGTTCTACAAATACTTTGATCAAGATTGTGATGGTGCATGTCACCTCAAAAATTATTCTTTATTTTTATCACTTACCTACTCGAGGACGAGCAGGAGTTGAGCTTGGGGATGTTGATACGTTGCTAATGTATCCATAATTTTTTATGTTCCGTGCTTGTTTTTATCTACTTTCTTATGTTTTGTCCATACTTTGGATACTTTTATGCATTTACTGGAACTAACCTATTAACAAGATGTCGTAGTGCCAGTTGCTTGTTTTCTGCTGTTTTTGGTTACAGGAAAGTCAGAAAATGAATATTCTCGGAATTGGACCGGACAAAAGCCGAAGTCGATTTTTTATCGGAAGACTCATGGAGCCAGAAGACGAGACGGAGAGGGGCCACAGGGCGGCCACACCATGTGGTCGCGCGGGTCCACCCTAGTCACGCCACCTGGTGGTGTGGCCCCCCTTGCCGCCCACCGACCTTGCCTCTTCTCCTATAAGAAGCCTCCCGATGCATAAACCCTAAATCGACAAGCCTCCGACCATGAAAATTCCGCAGGGCCGCCGCCACCGAAGGGAAGATTCGGGGGACAGAAAGTCTCGGTTCCGGCTCTCTGCCGGGACGGGGAAGTGCCCCTGGAGCCATCTCCATTGATCTCCACCACCATCTCCATCGCCATTGCTGATTCCCATGATGAGGAGGGAGTAGTTCTTCCTCGAGGCTAAGGGCTCTACCGGTAGCTATGTGTTCATCTCTCTCTATGCATGATCATATTGTGGTCATGAGCTTTGTAATCAAGTAGATATACCTTGCTACTCAAGTGCTTTAATAGATATCTGCTCTCCCCATGTGTGTGAAAGTGACAGCGTGCACACCATGGTGGCACTTAGGCTAGCGATTACAAATACTTGTTATGAGTTATATTTGGAGTTGGATGTCTTTATGAAATTGTGGTGTTTGTTGGAACCATCTAGTGCTCAAGGTGACAGTGTGGGGTTATCTAGAGGGGAAAGGCTTACTTTGAGGTGTGTTGTTATAGCCCTACCATGGATTAGAGTGTCCAACCGGAGAGTAGTTCAGAGTAGTATCATAAAGAGAAGATATTTATATGAGAGTGTTCACTACTGAAAGTATGATCCCTAGGCCTTGTTTCTAAGCATTGAAACACCGTTTGCTACTAGATCTGTTACATGTTTGCTTGCTGCCATCTTTATTTCAGTTTGCCTTTAGTCTCTTCCACGCCATTAAGATATTTTATAGCACTGTTGTCTTATATCCATACCACTTGTCTTTTACTATCTCTTCGCTGAACTAGTGCACTTATACACCTGACAAGTGTATTGGGTGTGTTGGGGACACAAGAGACTTCTTGTATCTTGATTGCAGGGTTGCTTGAGAGGGATACCTTTGACCACTTCCTCCCTGAGTTCGATAAACCTTGGGTAATCAACTTAAGGGAAAACTTGCTGATGTTCTACAAACCTCTGCACTTGGAGGCCCAACAACTGTCTACAAGAATAGAAGTGCGTAGACATCACATATCCGGGACTGTACTTGTACAACACTAGCATCATCAACTCCACGACATCTTAACCAAAAAGGACTCGTACATGCACAGAGCCGGACACCTTGAGGGCTAGCTCGAACGAGACGCCGTGGAGTCGATCTTGGAGTGGTGGCTGGCCTTGGAGGCTATAGCTCGAGCAGGAGGTAGGCACGAGCGACACGGGGTTAGGTGGTCACACTCGGTAGCAGGAGGCACTCAGTGATGCGCGAGGAGTTGATGCCGAGGTGCGGTTCGGGTCTCTGGCAGCAGGGTGGCGGTGGCTCGGAGGAGAACCGGTCGTGGAGCCACGCGGGCTAGGGAGGGCGATGTCGATGATGGCGCTCGGATAGCAGCGAGCGGCGCAACACGGGGTTGCAGGCGGCGGTTGCTGCCGAGAAGTAAGAGGGGACATGCGGAGGAAGGGCGTGGGCGACTCGGTGTCGACCACGGCGGTGGCGCTCACAGTGGCTCTACGAGAGGGGGCACACGGAGGTGGCTGGTTTTCGAGTAAGAGCAGCCCGACGGGGTCTTGCAGGCGGTGTTAGTGGCAGAGCGACGGTCGGTGCCGGGCCCGAGCGGTAGATGTAGTGGTTGGCGCGTGAGGGCAGAGTAGGGGCGCGCGTGGCCGGAGGATGAGGGCGGAGGTGGAGGTGCTCGGGGTGGGTCGTGCGGCGGTGGGTTGCAGGGTTCGATCAGGGAGAGGAGAGAGTTGTCGTGCGGGGCAGGAAGACAGGGTAGGGTCAGGCTTGACACGTCAGTCAGGGAGGGACGGGGTCACGCGAGTGTTGTGGGGTGTCGGGTGTAGCGGCGATGTGGTCGGTCGGCTCACGCACGGGTGTGTGCTTGCTCCCGTGCGATGCAGCTAGCAGGTGCGCTACGCGCTGTGTGCTGTTGCGCACGTGAGTGTGTGCGCCTGCTTGCAGCGGATTAGGTTAGGGTGTGGGTCTGGTTAGCGGTACGTGGGGTTAGGGTGGGTACTAGGGTTAGGTTAGGGTTTAGAAAAAGAGGGGTGGTAGATCTAGGGTTGGGGTAGGGAGGGTTTGGTATGGGTAGTAGGTAGTCTGGCCCGGTTGGTCCTCTGGCCTAACCGGCTAGACTGCCTCCCCAGGGATTTGATATAAAAATAGGTTTTTATTATTTATTCATTTTATTTTGTTTAAAACAAAACATTTGCAAATATTTTTTAGACAAAGTAAAGATCCGAGAGGACCGAGGGTTTGATTTGAAATGAAGACGGAGGATATTTAGAAAACCAAGATAGGCTTTTAGAAAATAGTTTTAGGCAGACATATGCATGATGTCATGATAATGCTCAAATGCAATATGGCATCATGACATGAGCATGCAATCAGGATGATGCATAAAATAAAAACAACACGTGATTTTCTAGTAGTGATTTTACCTGGGTGCTACATTGATGCCAGGGGTTATATATTTTTACTACGTCCAGGGAAATATCCCTTACCTGCATTCTCCCCCGCATCGTCTTCTTCCTCTCGCCGCGCGACCATTCAAGCTCCCGGTGAGAAAACCCTAGCCAAGAACTTCTCCTTGTCAAACCCCACCAACCCGCCCAATGGCTAGCAACAGCAGCAGTCCATCAACGGTGGCGGCTTCCGAGGCTTCAATCGAGCCATAAAAGGGAGTATCCATCCCACTAGAGGGGGTGGTGGTGCCTGTATCCGTGTGGTGGAAACCACCGGTGATGACCAAACACGGGCGGCGCTCGAAGCCGTGGAAGAGGAGGCCAATTCCCACAAGGGAGTCTAGAGGGTCTCCAAGCTTTCTGCGGAGCTCCTGAAGGAACTGGTCACTAAAGGATACCTCCCTTCAACGGAGGAACTGGTCTGGCGGTCAGCACCGACCGACAAGGTCATCTCTTCCCAAGCCAGAGAAAAGGTATACCTCAAAGCTCAGATGGTATGTGGCGTCTCCCTCCCAGTTTCTGACTTCTTCCATGAAGTCCTAAAGCACTTCAGGGTTCTCCCCCACAATCTTTCTCCCAACAGCATCCTTGTACTTAACAATTTTGTAGCTTTGTGCAAAGGATACCTAGGAATCAAGCCTAGGTTAGTTTTGTTTATCTATTTTTTCATAGTCAAGAGAAAGTCCAAAGAGTCCAAGGATGAACTATGGAACCATTAACTTCAAGATCCTTTCTAAACGGTGGTTCCCCGACATCGTCGGCCATGAGTCCTGCAAAAACTGGCAAAGGACATACTTCTATGGCCCAGATATAACCCTGGCTGGCCGTGAAGACTCGTACCCTGACTTCGTCGATGGAGACACCGCCGAAGCCCCCACCTGGACATCCCAAGGACCCCTCCCGTCCGACGACGAAGCCTCTCATGCCGTAAGGCAGATAGCATGGCTGGTAGACGGAGGGTTAACTAGCCTAGACCTAGCCATGTGCTTGTTCACAAGGTAGATCCAATCTCTGCAGCACCGCGCCGAGCTAGTACATAAATATTCCAAGGAGAGGAAAGACTCCATGCGGATTTACAAGGACAACTTTTCCAAGGACTCCATCAAGCTCCGGCTAAAGGACATCGTCAATTATTTAATTCCTCCTTGTTCAAAACTCCTTTCGAATGGACTCCAATCACTTCAATATTCTCTCTCGAACTATTCCAGTTCTCTCTTCCTATTTCTCTATCGATAGTAGATCAACCTGCATTGTCGATTACCCTTAAGTGTGATACCCATACAGTTTAGGGATGTTCAGGGATGAAGGGGATCTCTCCCCGATCAATGATCATCATCTGCGTCTGGAAACACATGATGATCCCTGCTCATTCCACAAAATCTTGTTGTTTGCTTGAACCTTCTAAACACCGAGTCTTATTCCCTTTGCACAACGATACCTGGTTTTTCCAAGACCTGATCTCATGTATCCCATACAGTTCAATCTTACTACTGAAAAAAGTGTTTACTCATTCCCATGATATCACATCCTCGTGACCTAGTCACATGCTTGCAAGCTCATTGATGTGGTCTCACCGAGTGGGCCTATAGTATCTATTCGTCACTCAGATAGGAAAATCCTGATCTCGATCATACGCCTCAACCATTCCTCTGGAATACTTGAAACACACCTTTATGATCACCCAGTTACGGTCATGAAGGTTGATGTGATCAAACTGTTGGGAATATGCCCTAGAGGCAATCATGGTTGATGATATTTCCCAAAGTATTCATAAAGCAAAGTTGTCCTTGTATGAACATCAGATATGTATCACTGAATATGTGATTCCATTGTGGAACTATATATTCATGATTGTTCATACTAGATTGTCCTTGGTCATTGAGGTTGGCTGGACACACAACTTAGACCAATGTGCATGTCGGCTGATGACACGGTTCCACTTGTCATGGGCATGGTGATGCTATTCCGACTTACACTAATTCGGCTAAAGAGTTTAGCGAGTCGGACTGACCCATAGTTGAGATGCAACGAGCATGTTGTCATTTGCAGTCTCAAGCAATGGAATCCTTTGACCTGAGGTGATTGCATGATCCAAGTAGTGGATCGCCAACTTAGGTTCTATCAAACGTTGTTCCGTAAATGGGCAATTATAAAGGTATAGTTCGTGTTGGTTATGAAGCAAGTTGCGTGACGTGGATTACCAAGATGGGATTTACCCCTCCATATTGGAGAGATATTCTTTGGGCCCTCTCGTGTGATATGATTCGGAAGCATGGCCATGCGCTACTCAGTTAAGTGTTAAGTGAGGAGTCGGACTAAGAGTTAGTCCAGTGAATCACATATCATGGTACGAGAAGAGAGTTAAGCTATTAAAGGGATGGAAACTACTCGCCTATAGCTTAAAAGATATATCGTGTGCCAAAGGGACTTGGACGAAAGTCACATTGAAGGTTCGTCTTCTGACTTTACGACACCTGGGAGTTGGCACGTCTTGCTAGAGGCCACTACCATCTATCAACTTGAGACCGAGTGTTCATGGGAGTGAGTTGGACTCAAAGCCATGACGGGATACTTGGAGGAGTACTCATGTTGTGTCCAGCTGTACGTGAACCTACAGGGTCACACACTTAAGGGTAAGGAGCCCATGTGGATTAGATCCATGTGGAGATTGGAATATGGCCTAGATGGCCTCAAGTGTTGAGCCCAACTAGGAGTGTATATAAGTGGAGTGACAAGGGATAGTCCCTAACCTAGCCCTCACTTTCTCCACTTCCATTTTGGGATAGACAGGATCTAGCAATCCTCTGTCCGAAGCTGCTTCCTGTATGTGTGGATACGGGTAGAGGCGTTGCACGTGCGGCGCTGGAGACAGGGAAGCTCGTGGGGATCTGGCGAAGGAGTTCGTGGGATCCGGTGTAGCTATTCGTGGGATTTGGAGGGCTATCTATGGGATCGTTTGGCACTGCTTCGACGTGCAACATAAACTTCCACATTTGCGTGCCTAGCGGTACTCTCGTGGCCTATTACCTGAGCTGGATCTTGGGTGTACCGCGTAGGGAAAAAGTTTTGTTTATCTCTGCGTGGCCCAACAGTGGTATCAGAGCGAAAGCTTCTGGTTTTAGGCTCTAGATCTGTGCGTATGTGATATGCACGAGGTGGTGGATAGGATCCACTTAGGGTTTCGGTGGTCGATCTATGAGATAGATCGGTTTTGTGCAAGATTGATTGGATCAATCGCACTCGGGGGTGCATGGAAGATCAGGTGCGGATGATCAATGAGATTGGTCAGATCTCCACCGGGATCAGATTTGGGTAAAAGTGTTTTATCCAATGAAGGAATCCATGGTTCGAATGCAGATTAGGTCTGCGATTTTGGAAAAATCGTCGGGCGCTGCTCGCACCCGCGAGGGGCGCTGCCCCTTCGATCCCAGCCCGCTATCCGGCTAGTGAGACCGCCAGCTTCGCCCTGTCATAGCGCATTAGATATCGTTGCGAGTTTCACAACGCCGGTAGATATCGTATCTATGCATAACTTGTTTTGCAGGAAGTTGTGAATGGTATGGCTTATGTTCATGTGATGTGTGTAATCCATATGTGATCTGTGTACCACGGGTTTGTCTGCCGGCTGGAGCCAAAGTGTTGTCACTGTTATTGTATAACGACCTGCGTGTTGGCATGAGATGCCATCTTCTTGTATATTCCTTAATGCTAGTGTAGCATGTTTGGAGGACTTGAAGGACACTGCAGCCAAAGGCATGACTAACAGGTTCATGGATATGGAGATCACCATGAAGAGAGCCATACCATTTCACATTATAATTGGATTATTTTGTGTTATTGTTATGTATCTAGTTTTACCTCTATGAGATAGTGGTTAAACTTTAATCCCTCGAAGAAGGTCTAGTCGGTCTCCCTGCCAGTGCTGCACCATCACAAGTCGAACATTCTTGGTTGTGGGCTCATAAAATTGAGGTGCTACCAATTCTTTTTGACTAGATGGGTTCGAGACGGACTCTTACAGCGGAAGCACTTGGTAAGCTAGACGGGTCTATCACAACGATTGTGGGGCTCGGGGAGAGGGCGGTCGGGAGCCAGGGCATGTGATGACATCCAACCAACAGGAGTAGCATGAGATGCGATTAGCAAGGAGTTGCCTACCTAGATCACTTGACGGTTAGCGGTGATTCTAAAGCTCACTAGTCGGCTTGCTTATTTAGGGTCCTGAATCACTAAGTTACCATCGGAGGGATGTTGGTTCTAGTGGGAGCATAAGTATTAAAATGTTTAATACGCCTGCTCTTTTATGAATGCTTGTCTTAAGTGTTTTGCATATTTCTGTTGTAGATAATGGCACCTAGTAGCAGTCTCCCTCAGTTATCCAGTTTTTCTTTGAGGACCATCCTAGAGAAAGATAAACTTAATGGAACAAACTTCACCAACTGGTATCGTAATCTGAGAATTGTTCTCAAACAAGAAAAGAGGGACCATGTTCTAGAAAACCCGCTTCTAGATGTGCCGAATGAGAATGCGAGTGTCGCAGCAACCAATGCCTACCGTAGAACATGTGACGAGTCTACAGAAATTATCTTTCTTATACTTGCTCACATGGAACCGGACTTGCAGCAGCAGTTCGAGAATGTTGAGGCCTACGATATGATCGAAAGCCTCAAAAGTATGTTCTAAGCTCAGGCAAAGACCGAGAGGTATCAAGTCTCTCAAGCTTTGCTGAGTTGTAAGCTTAAGGATGGTGATCCACTGAGTCCGCATGTAATCAAGATGGTTGGTTATGTGCAGTCTCTGGAAAGGCTTGGCTACCCCATTAGGGAAGAGTTCGCTACGGATATAATTCCGAACTCTCTTCCTAGTGTGTATGGTCAGTTCTTATCGAACTACCACATGCATGGTATGGATAATAAGCTCACTGAATTGCATGGGATGCTTAAGAAGGCAGAGGTTGGTCTCAAGAAAGGTACTAGCCAAGTGTTGGTGGTACAGAATAAGGCTAAGTTTAAGAAGAGTTCTTGGACTAGGAAGAAGAAGGCTAAGTCAGGAGGTAATGCTCAGGATGAGATCCCAAGCGTTTCCTCAGGGACTAAGTCATCTCCTTCAGCCAGTTCCTCTTGCTTCTATTGCAAGGGGGATGGCCACTGGAAGAGGAATTGCAGCAAGTATTTGGCAGATAAAGCCAAGAGTGCAGGTATGACTTCCAACTCAGGTACACTTGTTTGCAATCTTATAGACCTTTATCTTGCTGATGCACCCAGTAGTTCTTGGGTATGATATCGAATAAGTCATTCATATATGTAACTCATTGCAGGGACTGGTAAGAACTAGGGGCGTAGCAAGAGGCGAGGTTGACATTCAGGTTGGCAACAAAGCAAGAGTTGCTGCGTTGGAAGTCGGCACGATGCAACTTCATTTACCTTCAGGATTCTTAATGGAACTAAATAATTGTTATTATGTTCCAATGCTTAGTCGAAACATCATTTCTGTCCCATGTTTGATGAGACAAGGCTATGAGTCTAATATTAAGAACAATGGTTGTTCTTTATATTTGAATGATATGTTTCACGGCTTTACACCGGTTTAGAACGGGTTATTTATTTTGAATCTTGATGGTGGGTCGGTCTATAACGTAAATGTGAAAAGGTTAAAACCAAATGATCTAAATATGACTTACTTTTGGCACTGTCGACTTGGTCATATAAGTTGGAAATGCATGAAGAAGCTCCATGATGATGGACTCCTAACTTCGTTCGACTTGGAGTCATTCGAGACATGCGAATCCTGCCTTCTAGGCAAGATGACGAAGACACCATTTGCAAGGAGTTGTGAAAGGGCGTCTGACTTGGTTGGACTAGTACATAGTGATGTATGTGCTCCAATGAGCGCGACAGCCAGGGGTGGTTATGAGTAGTTCATTACCTTCACTAATGATTTGAGTAGATATGGATATGTCTACTTGATGAAACATAAGTCGGAAGTCTTTGAAAAGTTCAAAGAATTCCAGAATGAAGTACAGAATCAACTCGGCAAGAAAATAAAGTTTCTTCGGTTGGACCGAGGAAGCGAGTACATGAGCCATGAGTTTGATGACCATCTGAAGAGTTGTGGAATAGTTCCTCATCTCACTCAACCGAGTACACCACAGATGAACGGTGTGTCAGAATGGCGGAATCGGACCATGTTGGACATGGTATGATCAATGATGAGTCGAACAGATCTACCTTTATCATTTTGGGGCTATTGTCTAGAAATGGCAGCGTTCACACTAAACAGAGTACCATCAAAATCGGTAGAGAAGACACCACATGAGATGTTGATAGCTAAGAAGCCGAGTTTGTCTTTTCTTAAGATTTGGGGTTGTGAAGAATTTGTCAAGCAACTTCAGTCGGACAAGCTTACAGCCAAGTCGGATAAATGCATTTTCATTGGGTATCCAAGGGAAACCTTGGGTTACTACTTCTACAACCGAGAAGAGTGCAAAGTGTTTGTCGCTCGGAACGGTGTCTTCCTTGAGAAAGAGTTTCTCAGTTGGGAAGTCAGTGGGAGTATGGTGCGGCTCGAAGAAGTTCGAGAGGAACCGATCAGTAGAGATTTGGTGAAAGCCTTGGAGGTTGAGCCAGTCATGGTAGTTGAGCCGGCAGCTGCACCTACACTGCGAAGATCGGCAAGATTGCTAAGTGTTTGTGATGTATTACTGTTAGACAGTGATGAGCCGGCAAATTATTCAGAAGTGATGGTGGGTTCTAATTCTGAGTCGTGGCTTGGAGCCATGAGATCCGAGTTAAAGTCCATGGATGAAAATCAAGTTTGGAACTTGGTTGGTCTGCGAGATGGTGCAAGACCCGTCGAGTGCAAATGGGTCTTTAAGAAGAAAACTGATATGGATGGAAACATTTCTATCTATAAAGCATAGCATGTCGTGAAGGGGTTCCAGCAGGTTCAAGGAGTTGACTACGATGAGACTTTCTCACCCGTAGCGATGCTTAAATCAGTTCGGATCATGTTAGCTATAGCAGCCTATTTCGACTATGAGATATGGAAGATGGATGTCAAAACGGCTTTCCTTAATGGCAAATTAACTGAGGACGTGTATATGATACATCCCAAGGGTTTTGTCGATCCGGCTAATGCTGACAAGGTATGCAAACTTCAGAAATCCATTTATGGGTTGAAGCAAGCATCTCGGAGTTGGAACATTCGCTTTGATGAGGTAGTCAAATTGTTTGGCTTCATGAAGAGTGATCATGATTCTTGTTTATACAAGAAGTTTAGTGGGAGCAAAGTAAACTTTCTGATCTTATATGTGGATGACATATTATTGATTGGAAATGATGCCCAGATGTTGCAAGAATCCAAGAAGTCATTGGAAAGGAGCTTCTCATTGAAGGACTTGGGTGAGGCAACCTATATACCGGGAATCAGGATCTATAGAGATATATCTAGGCAGCTCATTGGATTGAGTCAAAGTACATATTTGGACAAAGTGTTGAAGAAATTCAACATGGAATCGTCTAAGAAGGGGTTCTTACCAATGTCCTATGGCATAAGACTTAGCAAGACTCAGTGTCCCTCGACAACTGATGAGCGAAGTAGGATGAGTGCGATTTCGTATGCTTCGGCAGTCGGGTCCATCATGTATGCCATTATTTGTACTAGGCCAGATGTTTCCTATGCTCTAAGTGTTGTGAGCAGATACCAGGCTGACCCTGGAGAAATCCACTAGGCAGCAGTTAAGAACATTCTTAAGTACTTGAGAAGGACTAAGGATGTGTTCCTAGTTTATGGAGGTGAGGTTGAACTCAGTGTAAGGGGTTACACGGATGTGAGTTACCTTACTGACTGCGGTGACCCAGCATACCACTGCATGATGTAGTACACTATAGTCGTTGACATAACACCAATGAAACACCATTCACTAGTATTACATCCCTCAGAGTGGTACAACAGAAACACAGCAGGTCCAAGACATGACTATAGATGACAACTCGACTCTTTACAAAAGATCTAGAGAACACTCTAGGTTAAAGAGAGAGAAATAACTTCTTACAAAGAAGAACCAGAAATAATAACTCAAAACTATCTAGTAACTAAGGCTAGTATCTAAACTATTTGGCTTGCCATTGCTACTATTGCAATGCTCTATAGAACTAGGTTTTATGGATAGAGAATCTACTCCTATCTAAACCGACACTTTATCTTCGCTTCAGCGGATGTATACGTTGACTTCATTGACTTTATTGAAGAACTTGAGTTGTCGATGATGGTTTCTTGAGCAGAAATTGATGTTGACGTCGTCTTCAATGGCTTAGAATCTAGCAAGGATTAAGAAGGTACGGTTGAGTATGAGCGTCCTTAGCAAGTTCACTAAAAATAAGTGTATGATGCACTATCTCTACAGCCACAGACCATAGGTCATAGGCAATGCAGGTTTTCATAAACATTTCTTCAAAGGTTGCTTTTATTCTGAAAACTATGTCCGACAGCCTTCATGGGTTGACCAGAACCTTCATGGGGTTCCTTTCCTGCCGCGTTCATAGCTCCTTCCCGGAACAGGGAGTAACATGTCACAATTCTTACACTCTATAGAGGTGCGTTGCTTTACCCATGAGAGACCAACTCCTTGTTGCACAACCGGGCGATCTTTCCCGTCCACAATTCCTTGATGTGGGGACCAATAGGTGATCCAAGCCAATCGCTGCCCTCTCCACGACCCCATATGTCTGCACGATCCTCCGGGGCTGACTACACCTCTGTTAAGCCTCCAACTAGGGCAAGCTATAACCCTGGTGAGTTCCCGAAGACTCTATGAGTTGGTGATGCCCCTAACAAGCTCCCTAAAAGGTCCGACTATACCTCCGGTAGCCACTCATAAATAATCTAGATACCAAAATTGTGGGGCCTAAGGGTGCCCACTGATGGCTCAATGCACGGTGCCCAGAAAAATGCTTGATGGCAGTGTTGATGTAGAGCTCGTTGGGAACCCCAAGAGAAAGGTATGATGAGCACAGCAGCAAGTTTCCCTCAGTTATGAAACCAAGGTTTAATCGAACCAGTAGGAGCAAGGAAACACCCCAAAGGTGTTACTAGCTGAGCTTTGGCAGGGCGCACTACCGGTGCTAGTAGCAACGTGGAGACATGCACAACACAACCATAGAACTTTGTCCCCAACTTGCGATGAGGTTGTCAATCTCACCGTGTTTTGTGGAAAACAAAGGGTTAAACGTATCGAATGGAAAGAAGTAATAGTTTGCAGAAAGTAAACACAAAGCAGTAAAAGATTGTATATTGTATGTAAAGTAAAGGACCAGGATCCATAGTTCACTAGAGGTGGCTCTCCTTAAGATAAATAACATGCTGGGTGAACAAATTATAGCAGGGCAATTGACAAACACCGAGAAAGCAATACATGCATATACTAATCATCTTGACTCCTTTGAGACTTGATTAGGCATTACAACATAATACATAGACCGCCATCCAACTGCATCTATGACTAATAATCCACCTTCAGGTTATCATCCGAACCCCCTCCAGTATTAAGTTGCAAGCAACAGATTATTGCTTTACGAACTGCGTGTAAAGTAAACAATGCGATTGTTCTATGAACAAAGGATTGTTGTTTTCTCCCTAGTAGCAACAACACATCTAGTACCTTAGAGATTTCTGTCACTTCCCCAGATTACCAGAGGCATGAACCCACTATCGAACATAAATACTAACTCTTGGAGTTGCTAGCATCTACTTGGCCAAGATAGCTACTAACAACGGAAAGCATGCAAGATCTCAAATAACAAAGACATGATAGAATCAATAATCAATCTGAAATAGCATCTCAATATCCATCGGATCCCCGCAAACACAACACGTATGGATTACAAATAGATGATCTTGATCATGAATGGAGCTCACAAGATCTAAACATGAAAGCACAAAGGAGGAGAAACCAGCCATCTAGCTACTACATGGATCCGTAGTCCAAGGATGAACTACTCACGCATCACACCGGAGGCTTGCATGGTGATGAAGAAGGCCTCCATGGTGAATTCCCCTCTCCGGCAGGGTGCCGGGAAGAGCTTCAGATCCCTCCCGATCTAGGGATGGAGATGACGGCAGCTACAGACTCTTTCGTGGATTTTTGATCGGGTACTTAGGGTTTTCGTCCCGAGGGCATCTTATAGTTAGAAGGGGAGGCCGAGGGGGTGCCGGGAGCCACCACACCACCCCCTGGTGTGGGCCCAGCCTGGCTGCGTGGCCAGGTGGTGTGGCCGGCCTCTGGCCCTTCTCCGTCTCGTATTCTGGCACTTGATCACTTCCGGAAAAATAGGCACTTTGGCTTTTGTCCCGTCCAATTCCGAGAATATTCATTTTCTGACTTTCCTAGAACCAAAAACAGCAGAAAACAGGCAGCTGGCATTGTGGCTCTTGTTAATAGGTTAGTCCAAGAAATCATATAAAAAGTACTCCAAAGTTGGAACAAAACACAAGAAAGTGGATAAAACCAAGCATGGAACATCAAAAAATATAGATATATTTGCAATGTATCAACATCCCCAAGCTTAACTCCTGCTCGTCCTCGAGTAGGTAAGTGATAAAAACGAAGAATAATTTTTGAGGTGACATGCACCATCAAAGACTTGATCAAAGTATTTGCAAAACATTCAAAGCTGGGATCATAGTACTTCAATCATAACATGAAAGACAAAGTTCTAGCAATAAGCAAAGAAACTATGATGCAACATGAAAAGGCACAAACAAAAGATTCATGAATAACAATGCTTTGCAAGACGTTTGTTTGTTTCACATAAAGAAAACATGGCATAATAGTATTCAGCTTGTCCCGCAATAGAGTAGCAAATATAAATGCATAGGACACTTTCAAAGTTCAAAAGAGTGACTAGATACAATAGTTTAAAAAAAGCAATATCAAAGTATGCATCAATCAACTAGTCTTGGGACAATGCACATAGAACTAAGAATGGCCACTATGCTCTCAAAGTAAGTGCATAAAGACAGAAGGTGGAGACTCAATATAATGGTGGAAGAAAGGCCTTTGTAAAAGGAAGTAGGGATTCAAGTCTCATAAAGAGCTTCCAAAAATTATGGTACTTATAGCTTTCATCTCTCATTGCCCCTATCGTAAGCATCTTGAAGTGGTTAAGGTTAAAGTGACACAACTAAGAGGATATGCTTGACAAGTTATAAACCGAAATCTCATGCCCCTTACTTACGAAGACCGATCCTCATGCTACTCAACTTCAGTCATGAGTAAGCTCTTATCATTGTAAGTACATGTGTATCATTAAGAACCGCCAACGGGGTACCCCTTGCACATGATACGGGAGCTTTCCCATAATCAAAATGACAAGGCAAGCAGACAATGAGCATCTCAGCGATCTTTTTATTTGCTATTTGCATAGGTTTTTATTGAGGATGCTTCATGAGTGCTCATTATGGTGATGATGCAAGTTTCCACCATAATTAGGCATGGCTTAGGCTAGCGGCCTAGGTGTTTCTCTAACACACATACAGACTCCATGATCCTACAAGTTCCACTTTTTTTCACACCGCCGAGATCTGTAAGCAAAAGAACATGATATCAACGGAGTACAAAGTACAAGTGCAATGTTGAAAGCGTTCCCCATGGTACATGGTTCTGCTAATTTCAACTTATAAAGCGCAAGCATATACGCAACAAAGAAGGACCCAATGGTTCAAGTTTATTAGAGGCAAGTAAAGTAAAGTGTGCCATCAAGTTCGTGAGAGCTTTAATCACTAGTGTTCTCATAACAAGTTTAATTTGGAAGGTAAACAAAAGCATGAATATACTTGGAATAGCATAAGCTAGTAGGTAGGTATGGTGGACTCTTTGGAATAACTTGTTTTAGGGATTTGGATGCATGAGTGGAACTCATACTTTGTTGTGGAGGCTAGCAAAAGACTAGGAGCGACAAACTAAGAGAGGAATAATGGCCATAATCATGCAGAGCGACAAAACATCATTGATCAAAGCATAAAGTGATACTACAAGTTGAAAACTAAAGGATCATAAAGGCTATGGTGACTTGAGATAGTCATAACATGGTGTGAGCATGCGCTAAGTCAACCCAAATAAAGCATCAAAGGAGAATACCACTATATTATGCTTTAATATGCTAAAACAACGCATGATTCATCCAAGGCACATTAAGCAATCTCAATTGTTTATAACAAGTCATGCTACAGCAAAGAATACTAAGCATAAAGCCAAAACAATATCAAGCATGGCATGAGAAAGCATAGGCCACAGTAAAAAACAAGCTCTTTTTACCACATAAGCATGAACTTTCCTACTCTTTTCCAAACCAAACAAAAATATTTGCAAACCAATGTATGAAAGAGGGGGTCCAACCAATTTATTCAGAAAACTAATCAAACCAAAGCAAACGAAAACCAAAACGAAAACGAAAAAGAAGACGCTCCAAGAAAAACACAACTATGCATGAAACAATAAAAATGAAGCGTTTGGAAGAAACCTGGGATTTTTATTGATGAAGAAGGGGATGCCTTGGGCATCCCCAAGCTTTGACGCTTGTACTTCTTGGATATTTCTTGGAGTGACATGCGTGGCATCCCCAACCTTGAGCTTTAGTCCATCCTTCATCTCATTACTCATTCCTTCCATACACCTGAAATTTTTCCTTCATACAAAACTTCACACAATCTCATTAGCAACATTAGTGCACTTAAGATAAATAAGTCTTAAGGTTCAGTTGTAACATAAAATAAACTTCCATTAGAACACTAGCTACTGTAGCACTTCCCTCAAAAAGCTCAATTCCCCAAAAGAACTCAAGAAGGAACCAAAAAGAAGCAAATGCAGAAAATGGCAGAAATCTGTCAAAACAGACCAGCAGGTAAAGACGAATTTTTTCGAAGACCTTATGTTGCTCAAATAGAAAAGTGTTGAACTAACTAAAGTTAGATAACAACCTGGGGCAGAAGCACAAAACATTACAGCTCAATCCGACATACAGAGCTCTCTCACAAATGTTTACGGCAAAGCACACAAATCTGTTTCGGGACAGCAACTTTCCCAATCATTACTTCTCTCTCATTAGAGGTTACTCTTGGCACAAAAAGCAAATAAAAAGGATAAAGAGGTTATTACAGAGGTAATAACTTCCAAGACTCATCTAAAACTTTTGGGTTATCTCCCAATAAGTACTTTTCTTTAACGCCTTTAAGTTAGGCATAAGAAGCAAGAAAAAGAATCAAGTGTTCTCAAATGAAGAAGCATTAAGATCAATACCAGAAGTATTTTCAACAAGGCAGGGTATATCATCCAAGTAAGTTCTAGAGGATCCTCTCTCAATGCTCTTAGGTTCACTATTCTCATCAAAAGGGTTTGCAGGAACAATCCAAACAAGATTCTTTTCTATGGCATCATGTATTGCTACTAGTTTAAAGGGTATTGGTATCTTAGGTTCCTCCCCATTAGGTTCGGTTTTTTTCATCTTTTCTTGTGTACCAACAACATCTACACATGAGCCTAGCATATTGAAATGTTCAAAAACTTTTCTAGCTTCCTTGGCAATATCATAGAACTCCTTAAACAAAGTTTCTAGAATAAAATCCCTCTTTTCAGGGTCCTCAATTTCTTTAAGCTTAAGAAACATTACTTGCATTAAGGGGTTGAGGTTAACAAACCTAGCTTCTAACATGTGAATTAAAGAAGCTGCAGCAATCTCATAGTTTGGAGCAAGTTCTACAAGGGACCTATCCTCAGTATCTTCATGTGTACTAACATGATTAAAGAATTCTTCAATGTTATCTTTCCCAATTATAGAACCACTACCAATTGGAAGGTCTTTCAGGATGAATGTAGGGATCAACATGGTGAGCTAAGGGAGAGGTGACTACTAAAGGAGACTTAATTTTTGTGTGTTTTTGTATAAGAAAGCAAACTAGTAAAACCATTTTTTTTGTGTGTTTTTGATAAAGAAACAAGCAAACAAAGCAAAAAAAACTAAGCAAAACAAAAACAACAAAGTAAATAGATTGGTTATGAGGGACTCCCCTTGTGAAGATGTCCTTGAATCCCCGGCAATGGCCAAAAAATTGCTTGATGGCTCAATGCACGGCGCCCAGAAAAATGCTTGATGGCGGTGTTGATGTAGAGCTCGTTGGGAACCCCAAGAGGAAGGTATGATGAGCACAACAACAAGTTTCCCTCAACTATGAAACCAAGGTTAATCGAACCAGTAGGAGCAAGGATACACCCCAAAGGTGTTACTAGCTGAGCTTTGGCAGTGCGCACTACCGGTGCTAGTAGCAACGTGGATACCTGCACAACACAACCACAGAACTTTGTCCCCAACTTGCGATGAGGTTGTCAATCTCACCGTGTTTTGCGGAAAACAAAGGGTTAAACGTATCGAATGGAAAGAAGTAATAGTTTGCAGAAAGTAAACACAAAGTAGTAAAAGATCGTAGATTGTATGTAAAGTAAAGGACCGGGATCCATAGTTCACTAGAGGTGGCTCTCCTTAAGATAAATAACATGCTGGGTGAACAAATTACAGCGGGGCAATTGACAAACACCGAGAAATCAATACATGCATATACTAATCATCTTGACTCCTTTGAGACTTGATTGGGCATTACAACATAATACATAGACCGCCATCCAACTGCATCTATGACTAATAATCCACCTTCAGGTTATCATCCGAACCCCCTCCAGTATTAAGTTGCAAGCAACAGATTATTGCTTTACGATCTGCGTGTAAAGTAAACAATGCGATTGTTCTATGAACAAAGGATTGTTGTTTTCTCCCTAGTAGCAACAACACATCTAGTACCTTAGATATTTCTGTCACTTCCCTAGATTACCAGAGGCATGAACCCACTATCGAGCATAAATATTAACTCTTGGAGTTGCTAGCATCTACTTGGCCAAGATAGCTACTAACAACGGAAAGCATGCAAGATCTCAAATAACAAAGACATGATAGAATCAATAATCAATCTGAAATAGCATCTCAATATCCATCGGATCCCCGCAAACACAACATGCAGAATTACAAATAGATGATCTTGATCATGAACGGAGCTCACAAGATCTAAACATGAAAGCACAAAGGAGAAGAACCAGCCATCTAGCTACTACATGGATCTGTAGTCCAAGGATGAACTACTCACGCATCACACCGGAGGCTTGCATGGTGATGAAGAAGGCCTCCAGGGTGAATTCCCCTCTCCGGCAGGGTGCCGGGAAGAGCTTCAGATCCCTCCCGATCTAGGGATGGAGATGACGGTGGCTACAGACTCTGTCGTGGATTTTTGATTGGGTACTTAGGGTTTTCGTCCCGAGGGCAATATATAGGCGGAAGGAGAGGCCGAGGGGGTGCCTGGGCTGGCCACACCACCCCCTGGCGCGGGCCAGGCCTAGCCGCGTGGCCAGGTGGTGTGGCCGCTCTCTGGCCCTTCTCCGTCTCATATTCTGGCACTTGATCACTTCCGGAAAAATAGGCACTTTGGCTTTTGTCCCATCCAATTCCGAGAATATTCATTTTCTGACTTTCCTGGAACCAAAAACAGCAGAAAACAGGCAGTTGGCACTGTGGCTCTTGTTAATAGGTTAGTCCAAGAAATCATATGAAAAGTACTCCAAAGTTGGAACAAAACATAAGAAAGTGGATAAAACCAAGCATCGAACATCAAAAATTATAGATACATTTGCAATGTATCACCCACCCATATGTTGGATCTATAATAGGAATCCCAACGTCACGATAAGGTCATCTTGCCTCCATATGAAAGGAAGAAGATACAAGTGACTTCTCTGTCCCATTCCAAATCTCATGGTTAACATGTATTATACGGCGCTAGAATCACTGGCGACATTGGTTGTCAAGTCCTAGATATTATGTTCCTTTAGCACTAGAACTGTATCAGTAGATTATTACCATCAGGTAAATAATCCATAATCATAGTATTATAAAAATAATATTTTCTGACCTTTTTGGAATGCAGGTGAAGAGAACATTTGAGTTACAAGCATTTGATAGAAAATAATCAAAGGACATGAGCAAGTTGTGAACTTCCCTTTTGTGATTGCAAGATTATGCACTCACGGTCTTCAAGACAATAGAAGATCCAGATTCTGAAAGTAGCATCATTGGTCTGGTAAGGACTAATGTTTAAAGAAGCAGGATGCAATGATGCATAAGTAATGTAATGCAATTTTATAAACGCGAACCCCTTGAATAGTCGTATCTAATCTAGGTTTTGGAGTTTGTGATGAGTTCTTTGGAATGTGTTGCACTTTTATACCAGCTTTACACGTGTGCTTCTTATTAAGGCTTGTGAGTGTGTGTGTGAAACAATAAAGAAATACAATAAGTAATATGCTATACTAAAACATTCAAACGGTTATGGTTTCTAGAAGATTTCGTAAGCAAGGTTGTTAATCAGTTAGAGCTTTTAAGAAGTGTTTAAGGATTACTTTGAATGTTTCTTAAAGGAATAACTTTTGAGGAAAATATTCTTTATAATAGAACACTTAAACTTAAAGTCAATACTTTAAGGTTTCTTATTAGCTAAGATTATTAAATAGAAAATTATTACTGCATTAAGCAATCATATGATAGGTGGTGTTTTATTAAAGTTAGAGATGAATAGAATTACTTCTTACTATAAGAGTAACACTTATCTCTATAAACATGGAAATGGTACCATGTGTTTAATATTTATAGACTTTCCTTAGTCTTGAAAGTGGATTCCCAAACTTTTAAAAGAATTATTACTCGAATCTTGATGATTTTATAATTGATAAATAGTTTTGGAGAGTAAAACTTACTTAATTTCAAATGGTAGTTTAATAAGTACAACTTAAAATGATTAACCTTATGTTAGCTTCAATTAAACATTATTTGAACTTGTTAATACAATTTTAGACTCTAAACAATTAATGGTAAAATCAATAGTAATGGTTTATATACTTTTAATGAATTAAAATAAAAGAAAAGAGTTTAAATAAGATTTATTAAAGCTTTACCTTTTATTTTACTTAAAAGTAAGATTTGACATTTTTTGATATGTAAAATTTATTTTTGTGATCATTTTGGTATATTATAAATATTTTTGTGATTTTTAAATAATAAGTTATGGTTTTTATAAGTTTTACCATTAAATAAATGCTTAACAAATAACTAATATTAGTTAAATGATATAAAAATAATTGAAACAAGTTTATAAACTTTTATTTTGTTTTTCTATGATTTTTGATATATTATACATATATTTTTATGGATTTTAAATAATAAAAACCTTATTTAAGATTTATCCCAAATAGTTTATTTACTAATAGCAATTATTATACTATTTAAGTTGGAAGTTAAAATGTGATAATAGGTTTATAATATAGAGTTTATTTTTATAAGCATTTCGATATATTATATATATTTTTCTGAATTATAAAATAAAATATAAAAAAATCATAAGATTTAACCTTTTATTAAATTTCTGGAAATTATATTTATTTTTAAATCTATACTATTTTAACTATTTACTAACCTGGAATACTTTTTATACCGAGACTGTTTCTACCCCAAGTCACTGACCCGTGGGCCAGTGGCCACGTCGATAGCCATGCAGACAAAGACCAAGTCAAACAGAATTGGCAGGACTGGGTGACATGGGTGTGACGACACGATGACGTCAGCGCTGGCCGGAGCTCACTGTCGAGCATAGTTCAGTCGATCTGGACCTCGCGGGGCGAAACTAAGGGTGCTCGTGATAGAGCAGAGCAAGGCGAACTTGGGAGTGGTGTCGCCGCTCTATTTGGTCACCGGAGGTACTCCGGCGACCAGCCGCTGCAGTGGACGACGACGACAGACGACGTGGTGATGCTCTAGTGCGAAAAGAAGAGATTGAAGAGGTACTTGAGCACCGTTGACTCACCGGGATGCTGATGGGATGGTCGCCGAGACAAGGCAAAATTAGGTGATGCCGGAATCGATGATCATGGCGGTGACGGCTGGTGAACTCTCGAACTCGATTCCACACCACACGGAGCATGCCTGCTTACAGGGCCTATCGAAGACGGACAAGAAGACGATGATGGTTCCAGCAGTGGCTATGGCTAAGCGGGAGGTGGTCGGATATGGCCGGAACGATGAACTCCGACGAGCTAGGGTTTCGGTGTTCAACGGGAGAGAGAGAGATAGAGAACTCCAGAGAGCGAGAGAGAGGATAAGATTGGTATGGTGAGGTAGAGGACAACCCGGCGGTCTTATCTACATCTCCCAGGGGCGGCGGCAAGCATCACGGCGGTCCGATTTTGATGACGACGGTGAACGGCATCGCCGGTACACACGCAACTGCCTGTGTGCGTGAGGATGACGACGGCGACAATTTTGCAGAAAATCCCCTGGATGTTTTTTAGACTCAACCAGCGGTCCACCTCTGTCCCCACATGTCAGTCAGAGAGAGGAGATGACACGGGCTGGCGTTGGGCTGTTGTATGGCCAGTGAGCAGTAAATAGGCAGAGAAGAAATGGGCCTCGAGCCAGATTTGGTTTATTCAATATTTTTTCTGTTTTCATTTCTGTTTTAGAATACTTCTTTGAATTTAAATTTTTTTAGGGTTTCAAATACCCAATATTCATTAGGTCAACAAGGATTCTGCTTGGATTAACGGAACTAGTTTGTTTAACATTATTGTTTGGTATTTTCATTCATTTTTATTAAATAAATGATTATTTATTCTTAAGAATGTGAAGAGGAATTAGGGTTTTAGAGATTTGTTTCTTATAGTAAAATCTCATAGGAATGATTTGTATTACCACCAAATGAATATAGTATTAGTAGTTTAAGATGACTATTTAAATCTACAGAATCTTATTCCTATTTATTTTCATAAGAGATTTATCTAAATACATTATGAAGGATTAATCTTTGTGATTCATAATAGGATGATTTGGTTTTCATGATTCTCTATATTTGGTGATTTGTATCTCAGGGTTCTCTCTGATTGGTGATTTCCTCAAATCCAATTCTACTTGATTAGTTGAGTTTGAAATTACCACAGAACAGTTTCCTAATGTGATCTTGATGGTTCTATGAAATTTGATCCTTATTAGGGTTTATGTCAATCAAATGGACAATACTGTCTTCCATAATCACTCATCTGTTCTCTAATTATTTCTTGGAAGCTTTATTACCCAAGAGGTATTTTTAAATGGTTATCTAGGAATAGGAAATGGTTTCACTATCCATTTGATTCTAGGGTTTTGATTAATGAAGTAGATATGGGTCTTGTCATGGCTGCATGTATAGCTAGCTAAAGGTTTCTAAAGAATTCTTACCTCAATACTTCACTAAGCTTATCTTCGGATAAGGAATTCCTTCCTAAATATCCTCTAGATATCTCTCTTATCTGATTCACAAGGATCACATCTTCCTGAATAAGACATTCATCTGACTCCACCATATCCATCATCATATGATGACATGTCATGCCACACAAATAATACTCCAATCTTCTTACTACTAGTATATAACTACTCTTAGTTAACTACCATTGATGTACCTATCAATGTAGCTACTACTAACTCCATCTATTAACTTCCTTAACTTCATCTTGCAACTTCTTCCAAGGGTTACAAGACTACAATCCTCACTATACATAACAAAGGATATCGATCCTTTGAAATAGGTATAGTACTATTCCTATAATACCAGTTGTCCTTGTATTAACTTGGTTAAGCTACTATGCCTCCAACTACTCCTACAACTATGTTATATACTTTACTATACTCTAGCTTGACTTCTCATGATTAAGCTAGATGATTCATCTTACTAGGCTTTACCTAATTTGGTATACCCACAACTCTTCTTCACACCTAGTCATCTATTCTCAAGTGACTTGAGAATAATGACACCATCATTTTGACCATACAAAGCTTAGACTTCTAATCAGTTGATCAAGATCCATACCCCACTAAATAATAAACTTGTATTAATCTCTCTATAGACCTATCTTGTTAAGCAAGCTTACTCTAAGTCTATATCCGCTTGTCCTAACAAGATTGTTATCTAATGTACTAATACCACTAGTTTTCTCATAGCTCCATAATTACTATCTAAACTCTTGGATTTAAACACTTCTTCTTGTTAACTCAGGAGTGAGTTAACTCCTCCAACATCAAGTGGTTTAATCTCAACTAAGGATCACATTCCTTTGATGATGGTATACTCAACTATATCTAATTCTTCCTTCAGATCAATTTACTTAAGGTATTTGGAAGGTCAACACAATAGGTCAAAGGCTATGAGTCAATAAGTTCCAGGTCAAGAATTAATCACTTAATAGTGATGATCCATTGACACTAGGACTTGGTCAAATAGGAATGTCACCTCTTAATATCATATTAAGAGTATATGTTGAATGGCCTTGGCTTGACTTTCCTTTCTACTCTATTTATAATAAGAGTAAATGTTTAAGAACTACCATGGTACCTATAATAAGAGTAACTATGGCAAACAAGTGTTTCAAGATTTAATTATAGAGTTACTTTACTTAAGTTATGTACTTAACTTACTATTCAAGGTTTGTGATAAATAATACCGTGATATCATCTTTAGAACACTAAATATTCATCCTTGAGTTGTGGTATGGAATACCATGTAATGATCTCTATAAGATCAAGTACTCCTTATTAAGTAGTGTGTTATAACTTAGTTTTATTACATTTGATCTTCCCTTGGATCAAATTATATTACCCAAAGATAAAGTTTTAACAAGGTCATGTTGAAACTTATCGCAGTTAAATTGATGATCTACTTCAGTTTCACCAAGTTAAGAGAAGCTTCAATCTATTTGACAAGTTTTATTTAAAAGCGCGAAAATTCTCTGGATTTTCTATGCATGAATACAATGCAAACACCTGTGTTTAGCTTATTTCTAAGTTCTAATGCTGGGATGTTACACTGACTCAAATGATTCTCGTTCGCAATCTGGATATGTGTTCGCAATGAACGGAAGGGCTGCGAGCTGGAAGAGTTCCAAGCAAGAGACTGTGTCTGCATCTACAACAGAGGCTGAGTATATTGTTGCCTCGGAGGCAGCAAAGGAAGCTATTTGGATTAGGAATTTCCTGATTGATCTTGGTGTGGTTCAGGGCTCGTCCAATCCGTTAGACGTGTATTGTGATAACAATGGTGCTATTGCACAAGCCAAGGAACCTAGACAACACCAGAAGAACAAGCATATACTCATGCGATACCACCTGATTCGCCAATTCGTGGATCAAGGTGATATCAAGCTATGCAAGGTACATACGGATGCAAACGTTGTAGATCCGTTGATAAAGCCACTTCCGCGGCCTAAGCATGAGGCGCACATAAGAGACATGGGCATTAGATGCCTAGACATATGATGTCGGGATGATTGACTCTAGTGCAAATGGGAGACTATTGGGAATATGCCCTAGAGGCAATCATGGTTGATGATATTTCCCAAAGTATTCATAAAGTAAAGTTGTCCTTGTATGAACATCAGATATGTATCATTGAATATGTGATTCGGTTGTGGAACTATATATTCATGATTTTCATACTAGATTGTCCTTGGTCATTGAGGTTGTGTTGGACACACAACTTAGACCAATGTGCAGGTCGGCTGATGACACGGTTCCACTTGTCATGGGCATGGTGATGCTATTCCGAATTACACTGATTCGGCTAAAGAGTTTAGCGAGTCAGACTAACTCACAGTTGAGATGCAACGAGCATGTTGTCATTTGCAGTCTCAATCAATGGAATCCTTTGACATGAGGTGATTGCATGATCCAAGTTGTGGATCGCTAACTTAGGTTCTATCAAATGGTGTACCGTAAATGGGTAGTTATAAAGGTAGAGTTTGGGTTGGTTGTGAAGCAAGCTATGTGACGTGGATTACCAAGATGGGATTTGCCCCTCCGTATTGGAGAGATATTCTCTGGGCCCTCTCGTGTGATATGATTCGGAAGCATGGCCATGCGCTACTCAGTTAAGTGTTAACTGAGGAGTCGGACTAAGAGTTAGTCCAGTGAATCACATATCAATGTACAATAAGAGAGTTAAGCGATTAAAGGGATAGCAACTACTCGCCTATAGCTTAACAGATACATCGTGTGGCAAACGGACTTGGACGAAAGTCACATTGAAGGTTCGTCTTCTTACTTTACGACACCTAGGAGTTGTCACGTCTTCCTAGAGGCCGCTACCATCTATCGACTTGAGACCGAGTGTTCATGGGAGTGAGTTGGACTCAAAGCCATGACGGGATACTTGGAGGAGTAGCTCATGTCGTGTCCAGGTGTACGTGAACCTACAGGGTTACACACTTAAGGGTAAGGAGCCCATGTGGGTTAGATCCATGTGGAGATTGGAATACGGCCTAGATGGGCCTCAAGTGTTGAGCCCAACTAGGAGTGTATCTATAATAACTAAATAGGTGATCCCCACTAAGGTATTTCTCTAGACATGCAAGGCATCCACATCAGCATTCTGCCACATTAGGAAAGAACTATCTCTTAAGTTGCATGCATCCGATTCCACATCAGCAATCTGCCGTGTTAGGAAAGAACTGTGTGTTAAGTTGCATGCATCCAAAAATTGTCTTCAATTATGTTATGTGCTCACTTATTTCCCTGCCTGGCGACTCGATTCCTCTTCCTTCCAGATGCGACTTCTCCATTCTCCTTCACTTTGTAACTGATGAAATCAATGCTGCCCACTCTGCACAAACCTCCTTTTCTTTATTAGTGATCGCCATGTCCTCCATTGTATTGGCCTCTCTCTATCGGCTTCACTACACTTTGCATCCCGCCCATTTTCCCCATCCCGCCTCGACCTTTCTCCGATTCCATGGACCGCCGGTGCCCTTTGATGTCTCCATACATGGTGGTCGGTTTGCATCAGTATGCAGTAATCATGCAGAAAAATAATCGCGAGTTGTACTGCAGAACGTAGGCAGGGGCAAAACGCTCTCTAGCGTGACTATCCTTTTGATGATTGTCTCGCCTATTGATTCGTGTGTGCCGTGCAGTAGATGTGAGCTCGCCTAGATTTCCTAGAATGTCCACGGCGGTAATTCCACCGCCTGCACAGGTGAGCTTGCTCTGCCTGTTTTGGTATTATTTTTATTAGAATCAAATCGATGCATGTGGTTTGTTATGCTTTGGTTGTCCTTTGTTGCGGCTGATATTCAATATGGTTAGATTGCAGGACCCAGGACAGGCAAGAGGTGTAGCTGCCAGTCAGTTTCATTGCTTCAATTCAACAAATACACTTTTTTCATGTGTATAGCTAGCCTCCAATGGCGCTTCCTCTCCCTATCCCACTAACCCATGCAACCCAAATCCCAAGATCTAAATTTCTATATCACATTCAAAAGCTAATATTCTGTACTATTCCTTTGTGAGCAGGGTGAAAAAGATGTGCACGTAACAGTAGCATGTAAGACATCGTATGTTACATTCTTGAACTTCAACCTCCCTTTCTAGAACTTTTACTTTCTTCATCAAATAATATAGTACAAATAATATTTAGTAATGGAAGATACGCTATAAATACTAGCTAACAGATAATGATCTAAATGTGTGTTCACTTTTTAGCAGCTTAACCATGTCCTCCACCAAATTCATCTTTAGGTTTATAATGCTCAAATGGTCAAGTTGTTACAATATTTGTATTTTCTTCTTGGTAAACACTAATATTGGTCAGAAGACAATTGATCAGTTCATAAATTTATTCATCGATTTCCCAGCACCCGGTCCATTCTATGAATCCCCTTTTTTGAAGATTACATATTGTGTGGTAGGTTCTTCGGCTAATGGACAATTTCATTGGTATTGACTATAAGTGTTCACTTCGCATCCACCCATTATGCAAAATTAATTTATTGGATCTGAAAATAGAGATAAACTCTTATTTGTGCAAGATTGTTAAAATATCCCTTGGTCATCCCATTGAGTCAGTGCATATGTTATGTATGAGCTAAAAATATACATAGTGTGTATTTTCTTAGGGAGCCTTGGGTTGGAAGTACACAGTGGTTACATTAGTGCCAAACTTCCAAATCTATGTATGATTGTCCTCCTATTAGCTCTGATGCATCCAACAAGAGATAATTTACTCCTTTGGACAAAGGAAATAACACACCAATCATTTTCTTTCTTTTTTAATGTATTAAGTATGTATGCACCACAAAGATAACAAAATCAAATGGATATCCGATGTTATCTTATTCACAAAATAATTATGCATGTTAAATGTTAGCGGTGATTGTTATATTCTTAGATGGACTTTTATACAAGTTTTAGTTAAAATAGATAATACAATTGTTTTCTTCGAGCATTGACAAATTTGATTTTTCTTAATCAAATTTTCCGCAGCAACGCGTGGGGTATCATCTAGTATAAGTGGAGTGACAAGGGATAGTCCCTAACCTAGCCGTCACTTTCTCCACTTCCATTTCGGGCTAGACAGGATCTGGCAATCCTCTGTCCGAAGCTCCTTCCTGTATGTGTGGATACCGGTAGAGGCGTTGCACGTGCGACGCTAGAGACGGGGAAGCTCGTGGGGATCTGGCGAAGGAGTTCGTGGGATCCGGTGTAGCTGTTCGTGAGATTCGGAGGGTTATCCGTGGGATTGTTCGGCACTGCTTCGACCTGCAACATCAACTTCCGCATTTGCGCGTCTAGCGGTAATCTCGTGGCCTATTACCTAAGCTGGATCTTGGGTGTACTGCATAGGGAAAAGGTTTTGTTTATCTCTACGTGGCCCAACACAAAGCTGTCACGGGAGATAGTGATTAAACATGATATCACGGTCGAAGGATTAAGTCACTATGCTTTGCTAGATATCGCAGCATTGAGCTTTATGACTTGATCACATTGCAATTATATGGTCGGGTGCATCCATCACTTCATTAAGTGACCTTGTTGTGAGGTGACTGTTTATTTCAAGTCCATGATCGGGAAACCTCGATCATCATTTGCCCTACGAACTAGTACTAGAGGATACTAGGGATTTGGTTGTTTGTATACCACACATGTATTAATATTTCCGCTTAATATAGTTATAGCATGATACACAATTATTATGAACATTTAGAGATACAACAATAAAAAAATTATTTACTAGCATCTAGGGCATATCTCCTTTAACTTCATCATAGATCCACTCAAAGTTTAGCAACGCTCAGCCCCTAGACACGGACGGTTACTCTTGCGGTTTTAACCGCGTCTTGAAACTAACATAACTACTTTAAAAAAGTCAAAAAGGAAAACCTTCGCGTTATATCATTTTATATGCCACAAAAAAATAAAAAACTTGAAATATCATGAATATCTTGGAAAAGTGTTCTTATAAATGAGCTATCATGTACGAAGTTAAAGCACAAACGACCAATGTTATGGCTAAAATCGTAGAATAGTTTATGACTATGTGCCCATATTGTCCACACATGTGCATCTTGGAATGTCAAACAATGTTGCTGGAGAAAGTTTTCATTTTTTCACACGAAAAGGTTATTTTCGAATTTTCAAGTGCAAAAAACAGGGTGTTTTGTGAACCAACCACCAAATGAAAGTTTCAAAATGCTACCATACCATTTAAAAAAATTACTAGACCACATTCCATGGACAATCTTCCAATTGGGGTATCTTAAACCTTTCCGTACACCCCTCGTGAAAAGAACAAATTCCTGCCAAATCGGTAGGAAGTGGGTTAGACTTGAACTATAGATACATGATTTAATGCTCATGATTTTTTGAAAAATAATTTTTACGTATACAATATGCTTTTTCATCATAGATCCACTAAAACTTTAGCAAGACTCATCCCCTAGAGGAGGATGATCACTGTCGTTGTTTTAACCGCGTCTTGAAAACGACATAACTACTTTAAAAAATCGAAAAAAGCAAAACCTTCGCGTTGTGTCATTTTACATAACATAGTATCCATGAAAAATAAAAAAATTGAAATATCATGAATATCTTGGAAAAGTGTTCTCATAAATGAGCTATCATGTACGAAGTTTCATGACTTACAGGCTAAACGACCAATGTTATGGCCAAAATCCTGGCATAGTTTGTGATAATATGCCCATATCATACACACATATGTATCTTGGAATAGCTAACAATGTTGTTGGATGAAAGTTTTCATTTTCGTCGCATAAAAAAACTATTTTCTATTTTTCAAGTGCCAAAAAACTGGGTAGTTTGTGAACCAACCACCAAATGAATGTTTCAAAATTCCACCACCCTATTTTTTGAAAATACTAGACCACATTTCATGGACAATGACCCAACTAGGGTATCTTAAACCTTTCCATCCACCCCTGTGAAAAAGATAAATTCCTACCGAATCGGTAGGAAGTGAGTCAGATTTGAACTACATGTACATGATTTAATGCTCATGATTTTTTTGAATAAAACATTTTTAGGTTCAAAATATGATATTTCATCATAGATCCACCGAAAGTTTAGTAAGGATCAGCCCCTAGATGAGGACGACCGCTCCCACCGTTTTGGTCGCATGTTGAAATCGACATAACTCATTCAAAAAATGAAAAATCTTTGCATTGCATTGATGACCCACAAGTATAGGGGGTGTATCGCAGTATTTTAGAGGGAAGTGAAACCCAATTTATTAATTCGACACAAGGGGAGGCAAAGAATATTTATAAGCCTTAACAACTGAGTTGTCAATTCAGCTGCACCTGAAAACAATCTTGCTCACAACAGTTTATCAGTAGCAACAGTATTGTAGTAGCAATAGTAAAGTAACAGCAGATACATAATCTCCGGATCTGACAGTTTCAGGTCCGTGTGTATTTGCATATCTTTGCGTCTCTACGCATCACTCATTCTCAAATGAGATGGCATTGTATAAATTTGGTCCTTTGGTGAGACCTTTAGTTTGTTCAGGTTAGAATATGTTGATATTATTGTCACACAATATATCTTCATAGTATTAGCCCACTTTGAACCACACCTAGTTTGATAACAAACTACTTAACACAAATGCCCTCCTTTGCTGCTACTATAGCAGTTATATACTTAGACTTTTGTTGTAGTATCCGTCACAATGTCTCAACTTTGGAACTCATCCAAATCCATCATGGAACATCCTTTCCATTACATTGTTCCACCCATAGTCTAAATTGAGATAAATTTAATTTGTATCTTATGACAAAACTAGTATTAATGTAACACTTTACAATGAACTACCTTTAACTATTTGTCACTTATACATGATATATTCTTAGTTCTTCCAAAGCTCATAAGAATATCTTTACTATCGTCCAATGATCATCTTATGAATCATTCTGGTATGTGCTCATAACTTTCATAGCATAGGACATATCTGGATATATACATATCACGGTATAATCGATCAAAATATTCATGTGATTTTACTCACCAAGTGTCGAAACACTTGAATCTTGATACAATCATTTCCATGCAGCAAGAACCTTTCTTGTTGTTTCCATATTGAACCTTTTCAATATCTCATATATGTATGTCTAGCATAACCATATTAGCGCCTCAATCTATCCATATAGAAATTGATGCCAATTGCCCAAGTCTTTCATCGAAATCTTATTTTAATGAAATTCTTAACTTGTGTCAATACAAGGTACATCATTTCCAATCAACAATATGTTATCTACATAATGTATTAGAAATATATCTCAGTGCTCCCACCTAATTTCTTGCAAATGCAAGCATCATCATCATCTCCGATGAATTTAAACTCTTTTAACAGTTTCATCATGGTGAAGATTCCAACTCCGCTATGCTTACTTCAACTATTGAAGTTTGCATGCCCTTTTAGCACCCTTTGAATTAACAAAACCCTTCGGACCGTGTCTTGTACACGTCCTAGGTAACCATTCTATCAGAAGAACATTGTTTTTTTGTTCAACTACCATACATCAAATTATATGTAGTGGTTGCTACATTAATCCGTCAAGACTAAATATCGCTATGAAAGATCAAATCTTGTCATAGTCAACTCCTTGAACATCGACATGTCGACTATTTCATAGATGTTAAACATCCATGTCTATTTCTTTATAGATCCAAACACGACCGATAGGCTTTACGCCTTTTCAGAGGGTCTTCCAAGTTCAGAAACTTGATTCTCGTGTATGGATACTATCACGGATTCTATGACTTCTAGTCATTTTATGGAGTCAGGGCCCATCATCGCTTCTTTGCATGTAGTCGGTTCATCATTGTCAAAACAATAACGACTTGTTTATCAAATATCACTATTTGATTCTTACCGACGCACACGGTTCAATAGGAACTCTAATCTCCGAGATCACACCCTTTGTAATCACGGGATCCATGAGCATTGTGGCCGCCACCGGGACACTTTCCGGTGCTTCGCTACTTAGCACATATAGCTAAGGTTCAACAACCTTATCAAAGTTCTATTGTCCTCCCACTTAACCCTTCACGAAAAATTCCTTCTCAAGAAACTTGACGTTCCAAGTAACAAACTCTTTTGTCCTCGGTGTTATGGAGAAATTCCCAACAAATTCTTTGGGATAACCTACAAAGACGTGCTTATTCGACTTTGGTTGTAAACATTTTACTTATGCATAGCATACCAAAATTTAAGAAAAGACAATTCGGGTTTTACCCCAAACCATAACTCATATGGTGTCATTTCAACGGATCATGATGGTGCTCTTTTTAGTGTAAAAGCGGTAGTCTCTAAAGCTTCAATCCTTAAAACATAATGGCAGTTTTATAAATGACACCTTTGATCTTACCATGTCAAACATGGTTTGATTTCATCTCTCGAATATGCCATACTCCTATGGTTTATCGAGAAAACACAAATCCTGGAACAATTCCTCAAATCTTAGGTGTTTTGCTAAACCTATAACTCAAATATCTTCCTTTATGATCAAATCATAAACTCTTTTATTTTCTTGTTACAATGGTTTTCGACTTCATCTTGAAAGTCTTTGAACAATTTTCAAATGTTTCATACTTCTTCCTTATTAAGTAAATATACAGATATATTCACTTAAATTTCTGGAGAAAGCATATGAAGCAAAAGGATCCATCGCATATGGCTACACATAATGGACTATATACATCAACATGCATAATATCCAATAAGTTAGTCATTCGTTCCTCTTTGGCCTATGAACGGAGTTTCAATTATCTCGAGGAAAGTTTCACCAGCGTCAATTGATAAAAATCAAATGACTCCAAAAATCCATCAACATGGAGTTTCTTCATGTTTACTTTCCAATATAATTCAAACAGCGATGCCACTTCATAAGTGATCTTCCAATCATTTGTCTTACGACATTTTAGCAATAATGTTTATGGATGTGATTTCTCCAACTAGACTTGTAAAAGTTCATCCATCCTTTATGGAATACAGTAATTATTTGAACAACCATTGTTCTCGTAATATCGTAACAAAATAACAATTATTAAAATAGATCTTGAAGGCTAGGTTTGACGACAACGAAAAACACAATAACACTTTATTTGTTTTTGATGAACATCATCACTTATTCTCTTGCTAGTTACTTAGGCCATTGTAGTTCATGAATTGCGTTGTCCTGTATGACACTTCATACCAACCAATTCGGTATCCAATACCGGTATCCAATACCTAAGAACCACATTGTTTAAGAAGCAAGGAATACAACCATAACATGTGTATCTTCTATATACCTAAGCTGGACATTTCCAACTTTTTCTTTTCTGCATCATATTTTATAGATTCTCTTTCAGCAATTCATTTTCCTTTAAAAAGAATCTATCAACATCAATAGTGGTGTCATTCACATGACACATAGTACAAAGCTTGTATATAGTCAAATACTAATACCTTTGGACTTACACTTTGAAGTTGATCACCATCATCAAATGTTTGGTATTCTTTCAAAAATCCATTCTTTAGTAATCTATTAGTGTAGTAAACATTTTACTTACATCTTCTATTCATCCTTATCATGACAACTTTCATGATCAAGCTACTATAGCCTGTAAGGAAGAATTACGAGTATAATGTTAGTTCCCGAAACCTTTTGGGAGATTCGGATGCCTAGCATCTCCATCCTTCACAAATTCTCATACAATATGAGAACATGTATTTTGCTAAATTATACTCTATCATAATGCAACCAAAAACATTGTTTCAGATATCACAATATCTTTCACACATGATGGTTTCTGAAACAATTTCCAGCTCCTATATAATCTTGATATTAAAACAACTTTTGAATATCAATAATCATGGAGGCAAACATGATACTTTAGATACTAACATTGGAATTCTCACTCTTGATTTAATACTACTTATTAAACTTCATGGAGTAAATAGAGTTTGCTGAAAGTTTGCAATAGGACTTCTAAACTTTAAATTGACATTCAAAACAATACGATACCAGTTCGTAAAGTAAATATCCAGAATTCTATAGTTCTATTATCTCAATTAAAACTAAGCATAAGGTAGTGAACAGACGCCAATGACTACAAAAAATTATGCAAATTCACTTTGAGTTAGTTTATGACAAATTTGGTTCGACTAATCCAAAATAGAAATGAACTCCCACTCAAAAATGACATCCCTCGTGCCCTTTTGGTGATTACATGAACCAAATCCACTACACCAAGTCCAATCATCACGTGAGTTGATGTAGCTTCAAAGGCGAGTATCTATATGGGCATGATATCAACTATATGAATTATGCTTAACCTTTTGGTCCGTGTTCCGATGCCATGTCTGTACATGCTAGGCTCGCCAAGTAAGAACCTTAGTATTCGCGTGTGTAAAACTGTCTTACACCCGTTCCAATGAAAGCGTAGATTCGAGTACACCTGATCATCACGTGATGTCTCGAAACACGATCCACAGAATAGTGCATACTTAAGGAAGAACACATTTTTATCTTGATATCTAAATGAGGGATCATCTTACAATTCTACAAAAAGCGCCAAACTAGCAGTATAAGATGCTAACATCTAATGTGTAAAGTGAGATGATATGGTCCATGCATTTAATCTCTATCATTTGCATCGTGGTATGATCTCTATAATTTCTTTGTGTGTAAGGCCAAGGTCTATGGAACTTACACTTTGAATGTGTTGTAAGAGTATCTATCATACATCTACTTACAAAAATACCATATCAATACACTAGCCCAGCAACGATCTAAACTAGGCGCCTCTAATTTATCAATTGCAAGTTTTACGTGGCTTAGGGCTTTCAGAGATAGAACCGTTCTTACCTACGAACATGAACCACAACGAGGATAACCAAGTTATTAGCAACTTGTTGTAAATCACATATTGACTATAATAGAAGAGACAGACACCCGCCAGCCACTTATGCAAAACTAGTTGCATGTCAGTCGTGGAACCGGTCTCATGTACAATGACATGTAAGGTTGGTCTAGGCCGCTTCATCCCACTATGCCACTAATATCCAAAATCCATAGAAGATGCAATAACATCATCATCATCGCCCACTTATAAACATATGTGTACTATCCGTGCAAAGCACCTACGCATAGATCAGGCTCTAATACCACTGTTGGGTTCGCAGCATAGAAAACAAAAAAATTCCTACGATGAGAACTATACGCCAAGATCTATCTACTAGGTACAGAGCAACGGGTGGACATAAATCCATCGAGAACTTATCCTCAAAGACAATGAGTTTTGTTAACAAGTAGGAACTCATTGTTAATGTAGTCGTACACTTGCCGATCTCAAGATCGAGTGGAAGTCCGAGCGCCGCAACTCAGCAGTGCATCCATACTCGCACACACGTTCAAGCCACCGGACAACCACCACCTCCTCGCTACAGCGATCCAGCGGAAGCAGCAACTCCTTCCAGACGAAATGCCACCGGAAACATGTATCTCGCTAATCCGATACCATGGGGGAATAATTCTAGAGGGGGAGAGAGATCCTTCACAAGGAGGTGTGAGGAAGAAGGACGAAGAGGGTGGCCTTTTATAGGAGCAGGGGGTGCCCCTCCCCATGGCCGGCGTCTCAAGGGGGTGCCCCTTCACCTCCTCCATTCATGTGGTGGTAACCCCTCCACATTAAAATGCCTCTTCATATTCCCTTTTAAAGTCCCCACTTTAAATGCATTAAAATTCTCTAAGTTTAATGCTCTCTCATTTAATAAACTCTTTTATTAAATTTATTCAGAATTTTGTTAATTACTTTAATTAACAAACATTCACATATAACCCCTTCCAATATTTCAATATCACATGCAGAACCACTTTCTGCAATTTCACCCGAAACAATTCCGGTTTCTGTTGAAACAATTCCTGCGCTTTGCAATTCTTTCGTCTGAAACATATGTGCTCCAAAATGGTGTCCGGTAACTCTTAAGTGTGTCACCCTACGGTTCGCGAATAATGTAGACATGATTGGGACTCCTCTCAGATCAATAATCAGAAGCGGGACCTGGAGATCCATACTGACTCCTGCATATTCAACGATGACTTCTGTGATCGTGAGAACCTTTAACGCTAGTAATTTAATCCCTTTGTCTCATGATATAATACATGTACGAGATTCGATCATCGGTATCAAAATACCTAGTTTGATCTCATTACCGACATGCACTCTTTTCTCGTTCCCGTGATATAACATTCTAGTGATCACATCACTTGCTTGCAAGCTATCTTAATGTGATATCACCGAGAGGGCCCAGAGTATATCTATCCGTCATCGGGATTGACAAATTCCACTCTTGATCCATGAGCCTTAACATAACACCTTCGTAGCACTGAACCCATCTTTATAGTCATCCTGTTATGGTGTGACGTTTGATGTTATCAAGATACTCTTCAGGTGTTAGCAATTAACATGATCTCATGGTCTAAGGATAAAGATTACTTCGTATGATGTTATAGCAATATAAACATAATGACTTGATCCTAATCCTATACTTCGGATGAATGTTCATCACATCATTTGACAAATGTTGTGACCTTGTTATTAACAACATCCAATGTCCATGATCAGGAAACCTTGATCATCTTGTTAATCAACAAGCTAGTCTATAAGAGAGGCATAACTAGGAACCCTTTTTGTTTATTAAACACACATGTATTGACGTTTCCGATCAATACAATTATAGCATGCAAAATAAACATTTATCATAAACATGGAATAAGATAATAACCACTTTATTATTGCCTCTCGGGCATATTCCCTTCAGGCCAGACCACCCCCTGGCGTGGCCAGGTGGTGTGGTCGGGCCCCAGCCCCTCTCCGTCTCGTATTATGGCTCCTGGTGTCCCTCGGTGAAAAACTGACTTTGGCTTTTGTCCCATCCAATTCCGAGAATATTCATTTTCTGACTTTCCTGGAACCAAAAACAGCAGAAAATAGGCAGCTCGCACTATGGCTCTTGTTAATAGGTTAGTCCAAGAAATCATATGAAAAGTACTCCAAAGTGTGGAAAAAAATAAGAAAGTAGCTAAAACCAAGCATGGAACATCAAAAATTATGGATATGTTTGCAACGTATCAACATCCCCAAGCTTAACTCCTACTCGTCCTCGAGTAGGTAAGTGATAAAAAGAAAGAATAATTTTTGAGGTGACATGCACCATCATAATCTTGATCAAAGTATTCGTAAAACATTCATAGCTGGGATCATAATACTTCAACATAACATGAAAGATAAAGTTCTAACAATAAGACAAAGCAACTATGTTGCAACATGAAAAGGCACAAACAAAAGATTCATGAATAACAATGCTTTGCAAGACGTTTGTTTGTTTCACATAAAGAAAACATAGCATAGTGGCATTCAGCTTGTCCCTCGTAGAGTAGCAAACATAAATACATAAGACACCTTCAAAGTTCATAAGAGTGACTAGATACAAATAGTTTAAAACAAGCAATATCAAAGCTATGCATCAATCAACAAGTCTTGGGACAATGCACATAGAACTAAGAATGGCCACTATGCTCTCAAAGTAGGTGCATAAAGATAGAAGGTGGAGACTCAATATATATAGTGGAAGAAAGGCCTTCATAGAAGGAAGTAGGGATTCAAGTCTCATAAAGAGCTTCCAAAAATTATGGTACTTAATAGCTTTCAGCTCTCATTTCCCCTATCATAAGCATCTTGAAGTGATTAAGGTTAAAGTGAACAAACTATGGTGTACATGCTTGACGAAGTATAAGTTAGAAATATCATGTCCCTTGACTACGAGGGCCGCTCCTCATGCTACTCAAGTTTAGTCACTGGTAAGTTCTTGTCATCGTAAGTACATGTGTATCATAGAGAACCGCCAACGGGGTACCCCTTGCCCGATGATACGGAAGAATCCCCATACCAAAATGACAAGGCAAGCAGACAACGAGCATCTCAGCAATCTTCTTATTTACCATGGGAATATGGTGCTTTTTTCTCTCTTTCCTCTTTTCATAATCTCTTTCTTTTTTTCTCTTTTTTCTCAATATAGGACTCTTTTTTTATAAGAAGAATGCTTCATAGACAGCTCATTATGGTTACGCTGCAGGTTTCCACCATGTCAGCATGGATTAGACCAGCGGCCCGGGCATTTCTCTAACACATATACATAACTCCATGGACTTACAAGCTCCCCTTTCATTTCACACCGACGACATCCATAGACAAAAGAGCATGATATCAACTAGGTACAAAGTACCCGTGCAATGTTGAAAGCGTTCCCAATGACAGCATGGTTCTGCTAATCCCCAACAAATAAGTGCAAGCATATACAACATAGACAACACAATGGTTCAAGTTTATTAAGGGCAAGAAAATTAAAGTGTGCCATCAAGTTTGTGAGAGCTTTAATCACTAGTTTTCTCATAACAAGTTTAATTTGGAAGGTAGATAAAAACATGCATATACTTGGAATAGCATATGCTAATAGGTAGGTATGGTGGACTCTTTGGAATAACTTGGTTTAGGGAGTTGAATGCATGAGTGGAACTCATACTTGGTTGTGGAGGCTAGCAAAAGACTGGGAGCGACAAACTAAGGGAGCAGTAATGGCCATAATCATGCAAAGTGACAAAACATCATTGATCAAAGCATAAAGTGATACTACAAGTTGAAAATTAAAGGATCATAAAGGCTTATGGTGACTTGAGATAGTCATAACATGGTGTGAGCATGCGCCAAGTCAACCCAAATAAAGCATCAAAGGAGAATACCACTATACTTATGCTTTAATATGCTAAAACAACGCATGATTCATCCAAGGCACATTAAGCAATCTCAATTGTTTATAACAAGTCATGCTACAGCAAATAATACTAAGCCTAAAGCCAAAACAATATCAAGCATGGCATGACAAAGCATAGGCCACAGTCAAAAACAAGCTCTTTTTACCACTTAAGCATGAACTTTCCTACTCTTTTCCAAACCAAACCAAACTATTTGAAAACCAATGTATGAAAGAGGGGGTCCAACCAATTTATTCAGAAAACTAAGAAAACCAAGCAAACAAAAAACCAAAACGAAAACGAAAAAGAAGATGCTCCAAGAACAACACAACTGTGCATGAAACAATAAAAATAAAGTGTTTGGAAGAAACCTGGGATTTTTATTGATGAAGAAGGGGATGCCTTGGGCATCCCCAAGCTTTGACGCTTGTACTTCTTGGATATTTCTTGGGGTGACACGCCTGGCATCCCCAAGCTTGAGCTTTAGGCCATCCTTCATCTCATTACTCGTTCCTTCCATACACCTGAAATTTTTCCTTTATACAAAACTTCACACAATCTTTATTAGCAACATTAGTGCACTCAAGATAATAGGTTTTTAGGTTCAGTTTAAACACCAATAAAACTTCCAATAAAACACAAGCTACTGTAGCACTTCCCTCAAAAATCTCAATTACCCAAAAGAACTCAAAAAGGAACCAACCAGAAGCAAATGCAAATAATGGCAGAAATCAGTCAAAACAAACCAGCAAGTAAAGACGAATTTTTTCGAAGACCTTCTGTTGCTCAAATCGAAAAGTGTTGAACTAATTAAAGTTAGATAACAACCTGGGGAAGAAGCACAAAACTTCACGCCTCAAAAGGACATACAGATATTTGACACGAATTTTTACGGTGAAGCACAGAAATCTGTTTCGGGACAGCAACTTTCCCAATCATTACTTCTCTCTCATTAGAGGTTACTCTTGGCACAAAAAGCAAATAAAAAGGATAAAGAGCGGTTATTACAGAGGCAATAACTTCCAAAACTCATCTAAAACTTTTCGGTTATCTCTCAATAAGTACTTTTCTTTAACGCCTTTAAGTTAGGCATGATAGTTTGAGAGGATTCTCACATAAGAAATATGAATTGAAATAAAAGAGAGCATCAAGAAGCAAATTCAAAACACATTTAAGTCTAACCCACTTCCTATGCATAGGAATATGGTATGCAAATAAATTCGCAAAGAACAAAGTTACAGGTATAGGAAGATAAAACAAGAGTAACTTCAAAACTTTCAGCACATAGAGAGGTGTGTCAATACCATGAAAACTTCTACAACCATATTTTCCTCTCTCATAATAATTTTAAGTAGCCTCATGAATAAACTCAACAATATAACTATCACATAAAGCATGCTTTTCATGCTCTACAAACACATAATTTTTATCAAGCTCAAAAATAGTGGGATTAAAACCTTCAAACCCACTTTTAACAATTCTATAAAAAGATGGCTGATCATTCAATATAGGACCATCGTCTAGAGCTTTATCATCAACATTTTTTAAGCAAAACTCTTTAGTACCATGCAAATCGAAGTTAAGCACAAATAAAGGATTATCATAGATAACATGAGCATAACATTCATCCTCCTTTGGAAAGCGTGGGGGGCAATCAAATAATGTAAGGGATAAAGAGTTACTCTGGTTAGAAGGTAGGCATGGGTAGCTAATCCATTCTTCCTCCTTTTGTTCATCACTCTCCTCCTCTTTTTCATCTAATGAGCTTTCAGGTTCATCAATTTCTTCTTCCATAGGATCCCGCAAGGCATTAGTCTCTTGCATTTGTGGAAAACATCTATTAATATATTCAAGAATATAGCCATTTTCTTCCTTGTAATTATCAAAGCAAAATTTAAGTATATCATAAACCTCATATTTATAAGGTGAATCATCAACATTTTCAAGCAAACTAGCAAGTTCAAATGCACCCTTCCAAGCAATAAATTCTTCAATTTGTTCCACATCATAAAAGTCATAATTTCCTTTAACATAAGAAGCTATGGTAACATTATTATTATACTCACATTGAAAAGGGATGTGTTTATACCTCTTACAACAACAAGATTTATCAAAGCAATAAGTAACATTATAAGTAGAGCACACGTTTCTAGCAATGGTATACAATTTATCAATTTGTTCCCATAAGTGTTTCCCTTTTTGTGACAAGCGGTGTTCCTTATAATAATATTTTTGATCTTCCGTGAACCCACCTTGCCAATAAGATTCAGTTTCAAAGAAACCAACCATTGATAAAAAGCATGATAAAGCAAGACAATAATAGACCAACGAAAATACCAACTAAAGTAGGAACTAATTTTTTTGTATTTTTGATAAAGAAACAAGCAAACAAGGTGGAAATAAACTGAGCTTGAACAATAATGATTCCAAGTGGACTTGATAAATAAAGCTATGCTCCCTAGCAACGGCGCCAAAAAATAGTCTTGATGATCCACAAGTAAGGGGGTGTATCGTAGTATTTTCGAGGGAAGTGAAACCCAATTTATTGATTCCACACAAGGGAGCCAAAGAATATTTATAAGCCTTAACAACTGAGTTGTCAATTCAGCTGCACCTGGAAACAATCTTTCTCACAGCAGTTTATCAGTAGCAATAGTTTTGTAGTAGCAATAGTTTTGTAGTAGCAATAGTAAAGTAACAGCAGAGTAATAGCAATAGTAAAAGTAGAACCGTAGTAACAGTAGCAGTAAACAATAGGATTCGAGCGCGGTAGGCATAGGGATGGATGGAAGGGCGTTGCATGGACAAGACATTTCACATAGCAATCAGAACATAGGGCAATTGCAGATAAATAAGATAAAGCATCCAAGTACTAGATAATCCTAGGCATGTGTTCCATATATAGTTATACGTGCTCATAACGAGAACTTGCACAACACCTTTTGTCCTGCCAGCCTGTTTGCAGTGGGGCCTCAAGGGAACTACTGGCAATTAAGGTGCTCCTTTTAATAAAGCACCAGAGCAAAGCATTAACACTCCGTGAACACATGTGATCCTCACATCAAAGCCATTCCCCCCGGTTATCCCGATTTCTATCACTTTGGGGCCATTGGTTCCGGACAACAACGTGTGTATACAACTTGCAAGTAAGACCAAAACCAATACTATCATAATGAATCAATAACATGTTCAGATCTGAAATCATGGCACTCGGGCCCTAGTGACAAGCATTAAGCATAACAAGTCGCAACAAAGTCATAAAGCACTAATAGAAGATACTAGGCACCATGCCCTAACAATCTGATGCCATTACATGACGATCTCATCCAATCCCTACCATCCACATAGCCTACAGCGGGGGATTACTCACTCATAGATGGGGGAAACATGGATGGTCGATGGAGAAGCGATGGTGATGATGATGGCGATGATCTCCTCCAATTCCCCGTCCCGGCAGGGTGCCAGAACGGAGTTTCTGGTGCTGTTTCATGGAATCTTACGGTGGTTGTGGAGCGGAATTCCTTCTAGAAAAACGTTGAACCCCCCCCCCCCCCCTGAGTTTTTTAGGTTTGAAGGCATCTTATAGGCGAAGAGGGAGGCCGAGGGGGTGCCTGGGGCGGCTAGACCACCCCCTGGCATGGCCAAGCCTAGCCTGTGCGGCCAGGTGGTGTGGTCGGGCCCCAGCCCCTCTCTGTCTCGTATTCTGGCTCCTGGTGTCCCTCAAGTAATGTTGTGTATACCGGTGTGCATGATAAGTGCTTATGGAATAGCTATTAACTATACTTGTGGCGGTTCCTCATATATCGTTGTCTACCACCATTGGTAAGTGGCAGATAGGCAACTCAATTGTCCACACCCTCTTAGGACATGGGTCATCTCGTAAGAGAGTAGTGTATTAAAGTAACAAGACCAATCAAGGTAAACCAGAGCAAAGGCATTAAGTTCTATGGACAACCCTACTCCTAAGCAAGTGTGCTAGTCACAAGATATCCCGTGTGTCACTTTGGGGTCAAGCAATTCGCAACACAATACCTATCTATATCATGAGTAATCTTGAGGGAACTATCACTACAAGAAATGTGTCAAACTAGGACCTTTCGGTAGTGACTGTGTAGGAAATCGTCATAAATTTATGACGATTCCGGACCAGATGGTCATGGGCTGTTTTGGAGGGTAGAAACCTAGCAAAATTATGACGATTTTTGTCAGGAACATCGTAATTTCATATGATAAAATTGTCATAGTGTTAAGAAAGATAAGATATAAGAGGAGGGCAATACCAGCTGTTGGATGTAAACAGGATGGGCGGTTGAGATTGTGACTTGTGGAACACCAGCCATGGATCGATGACCTGGCACACCACCGACCGAATGACCTAGCTGGCAACATGCGCGAGAAGAACCCAAATCCAGTGAACCCAACCTCCTGACCTGGCCTCACATCCCCGCATTCTCTCCTCCGCCGTTCCCCTCCCCAACCTCCAGCCGCCGGCCTAGATCCCGGCTAGTTCTGGCCACTCACTGCCCCGCCGACCACCTCCCCCGAATCCGCTCCTCCATCTCTCTATATTCCACCGCGTGGAACCACCAAACCTCTGGTCCGACCGAAACCCTAGCCCAAGCCCCAGATCTGCAGAGAGGACTAGGAGGTTCGCGGCGCTCGACTCTACAATCGACGGTGATGCCGCCGCCTTAGAGGAGGACCTACGGCTCACCTTCAGGGTCTCCAACCGGCGGCTGGCCCCTGGATCCTCAGCAGCTCCATTCTCCTTCGCCCTCGTGCCCCTCCTCTGTCTCCCTGACCCGAGGACGATCTCGTGGGCGTAGATGCTCGGCCACGTCGTCCGACGCATCGAGGGCCGCTCATGGCTGTGCCCAGTAACCAAGGTCCCTGAGCCCAGGACCATTTGTGCTTTGAGATATTTCTGCCCATAACAATGGAGCATCGGAGTTGTTCCAACCTTATCACAATAATATTCAGGGTTCATCAGGAGCTCTCTGCTGGATTCAGCCGAATCACTAGGCTCAATGAGGTACGTACGACGTGTATGTAGGTTATTCAATGCTCTTCTTTCAGTATGATGGTTTCTGTATGTTCTATCTAGCTTTTCCTCATCATATGTTTGGTGGTCATGTTGTGCCAATGAGGTAATTACTTAGTTTGCAATCCTAGACAAATATCAATTTGTGGTTTGACGCTATGCTGCTACCCACATTGTTTTATTAACAAGTAATTGATTGGTTCTACATATCTAGGCATGTTTGATCCATAGTCACTCGATATTAGGATGGGAAAATTTTAGATATGGCACATATCTTGTGATTCTTCAGTTTGCAAGATACGTACTTGAATTGAATTTGTGGGTCGAAAGTACGTGGCTATAGCTAAATACTAAATCAACCTGTTCTCACTGGATTTTATGTAGGCTTTGAATGCTTTGCGGAAAATTGTCGACATGTTTGACTTGTCAGCAGGTTATTCCATATTATTCTCTCGACCATGTTAAGGTTTTTATGTTCTAGAACTCCCCCATATTTGGTGGTCACTGCCTACATAACTACATATATGTCATATTATGTAGATGGGATGTTGTGCAACGGCAGAGTACCATGAATTTATGGTATGATGCTATGACTCGATCACGGATGGTTTTATTCACACATGTAGTACTTGTATGTTCTAGAAGCCTAGGCATGCTCGGTTCATGGTTACCTATGAATATATGATGATCCAGAAATATTAAATTTGGCATATTGTTTGTTTATTCCGTTTCCAACCACAGTGGTAGGTACATGAATCAAATTTGTAAATCGAAATTTGTGGCTAGCTAAAAACATGATCCTCCATGCATTTTCATTGGATATATAAAAGTACATGCTTTGAATAATTTGCTAGAGATTTTTCACATGTTTGACAAAACACTTTGTATTGGTTAATTAATTACAATAGTTAGGGCTTATCTACTAGCACAAGATGATTCCATAAATAAAATAACAAAGCCTTCACCATTTATTCTACTGATATTTTGCTATCTCTTTCCATATTCTGCTTGATGACAGTTGTGGGCAATTGTTATCCTATGTTACCATTAATTCTGCACCATAGTTCATCATACTTCGTGAAGTATATCATCATAAGCTTACACCTGAAAGCAGGTTATAACATTGTTGCTGCTAGTAAGATAGTTGGAAAAAGGTAACAAGAGGCTCCGCGCCAGCTGCTCTCTCGTGCGGCGTGTCGTGATTCGTGGAAAAAGGATCGCCATCCTGTGTGGGTCCAACAGCCGCTCACCATCCTGTGTGGAAAAAGGACAACATGTATGTGGCCAGCATGCCTTCTCTTCTCTCTCGATTTGTTGTCCTCTTGATATTTTCTTGAAGATACTCCTTGATTTTTTTCTTAAAGATACTCCTTGATTTTTTTGCACATAAACTTAGTCTGGAATAAATCCCTAGTTATTGCATCATTTTTTTGGAGGACGATGGATTCCCCACACCACTCCTACAGACTTTGAAGTACACCCAGCCCAAAACCTGGCAATTAGGCTTAATTAATATGGCAATTGTATGTATTATGGTAAATAGAAATCTGGCAAGTAATATTGTCGTTGACCTATGCGTAATCAATCTGGCAACGATGCGTAATTAATCTAGAAATTGAGGCCTAATTGATATGGAAATTAGTATCAATTGAACATGTGGCTAAATTTGTCTCACAATTAGTAACAACTAGTCATAATTAATCTGTCAATTAGTAGAATAAAGTCTGGAAAGTAGACATTTAATCTGTAAATCAACAATATGGCAACGAGTAAGATATAATTAGTCTGGCAACTACTAACACTATAATCTGATTTTTGTGAGCTGAATACTACTATAGAAACATGCACGTGATAATGTTGAACTTCTTTTTAATGTACTCGTACCATGGGCTCTAGAGAACATGTCGGAAATTTGACCTCGTATATCAAAACATGTGTCTAGAAGTTGCTTGCTTTAGGCCCTGACAACGACACGTGCATATCGTAGTGTAGCAAAATAGTTGTTAGTAGTCACACCAGTACCGACTAGGCTGTCCTCGTCTGGAACACACGGAATATGGCCGTCGGACGCGAACACCTTTTGTGCGGCGCCACTGTAGCAGCGTCCAAGATAGTTATGTTAATGCTGATGTTGTAGGGAGGGGTTCAGGAAGGACCAGAACTAATAAGTGTATAATTGAAAAAACCATGTTGTTCCCGTAGTTTAAGTCTAATCGAATTTATGAGCTGCAGTAGCTTCTGCTGTATTTGTATGTTGTCCTGAATCAACTTGAATAGGGTTTTCTTTTCTTTAATATCTGATGTTAATAATCTCTCTGTGGTTGATGTGACATGATATGCCACAATAATCCCCCCTCAAGTGAAGTGTCTCCACCAGCCGAGGAGCACGAAGAAGAGTTCATCTTTTCGACACAGGGGGTGTCCGTGTTTATTCTTCTTCAGCGTTGTTGTCAACCTTGTCTTCCCAGCAAGTGAGTGATGTCCTTGCTGTTACTTATGTACTACTATTAACTCTAATCTTTGTGGTGTTGTAAGCTGGTGTGTAGTAACTTCAGTTCTTGAATGCTTTCCTTGTACATTGTTTTCGCATGTCTTATAGTTTGTGGTATGATCTGCCTGGGGAAACTCTGAATAGAACTGTTTCATGCGCCAAGGATAATTGTGTTGTTGTACTGCTTGATGGGCTATCCTTTATCTTGTTGAACTGCTTGATGGGCTATCCTTTATCTGAACCTACAAATAATCGTTTGTACGTCCTGTTTCTGTACTCGTATATACCACCTTGTAGTCACATTAATCAAGAGAAGAGATATCATAAGGTAAGTAAAGTAAGGCATGTTGATTTGTTACTTTGTTAGCACCAAGAGTCCTGGACGCTTTGTACCTCGCTAGTATTCTATATTAATGTGTTCTCATTCCTTACTTCCTATTCTGATCTAGATTAATGAAGACAAATAAAGGGAAATTCTCAGTTTCTTAGCCTTGAGTGGGCATGAACCGCTTCTAGGACTCTGCTTAAGATGCCGGAAGACTGAAGAAGGGTTATCAACTGCTTCTTAAGAAGCCATAGGACTAATGTGAGGTTTGCTCACTTGATTGTAAAAGTTCAGTGAGCAAGTGGCTTCAGATAGATCACGATGACATGTTTTGTACAGTACTAGCGACATATTTCCATTGAATGTTCTTCTATACATAATCAACATTGCATTGATTATATTATCGTGGCTCCACCTGATGTGAGTATACATTGATTGTTACTTGCTATTGTACTAGCTACAGATGTTTAGTAATGAACCATGCAACCTTTCTATTGCTTTGTTCGTTATCTTGCTTGATAGTAGCTTTTAAAATTGAACATTTGGCATCTGTTGCTGTCAAGATTTTAATGGTTAAAGTTGACGAACTAGAGCTATGTCTTGAAGAATCACACACAGACAACCATTTCTAGAGTTGATGTTGGTCTGTTTAGGCTAGCGTAAGATGTTGGTTTATTTGGCTGTTTGGCTTTGACAACATGTAAAGGCATCAACCCTGGACTAATTTTCCCTTGGATGGTTGTTGTCATGCAGGATGGTGGAGGTGCCTAGGACAGAGGTTTGTTCTTGGACCGGTGGTGGTAGGTAGCTAGCTGCTGGAGCACGATGCCGGAGGGAGCGTCACATGCCTGCATCAGTCTGTAGTTTGCCATGGTGTAGGTGTAGAGAAGACATCCTGATGATGCAGCAGCAAGAAGGGGACCTGGAGCTTGGGAACCGAGTTTCGCTAGCGGGAAGACATGAGTCTCTTCATATGCTCTGACTGATGTTGGATGTTGCTTGCTGTAGGGGGTCGTTGGTTTACATTATGGACTAGATTTGGTTGCAGCTTCGAGTCAGTTCTGAGAAGTTTATTTTGTGTTGTATTTCATAGCTATATATATGTGTGTGTGTTATTACAACCATGGAAACATTATAACAGATTTCATGATCGAAAGGATTTCTTGTCAACCTGACTTGTGGGACTAGCTGAAATAAAAGGTAGAAAATAAAAAGAAATAAAATGTTGAGAATAAAAAAGAAATCAAAAGACCGACATGTTGGGCTTGGCCCATGTAGCTTACCAGAATTCACTAAGAAAAAACAATTGATTAAATTGTTGGGCTTGGCCCATGTACACGACAGATGTGGACTGAGCTGATTTGGGCTGATTTTATGACACGTCAAATCAGCCACATTGGATCTGACCTGTCTTTCATGACACGTCAGATCAGCCACATTGGATCTGACCTGGTCAGGCCAAATTGTCCACGACGATATTGGATCGCCATAGACGTTATGACGATCCAATATCGTCATAAACGGTTATGACGATTTTACCAAAAAACGTCGTTATAGTTCATTTGCGACGCCCATCTTTATGGAGTTGGATGCATGAGTGAAACTCATACTTGGTTGTGGAGGCTAGCAAAAGATTGGGAGCGACAAACTAAGAGAGCAATAATGGCCAGAATCATGCAGAGTGACAAAACATCATTAATCAAAGCATAAAATAATACTACAAGTTGAAAACTAAAGGATCATAAAGGCTATGGTGACTTGGGATGGTCATAACATGGTGTGAGCACATGCCAAGTCAACCCAAATAAAGCATCAAAGGAGAATACCACAATACAATGATTTAATATGCTAAAACAATGCATGATCCTTCCAAGGCACATTAAGCAATCTCAATTGTTTATAACAAGTCATGCTACAGCAAAGAATACTAAGCCTAAAGCCAAAACAATATCAAGCATGGCATGACAAAGCATAGGCCACAGTCAAAAATAAGCTCTCTTTACCACTTAAGCATGAACTTTCCTACTCTTTTCCAATCCAAATCAAACTATTTGAAAACCAATGCATCAAAGAGGGGGTCCAACCAATTTATTCAGAAAACTAAGAAAACCAAGCAAACGGAAAACCAAAACAAAAACGAAAAAGAAGACGCTCCAAGAACAACACAACTGTGCATGAAACAATAAAAATAAAGTGTTTGGAAGAAACCTGGGATTTTTATTGATGAAGAAGGGGATGCCTTGGGCATCCCCAAGCTTTGACGCTTGTGCTTCTTGGATATTTCTTGGGGTGACACGCGTGGCATCCCCAAGCTTGAGCTTTAGTCCATCCTTCATCTCATTACTCGTTCCTTCCATACACCTGAAATTTTTCCTTTATACAAAACTTCACACAATCTTTATTAGCAACATTAGTGCACTCAAGATAATAGGTCTTTAGGTTCAGTTTCAACACAAATGAAACTTCCAATAAAACACAAGCTACTGTAGCACTTCCCTCAAAAATCTCAATTACCCAAAAGAACTCAAAAAGGAACCAACCAGAAGCAAATGCAAATAATGGCAGAAATCTATCAAAACAAACCAGCAAGTTAAGACGAATTTTTTCGAAGACCTTCTGTTGCTCAAATCGAAAAGTGTTGAACTAATGAAAGTTAGATAACAACCTGGGGAAGAAGCACAAAACTTCACGCCTCAAAAGGACATATAGATATTTTACACGAATTTTTACGGTGAAGCACAGAAATCTGTTTCGGGACAACAACTTTTCCAATCATTACTTCTCTCTCATTAGAGGTTACTCTTGGCACAAAAAGCAAATAAAAAGTATAAAGAGCGGTTATTACAGAGGCAATAACTTCCAAGACTCATCTAAAACTTTTCGGTTATCTCCCAATAAGTACTTTTCTTTAACGCCTTTAAGTTAGGCATGATAGTTTGAGAGGATTCTCACATAAGAAATATGAATTGAAATAAAAGAGAGCATCAAGAAGCAAATTCAAAACACATTTAAGTCTAACCCACTTCCTACGCATAGGAATCTTGTATGCAAATAAATTCGCAAAGAACAAAGTTACAGGCATAGGAAGATAAAACAAGAGTAACTTCAAAACTTTCAACACATAGAGAGGTGTGTCAATACCATGAAAACTTCTACAACCATATTTTCCTCTCTCATAATAATTTTAAGTAGCCTCATGAAGAAACTCCACAATATAACTATCACATAAAGCATGCTTTTCATGCTCTACAAACACATAATTTTTATCAAGCTCAAAAATAGTGGGATTAAAACCTTCAAACCCACTTTTAACAATTCTATAACAAGATGGCTGATCATTCAATATAGGACCATCGTCTAGAGCTTTAGCATAAACATTTTTTAAGCAAAACTCTTTAGTACCATGCAAATTGAAGTTAAGCACAAATAAAGGATTATCATAGATAACATGAGCATAAGATTCATCCTCCTTTGGTAAGTGTGGGGGGCAATCAAATAATGTAAGGGATAAAGAGTTACTCTCGTTAGAAGGTAGGCATGGGTAGCTAATCCATTCTTCCTCCTTTTGTTCATCACTCTCCTCCTCTTTTTCATCTAATGAGCTTTCAGGTTCATCAATTTCTTCTTCCATAGGATCCCGCAAGGCATTAGTCTCTTGCATTTGTGGAAAACATCTATTTATATATTCAAGAATATAGCCATTTTCTTCTTTGTAATTATCAAAGAAAAATTTAAGTATATCATAAACCTCATATTTATAAGGTGAATCATCAATATTTTCAAGCAAACTAGCAAGTTCAAATGCACCCTTCCAAGCAATAAATTCTTCAATTTGTTCCACATCATAAAAGTCATAATTTCCTTTAACATAAGAATATATGGTAACATTATCATTATACTCACATTAAAAAGGGAGGTGTTTATACCTCTTACACCAACAAGATTTATTAAAGCAATAAGTAACATTATAAGTAGAGCACACGTTTCTAGCAATGGTATACAATTTATCAATTTGTTCCCATAAGTGTTTCCCTTTTTGTGACAAGCGGTGTTCCTTATAATAATATTTTTGATCTTCCGTGAACCCATCTTGCCAATAAGATTCAGTTTCAAAGAAACCAACCATTGATAAAAAGCATGATAAAGCAATACAATAACAGACCAACGAAAATACCAACTAGAGTAGGAACTAATTTTTTTGTATTTTTGATAAAGAAACAAGCAAACAAGGCGGAAATAAACTGAGCTTGAACAATAGTGATTCCAAGTGGACTTGATAAATAAAGCTATGCTCCCTAGCAACGGCGCCAGAAAATAGTCTTGATGACCCAAAAGTAAGGGGGTGTATCGTAGTATTTTCGAGGGAAGTGAAACCCAATTTATTGATTCGACACAAGGGAGTCAAAGAATATTTATAGGCCTTAACAACTGAGTTGTCAATTCAGCTGCACCTGGAAACAATCTTGCTCACAACAGTTTATCAGTAGCAACAGTTTTGTAGTAGCAATAGTAAAGTAACAGCAGAGTAATAGCAATAGTAAAAGTAGAACAGAAGTAATAGTAGCAGTAAACAATAGGATTCGAGCGTGGTAGGCATAGGGATGGATGGACGGGCGTTGCATGGACAAGACATTTCACATAGCAATCAGAACATAGGGCAATTGCAGATAAATAAAAAAAAGCATCCAAGTACTAGATAATCCTAGGCATGTGTTCCATATATAGTCATACGTGCTCATAATGAGAACTTGCACAACACATTTTGTCCTGCTAGCCCGTTTGCAGCGGGGCCTCAAGGTAACTACTGGCAATTAAGGTGCTCCTTTTAATAAAGCACCGGAGCAAAGCATTAACACTCCGTGAACACAAGTGATCCTCACATCAAAGCCATTCCCTCCGGTTATCCCGATTTCTGTCACTTTGGGGCCATTGTTCCGGACAACAACGTCTGTATACAACTTGCAGGTAAGACCAAAACCAATACTATCATAATGAATCAATAACATGTTCAGATCTGAAATCATGGCACTCGGACCCTAGTGACAAGCATTAAGCATAACAAGTCGCAACAAAGTCATAAAGCACTAATAGAAGATACTACGCACCATGCCCTAACAATATGATGCCATTACATGAACGATCTCATCCAATCCCTACCATCCCCATAGCCTACAGCGGGGGACTACTCACTCATAGATGGGAGAAACATGGATGGTCGATGGAGAAGCGATGGTGATGATGATGGCGATGATCTCCTCCAATTCCTCGTCCCGGCAGGGTGCCAGAACGGAGTTTCTGGTGCTGTTTCATGGAATCTTACGGTGGTTGTGGAGCGGAATTCCTTCTAGAAAAACGTTGAACCCCCCCCCCCTGAGTTTTTTAGGTTTGAAGGCATCTTATAGGCGAAGAGGGAGGCCGAGGGGGTGCCTGGGGCGGCTAGACCACCTCCTGGCGCGGCCAAGCCTAGCCTGTGCGGCCAGGTGGTGTGGTCGGGCCCCAGCCCCTCTCTGTCTCGTATTCTGGCTCCTGGTGTCCCTCCGTGAAAAACTGACTTTGGCTTTTGTCCCGTCCAATTTCGAGAATATTCATTTTCTGACTTTCCTGGAACCAAAAACAGCAGAAAACAGGCATCTGGCACTTTGGCTCTTGTTAATAGGTTAGTCCAAGAAATCATATGAAAAGTACTCCAAAGTGTGGACAAAAAATAAGAAAGTAGATAAAACCAAGCATGGAACATCAAAAATTATGGATACGTTTGCAACGTATCATGCATCATTTTATATGACAATAAAGTTATGCACCTTATAGAGTTAAAAAAATTGATTTTTATATCATCTCAACTCAAAGTCATATGCAAAAATTATGGGGAAATTACGGTTTTAGACTTTTCAAAAAACTAAAGTCACTCATTTTTGTGGGCTCAAACTTTATAATAAGCCCACAATTTCTAGTAAAATCAACCTGCTAATGGTCTATTGGGCTATTGGCCGAGCCGGTTGAGTGGAATATTGAGGAGAAAAAAGGATGAGGCCTAGTCCGCCTGTGGCCGAGGCCCAACAGACGATTCAATAGATTAAAAGAAGGCAATGTCGTATTCCTTATGAACAACAACAAAGTGGATGGTGGTTCGGTTCCATATGGGGTAGGGAGAGGTTGCGTGTTCCACTCCCGTCGCCCTCGCTTCTTTGCGTTAACTGGTGACATGCATGCTAATAGGTGGGAATCACTTGCTAGGTTCTACCAGGTCTCGCTTGTCGGTTACGAGGGCCCTATTTACTAGTTGCATGTGTCCAGGCTTTTCTTAACTGGTGGCGTATGTGCTACTATGCAGGTGATTACTGAGTTCCTACACCAATAACAGGGTTATTGTAGTACTTGTAGCAGCAAATATTTATAGAGTTTGTCCCGATGGAAACTTGACAAACACGACTCCGCGGCCACATTGTCAATGCGACCACGTTTGCACCCAAACCAGGGTTTCGAAATAGCCTATTCTATAAGTTGCTAGGATAAATGAATTTAAGATGTTTTGTAATAACTACTACTAGGACTAGTAGAAAACTAGAACAAAAGTAAAACAGAAAAGAGGGGAATGCAATGAGATGAAATATTAATACTATGATTCCTCAAGTAATGTTGTGTATACCAGTGTGCATGATAAGGTCTTAGGGAATAGCTATTAACTATACTTGTGGCAGTTCCTCATATACCGTTGTCTACCACCGTTGGTAAGTGGCAACTAGGCAACTCAATTGTCCACACCCTCTTAGGACATGGGTCATCTCGTAAGAGAATAGTGTATTAAAGTAACAAGACCAATCAAGGTAAACCAGAGCAAAGGCATTAAGTTCTATGGACAACCCTACTCCTAAGCAAGTGTGCTAGTCACAAGATATCCCGTCTGTCACTTTGGGGTCAAGCAATTCGCAACACAATACCTATCTATATCATGAGTAATCTTGAGGGAACTATCACTACAAGAAATGTGGCAAACTATGACCTTTCGGTAGTGACTATGTAGGAAATCGTCATAAATTTATGACGATTCCGGACCAAATGGTCATGGGCTGTTTTGGAGGGTAGAAACCTAGCAAAATTATGACGATTTTTGTGAGGAACATCGTAATTTCATATGATAAAATCGTCATAGTGTTAAGAAGGATAAGATATAAGAGGAGGGCAATACTAGCCGTTGGATGTAAACAGGATGGGCGGTTGAGATTGTGACACGTGGAACACCAGCCATGGATCGATGACCTAGCACGCCACCGACCGAATGACCTGGCTAGCAACATGTGCGAGAAGAACCCAAATCTAGTGAACCCAACCTCCTGACCTGGCCTCACATCACCGCATTCTCTCCTCCGTCGTTCCCCTCCCCAACCTCCGGCCACCGGCCTAGATCCCAGCCAGTTCTGGCCACTCACTGCCCTGCCGACCACCTCCCCTGAATCTGCTCCTCCACCTCTCTATATTCCACCGCGTGGAACCACCAAACCCTGGTCTGACCGAAACCGTAGCCCAAGCCCCAGATCTGCAGAGAGTAGTAGGAGGTTTGCGGCGCTCGACGCTACAATCGACGGTGATGCCGCCGCCTTAGAGGAGGACCTACGGCTCACCTTCAGGGTCTCCAACCGGCAGCTGGCCCCTGGATCCTCAGCACCTCCATTCTCCTTCGCCCTCGTGCCCCTCCTTTGTCTCCTCGGCCCGAGGACGATCTCGTGGGCGTAGATGCTCGGCCATGTCATCCGACGCATCGAGGGACGCTCCTGGCTGTGCCCAGTGACCAAGGTCCCCGAGCCCAGGACCATTTGTGCTTTGAGATATTTCTGCCCATAACAATGGAGCATCGGAGTTGTTCCAACCTTATCACAATAATATTCAGGGTTCATCAGGAGCTCTCTGCTGGATTCAGCCGAATCACTAGGCTCAATGAGGTACGTACGACGTGTATGCAGGTTATTCAATGCTCTTCTTTCAGTATGATGGTTTCTGTATGTTCTATCTAGCTTTCCCTCATCATATGTTTGGTGGTCATGTTGTGCCAATGAGGTAATTACTTAGTTTGCAATCCTAGACAAATATCAATTTATGGTTTGACGCTATGCTGCTACCCACATTGTTTTATTAACAAGTAATTGATTGGTTCTACATATCTAGGCATGTTTGATCCATAGTCACTCGATATTAGGATGGGAAAATTTTAGATATAGCACATATCTTGTGATTCTTCAGTTTGCAAGATACGTACTTGAATTGAATTTGTGGGTTGAAAGTACGTGGCTATAGCTAAATACTAAATCGACCTGTTCTCACTGGATTTTATGTAGGGTTTGAATGCTTTGTGGAAAACTGTCGACATGTTTGACTTGTCAGCAGGTTATTCCATATTATTCTCTCGACCATGTTAATGTTTTTATGATCTAGAACTCCCCCATATTTGGTGGTCACTGCCTACATAACTACATATATGTCATATTATGTAGATGGGATGTTGTGCAACGATAGAGTACCATGAATTTATGGTATGATGCTATGACTCAATCACGGATGGTTTTATTCACACATGTAGTACTTGTATGTTCTAGAAGCCTAGGCATGCTCGGTTCATGGTTACCTATGAATATATGATGATCCAGAAATATTAAATTTGGCATATTGTTTGTTTATTCAGTTTCCAACCACAATGGTAGGTACATGAATCGAATTTGTAGATCGAAATTTGTGGCTAGCTAAAAACATGATCCTCCATGCATTTTCATTGGATATATAAAACTACATGCTTTGAATAATTTGCTAGAGATTTTTCACATGTTTGACAAAACACTTTGTATTGGTTAATTAATTACAATAGTTAGGGCTTATCTACTAGCACAAGATGATTCCAGAAATAAAATAACAAAGCCTACACCATTTATTACGCTGATATTTTGCTATCTCTTTCCATATTCTGCTTGATGACAGTTATGTGCGATTGTTATCCTATGTTACCATTAATTCTGCACCTTAGTTCATCATACTTCGTGAAGTATATCACCATAAGCTTACACCTGAAAGCAGGTTACAACATTATTGCTACTAGTAAGATAGTTGGAAACAGGTAACAAGAGGCGCCGCACCGGCTGCTCTCTCGTGCGGCGTGTCGTGATTCGTGGAAAAAGGATCGTCATCCTGTGTGGGTCCAATAGCCGCTCGCCATCCTGTGTGGAAAAAGGACAACATGTATGTGGCCAGCATGCCTTCTTTTCTCTCTCGATCTGTTGTCCTCTTGATTTTTTCTTGAAGATACTCCTTGGTTTTTTTCTTGAAGATACTCCTTGATTTTTTTCACATAAACTTAGTCTGGAATAACTCCCTAGTTATTGCATCATTTTTTTGGAGGACGATGGATTCCCCACACCACTCCTACAGACTTTGAAGTAGACCTAGCCCAAAACCTGGCAATTAGGCTTAATTAATATGGCAATTGCATGTATTATGGTAAATAGAAATCTGGCAAGTAATATTGTCGCAGAGATGCGTAATTAATCTAGAAATTGAGGCCTAATTAATATGGAAATTAGTATCAATTGAACATGTGGCTAAATTTGTCTCACAATAAGTAACAACTAGTCATAATTAATCTGTCAATTAGTAGAATAAAGTCTAGCAAGTAGACATATTTAATCTGGATATCAACAATATGGCAACGAGTGAGACATAATTAGTCTGGCAAGTACTAACACTATAATCTGATTTTTGTGAGCTGAATACTACTATAGAAACATGCATGTGATAATGTTGAACTTCTTTTTAATGTACTCGTACCATGGGCTCTAGAGAACATGTCGGAAATTTGACCTCGTATATCAAAACATGTGTCTAGAAGTTGCTTGCTTTAGGCCCTGACAACGACACGTACATATCATAGTGTAGCAAAATAGCTGTTAGTAGTCACACCAGTACCGACTAGGCTGTCCTTGTCTGGAACACTCGGAATATGGCCGCCGCACGCGAACACCGTTTGTGCGGCGCCACTATGTAGCAGCGTCCAAGATAGTTATATTGATGCTGATGTTGTAGGGAGGGGTTCAGGAAGGACCAGAACTAATAAGTGTATAATTGAAAAAACCATGTTGTTCCCGTAGTTTAAGTCTAATCGAATTTATGAACTGAAGTAGCTTCTGTTGCATTTGTATGCTGTCCTGAATCAACTTGAATAGGGTTTTATTTTCTTTAATATCTTATGTTATTAATCTCTCTGTGGTTGATGTGACATAATATGCCACAATAATCCCCCTCAAGCGAAGTGTCTCCTCCAGGGGAGGAGCACGACGAAGAGTTCATCTTTTCGACACAGGGGGTGTCCGTGTTTATTCTTCTTCAGCGTTGTTGTCAACCTTGTCTTCCCAGCAAGTGAGTGATGTCCTTGCTGTTACTTATGTACTACTATTAACTCTAATCTTTGTGGTGTTGTAAGCTAGTGTGTAGTAACTTCAGTTCTTGAATGCTTTCCTTGTACACTGTTTTCGCATGTCTTATAGTTTGTGGTATGATCTGCCTGGGGAAACTCTGAATAGAACTGTTTCATGCGCCAAGGATAATTGTGTTGTTGTACTGCTTGATGGGCTATCCTTTATCTTGTTGAACTTCTTGATGGGCTATCCTTTATCTGAACCTACAAATAATCGTGTGTACGCCTTGTTTCTGTACTCGTATATACCACCTTGTAGTCACATTAATCAAGAGAATAGATATCATAAGGTAAGTAAAGTAAGGCATGTTGATCTGTTACTTTGTTAGCACCAAGAGTCCTAGACGCTTTGTACCTCGCTAGTATTCTATATTAATGTGTTCTCATTCCTTACTTCCTATTCTGATCTAGATTAATGAAGACAAATAAAGGGAAATTCTCAGTTTCTTAGCCTTGACTGGGCATGAACTGCTTCTAGGACTCTGCTTAAGATGCCGGAAGACCGAAGAAGGGTTATCAACTGCTTCTTAAGAAGCCATAAGACTAATGTGAGGTTTTCTCACTTGATTGTAAAAGTTCGGTCAACAAGTGGCTTCAGATAGATCACGATGACATGTTTTATACAGTACTAGTGACATATTTCCATTGAATGTTCTTCTATACATAATCAACATTGCATTGATTATATTATCGTGGCTCCACCTGATGTGAGTATACATTGATTGTTACTTGCTATTGTACTAGCTACAGATGTTTAGTAATGAACCATGCAACCTTTCTATTGCTTTGTTAGTTATCTTGCTTGATAGTAGCTTTTAAAATTGAACATTTGACATCTGTTGCTGTCAAGATTTTAATGGTTAAAGTTGACGAACTAGAGCTATGTCTTGAAGAATCACACACAGACAACCATTTCTAGAGTTGATGTTGGTCTGTTTAGGCTAGCGTAAGATGTTGGTTTATTTGGCTGTTTGGCTTTGACAACATGTAAAGGCATCAACCCTGGACTAATTTTCCCTTGGATGGTTGTTGTCATGCAGGATGGTGGAGGTGCCTAGGACAGAGGTTTGTTCTTGGACCGGTGGTGGTAGGTAGCTAGCTGCTGGGGCACAATGCCGGAGGGAGCGTCACATGCCTGTAGCAGTACGTAGTTTGCCATGGTGTTGGTGTAGAGAAGACATCTTGATGATGCAGCAGCAAGAAGGGGACCTGGAGCTTGGGAACCGAGTTTCGCTGGCGGGAAGACATGAGTCTCTTCATATGCTCTGACTGATGTTGGATGTTGCTTGATGTAGGGGGTCGTTGGTTTACATTATGGACTAGATTTGGTTGCAGATTCGAGTGAGTTCTGAGAAGTTTATTTTGTGTTGTATTTGATAGCTATATACATATGTGTGTGTGTTATTACGACCATGGAAACATTATAACAGATTTCATGATCGAAAGGATTTCTTGTCAACCTGACTTGTGTGGGACTAGCTGAAATAAAAGGTAGAAAATAAAAAAGAAATAAAATGTTGAGAATAAAAAAGAAAACCGACATGTTGGGCTTGACCCATGTAGCTTACCAGAATTCACTAAGAAAAAACAATTGGTTAAATTGTTGGGCTTGGCCCATGTACACAACATATGTGGACTGAGCTGATTCGGGCTGATTTTGTGACACGTCAAATCAGCCACATTGGATCTGACCTGTCTTTCATGACACGTCATATCAGCCACATTGGATCTGACCTGGTCAGGCCAAATTGTCCATGACGATATTGGATCGTCATAGACATTATGACGATTTTATCAAAAACTTCGTTATAGTTCATTTGCGACGCCTATCTTTCGACGATCTCAAAATCGTTATAGAATCGTCATAAACGGACTACTATGACGATTCTGTGACGAAAATAGAGGGTCATATATAGCCAGATTCCTTGTAGTGTATGGGCGGTGCATCCTAAGCTTTTATTACCTCCACAAATTACTTATAGCAAATAGCCTATTAGTTCTACCCATGCAAGAGCAGAGACTAATGATAGTTTTGTGACACTCCGTGAATCCCTAGTAAATTCCTCAATAATAGATTGGACGTCTCCAATCACTAGAATAATATCATGAATAGAACAATGTAAAGAGAAAGCACAAACATATTAATTAACAAGAACACACCACACGTTAATTACTCAAATCATCATAACATTAATAAAAGGGGGTTCAAGCCATGTTACAACCCATCACGAAGATCATGATGGGGAAGGATGAAGGAGTAGCAGCGATGGAGATAGTGATGATGGTGCGGTGATGGTGGCGTCAGCGTGGTGATGGCAGTGTCCTCCTTCTTCTTCTCTTCTTGCTTGGATGGCTTGATGGTGTTGATGGAGATCTGGATCTTGGTGGAGCTGTAGAGGCTATGGAGGTGGCACGGCGGCAGGGCACCGCCGTGGAGGTGGTAGATGGGATCTAGATCTTGTATAGTATGTATGGTGTCTTCCTACCCTCTTCTTTGACTCCTCCCTCCTTTATATAGGCCTTGGGGATGCCCTAGAGTTCCCCCAATACCGTCATATGACTTAGGGAAGGTTCTGGAGCTTCCGGAGGGAGAAATCCCATCGTTTGCGACCCTTTTGTAAACTATACGGTGGGAGCTATACAGACAAAAATTTTGCTTCCGTCGTATAGTTAGTTGTTAAACCTTTAGTACTCTTTAATATTTTGGTCGCCATTTCTTCATACGAACTCCATTTTGGGTGTTCTTGGGCTCGTTGAATTCGTATCATCGAGGGCTACAACCTTGTGGTCTTGGATAAAAATTCACTTTTCCAACACCTCAAATGGCTAAGTCTGGTCCCTACAGCTCCTCCATACTATGCTCTCTTTGTTCCTTTTGCCTTTGTTTTATCCATAATCATCATCAACGCATACACACATGTCAAAGAAAAGGAAGAGGGATAAAATTCTACCTAAACTACTAAAGTGCAAAGCTCATATTGAATTTAATAAAAACAAGTACTCATGCATATCAGGCATAGCAATAGTTAGATGGAGCATGATATGATAGGCAAATGACACAATTTATATTGCTAAAAAGTGTTGTATTATCACAGCCATCAACTTCCCCAACTTAGATCTTGCTCGTCCTCGAGCAAAAGGGATCGATAACTTAAAGGATGGGATCTTGCTTATCATTGGAAATTAATGCACCATATCCTTGTTTTTTCTGCAAGCTCAAAGCAAGAGAGCACATAATAATATAAGGCAATATAAGCTCAGTTATATTATTCCAAACCACTAGAGATTAGTCAAACACTTCTATGCCCCATGTCAAAGTTAAATCTAGCTTGCAAGTAAACTTGTGATCCTTCTATACGCACTTTATTGTATTTTTGTATTTTTATTTGTATAAGGCAAAGCTGAACAGGGTTAGTTGTCAATCATAAATAGAAATAGAGTTTTCCAATGCTGCCCACTCATGCCATCTATTAAAGTCTCTCAAGTGCAAACTTTGATTGTTGAGCTCATATAAAATATATTTCTTAGTAACGATACTATGCCAAAAGATTGGTATATGTTCAACCGAGACTGTGTAGGCTAGGAAGGACACTCGTGACCATTACCAAGGTTTCCCTTTTTGGTATAATGATTTCTCATAATGGTTAGAGTATTCCAACTTTTGCTTTTAACGCAGGCCCATGAGAATACCAATGCATACCCAAATATAGCATTTTTGCTACATATGTTGGGCAACTCATAGCTAAGCTCCAAGATTTTCCTCTTTTTGGATTGTCCAAAGGCCAGCGGAGTTTTTAGCATCCCATGTTGTACGATAGTGGCGGAAGACACGCATAAAGCAATATCTCAATTTGATTTCCAAGAAAAAAAATTGGCATATGTAATCTCGAAACTTTGAAACATCATTTCTTATTTGACAACTCACTCAGTAAACATCTATTAAGACCATCATTTCCAACACTATGGGGTCGTGCTACTCCATAACCATTCACTTAAGACAATTATGAACAGTGACAACTAGCAAGTTTCAAAGAACTTCTTTATTATATTTTTTTCTCATTTAAAAATGTAGAGAACATGGCAATGTATATTTAGAGGATCACAATATTTTTCACAAGCTAGACAAAAGTTGAAAAAGGTGCATCAAAGCTATGGCTTGTCTCCTATAGGGCCTAACATGAGCAAGTATATCCCTTATATAAATATGAACAAAAACTCACCTAAGAAAGCATTCAAAAACAGAGGGATACACAATAGCATGAAAACTTTTTAAGATAAAAAACTTTGCACAAGACTCTACGCATGCAAAATAACCTCCCCAAGCTAATAATACCAACTTGAGAAGATCATGAAAACAAAAGAGAAAATGAGGTTATCAAAAGAGAGTATAAGAAGTGGTTACCTCCCCAAGCTTAAGTTAAAACAAGGGTGACACACTTTACCATTGAGGTGCTTTTAACCTCTACTTTGATGGATAAAGAACCTTTGCTTCAATGAATGGTTCACGATTCGGTGTATGCCTTCCTTAAGAACCTGGTAGGAATAAGACTAGAAAGAAGACAAAATATTTTTGTGTTTTTGAAGACATGGGTTTGGATCACAAGTGATAAAAATACAATTCCTACTGAGTCGGTTCATCAACCTAAGCACCACGCTTAAGTCAACAAACTAGTTCTAGAAGTGTCATCTCCTAGATTGTGATGAGGTGCAAGTGAAATAGGATACGAGACACGAGTGTGCAGCCCCTATGTGCATATTTAAAAGAGGTTCGAGTTGGAAGGTTTTACCAGACACTGATTGTTGAAACATTGATTTGAAGGAACCAAGTGCCTCATGCGAGTGTTTGTACGGTTGGCACTACCATACACGTCGTCACACATGGTTCAAGTCCCTACAAAAATAACACACAAAATAAAAGACAACGGTTTGGTGTACGAACAAAGTTCGTTCACCCAACTAATGAAAGAAAACATGAACTACTAAAGAGAATTACAACTTAAGGAATTTCTGAGATAGAACTTTATTGTTTACATATGCTCGGCTTCTCTAAAATATGGGAGAAGCTCCCAGGTGGTGTTTCAAGGTTTTTAGAAGAAGAAGAAAGAATGAAATTTTGAGCAATGGTTACCTTCCAGTTGGCATTTGAGGGGTTTTCCCAACAATACATGCGCAACTATATGACTGGACCAAAAATGTCTCATCGTATAGTTGGTCGTTAAACTTACAGTACCTTGAACATCGAAAGGTAGATGGCGTCGATATCTATACGGCTGCAACTATACGGCCAGACCAAAGAGGTCCTGCCATATAGTTGGTCGGTAAACTTGCAGTACCCTGCAATAGATCGGAGATGGGGTAGATAACTATACGACCGCAACTATATAGCCGGAAAAAAATTCCCGCCATATAGTTGGTCATTAAACCTTCTAGAAACACCAAACTTCACCTGTTTCTTCGATGATTCATTATTAACCTGAAACTTAATAAACACCATGTTTTGACGGTAAAATAACAACTTTAATTTTTGACCAAAAATACATATAATTGAAGGATTCACCTGAAACTGTTTTTCTCTTCCTTTTTATCGAGTTTATGCAACACATAATATAGTGACAATAAATTCTACATTTTGAAAACTACCACAATATTACTCTAATAGCAATACATGTGAAAAAGTGTCAATGCAACATGAATGCAACTAGAATCGAGACACAAAACTAAGAAAGACACCTAGTAACTTCCAGGTTGCCTCTCGGGAAGCACTCTTTAAAGCCATAAAGCTAGGCTAGGATGCTCCATACATTTCCAACCTGGATCCCAAGGGATATCGACTTGAGGTGAGGTTGTACATACCAGCTTGGAGCATCTTGAAGTAGAGTTCAGTCGGAGTCGTACCCGCTTACGGTGCATCAGCATCATGTAGATGAACAAGTTCTCGCTTTCAAGCGAGTGTTGATGCACCAAGCTTGGTGAACATGCCTCCGTGTATAGTTACAATGAGAGGATTTGAGATTCATATAAAATTATTAAATATTTACCTTAGTTACCTGTGTAGGGGAACACTTCATAGTATTCTTCCTTCATAGCAGGGAGTTCAGGACCCTGCATGCTAGTATATCAAGGTTCTATCTCTAGTTCATTATTATTAATAATCTCCATATGAGTGTCTAGGAACAAGGCCTCTGCAGAACAATTATCAACAGTTTTAGCATCATAAAAATCACTACTAGAGTGAGAGGCATCACAAACAAAAGTTGTAGCGTGATGCTCTTTCTCAACCTCACCTTTTTGTTCCTCCTTTTCATCGACTAGTGTTTTAATAGCAATGATATAATCAAAAGTAGGAGTCGAAGGTGTGAGCGGGTGATCAATCCATTCTTCCTCCTTGTGCTCCTTTTCCTCTTCGCTCTTTAGTTAGTCCTGCAAAAGGTTATCTTTATCCAGGGCGGTTTTAGATAGCTTCGAATAATATAATACCAATGCATTATAACTTAAATTATTGTCGCAAAAGAGGAATATGAGGTAGACTAAATTAAAAACTCCATCAAGTGCTTCACTTTCAACATCAATACTTCCTAGTCTAAATACCATTTCAGATGCACCTTTGAAAAGAAAGTATTCTAGTACTTCTAAACTAGCATACTATAAGCTTAAGCATGAGGAATTGTGAGCATTCTCAGCCCATGTCCTGTGTTTATGAGGTAGTTCCATCTCTGATGGGTGGACCTGCGGTCGTGTTGGTCATTGGTGGTGGGCCTGAGGTGTATTTCACATGTGGCTCCCACCATTCTAAATTCTCTCTTTCTCGATCATCTTCCTCCTGAGTGATACTAAAAAACAAAAACAGTCCAAAGTCCGCCTCCTCGCTAGGGTTTCCACCCAACAATCTCCGGACACCAGCCTAATCAGACCGAATCAGTTCTAGCTTGCCCCGTCCTACTACATCTCCATCCTCCTACTGCTCCAAGTGTCATCTCGACCACCACACGCATGGCAGTCGGGGTCGAGGGTCCGTGGAGGCGTGCCACTCAGGCGGAAAGGCTGACAGCCGTCTAGGCGTTGCGGAAGGAGCTGGATCAGGAGGGAGGCTTGGAGGCTCCGCTCGTGGCAGGGGACGGGCATGGAGTGAGATTGTACAGAGGAGCTGCGAGGTTGGGTGGCGCTAGGACACTAGAACACGCACATACACGCTAGCCAGCCGCACTCATGTGCCCATCTAAACTCAGGTAGCTTGCTGATTGATTCACTTGCCTACTAGCTTAAAGCTAGCTCGTTTTGCACCATCAGGATCGATTGATCCAGTTCCTGCACCACACGTGCACACACCCGCACACCTGAACCTGCTGACACCCGCGTGCACAATAGCAACAATCTGCAGCCTCTATTCTCCTATTTTTCATGGCCACCATAGATCGACTCTGGCTATGCCTATTTTTCATGGCCACCATAGATCAACTCTGGCTATGACCAGCATACACCTGTAAATAGGGCACAACCCGGTATCCAACGAATCCAACTTCACTCCAAGCCATCACTTGTAGCTCTCGCAATCATCCTCGAAAGTGAGGCTGATCTCGTTGTTAACTCTATCATCCGCAAGTTTCAGTCTATGGGACACCTATTTTTTCCTTAGTTCCATTCATTTTAGCGTCCTGCATAGTGCATATCTGGCTACGTTCTTCATCGTCACCTATTCTCGGATGAACCAGCTATGCATCGCGACAAACCTTTCGCAAAACGGAGCATCACTGCCTTCATCCGACAAAGGTCATTCCAGCTAGCTGATAACAAGCTGATCGGTATTTAGTTTTCGTCAGTGCATCCAATGGATCTTGATTATTTTCTTAAAAGCCCCTGGCCTTTCTCTTTTCCAAACCTGTAACCCCTATCATCTGTTTCTTATACTAGACCCCTTGGACTTCTTCAAAATAAACCCTCAAGGCTATATCATTTTCCAAATTCAATCTAACCCCTTTTGTTTATATTTAGTCCTTTGATTTTTTCAAACATTTTGAAAATTCAGTTTCCTATGGACCTAGGAGGCCAGTTAACTTCCCTATCACCTATTTGGGGATGCCTACTAGCGATACATGGGGGTTGATCAAGGATATGGCTCCTCTGGTCACAAAGGTTCGGTCCAAGGCTGGACCCTATTGAGCTAGACTCACGCCCAAGGGGAGTAAGATGATCCTAATCATCTCGTGCCTATGCAGCCTCACCATGTATCAGATGGGGCTCTACCTACTACCTGAGGGGACCCACACAGACTTTGCTAAAGAACTGTCCAGATTCTTTTGGGTGGTTAGGGATGGGCACCAAAAAAGACATATGGTGAAATGGGATGACATTTGCACCCCAAGGTTCTTGGGGGCATAGGGATTCTCGATTCACATTGCTTCAATGTTGCCTTGATGCTCAAATGGGTATGACGCATCTTGCAAGATGATGGAGGATTGTGGCTGCATCTTGCAAGATGATGGAGGATTATGGCTTCAACACATTAAGGACAAATATCTCTAGGGCTGACACCTGTTGGCATGTGAGCGATAGGAAGGCTCCCAGTTCTGGCAAGCCATCCGGGATATAAAGAATAACATCCGACGAGGGGAACTTTTTGTTGTGGGCAACATGTGAGAAGTCCTTTTTTGGTTGTACCCTAGCTAGAGACCACCCCCTTATGCCAGGAGTTCCCTGCATTAGTAGCCATTTGGGTGGCTCCCATGTGAAGGAAATATGCACTGAGAGGCAATAATAAAGTTGTTATTATGTATTCCTTATATATGATAGATGTTTATTTTGCATGCTATAATTGTATTGATCGGAAACATCAATACATGTGTGTTTAATAAACAAAAAGGGTTCCTAGTTATGCCTCTCTTATAGACTAGCTTGTTGAATGACAAGATCATCAAGGTTTCCTAATCATGGACATTGGATGTTGTTAATAACAAGGTCACAACATTTGTGAAATGATGTGATGAACATTCATCCGAAGTATAGCATTACGATCAAGTCATTATGTTTATATTGCTATAACATCATACGAAGTAATCTTTATCCTTAGACCATGAGATCATGTTAATTGCTAACATCGAAAGAGTATCTTGATAACATCAAACGTCACACCGTAACAGGGTGACTATAAAGATGGGTTCAGTACTACGAAGGTGTTATGTTGAGGCTCATGGATCAAGAGTGGAATTTGTCAATCCCGATGACGGATAGATATACTCTGGGCCCTCTCGGTGATATCACATTGAGATAGCTTGCAAGCAAGTGATGTGATCACTAGAATGTTATATCACGGGAACGAGAAAAGAGTGCATGTTGGTAACGAGATCAAACTAGGTATTTGGATATCAGTGATCAAATCTCGGACATGTATTATATCATGAGACAAAGGGATTAAATTACTAGCGTTAAAGGTTCTCACAATCACAGAAGTCATCGTTGAATATGCAGGAGTCAGTATGGATCTCTAGGTCCCGCTTCTGATTATTGATCTGTGAGGAGTCTCAATCATGTCTGCATTATTCGCGAACCATAGGGTGACACACTTAGGCCGCGCTTGGTTCCATGGTTTTAGCGACGTAAATATTACGGACTCATCTAGGTCCCACTAAAACCGCCGCATACTCCGTATATTACGGATCTGATCTGTAAGTCAAACAACAAAACAAGTGGGCCCTTAAGAGTTACCGGACACCATTTTGGAGCACATATGTTTCAGACGAAAGAATTGCAAAGCGCAGGAATTGTTTCAATAGAAACCGGAAATTGTTTCGGGTGAAATTGCAGAAAGTGGTTATGCATGTGATATTGAAATATTGCAAGGGGTTATATGTGAATGTTAGTTAATTAAAGTAATTAAAAAAATTCTGAACAAATTTAAAAAAAGAGTTTTATTAAATGAGAGAACATTAAACTTAGAGAATTTTAATGCATTTAAAGTGGGGACTTTAAAAGGGAATGTGAAGAGGCATTTTAATGTGGAGGGGTTACCACCACATGAATGGAGGAGGTGAAGGGTCACCCCCTTGAGGCGCCGGCCACGGGGAGGGGCACCCCCCTCCTCCTGTAAAAGGCCACCCTCTTCCTCCTTCTTCCACACACCTCCTTGTGAAGGATCTCTCTCCCCCTCTAGAATTATTTCCCCATGGTCTCGGATTAGCGAGATACATGTTCCCGGTGGCATTTCGTCTGGAAGGAGTTGCTGCTTCCGTTGGATCGCTTGAGCAAGGAGGTGGAGGTTGTTCGGTGGCTTGAACATGTGTGCGTGTACGAATGCACTGCTGAGTTGTGGCGCTCGGACTTCCACTTGATCTTGAGATCGGCAAGTGTACGACTACATCAACCACGAGTTCCTACTCGTTAACAAAGCTCGTTGTCTTTGAGGGTAAGTTCTCGATGGATGTATGTCCACCCGTTGCTCTGTACCTAGTAGATAGATCTTGGCGTGTAGTTCTCATCGTAGGAATTTTTTTGTTTTCTATGCTGCGGACCCAACAGTGGTATCAGAGCCTGATCTATGGGTAGGTGCTTTGCACGGGTAGTACATATATGTTTATATGTGGGCGATGGTGATCATGTTATTGCATCTTCTATGTATTTTGGATATTGGTGGCATAGTGGGATGAAGCGGCCCAGACCAACCTTACATGTCATCGTACATGAGACCGGTTCCACGACTGACATGCAACTTGTTTTGCATAAGTGGCTGGCGGGTGTCTGTCTCTCCTACTATAGTCAATATCTGATTTACAATGAGTTGCTAATAACTTGGTTATCCTCGTTGTGGTTCATGTTCGTAGGTAAGAACGGTTCTATCTCCGAAAGCCCTAAGCCACGTAAAACTTGCAATTGATAAATTAGAGGCGTCTAGTTTAGATCGTTGCTGGGCTAGTGTATTGATATGGTATTGTTGTAAGTAGATGTATGATAGATACTCTTACAACACATTCAACGTGTAAGTTCCATAGACCTTGGCCTTACACACAAAGGAATGATATAGATCATACCACGATGCAAATGATAGAGATCAAATGCATGGACCATATCATCTCACTTTACACATTAGATGTTAGCATCTTATACTGCTAGTTTGGTGCTTTTTGTAGCATTGTAAGATGATCCCTCATTTAGATATCAAGATAAAAATGTGTTATTCATTAAGTATGCACCATTCTATGGATCGTGTATCGAGACATCACATGATGATCGGGTGTACTCTAATCTACGCTTTCATAGGAACGGGTGTAAGACCGAAAGGTCAAGCATGAGTCATATAGTTGATATGATGCCCATATAGATGCTCGCCTTTGAAGCTACATCAACTCACGTGATGATCGTACTTGGTGTAGTGGATTTGGTTCATGTAATCACCAAAAGGACACGAGGGATGTCGTTTTTGAGTGGGAGTTCAGTAGTTATTTGGATTAGTTGAACTCAATCTATCATAAACTTAGTCTAAATAAACTTTACAAATTCTGTTGTAGATAGCACCACCTGCTTTTAATTTCAATGTGTTCATGGAGAAAGAGAAACTTGATGCGAATGGTAGCAACTTCACCCACTGGGCTATGAATTTGAAGATTCTCCTCACTGCTGCACAAAAGCAATATGTGCTAGACGCGCCGCTAGGCCCCCCACCAGCTCCTAATGCCCCTGACGAGGAAAAGAATGTCTATATGACTCGTCAGGAGGACCACAACTTAGTTCATGGCGGCATACTTTATGGACTAGAGCCAGAACTTCGAAAGTGTTTCGAAAATGGCAATGCCTTTGATACCATGGGAGAATTGAAAATGATTTTCGATACCCATGCTATCGTAGAGAGTTATAATGCTACTGAAAAGTTCTTTAGCTGCATGATGGAGGAGAACAGCTCCATTAGTGAGCACGTACTCAAAATGTCTGGGTACGCCGATAAGCTTGTGTCCTTGGGAATAATGATTCCCATTGACTTAGGCATACATCATGTTCTCCAATCTCTGCCACCTAGCTACAAGAGCTTCATGATGAACTATAATATGCAGGGCATGAAGAAGTCTCTTCCCGAGCTTCTGTGAATGCTTAAGACTACAGAAGTGGAGATTAGGAAAGAACATCAAGTCTTGATGATCAATAGTATCACCGGTTTCAAGAAGGACAAGAAAGGCAAGCACAAGGGAAAGAAGGGTGGCAAATCTGTTGCTGCACCTGAAAAGAAATCTCGAGCTGGCCCTAAGTCTGACACTGAGTGTTACTATTGCAAGGGGACTGGCCATTGGAAGCGCAATTGCCCCAAGTATTTGGCGGACAAGAAGTCTGGCAAGGAAAACAAAGGTATATGTGATATACATGTTATTGATGTGTACTTGACTAGTAATCGCAGTAGCACCTAGGTATTTGATACGGGATCGGTTGCTAATATATGTAACTCGGTTCAAGGGCTGCGGAACAAGCGACAACTAGCAAGGAATGAGGTCATGATGCGAGTCGGCAATGGATCAAGAGTTGATGTGATCGCCGTCGGACGCTACCTCTCCATGTGCCATCGGGATTAGTTATAAACCTAAATAATTGTTATTTGGTGCCTGCACTAAGCATGAAAATTGTATCCGGATCATGTTTGATGCAAAGTGGTTATTCCTTTAAATCTAAAAACAATGGTTGTTCGATTTATAAGAATGATATCTTTTATGGTCATGCACCTGTGCTGAATGGTTTATTTCTATTGGATCTCGATAGTAGTATTACGCATATTCATAATGTTGATGCTAAAAGGATTAAACTTGATAATGATATATCTGCATATATGTGGCACTACCGTCTAGGTCATATTGGCGTTAAACGCATGAAGAAACTCGATTCTGATGGACTTTTGGAATCACTTGATTTTGAATCATTTGATACATGTGAGCCATGCCTTATGGGCAAGATGACTAGAACGCCATTTTCCGGTTCAATGGAATGGGCGACAGATTTATTGGAAATCATACATACTGATGTGTGTGGACCAATGAGTGTGTCGGCGCGAGGTGGATATCGTTATTTTGTTACTTTCACGGATGATTTGAGTAGATATGGGTATATCTATTCGATGAAACACAGGTCTGAAACCTTTGAAAAGTTCAAGGAATTTCAGAATGAAGTGGAAAATCATCATAATACAAAGATCAAATTTCTTCGGTCTGACCGTGGAGGTGAGTATTTAAGTTACGAGTTTAGCACACACATGAAAGAGTGTGGAATAGTTTCACAACTCACGCCTACCGGAACACCACAACGTAATGTTGTGTCGGAACGTCATAATCGTACTTTATTGGATATGATTCGATCTATGATGTCTCTGACTGACTTGCCACTGTCATTTTGGGGTTATGCACTGGAAACAGCTGCATTCACTTTAAATCGGGCACCATCTAAATCCGTTGAAACGACACCGTATGAATTATGGTTTGGAAACAAACCTAAGTTGTATTTCTTAAAGTTTGGGGATTCGATGTTTATGTGAAGAAACTTCAGCCAGATAAACTCGAACCCAAAGCGAAAAATGTGTCTTCATAGGATACCCTAAGGAAACGATTGGGTATACCTTCTATCACAGATCCGAGGGCAAGGTTTTTGTTGCCAAGAATAGATCCTTTCTTGAGAAGAAGTTTCTCATGAAAGGTGTGAGTAGTCGGAAGGTAGAACTCGAAGAGGTTATTGAACCTTCTCTTCATGAAATGGCGAGTAGCGTAGCACCGGAAATTGTTTCGGAGTTGACTTCACCTAATGAAGAAAGAGCTAATGATATTGATCATGAAACTCCGAAAGAGGACACTACCGAACCTTGCAGGTTAAGCAGGACACGTGCAGCTCCTGAACTGTACGGCAATCCTGTTGTGAATTTCATGGTTGATGAAATGGATGAACTTGCGACATATGAAGAAGCGATGATGAGCCTGGATTCCAACAAATGGCTAGAAGCCATGAAATCCGAGATGGAATCCATGTACGAGAACCAGGTTGGGACCTTGGTAGACTTACCTCATGATCGAAAGGCCGTTGAGAATAAATGGATTTTCAAAAGAAAAACTGATGCTGATGGTAATGTGACCATCTATAAGGCTCGACTTGTCGCAAAGGGGTTTAGACAAATTCAAGGAGTTGACTATGATGAGACATTCTCTCCCGTAGCGATGCTTAAGTCGGTTAGGATTATGTTAGCAATTGCTGCATATTTCGATTATGAAATATGGCAGATGGATGTCAAAACTACGTCCCTCAATGGTAATGTTGAAGAAGAGTTGTATATGATACAACCTAAGGGTTTTGTCGATCCTAAGGATGCTAATAAGGTATGCAAACTTCAGTGATCCATCTATGGACTGAAGCAAGCATCCCGGAGTTGGAATCTCCGCTTTGATGAGGTGATCAAAGAGTTTGGATTTGTCCAAACTTATGGAGAGGCTTGTATTTACAAGAAAGTGAGTGGGAGCAATGTGGCATTTCTGATATTATATGTGCATGACATATTATTGATTGGAAATGATATAGGTCTTTTAAACAGTGTTAAAAGTTATCTAAACAGCAAATTTTTGATGAAAGACCTTGGTGAAGCGTCATATATATTAGGCATTAAAATCTATAGAGATAGATCAAGGCGCCTAATTGGGCTATCGCAGAGTACATACCTTGATAAGATATTAAAGAAGTTTAATATGGACGGAAGTAAGAAGGGGTTCTTACCCATGTTGCAAGGCAAGACATTGAGCAAGACTCAAAGTCTGGCTACGACGGAAGAAAGAGAGATAATGGATAAGATCCCCTATGCCTCGGCCATAGGCTCTATTATGTATGCCATGCTATGTACAAGACCGGATGTGGCACATGCTATTAGTTTGACTAGTAGGTACCAATCTGATCCAGGTTCGGAACACTGGATAGCGGTCAAGAACATCCTCAAGTACTTGAGAAGAACTAGGGATATGTTTCTTATATACGGAGGTGAAGAAGAGCTAGTCGCTAAGTTTTATGTCAATGCTAGCTTTGACACCGATCCGGATGACTCTAAGTCTCAATCCGGATACGGATTTCTCTTGAACGGAGCAGCAGTTAGTTGGAGGAGTTCCAAACAACCTGTGGTGGCTGGATCAACGACGGAGGCGGAATATGTTGCTACTTCAGAAGCGGCACAGGAAGTGGTTTGGATGAAAGAGTTCATTACGGAACTAGGTGTGGTTCCTAGTGCATTGGACCCAATGGTGATCTATTGTGAAAACAATGGAGCCATAGCCAATGCCAAGGAACCGAGGTCTCACAAGAATTCCAAGCATATAAAGCGCCGGTTTCACTCCATCCGCGAGCATGTCAAGGATGGAGATATAAAGATTTGTAAAGTACACACAGACCTAAATGTAGCAGATCTGTTGACTAAAGCTCTCCCTAGGGCAAAACATGATCAACACCATAACTCCATGGGTGTTAGATTTATCACTATGCGAACTAGATTATTGTCTCTAGTGCAAGTGGGAGACTGAAGGAAATATGCCCTGAGAGGCAATAATAAAGTTGTTATTATGTATTCCTTATATATGATAGATGTTTATTTTGAATGCTATAATTGTATTGATCGGAAACATCAATACATGTGTGTTTAATAAACAAAAAGGGTTCCTAGTTATGCCTCTCTTATAGACTAGCTTGTTGATTGACAAGATGATCAAGGTTTCCTGATCATGGACATTGAATGTTGTTAATAATAAGGTCACAGCATTTGTGAAATGATGTGATGAACATTCATCCGAAGTATAGCATTACAATCAAGTCATTATGTTTATATTTCTATAACATCATACGAAGTAATCTTTATCTTTAGACCATGAGATCATGTTAATTGCTAACACCGAAAGAGTATCTTGATAACATCAAACGTCACACCATAACAGAGTGACTATAAACATGGGTTCAGTACTACGAAGGTGTTATGTTGAGGCTCATGGATCAAGAGTGGAATTTGTCAATCCCGATGACGGATGGATATACTCTGGGCCCTCTCGGTGATATCACATTGAGATAGCTTGCAAGCAAGTGATGTGATCACTAGAATGTTATATCACGGGAACAAGAAAAGAGTGCATGTCGGTAACGAGATCAAACTAGGTATTTGGATACCGATGATCGAATCTCGGACATGTATTATATCATGAGACAAAGGGATTAAATTACTAGCGTTAAAGGTTCTCACGATCACAGAAGTCATCGTTGAATATGCAGTAGTCAGTATGGATCTCCAGGTCCCGCTTTTGATTATTGATCTTAGACGAGTCTCAATCATGTCTGCATTATTCGCGAACTTTAGGGTCACACACTTAAGAGTTACCGGACACCATTTTGGAGCACATATGTTTCAGACGAAAGAATTGCGAAGCACAGGAATTGTTTCAATAGAAACCGGAAATTATTTCGGGTGAAATTGCAGAAAGTGGTTCTGCATGTGATATTGAAATATTGCAAGGGGTTATATGTGAATGTTTGTTAATTAAAGTAATTAACAAAATTCTGAATAAATTTAATAAAAGAGTTTTATTAAATGAGAGAGCATTAAACTTAGAGAATTTTAATGCATTTAAAGTGGGGACTTTAAAAGGGAATGTGAAGAGGCATTTTAATGTGGAGGGGTTACCACCACATGAATGGAGGAGGTGAAGGGGCACCCCCTTGAGGCGCCGGCCATGGGGAGGGGCACCCCCCCTCCTCCTATAAAAGGCCACCCTCTTCCTCCTTCTTCCACACACCTCCTTGTGAAGGATCTTTCTCCCCCTCTAGAATTATTTCCCCATGGTCTCGGATTAGTGAGATACATGTTCCCGGTGGCATTTCATCTGGAAAGAGTTGCTGCTTCCGCTAGATCACTGGAGCGAGGAGGTGGAGGTTGTCCGGTGGCTTGAACGTGTGTGCAAGTACGACTGCGCTGCTGAGTTGCGGTGCTTGGACTTCCACTCGATCTTGAGATCGGCAAGTGTACGACTACATCAACCACGAGTTACTACTCATTAACAAAGCTCGGTGTCTTCGAGGGTAAGTTCTCAATGGATGTATGTCCACCCGTTGCTCTGTACCTAGTAGATAGATCTTGGCGTGTAGTTCTCATCGTAGGAAATTTTTTGTTTTCTATGTTGCGTACCCAACACCATGATTCTAGTGGCCAAGGTGGGGCGGGGAGGCATATGGAACATCCTGTTTCGGAGGACCTTCAGCAACACCGAGGCTGCTGATTTCCTGAGACTACGACCCCCATGCCCGTGTCCCTCTTGGGTGAGAGGGATGAGGTGAATTGGCGCCAGTCTCCTTTGGGAATGTTCTCTGTTAGTTTGGCTTATAGGACCCTCTTCTAGGGACCGAAGCTCTCATGGATAATACAACTCCGGAAGGCACCTCTACCCCTTAGCCTGAGGATCTTTCTATGGCAGCTGCTTCCTACGAGATTTCCTCCCTTTAGGGGTAGAGGAGTCGAAATGTAACTGTCCTAGCAACAGGATGTGCCCATTATGTGGGACGCCAGAGACATGTAATCATATAATGTTCATGTGCCCTGTCGCTCAGTTTTTTTGGAACTTTATCCGGGAAGCACTTAGGCCTGAGGCCCAAGATCTCGGTAAGTTTCTTGAGTTGGAAGCAAACCGTACTGGAAGAAGGTGCCACCTCTTCTGGTTAGTGTTTACGACCCTTATATGGATGCTATGGAACATTCGTAATAAGATGTTGATAGAGAGGATCTTTCCGAGGCATGTGTCTAACTCTGTTTTTGTTTTTCTTGCCTACATATAGCAGCGGTACCCATTCTCTAAATAGCAGGACTGGGAGCACTTGGACAACATCCTTCAGGCCCTAAGAGTGTTGGCACGACACTTCGCGGCTCCTAACCATCTCACTCCCGTGGAGCATGTCTAAAGGGCGAGCTCTCCCTCCTTTTTGTTTTTTGGCTTTGGGCCGTGTTGTGTTGTAGCCCTAGTGGATCTATTTTCATTTTCTTTGGTGCTTCGATGCCGGTGTTACTGTTGAACCTTGTACTCGGATGTTGCTTTATTTATAAAGTGGGGCGGAAGCCTGTTTTGAGGAAAGGGAGGCGTTCAGGCAGGCATCCTCCGCCTAAAGTCTTCCAGATCGCCTCCTCTGATGACAAGAAATGGCGCCTCCTCCTCTGGTTGGCCAGTCACAATGGACGATGGCGTATCCTCAGATTCGTTAGTTACCATAGACTAGCTCTTCCTTCCTGGCTCTTCCTCTATTTATTTTTGGTCGTCTCAGAACCTCATATCCAATGCTAATTTACAGGATAATAAAGGAAGTAGCTACAACCGAACTTAGGTTTTTTTAGGGTTTTCTTTAAGAATACCAAACTTAGCTACTACCCCACCAACTATAGGAGCTAAAAACACAAGCGATGAGCTGCAAATAAGGTCAGAAAACTGCAGAAGTTTGTGTGTCTTCCCCCGACATTACATATCTCTATTGGTCTAATGCCTGGATTATAGTGCCTTCTAGCTGGATTTATTCTAATATATAATAACTAAGCTAGTAGCATATATATATTAAACTAAAATAAAGGCTAAATAAAGTAATCATCAATTAATTCCTTTTTAGCAAAAGAACTTAGAGAAAATAGTTTCTAAATAGATAAATTAGAAGCAGAGAAAGGAACCCTAAACATCTCACCGGACTCTCCAACACGTCTAACACCATCGTCCCATCTGCAAAAACCAAACCAGATTTTACAGTGCTAATAATTATGAGCATTAACTACTAAGCATTATTAATCAAATATGACAAGGAAGCTCCATGGAACAGAAATTAGGTAGCAGCATAAATTATGATGAAGAATCAATCAAACATTATGGATGTTTCTCATTTGGATTGCATTTCCTTGGCCACCTCATGGCTGTGTGATGATTTAGATAATAATTTTCTTGTGAAATAGATACGGATTTTGCCATGCCTTCTTCACATTTCTCCTCATGAGGTTGTGCTTCTCTTACCACCTAACCTAAATTGTAGTATCCCTTGGGTTTTAAAAGCTTTATAAGGATTTAGGATCATACTAGAGACCAAGTGAAATCAATGTTGCTTATTTGTATGATCCAATGCATTGTATGCATGTATCTTTGAATGTGGTCTTAATGAATTATCATCCATAGATTGTTTTATCATCCTAAAATACATCAGTGCTTACTAGATTTAACAAATAAATTGTTTCACCAATTTCAGATCATCAAACTTTCACATGTCCTATAGAAATTCAAGGGAATCAAGGATATTTGGATATGTGGGTTATTAATGTGAATCAAGCTGATATTTCGTGGTATCTATATTCTTGGTATCTTTCTGTATATTGTTGATTTCTCACTGTTCTTGACTATATGCTTGCAAGTCACAGCTAATATTTAGTTTTCATGGAGTAAATTTCTTTTGCCTATAAAAAGAACTCACATGTATGTGAAATTCATTTTCTTTCATAATTTCCTGCTAGATAGATTCCTTCAGCATTCCCAATAAAAAAACAGACATGTATACGAGTTTTCAGCATTTTTGTAAACATCACACACACTAAATTTTTAGTGCCCATTTACACCTACTTGTGCCACTAAAACAAAGCACTAAAATTGTTGCACCGCAGATCAAAACGCCAAACTCTACCGCGCGCATCATCCACATTGTGCGACAACGCCCTGCAGGCGGCACGGCGAAGCATGCCTATTCGTCTAGTAGGATTTATCTCTATTATAATTTGCTAGAGTAGGATTGTTGGAACACTTACATTGAAAATTAAGGTGGTCATCTGTTATACAAATTGTGCAATAAGATCCATCATTAACACGTAACCATAACAAATATCTTTCCAATTGGTCCAGCAATTTCTTTATTAGCTCATGTCTAGCAACCAGGCTTGATGAACTTGAATCCTTTATCTCCCCCAATGCTTGTATTATCTCTTGAACAAAATTTATCTCGAAAGACATGATTAGTAGCAACAGTTTTTATAAATTTTTGGTTTTGTAAATTTTTTTATTGTTTTCAATATAAAAGAAAGCAGTAAGATAATAGCAACAAACTGAAATAAACTATGTGCGAGTAGATAACTGAACGCTTTGCTCCCCGGCAACATTGCCGATTTGATGGACTGGGTCCCCGCACCAATAACATGGTTATTGCAGTACTTGTAGCAGGAAATATTTAAAGAGTTTGTCCCGATGGGAGCTCAGCGAACACGACCCCGCAGCCACGTTGTCAATGCGACCACGTTTGCACCCAAACTGTGGTTTGGAAATAGCCTATTCTATAAGTTTCTAAGATAAATGGATTTAAGATGTTTTGTAATAACTACTACTAGGACTGGAAGAAAACTAGAAGTAAAACTGAAAAAAGGTGAATGCAATGTGATGAAATATTAATGCTATGATTCCTCAAGTAATGTTGTGTATGTCGGTGTGCATGATAAGTGCTTATGGAATAGTTGTTAACTATAATTGTGGCGGTCCCTCATATACCGTTGTCTCTCACCGTTGGTAAGTGGCAACTAGACAACTCAATTACCCACACCCTCTTCGGACATGGGTCATCTCGTAAGAGAATAGTGTATTAAAGTAACAAGACCAATCAAGGTAAACTAGATCAAAGGCATTAAGTTCTACGGACAACCATACTCCTAAGCAAGTGTGCTAGTCACAAGATATCCCGTCTGTCACTTTGAGGTCAAGCAATTCGTAACACTATACCTATATATATCATGGGTGATCTCGAGAGAACTCTGGGTGGTGCATCCTAAGATTCTATTGCCTCCGCAAATCACTTATAGCAAATAGCCTATTAGTTCTACCCATGGAAGAGCAGAGACTAATGATAAGTTTTGTGACACTCCGTGAATCTCTAGTAAATTCCTCAACAATGGATTGGACATCTCTAATCATTAGAATAATATCATTAATAGAACAATGTAAAGAGAAAGCACAAACATATTAATTAACAAGAATACACCACACGTCAATTGATCAAATCATCATAACATTAATAAAAGGGGATTCAAGCCATGTTACAACCCATCACGGAGATCATGATGGGGAAGGATGAAGGAGTAGCGGCGATGCAGATGGTGATGATGATGTGGTGATGGTGGCGTCGGCGTGGTGATGGTGGCGTCGGCGTGGTGATGGCGGCATCCTCCTTCTCCTCCTCTTCTTGCTTGGATGGCTTGATGGTGTTGATGGAGATCTGGATCTTGGTGGAGCTGTCGAGGCTATGGAGGCGGCACTGCGGCAGGGCGCCGCCATGGAGGCGGTAGATGGTATCTAGATCTTGTATATGGTGTATGGTGGCTTCCTTCTCTCTTCTTTGACTCTTGCCTCCTTTATATAGGCCTTGGGGTGCCCTAGGGTTACGCCAATACCGTTATATGACTTAGGGAAGGTTCTAGAGCTTCCGGAGGGCGAAATCCCGTCGTTTGCGACCTTTTTTGCCAACTATACGGCGGGAGCTATACGGTCCGAATTTTTGCTCCTGCCGTATAGTTGGAGAATATCATTTTGTGGCCCCAAAGTTGATGCGCCCAGGCAGCGCGGTACCCAAGTTGCCTGTAATCAGCCGCGATGACTACAGTTGGTGTGCCAAATACTCAGAGGGTCTTTTTCGACATGAATTCAACTTTACGTTTCAATACAAAATATCAGGCTAACTGCTGTCAAGTTGGGCCCCCCCTGTCAGTTTTCGTCGTTATGTCGCTCCCGTCACTTAGTGATACATTGCAAATGTATCTATAATTTTTGATGTTCACTGCTTGGTTTTATCTACTTTCTTATGGTTTGTCCACACTTTGGAGTACTTTTCATATGATTTCTTGGACTAACCTATTAACAAGACGTCATAGTGCCAGTTGCCTGTTTTCTGCTGTTTTTGGTTTCAAGAAGTCAGAAAATGAATATTCTCGGAATTGGACGGGACAAAAGCCAAAGTCAATATTTCACCGGGGGAACACGGAGCCAGAAGACGAGACGGAGAGGGGACAGGGGCCAGCCACACCATAGGGTGGCGTGGGTCCCCCTTGGCTGCGCCACCAGGTGGTGTGGGCCCCTCCGACCTCCACCGACCTTGCCCTTTCGCCTATATATTCCTCCCGATGCAAAAACCCTAAAGAGTCAAGCCTCCAGCCACGAAAAGTTCCGCAGCGCCACCGCCACCGAAGGGGAGATTCGGGGGACAGAAAGTCTTTGTTCTGGCACCCTGCCGGGACGGGGAACTGCCCCTAGAGCCATCTCCATCGATCTCCACCACCATCTCCATCACCATTGCTGATTCCCATGATGAGGAGGGAGTAGTTCTCTCTCGAGGCTAAGGGTTCTACCGGTAGCTATGTGTTCATCTCTCTCTCTCTATGCATGATCATATTGTGATCATGAACTTTGTAATCAAGTAGATCTACCTTGCTACTCAAGTGCTTTAATAGATCTCTGCTCTCCCCATGTGTGTGAAGTTGACAGTGTGCACACCATGGTGGCACTTAGGATAGAGATTACAAACACTTGTTATGAGTTATATTTGGAGTTGGATGTCTTTATGAAATTGTGGTGTTTGTTGGAACCATCTAGTACTCAAGGTGACAGTGTGGGGTTTTCTAGATGGGAAAAGCTTACTTTGAGGTGTGTTGTTATAGCCCTACCATGGATTAGAGTGTCCAACCGGAGAGTAGTTAAGAGTAGTATCATAAAGAGAAGATATTTATATGAGAGTGTTCACTAGTGAAAGTATGATCCCTAGGCCTTGTTTCTAAGCATTGATACACCGTTTGCAATTAGATCTGTTACATGTTTGCTTGCTTCCATCTTTATTTCAGTTTGCCTTTAGTCTCTTTCACGCCATCAAGCTATTTTCTATCACCGTTACCACTTATAATTATCCATACCACTTGTATTTCACTATCTCTTCGCCGAACTAGTGCACCTATACACCTGACAAGTGTATTGGGTGTGTTGGGGACACAAGAGACTTCTTGTATCTTGATTGCAGGATTGCTTGAGAGGGAATACATTTGACCACTTCCTCCCTGAGTTCGATAAACCTTGGGTGATCCACTTAAGGGAAAACTTGTTGCTATTCTACAAACCTCTACACTTGGAGGCCTAACAACTGTCTACAAGAAGGGGAGATTCGGGGGACAAAAAGTCTCTGTTCCGGCACCCTGCCGGGATGAGGAAGTGCCCCCGGAGCCATCTCCATCGATCTCCACCACCATCTCCATCACCATTGCTGATTACCATGATGAGGAGGGAGTAGTTCTCTCTCGAGGCTAAGGGTTCTACCGGTAGCTATGTGTTCATCTCTCTCTCTATGCATGGTCATATTGTGATCATGAGCTTGTAATCTATAGATCTACCTTGCTACTCAAGTGCTTTAATAGATCTCTTCTCTCCCCATGTGTGTGAAAGTGACAGTGTGCACACCATGGTGGCACTTAGGCTAGAGATTACAAATACTTGTTATGAGTTATATTTGGAGTTGGATATCTTTATGAAATTGTGGTGTTTGTTGGACTCATCTAGTACTCAAGGTGACAGTGTGGGGTTTTCTAGATGGGAAAGGCTTACTTTGAGGTGTGCTGTTATAGCCCTACCATCGATTAGTGTCCAACCGGAGAGTAGTTAAGAGTAGTATCATGAAGATAATATATTTATGAGAGAGTGCTCACTAGTGAAAGTATGACCCCCTTGTTTCTAAGAATTGATACACCGTTTGCTACTAGATCTGTTACATGTTTGCTTGCTTCCATCTTTATTTCAATTTTCCTTTAGTATTTTCCATGCCATCAAGCTATTTTTATCACCATTACCACTTATAATTATCTATACCACTTGTATTTCACTATCTCTTTGCCGAACTAGTGCACCTATACACCTGACAAGTGTATTGGGTGTGTTGGGGACACAAGAGACTTCTTGTATCTTGATTGCAGGGTTGCTTGAGAGGGAATACCTTTGACCACTTCCTCCCTGAGTTCGATAAACCTTGGGTGATCCACTTAAGGGAAAACTTGTTGCTATTCTACAAACCTCTACACTTGGAGGCCTAACAACTGTCTACAAGAATAGAAGTGCGTAGACATCAAGCTATTTTCTGGCGCCGTTGCCGGGGAGGTAAGGTAAAAGGTACTCACATCCTTCGATATGAGTGCTCGAAGTTATTTCCTTTAGATTCTACAATTCTGTCTTTTTGTTTCTTGTTTTCACTAGTTAGGCTTAATGGAAAACAACAACAAAATTGGAGATCTTTATAGTATTTATCTTAAGTTAGGACATGAAGTATTTGAAGAGAAAATTAAAAAACCTATGGAACTTTATTTGCATGCTAATAGCAGTGTTATTAGTATGAATCTTTTGAACACCTTTGTTACTAATGCTATGGAAACGTTTAAGCTTGGGGAAGTTAGTTTTTATGAAAATGATCTTTTTAGTTCCCCAGCTTTAAAGAATAAAATTTTCTCTGATGATACTTTATCTCCCATATGTGGTAATTCTAATGATACTTGTGATATTTTAAATCCACGTACTAAAAGCATCTCTTTTAAAATACCTGTAAAAATTGTTGAACGTGTTATGAACAACTGTTATTTGGGAGATGGAACTCTCCATCTTGGTGATCATTTACTCTTTATACATGAATTATGCGAGTTGTTCAAGTATGCAGGTATTTCAATGAACCAAGTTAAGAGGAAGCTATTCCCTTTGTCACTTAAGGGCAAAGCAAGGGAGTGGTATGAGCTAATAGATGATCCTCATCATTTGGAGTGGAAGGAACTTGAATCTCTCTTTTACTCTAAATTTTATCCTCCTCATGAAATTCATAAAGATAGGAATTACATTTAAAATTTTCATCCACATGATGGAGAAAGTATTGCCCAAGCATGGGGGAGATTGAAGTCACTAATGCTCAAATGTCCCATTCATGAGCTCCCCAATAATATTGTTATTAAAAATTTCTATGCAAGGCTTTCAGGACATTACAAGGACTATCTAGATACTTGTTTAGAGGGATCCTTCACAAGTAAGGAGGTCAAAGATAAGTGGGATCTTCTTGAAACAATTCAAAGCAATACTGAAGATTGGGATAACAACAAAGGTAAAGAACTAGGTATAAACTATGAGTATGATTGCATTAAGTCTTTTGCTGAAACTGCTGATTTTGAAGAGCTTAGTGCTAAATATGGTCTTGATCCACAAATTCTTGTTGATTTTTATAGAACATTTGTTTCTCATATTAATGCTCCTAAAGAAAAATGGGACATGTATCATGAGCCTTATAAAGACACTTGCATGGAAAATGAAATTGATAATAATGATAGCAATAAACATGCTCAAACCTCTGAAAGTACTATTTCTTATAAGCATGTTAATTTTTGTGGAATACATAGACCTTGTGAGAATAATCAAATTGAAGAAGAATATTGTATCACCCACAGGAATGAAAAAACTAGAATGTGGTATAGGGCTTTAAATGATCTTGGTAAAAAAGTTTGTGCCCTTTATCCTTTTATTTGTGAACTTTGATTTGAAGTGGGTCATTTAAATTTTCAATGCTTAGGCCATAATAATAGCCCTTCTAATCCAATGAGTACTGCAAGTTTTCATTGTGATGACATGATCACTCCTAATCAGCATGATGAACTTACATTATTTTTGGGATGTGAAGAGTTATCAAGAAAAACCTCTTTGGTAGATATGGGTGCTTTTGATATGAATAGTGTCCTGCATGGTTGTCATATTTATTGTGTTGATAATTGACACACAAATACTTACATACAAAATATTATAAAAGATGAGGTTTTACCAAAATATGACAGGACTAATATGTGTTTTGTTCTTATTAATGAAAAGGACGAATCCTCCAAAGTTTCTTCTATTGTCTCTAAACATGAACCAGGGTATATGGAGAAGTTTCCTTTCAAGCCTCTCCCTCCTAAAGAGAGGAAGAAAAAGAAGAAGAGGAGGAGTAAAAGAAGAGAGGAAACGGTATTTTCCCCTAAGCATGTTGCTCCTATTATAGTTTTTGATGAGTCTGAACTCAATGATGTTCATATGCCTATTACCTATAGTAGTGATCATGATTGGGAAAAGCACACTACATTTGATATTGAAAATCTCTTCGGTACCAATTCTGAAAATGACGATATTAATAATTGCTATACTATTAGTGCTATCCATGATCCTTCCAATGATGATATGTTTACAAATGAACACACTTTGGAAGATAACTATTCTATTGCTTATGATGATACTATACCTCCAATATATGATGATTGCAATGATGATTATGATATTTTCAGTCCACCTACTATTGATGAGGAAATTAATTATGATTACAATATGCCTCCTATATTTGATGATTATGGTGATGAAAATAATAATGATAGCTATTTTGTTGAATTTGCTCCCACTACAATCAATAAGAATGACTATGTTTATGTGGGGAGTATTAATTCTTTTATGCATGTGGCTCATGATAAGAATGTTTATTGTGATAGTTATATTGTTACTTTTATTCATGATGCTACTGAAAGTTATTATGAGAGAGGGAAACATGGTTTTATGCATCTTAACAATATTAAGTTTCCTCTCTTTATGTTGAAATTTTTAAGTAGCACTTGTTTTGCTTTCCTATGATTATTTCAATTCATATTTTTTATGTGAGCATCTTCTCAAACTATCATGCCTAACTTAAAGGCGTTAAAGAAAAGTACTTATTGGGAGATAATCCAAAAGTTTTAGATGAGTCTTGGAAGCTATTACTTCTGTAATAACCTCTCCTTAAAATTTTTATTTGCTTTTTGTGCCAAGAGTAACCTCTAATGATATAGAAGTAATGCTTGGGAAAGTTGCTGTCCCGAAACAGATTTATGTGCTTCACAGTAAAAATTCGTGTAAAATCTATGTACGTCCTTTTGAGGCGTAAATTTTTGTGCTTATGCCCCAGATTGTTATCTAACTTTCGTTATTTCAACACTTTTTGATTTGAGCAACAGAAAGTCTTCGACAAAATTCGTCTTTACCTGCTGGTCTGTTTTGACAAATTTCTGCATTTTCTGCATTTGCTTCTTGTTGGTTCCTTTTTGAGTTCTTTTGGGGAATTGAGCTTTTTTAGGGAAGTGCTTCAGTGGCTAGTGTTCTAGTGGAAGTTTATTTGGTGTTAGAACTGAACCTTAAGACTTATTATCTTGAGTGCACTAATGTTGCTAATAAAGATTGTGTGAAGTTTTGTATGAAGGAAAATTTTCAGGTGGATGGAAGGAATGAGTAATGAGATGAAGGATGGACTAAATCTCAAGCTTGGGGATGCCACGCGTGTCACCCCAAGAAATATCCAAGAAGTACAAGTGTCAAATCTTGGGGATGCCCAAAGCATCCCCTTCTTCATCAATAAAAATCCCAGGTTTATTCCAAACGCTTCATTTTTATTGTTTCATGCACAGTTGTGTTGTTCTTGGAGCGTATTCTTTTTCGTTTTCGTTTTGGTTTTTTGTTTGCTTTTGTTTGCTTAGTTTGCTGAATAAATTGGTTGGACCCCCTCTTCCATACATGGGTTTTCAAATAGTTTGGTTTGGTTTGGAAAAGAGTAGGAAAGCTCATGCTTATGTGGTAAAAAGAGCTCATTTTTGACTGTGGACTATGCTCTATCATGCCATGCTTGATATTTTTTTGGCTTTATGCTTAGTATTCTTTGATGTAGCATGACTTGTTATAAACAATTGAGATTGCTTAATGTGCCTTGGATGATCATGTGCTGTTTTAGCATATTAAAGCATAGTATAGTGGTATTCTCCTTTGATGTTTTATTTGGGTTTACTTGGCGCATGCTCACACCATGTTGTGACTATCTCAAGAAACCATAAGCCTTTATGATCCTTTAGTTTTCAACTTGTAGTATCACTTTATGCTTTGATCAATGATGTTTTCTCGCTCTGCATGATTATGGCCATTATTGCTCTCTTAGTTTGTCGCTCCCAGTCTTTTGCTAGCCTCCACAACCAAGTATGAGTTCCACTCATGCATCCAACTCCCTAAACCAAGTTATTCCAAAGAGTCCACCATACCTACCTACTAGCTTATGTTATTCCAAGTATATTCATGCTTTTGTTTACCATCCAAATTAAACTTGTTATGAGAAAACTAGTGATTAAAGCTCTCACGAACTTGATGGCACACTTTACTTTTCTTGCCCTTAATAAACTTGAACCATTGTGTCCTCTATGTTCTATATGCTTGCACTTATTTGTTGGGAATTAGCGGAACCATGCTATCATGGGGAACGCTTTCAACATTGCACTTGGTACTTGTACCTAGTTGATATCATCCTCTTTTGTATATGGATGTCGTCGGTGTGAAATGAAAGGGGAGCTTGTAAGTCCATGGAGTTATGTATATGTGTTAGAGAAATGCCTGGGCCGCTGGTCTAATCCATGCTGACATTGTGGAAACCTGCAGCGTAACCATAATGAGTTGTCTATGAAGCATTCTTCTTATTAAAAAAGAGTCCTATTGAGAACAAAAAGAAAAAGAAAAAAAAGATATCATGAAAATAGGAAAGAGAGAAAAAAGCACCATATTCCCATGGTAAATAAGAAGATTGCTGAGATGCTCGTTGTCTGCTTGCCTTGTCATTTTGATACGGGGATTCTTCCGTATCATCGGGCAAGGGGTACCCCGTTGGCGGTTCTCTATGATACACATGTACTTACGATGACAAGAACTTACCGGTGACTAAACTTGAGTAGCATGAGGAGCGGCCCTTGTATTCAAGGGACATGAGATTTCCAACTTATACTTCGTCAAGCATATACACCATAGTTTGTTCACTTTAACCTTAATCACTTCAAGATGCTTATGATAGGGGCAATGAGAGCTGAAAGCTATAAGTACCATAATTTTTGGAAGCTCTTTATGAAACTTGAATCTCTGCTTCCTTCTATGAAGGTCTTTCTTCCACTTATACATTGAGTCTCCACCTTTTATCTTTATGCACTTACTTTGAGAGAATAGTGGCAATTCTTAGTTCTATGTGCATTGTCCCAAGACTAGTTGATTGATGCATACCTTGATATTGCTTGTTTTAAACTATTTGTATCTAGTCACTCTTATGAACTTTGAAGGTGTCCTATGCATTTATACTTGCTACTCTATGAGGGACAAGCTGAATACTATTATGCTATGTTTTATTTATGTGAAACAAACAAACGTCTTGCAAAGCATTGTTATTCATGAATCTTTTGTTTGTGCCTTTTCATGTTGCATCATAGTTTCTTTGTCTTATTGCTAGAACTTTGTGTTTCATGTTATGATTGAAGTACTACGATCCCAGCTTTGAATGTTTTACAAATACTTTGATCAAGTCATTGGTGGTGCATGTCACCTTAAAAAATATTCTTTCTTTTTATCACTTACCTACTCGAGGACGAGCAGGAGTTAAGCTTGAGGATGTTGATACATTGCAAATGTATCTATAATTTTTGATGTTCCATGCTTGGTTTTATCTACTTTCTTATGTTTTGTCCACACTTTGGAGTACTTTTCATATGATTTCTTGGACTAACCTATTAACTGTTGGGTCCGCAGCATAGAAAACAAAAAAAATCCTATGGTGTGAACTACACGCCAAGATCTATCTACTAGGTACAAAGCAACGGGTGGACATACATCCAACGAGAACTTACCCTCGAAGACAACGAGTTTTGTTAACGAGTAGGAACTCGTGGTTGATGTAGTCGTACACTTGCCGATCTCAAGATCGTGAGGAAGTACGAGCGCCGCAACTCAGCAGCACATCCGCACTCGCCCACACGTTCAAGCCACCGGATAACCTCCACCTCCTCGCTCCAGCAATCCAGCGGAAGCAGCAACTCCTTCCAGACGAAATGCCACCGGGAACATGTATCTCGCTAATCCGAGACCATGGGGGAATAATTCTAGAGGGGGAGAGAAATCCTTCACAAGGAGGTGTGAGGATGAAGGAGGGAATGGGTGGCCTTTTATAGGAGGAGGGGGGTGCCCCCTCTCTCCATGGCCGGCGCATGGGGGGTTACCCCTCACCTCCCCCATTCATGTGGTGGTAACCCCTCCACATTAAAATGCCTCTTCACATTCCCTTTTAAAGTCTCCACTTTAAATGCATTAAATTTCTCCAAATTTAATGCTCTCTCATTTAATAAAACTCTTTTTATTAAATTTATTCAGAATTTTGTTAATTACTTTAATTAACAAACATTCACATATAGCCCCTTGCAATATTTCAATATCACATGCAGAACCACTTTATGCAATTTCACCCGAAACAATTTCCGGTTTCTATTGAAACAATTCTTGTGCTTTGCAATTCTGAAACATATGTGCTCCAAAATGGTGTCCGGTAACTCTTAAGTGTGCCACCCTATGATTCGCGAACAATGCAGACATGATCGAGACCCTTCTCCGATCAATAATCAGCAGCGGCACCTGGAGATCCGTACTGACTCCTACACATTCAACGATGACTTCTGTGATCGTGAGAACATTTAACGCTTGTAACTCAATCCCTTTGTCTCTCGATATATTACATGTCCGAGATTCGATCATCGGTATCTCCATACCTAGTTTGATCTCGTTACCGACATGCACTCTTTTCTCATTCCCGTGATATAACATTCTAGTGATCACATCACTTGCTTGCAAGCTATCTTAATGTGATATCACCGAGAGGGCCCAGAGTATATATATCCGTCATCTGGATTGACAAATTCCACTCTTGATCCATGAGCCTCAACATAACACCTTCGTAGTACTGAACCCATCTTTATAGTCACCCTGTTACGGTGTGACGTTTGATGTTAGCAAGATACTCTTCCGGTGTTAGCAATTAACATGATCTCATGGTCTAAGGATAAAGATTACTTCGTATGATGTTATAGCAATATAAACATAATGACTTGATCGTAATGCTATACTTCGGATGAATTTTCATCACATCATTCCACCAATGGTGTGACCTTGTTATTAACAACATCCAATGTCCATGATCGGGAAACCTTGATCATCTTGTTAATCAACAAGCTAGTCTATAAGAGAGGCATAACTAGGAACCCTTTTTGTTTATTAAACACACATGTATGGATGTTTCCGATCAATACAATTCTAGCATGTAAAATAAACATCTATCATATATAAGGAATATATAATAACAACTTTATTATTGCCTCTCAGGGCATATTTCCTTCAGTCTCCCACTTGCACTAGAGACAATAATCTAGTTCACATAGTGATAAATCTAACACCCATGGAGTTCTGGTGTGGCTCATGTTTTGCCCTACGGAGAACTTTAGTCAACGGATCTGCTACATTTAGGTCCGTGTGTACTTTATAAATCTTTATATCTCCATCCTTGACATGCTCGCGGATGGAATGAAACCGGCGCTTAATATGCTTGGAATTCTTGTGAGACCTCGGTTCCTTTGCGTTGGCTATGGCTCCATTATTGTCACAATAGATCACCATTGGGTCCAACGCACTGGGAACCACACCTAGTTCCGTAATGCACTCTTTCATCCAAACCGCCTCCTGCACCGCTTCTGAAGCAGCAACATATTCCGCCTCCGTCGTTGATCCAGCCACCACGGGTTGTTTGGAACTCCTCCAACTAACTGCTGCTCCGTTCAAGAGAAATACGTATCCGGATTGAGACTTAGAGTCATCCGGATCGGTGTCAAAGCTAGCATCGACATAACACTTAGCGACTAGCTCTTCTTCACCTCCGTATATAAGAAACATATCCTTAGTTCTTCTCAAGTACTTGAGGATGTTCTTTACCGCTATCCAGTGTTTCGAACCTGGATCAGATTGGTACCTACTAGTCAAACTAATAGCATGTGCCACATCCGGTCTTGTACATAGCATGGCACACATAATAGAGCCTATGGCCGAGGCATAGGGGATCTTATCCATCATCTCTCTTTCTTTCGCCGTAGCCGGACTTTGAGTCTTACTCAATGTCTTGCCTTGCAACATAGGTAAGAACCCCTTCTTACTTTCGTCCATATTAAACTTCTTTAATATCTTGTACTCTGCGATAGCCCAATTAGGCGCCTTGATCTATCTCTATAGATTTTAATGCCTAATATATATGATGCTTCACCAAGGTCTTTCATCGAAAATTTGTTGTTTAGATAACTTTTAACACTGTTTAAAAGATCTATATCATTTCCAATCAATAATATGTCATCCACATATAATATAAGAAATGCCACATTGCTCCCACTCACTTTCTTGTAAATACAAGCCTCTCCATAAGTTTGGACAAATCCAAAGTCTTTGATCACCTCATCAAAGCGGAGATTCCAACTCCGGGATGCTTGCTTCAGTCCATAGATGGATCGCTGAAGTTTGCATACCTTATTAGCATCCTTAGGATCGACAAAACCCTTAGGTTGTATCATATACAACTCTTCTTCAATATTACCATTGAGGAAGGCAGTTTTGACATCCATCTGCCATATTTCATAATTGAAATATGCGGCAATTGCTAACATAATCCTAACCGACTTAAGCATCGCTACGGGAGGGAATGTCTCATCGTAGTCAACTCCTTGAATTTGTCGAAACCCCTTTGCGACAAGTCGAGCCTTATAGATGGTCACATTACCATCAGCATCCGTTTTTCTTTTGAAAATCCATTTATTCTCAACGGCCTTTTGGTCGTGAGGTAATCCCACCAAGTTCCAAACTTGGTTCTCGTACATGGATTCCATCTCGGATTTCATGGCTTCTAGCCATTTCTTGGAATCCGGGCTCATCATCGCTTCTTCATACGTCGCAGGGTCATCCATTTCATCAACCATGAAATTCACAACAGGATTGCCGTACAGTTCAGGAGCTGCACGTGTCCTGCTTGACCTGCAAGGTTCGGTAGTGTCCTCTTTCGGAGTTTCATGATCATTATCATTAGCTCTCTCTTCATTAGGTGAAGTCAACTCCAAAACAACTTCCGGTGCTGCGCCACTCGCCATTCCATGAAGATAAGGTTCAATAACCTCTTCGAGTTCTACCTTCTGACTACTCACACCTTTCGCGAGAAACTCCTTCTCAAGAAAGGATCCATTCTTGGCAACAAAAGCCTTGCCCTCGGATCTGTGATAGAAGGTATACCCAATTGTTTCCTTAGGGTATCCTATGAAGACGCATTTTTCCGCTTTGGGTTCGAGTTTATCCAGTTGAAGTTTCTTCACATAAACATCGCATCCCCAAACTTTAAGAAATGACAGCTTAGGTTTGTTTCCAAACCATAATTCATACGGTGTCGTTTCAACGGATTTAGATGGTGCCCGATTTAAAGTGAATGCAGTTGTTTCTAGTGCATAACCCCAAAATGACAGTTGCAAGTCAGTCAGAGACATCATAGATCGAACCATATCCAATAAGGTATGATTACGACGTTCCGACAGACCATTACGTTGCGGTGTTCCGGCGGGCATGAGTTGTGAAACTATTCCACATTCTTTAATGTGTGTGCTAAACTCGTAACTTAGATACTCTCCTCCACGGTCAGACCGTAGAAATTTGATCTTTCTATTACGATGATTTTCCACTTCATTCTGAAATTCCTTGAACTTTTCAAAAGTTTCAGACTTGTGTTTCATCAAATAGATATACCCATATCTACTCAAATCATCCGTCAAAGTAACGAAATAACGATATCCACCTCGCGCCGACACACTCATTGGTCCACACACATCAGTATGTATGATTTCCAATAGATCTGCCGCCCGTTCCATTGAACCGGAAAACGGTGTTCTAGTCATCTTGCCCATAAGGCATGGCTCACATATATCAAATGATTCAAAATCAAGTGGTTCCAAAAGTCCATCAGAATGGAGTTTCTTCATGCGTTTAACGCAAATATGACCTAGACGGAAGTGCCACATATATGTAGACATATCATCATCAAGTTTAATCTTTTTAGCATTAACATTATGAATGTGTGTAATATTACTATCGAGATCCAACAGAAATAAACCATTCAACATAGGTGCATGACCATAAAAGATATCATTCTTATAAATCGAACAACCATTGTTTTCAGATTTAAAGGAATGACCACTTTGCATCAAACACGATCCAGATACAATGTTCATGCTTAGTGCAGGCACTAAATAACAATTATTTAGGTTTATCACTAATCCCGATGACAAATGGAGAGGTAGCGTCCCGATGGCGATCACATCAACTTTTGATCCATTGCTGACCCGCATTCTGACCTCATCCCTTGCTAGTTGTCGCTTGTTCCGTAGCCCCTGAACTGAGTTACATATATTAGCAACTGATCCCGTATCAAATACCCAGGTGCTACTACGAGTACTAGTCAAGTACACATCAATAACATGTATATCACATATACCTTTGTTTGCCTTGCCGGACTTCTTGTCCGCCAAATACTTGGGGCAATTGCGCTTCCAATGGCCAGACCCCTTACAATAGTAGCACTCGGTGTCAGACTTAGGGCCATCTTGGGGTTTCTTTTCAGGCGTGGCAATAGACTTGCCACCCTTCTTTCCCTTGTGCTTGCCTTTCTTGTCTTTCTTGAAATCGGTGGTCCTATTGATCATCAACACTTGATGTTCTTTCCTAATCTCCACTTCTGCAGTCTTAAGCGTTGACAAAAGCTCGGGAAGAGACTTCTTCATGCCCTGCATATTATAGTTCATCACGAAGCTCTTGTAGCTAGGTGGCAGAGATTGGAGAACACGATGTATGCCTAAGTCAATGGGAATCGTTATTCCCAAGGACACAAGCTTATCGGCGTACCCAGACATTTTGAGTACGTGCTCACTAACGGAGTTGTTCTCCTCCATCATGCAGCTAAAGAACTTTTCAGTAGCATTATAACTCTCTACATCAGCATGGGTATCGAAAATCATTTTCAATTCTCCCATGGTATCAAAGGCATTGCCATTTTCAAAACGCTTTCGAAGCTCTAGCTCTAGCCCATACAGTATGCCGCAATGAACTAAGTTGTGGTCCTCCTGACGAGTCACATAGACATTCTTTTCCTCGTCAGGGCATCAGGAGCTGGTGGGGGGCCTAGCGGCGCATCTAGAACATATTGCTTTTGTGCAGCAGTGAGGAGAATCCTCAAATTCATAGCCTAGTTGGTGAAGTTGCTACCATTCGTAGCAAGTTTCTCTTTCTCCATGAACACATTGAAATTAAAAGCAGGTGGTGCCATCTACAACAGAATTTGTAAAGTTTATTTAGACTATGTTTATGATAGATTGAGTTCAACTAATCCAAATTACTAATGAACTCCCACTCAAAAACGACATCCCTCGTGTCTTTTTTGTGATTACATGAACCAAATCCACTACACCAAGTCCGATCATCACGTGAGTTGATGTAGCTTCAAAGGCGAGCATCTATATGGGCATCATATCAACTATATGACCCATGCTTAACCTTTCGGTCCGTGTTCCGAGGCCATGTATGTACATGCTAGGCTCGCCAAGTAAGAACCTTAGTATTCGCATGTGTAAAACTGTCTTACACCCGTTCCTATGAAAGCATAGATTCGAGTACACCCGATCATCACGTGATGTCTCGAAACATGATCCACAGAACGATGCATACTTAAGGAAGAACACATTTTTATCTTGATATCGAAATGAGGGATCATCTTATAATGCTACCAAAAGCGCCAAACTAGCAGTATAAGATGCTAACATCTAATGTGTAAAGTGAGATGATATGGTCCATGCATTTGATCTCTATCACTTGCATCGTGGTATGATCTCTATCATTCCTTTGTGTGTATGGCCAAGGTCTATGGAACTTACACGTTGAGTGTGTTGTAAGAGTATCTATCATACATCTACTTACAACAACACCATATCAATACACTAGCCTAGCAATGATCTAAACTAGACGCCTCTAATTTATCAATTGCAAGTTTTACTTGGCTTAGGGCTTTCGGAGATAGAACCGTTCTCACCTACGAACATGAACCACAACGAGGATAACTAAGTTATTAGCAACTCGTTGTAAATCAGATATTGACTATAGTAGGAGAGACAGACACCCGCCAGCCACTTATGCAAAACAAGTTGCATGTCACTCGTGGAACCGGTCTCATGTACGATGACACGTAAGGTTGGTCCGGGCCGCTTCATCCCACTATGCCACCAATGTCCAAAATACATAGAAGATGCAATAACATGATCATCATCACCCACATATAAACATATGTGTACTACTCGTGCAAAGCACCTACGCATAGATCAGGCTTTGATACCACTGTTGGGTCCGCAGCATAGAAAACAAAAAAATTCCTACGGTGTGAACTACACGCCAAGATCTATCTACTAGGTACAAAGCAACGAGTGGACATACATCCAACGAGAACTTACCCTCGAAGACAACGAGTTTTGTTAACGAGTAGGAACTCGTGGTTGATGTAGTCGTACACTTGCCGATCTCAAGATCGTGAGGAAGTTCGAGCGCCACAACTCAGCAACGCATCCGCACTCGCACACACATTCAAGCCACCGGACAACCTCCCCCTCCTCGCTCCAGCGATCCAGCGGAAGCAGCAACTTCTTCCAGATGAAATGCCACCGGGAACATGTATCTCGCTAATCCGAGACCATGGGGGAATAATTCTAGAGGGGGAGAGAGATCCTTCACAAGGAGGTGTGAGGATGAAGGAGGGAATGGGTGGCCTTTTATAGGAGGAGGGGGTGCCCCCTCTCTCCATGGCCGGCGCATGCGGGGTGACCCCTCACCTCCCCCATTCATGTGGTGGTAACCCCTCCACATTAAAATGCCTCTTCACATTCCCTTTTAAAATCTCCACTTTAAATGCATTAAATTTCTCCAAATTTAATGCTCTCTCATTTAATAAAACTCTTTTTATTAAATTTATTCAGAATTTTGTTAATTACTTTAATTAACAAACATTCACATATAGCCCCTTGCAATATTTCAATATCACATGCAGAACCACTTTATGCAATTTCACCCGAAACAATTTCCGGTTTCTATTGAAACAATTCCTGCGCTTTGCAATTCTGAAACATATGTGCTCCAAAATGGTGTCCGGTAACTCTTAAGTGTGCCACCCTACGGTTCGCGAATAATGCAGACATGATCGATACCCTTCTCCGATCAATAATCAATAGCGGGACCTGGAGATCCGTACTGACTCCTACACATTCAACGATGACTTCTGTGATCGTGAGAACCTTTAGCGCTTGTAACTAAATCCCTTTGTCTCTTGATATATTACATGTCCGAGATTCGATCATCGGTATCTCCATACCTAGTTTTATCTCGTTACCTACATGCACTCTTTTCTCGTTCCTGTGATATAACATTCTAGTGATCACATCACTTGCTTGCAAGCTATCTTAATGTGATATCACCGAGAGGGCCCAGAGTATATATATCCGTCATCTGGATTGACAAATTCCACTCTTGATCCATGAGCCTCAACATAACACCTTCGTAGTACTGAACCCATCTTTATAGTCACCCTGTTATGGTGTGACGTTTGATGTTATCAGGGTACTCTTCCGGTCTTAGCAATTAACATGATCTCATGGTCTAAGGATAAAGATTACTTCGTATGATGTTATAGCAATATAAACATAATGACTTGATCGTAATGTTATACTTCGGATGAATGTTCATCACATCATTCCACCAATGGTGTGACCTTGTTATTAACAACATCCAATGTCCATGATCAGGAAACCTTGATCATCTTGTTAATCAACAAGCTAGTCTATAAGAGAGGCATAACTAGGAACCCTTTTTGTTTATTAAACACACATGTATTGATGTTTCCGATCAATACAATTCTAGCATGTAAAATAAACATCTATCATATATAAGGAATATATAATAACAACTTTATTATTGCCTCTCAGGGCATATTTCCTTCATTGACAAGATGCCACAGTGCCAGTTGCCTGTTTTCTGCTGTTTTTGGTTTTAGGAAGTCAGAAAATGAATATTCTCGGAATTGGACGGGACAAAAGCCAAAGTCAATATTTCACCGGGGGGACACGGAGCCAGAAGACGAGACGGAGAGGGGCCAGGGGCCAGCCACACCATAGGGTGGCGCGAGTTCTCCTTGGCCGCGCCACCAGGTCGTGTGGGCCCCTCCGGCCTCCACCGACCTTGCCCTTTCGCCTATATATTCCTCCTGATGCAAAAACCCTAAAGAGTCAAGCCTCTAGCCACGAAAAGTTCCGCAGCACCGCCGCCACCGAAGGGGAGATTCGGGGGACAGAAAGTCTTTGTTCCGGCACCCTGCCGGGACGGGGAAGTGCCCTCGGAGCCATCTCCATCAATCTCCACCACCATCTCCATCACCATTGCTGATTCCCATGATGAGGAGGGAGTAGTTATCTCTCGAGGCTAAGAGTTCTACCGGTGGCTATGTGTTCATCTCTCTCTCTATGCATTATCATATTGTGATCATGAGCTTTGTAATCAAGTAGATCTACCTTGCTACTCAAGTGCTTTAATAGATCTCTGCTCTCCCCATGTGTGTGAAGTTGACAGTGTGCACACCATGGTGGCACTTAGGCTAGAGATTACAAATACTTGTTATGAGTTATATTTGGAGTTGGATGTCTTTATGAAATTGTGGTGTTTGTTGGAACCATCTAGTACTCAAGGTGATAGTGTGGGGTTTTCTAGATGGGAAAGGCTTACTTTGAGGTGTGTTGTTATAGCCCTACCATGGATTAGAGTGTCCAACCGGAGAATAGTTAAGAGTAGTATCATAAAGAGAAGATATTTATATGAGAGTGTTCACTAGTGAAAGTATGATCCCTAGGCCTTGTTTCTAAGCATTGATACATCGTTTGCAATTAGATCTGTTACATGTTTGCTTGCTTCCATCTTTATTTCAGTTTGCCTTTAGTCTCTTTCACGCCATCAAGCTTTTTTCTATCAGCGTTACCACTTAAAATTATCCATACCACTTGTATTTCACTATCTCTTTGCCGAACTAGTGCACCTATACACCTGACAAGTGTATTGGGTGTGTTGGGGACACAAGAGACTTCTTGTATCTTGATTGCAGGATTGCTTGAGAGGGAATACCTTTGACCACTTCCTCTCTGAGTTCGATAAACCTTGAGTGATCCACTTAAGGGAAAACTTGTTGTTGTTCTACAAACCTCTGCACTTGGAGGCCCAACAACTGTCTACAAGAATAGAAGTGCGTAGACATCACTTAGGCGTGGTGGCTGTCATGTAGGCTTGCAGCGCTGGTACGGTGGATAGGACAACACGACCGGCCCAGTGTATTGACATGACAAAACAGGGCACATATATCGTCGTTATAATTATTTTTTGTTTACTCAGAAGCTGGAACAGCCACCGCCATGCGTCTCTCCTTTGGACTTCTGTCCCCATTGTTAACCACTACCTTAGAAACACATTGACGGTTCCACCGTTCCCCTGTCTCGCAGAAACCAATCTTCTTCTTCCTGTCATCTGTCTTCTTCCTATCTTCTCCTTGCCGCCATGGAAGGTCGTCACACTCTAGAGACAAGCTTCACTACCCATGACAATAAGAAGATAGACGTCATCTACACCAACGAGGAGGAGACAGTGGTGCGAGTCCTGAGGATGTACGATGGTTGGCTTGAGAAAGACGAGGAAAAGTTTGTAGGATTGGACCTCGAGTACACCCCGGAGGACCCATATGAAGGGAATGAAGTCGTCGTCGTTCATCTGGCCATAAGGAAACACGTCCTCGTCTACCACTTCTCCCGGTTTGTAGATCTGCGCTCTGTAGTTAACCGCTTTTAGGGTTTTATCCTCTTGTTCTTTATCCATTTCTTCATCTTGCAACTACTGAATTTTATTTAGGACCAAATAAATTATGACAAGACATTGTTGAGAGTCTTGATCTTGCATTTACTAAACTTTTTAAAATTATATTCAGATGATGATCTTGCATTAACAAAATATTTGTAGTTACAAATTTTGGTGATGACAAACTACATACTTTCAGGACTGACAGGAATTATCTAGTGCTGCGCTAGTTCCTTGTAGAAAAAGGAATTGTTTTCTGAACTATTGACAATACAACTATTTTTTGGAAATTTCATCAAGAGGGAATTAAAATTCCTGTGCACAACTGGATCGATATTCAGAGTCATGTCAAGATCATAGGGGGCTTGAGGAAGGATGGAATGGCATCACTCGCAACTAGAATCCTCGATGAGTCGTATGACAGAATGAAGGCAGATTTCCCTATGGATAGGCACGATTTCTAGGAGGAGTGGTCGTTGTTTGATATAAACCTAAAGTATGCAGCCATAGATGCTTACGTAACCTACCAGTTGTACAAGAAGATCCATTTATTTCTATGTTACCTCGTCTTTTCCCTATTTGCAAGAGGGAAGACGAGCTTAGGGTGGCCCTTTGTAGAAAATGCAGAATAGCTGAGTTTGAAGCTGCATATGCAAAGAAAATGGTTGCATCTGAAGCAGCTGACAGAGAGGCTGCAGAACCAGCTGACAGAGAGCTTGCAGCTGAAGCAGAACCAGCTGCCAGAGAGGTTGCAGCTGAAGCAGCAAACAGAGAGGTAGCATCTTCTAGCGGCAATAATCAGGCCTATGATGCACCGTTAATTGTGTCGTAGGACGCTGAAGATAGGGAAGCCAAGTCAGATCCAAGGTGGGACGAACTTGCATTTCGTGAGCTGTGGAGTGCCAATAATGTAAGATCCACCTGGAATAGTCGTAGTTGGTCGCCTAGGAACAATGGCAAGCGCCTCAAGTGGTCTGATGAGAAGTGAATTAAATTTTACTCCTTTGTGTTATGTTTCAGTTTTATGGTACTCAATTATCTTGTCAAGATGGCTAGCACCTCAAGTGAGAGTAGTAAAATAAATTTTACTTCTTTGTGTTATGTTTCTGTATGTGTCTGGCAGCTTGTCAAGATGGTAGCTCGTTAACTGGCAGTTTGAAAGAGTACCTTTTTCCTCTCTCGCTAAACAGATATGTTTCATTTTGCCCAAATTGGTAGCAAATCTAGAGAAGCTTCTCTCTTCGATAATTCGTTCCCTTTTGGACCTCTTTTTACCTCCAATCTGGTAGCAAATCTAGAGCAGCAAATCACACAAGGCAGAATACATTCATTCAGAAAACAAAACAAATGTAGATATAGATGTGCGAAGCTAAATAGGATATAGCGATAGAAAGTAGGTTTCTTAACGAGGTTCGATACATTCAACCCCTTCCTTGCATGCAGAAATAGGATACAAGCAAAATATAGAAAATCAAAAGAAGCTGCTTAGCAGCAGCAAACATGTCCAACCCCTCCTTGCATGCGCCTGTGCCTCCGCCTCCTCCCTCTGTTGCTTCCTCCACTTCTTGCTACCCAGTCCCTTGATCTTGGGGGCCTTGGGCTTGATCAGAGGCATGCGACCCTCTTCGATGGCCACCCGCTGGAGGTTTTGGAGGTGAATGCCGAGAGCCTGGTGTTCAGCAATGTAGGCATTGATGTTCACAGTCTGTTCGACTTTAGGGGTGCCAGAGCTCGGGCCCTTTGCATGCATCATGACGCACTTGAAGTCGGTGCCGGCGAGACTCGTCCTGCAGAAGGGGCAACTATAGATGCCGCCAGTGAAGAAGGCGTCGTACTGGCCAGCCTGCAGCCTCCTCAGCACCTGACGAGTCTTGGTGTGCCTGGACTCGTCATCGTTGCAGACGTCGCTGCCGTAAACCTATTGGAAGAAAAGGAAAAGGGAGGATTAGATGATGTAAGAAGATCGAGCAATCGAAATGCGAACAAGCGAATCCTAATAAACCAAGATCTAGCATCCAACGATGGGAACGGGAGAAGACCAAGGGAAGGGGAGCAAACCCTAGTTACCTCCGACCACGGGTCGTCGATGCCGGTGTCGTAGGGGTTCACCGGAGCGATGTACTCCTCTGGATCATAGGGGTCCCAGAAGAGTTGGATCTACTCATGACCGGCGGGGGCCTCCTTGCTGGCGGCTACGTCGGTAGCGGGGACGGGGGCCTGGACGAGAACGGCGGCTGCCATCGATGCCTCGATGGGGGCCTTGTCAGGGCCGGTGGCTGCTTTCAATGTGTCAAGGGGGACCAGGACGGAGTCGGGGGCCTCCTTGCCGGCAGCCTTGGAGGCGACGATGGCCACCGTATCCTCCTCCACCATCGCCTGCACGGACAGGGTTTTCTCAATAGTTTGCAGAAGCTGGTGGGACAGTGGAGAGGGTTACGTGAGGAGAGTGAGCGAGAGAGAGAGAGTAGGTGTGCGGAGAGGGGATCTATAGTTAAGGTGAATGGAAGCAAGGCATGTTTTGTTGCACCACCGTGCAACACGCCGCGCAGGCTACTGCACCGCGAAACGCGCACGGTACATCACGTTTTTTTCCCGGCCCATGCATGGCAGTTCTGTATTGAGCCGCATGCAAAGGGCGCATACACAGTTTCTATGTACGAAGTTTGACACGGCCATAAAATTGGCGATAATTAAAAGGGGAAATGTAGAGGGGAAGGTAGGTGGTTGTACGGCGAGATTTGTGGGGTTGTGCTAGATCGGGTAGAGGGATGTGTTGATGACTGTGAGTGACTCGATGAAGGGGGGACGTTAGGTCTCGTCGAGCTCAACTCTTCGGCCTCCGGCTAACACTTGGAAGTTTCTTACGGTGGGGCCCAGTTGGAAGTGAGATTGAGAGCCGCTGCGTAAAAAATGGGATATGTCTTATTAAAATCAAGTGGCAATAAATTGCAGCTGCCCATTGACGACCATGCACTCGATGACACATGTGTTGTGGCGTAGTAGTAGCAGTAGTAGGCTTTTCATACTTGATTAAACATGACATGACTAGTCGACGACCTTTTCCATGGACGACTTTATGTTCCTTCTTGTAGAAGTCTCGATGAGGGAGACGTCCGTGTTGTCTCACGCTGTACTGTGAAGGGCACGACCTGTGCAATGATCCTCGTTGGATCACACAGAATCAACGGTTGGTGCGCACGATCCGCGTGACAACTGTGACAACCAATCAAGGCGTAGCAGACAGACTGAGCACAGATTTGGGCTTCTACGAAAGAGAGAGAGGGGGCAAAACTGAGTAGTATAAAAATGGAAAGTGAGTGTCTTGTACAATGAAATACATCATGGCATACATCAAATTATGCCAAGATAGATCTACTAAAGTTCATTGGATGTGTGCTCTTCTCATAAACCACATGGATACACTAGAGTGCATTGCATGTGTGTTATTGTCATAAACCACATGGATCCACCAGTGTCATTGCATGCGTGTTCTTTTCACAAACCACGGCTAGAGTCATTGCATCTCTATTATTTTCATTAACCACAGCTAGAGTCATTGCATGTCTATTCTTTTCACAAACCACATATGGATCCACCAGAGTCATTGAAATGTGTGTTCTTTTCACAAACCACATATTGATCCACCAGTGTCATTGAAATGTGTGTTCTTTTCACAAACCACAGCTAGAGTCACTGGATCTCTGTTATTTTCACAAACCACATATGGATCCACTAGTTTCATTGCATGTGTGTTCTTTTCATTAACAACAGCTAGAGTCATTAGATGTGTGTTCTTTTCACAAACCACATGTGCATCCACCAGAGTCATTGCATGTGTGTTCTTTTCATGAACCACATATCGATCCACCAGTGTCATTGCATGTATGTTATCTTCATAAACAAAATATGGATCCACCAGAGTTCATTGCATGTCTGTTATTTTCATAAACCACATAGATCCACCAATGTCATTGCATGTGTGTTCTTTTATAAACCACAGCTAGAGTCATTGGATGTGTGTTATTGTCATAAACCACATGGATCCACTAGTGTCATTGCATCTATGTTCTTTTCACAAACCACATATGGATCCACCATTGCATGTCTGTTATTTTCACAAACCACATGGATCCACCAATGTCATTGCATCTGTGTTCTTTTCACAAACCACATGTGGATCCACCAGAGTCATTGCATGTGTGTTCTTTTCATGAACCACATATGGATCCACCAGTGTCATTGAATGTGTGTTCTTTTCATAAACCACATATGGATCCACCAGAGTCATTGCATGTGTGTTCTTTCAATAATCCACATCTAGATTCATTGCATCTCTGTTCTTTTCATTAACCACAGCTAGAGTCATTGCATGTTTGTTCTTTTCACAAACCACATATGGATCCACCAGAGTCATTGCATGTGTGTTCTTTTCACAAACCACATATGGATCCACCAGTGTCACTTCATGTGTGTTCTTTTCACAAAACACATATGGATCCCCTAGTGTCATTGCATGTGTGTTCTTTTCATTAACCACAACTAGAGTCACTTCATGTGTGTTCTTTTCACAAAACACATATGGATCCACCAGAGTTCATTGCATGTGTGTTCTTTTAATGAACCACATATGGATCCACCAGTGTCATTGAATGTGTGTTCTTTTCACAAACCACATTCAGATCCAGCAGAGTCATTGCATGTGTGTTCTTTCAATAAACCACAGCTAGAGTCATTGCATCTCTGTTCTTTTCATTAACCACAACTAGAGTCATTACATGTCTGTTCTTTTCACAAACCACATATGGATCCACCAGAGTCATTGCATGTGTGTTCTTTTCACAAACCACATATGGATCCAGCAGTGTCACTGCATGTGTGTTCTTTTCACAAACCACATATGGATCCCCTAGTGGCATTGCATATGTCTTTTCATTAACCACAACTAAAGTCACCGCATGTGTGGTCTTTTCACAAACCAAATATGGATCCACCAGAGTTAATTGCATGTCTGTTCTTTTCATTACCCACATATGGTTGCACCAGTGTCAGTGCATGTGTGTTCTTTTCATTAACCACATATGGATCCCCTAGTGTCATTGCATGTGTGTTCTTTTCATTAACCACAACTAGAGTCACTACATGTTTGTTCTTCTCACAAACCACATATGGATCCACTAGTGTCATTGCATGTGTGTTCTTTTCATGAACCACATATGGATCCACCAGTGTCATTGAATATGTGTTCTTTTCATGAACCTCATATGGATCCACTGTTGGGTTCGCAGCATAGAAAACAAAAAAAAATCCTATGATGGGAACTATACGCCAAGATTTATCTAGTAGATACAAGCAACAGATGGATATACATCCATAGAGAACTTACCCTCGAAGACAACAAAGCTTTGTTAATGAGTTGGAACTCGTGGATGATGTAGTTGTACACTTGCCGATCTCAAGATCGTGATGAAATCCAGCAGGTCCTGCTCTAGCACGTCCATCAGATCCAGCTCCAGCAAGTCCAGCACCGCAAAGTAGTGGTGCATCCATGATCGCACACACATTCGGTACCCCGAAAACCTCCGTCCCTCGCTCCAGCAAAGCAGGGGAAGCAGCAACTCCTTTCCAGATAAAGCCACCGGGAACATGCATCTCGCTAATCTGAGACCATGGGGAATAACTAGAGGGGGAGAGAGATCCTTCATGAGGAGGTGTACTTTGTGAGGAGGAGAGGGGGGCTTTTATAGGGAAGAGGGGGTCATCCAAGGGCCATGGTGTGGCAGCCATGGTGGTGCCCCCACCTCTTCCATCATTCATGTGGTGGATGCTTCACTCACATAAATATGCCTCCACTCACCTAAATATGCCTCCACTCACACTTCCACTCACATGCATTAAATTTCCGCCAAATTTAATGCAAGCTCTCAATAAATAAAACTATTTTATTTATTTTATTCAGAATTTTGTTAATTACTTTAATTAACAAACATTTACATAAAACCCCTACAACATTTCAATATCACATGCAGAAACAGTTTCTGTAATTTCACCCGAAACAATTCCAGTTCCCATTGAAATGATTCTAGCGCTTTCTTAAATCATCTGAAATATATTTGCTCCAAATGGTGTCGATATCCCTTAAGTATGTCACCCTATGGTTCACGAATAATGCAGACATGATCGAGACCCCTCTCTGATCAATAATCAGCAGTGGGATTTGGAGATCCGTACTAACTCCCACACATTCAATGATGACTCTTGTGATCGTGTGAACCTTTAACATCGTAACTAAAACCCTTTGTCTCATGATATATTACATGTCCGAGATTTGATCATCGGTATCTCAATACCTAGTTTGATCTCGTTACCGGCATGCACTCTTTTCTCGTTCCCGTGATATAACATTCTAGTGATCACATCACTTGCTTGCAAGCTATTTAATTGTGATATCACTGAGAGGGCCCTGAGTATATCTATCTGTCATCGGGATGGACAAATCCGACTCTTGATCGATGAGCCTCTACATAACACCTTCGTAGCACTGAACCCACCTTTATAGTCACCCTGTTACGGTGTGACGTTTGATGTTATCAAGATACTCTTCTGGTGTTACTGATTAACATGATCTCATGGTCTAAGGACTAGGATTACTTTGTATGATGTTATAGCAATATAAACATAATGACTTTGATCGTAATGCTACACTTCGGATGAATGTTCATCACATCATTCCACCAACGTTGTGACCTCGTTATTAACAACATCCAATGTCCATGATCAGGAAACCTTGATCATCTTGTTAATCAACGAGCTAGTTTATATGAGAGGCATTACTAGGAACTTTGTATTTTGTTTATTAAACACACATGTATTAATGTTTCCTATTAATACAATTATAGCATTCAAAATAAACATTTATCATAAACATGGAATAATATAATAACCACTTTATTATTGCCTCTCGGGCATATTCCCTTCAGTCTCCCACTTGCACTAGAGTCAATAATCTAGTTTGTAAACTTGTATATACAACACCTAGGTGTTGAATATACGCGTTTGCTAGTGGTTATCATAATCTCCGGATCTGGTACTTTCAGGTCCATGTGTATTTGCATGTCTTTGCGTCTCTATGCATCACTCATTCTCTAATGAGATGGCATTGTATAAATTCAGTCCTTTGGTGAGACCTTTAGTTCCTTTTGGGTTAAAACATGTTGATAGTACTGTCGTACAATATATCTTAATAGTATTATCCCACTGTGAACCACACCTAGTTTGGTAACAAACTACTTGACACAAATGCCCTCCTTTACTGCTACTATGGTAGTCATATACGTAGCCTTTTGTTGTAGTATCCGTCACAATGTCTCACTTTGGAACTCATACAAATCCATCATGGAATTTTCTTTCCATAATATTGTGCCACCCATAGTTTAAATTGAGATAAATTCAATTTGTATCTTGTGACAAACTAGTATCAATGTAACATATTACAATGAACTATTATTCACTATTTTTCACTTATACATGATATATTCTTAGTTCTTGCAAAGCTCATAAGAATATCTTTACTATCGTCCAATGATCATCTTATGAATCATTCTGGTATATGCTCATAACATTTAGAGCATTGGACATATCTGGATATGTACATATCATGGTATTATTGATCAAAATCTTCATGTGATTTTACTCACCAAGTGTTGAAACACTTGAATCTTGATACAATCCTTTCCATGCAGCAAGAACCTTTCTTGTTGTTTCCATATTGAACCCTTTTCAATATCTCATATATGTACGTTTGGCACAACCATATTAGTGCCTCAATCTATCCATACAGACATTGATGCTGAATATTCTGGTTTTGTCCAAGTCTTTCATCGAAATCTAATTTTAATGAAATTCTTAACCCGTGACAATAAAAGATACATCATTTCTAATCAACAACATGTACTCTGCATAATGTATTGGAAATTTGTCTCAACACTCCCACTTAATTTCTTGCAAATGCAAGCATCTGCACCGTCTCTGATGAATTTAAACTCCTTTAACATTTTCATCACGGTGAAGATTCCAACTCCGCTATGCTCACTTCAACTATCGAAGTTTGCAAGCCCTTTTAGCACCCTTTTGATTTAACAAAACCCTTCGAATTGTGTCATGTACATGTCCTAGGTAACCATTCTATTAGAAGAACATTGTTTTTTTGTTCACAAACCACATATGGATCCACCAGTGTCATTGAAATGTGTGTTCTTTTCCCAAACCAAAGCTAGAGTCACTTGATCTCCGCTCTTTTCACAAACCACATATGGATCCACCAGTTTCATTGCATGTGTATTCTTTTCATTAACAACAGCTAGAGTCATTGCATGTGTGTTCTTTTCACAAACCACATGTGGATCCACCAGAGTCATTGCATGTGTGTTCCTATCATGAACCACATATGGATCCACCAGTGTCATTGTATGTTTGTTCTCTTCATAAACCACATATGGATCCACCAGAGTTCATTGCGGGTCTATTATTTTCATAAACCACATGGATCCACCAATGTCATTGCATGTGTGTTCTTTTAATAAACCACACCTAGAGTCACTAGATGTGTGTTATTGTCATAAACCACATGGATCCACCAGTGTCATTGCATGTCTGTTCTTCTCACAAACCACATATGGATCCACTAGAGTTCATTGCATGTCTGTTATTTTCACAAACCACATGGATCCACCAGTGTCATTGCATGTGTGTTCTTTTCACAAACCACCTGTGGGTCCACCAGAGTCATTGCATGTGTGTTATTTTCATGAACCACATATGGATCCACCAGTGTCATTGAATGTGTGCTCTTTTCATGAACCACATATGGATCCACTAGAGTCATTGCATGTGTGTTCTTTCAATAAACCATAGCTAGAGTCATTGCATCTCTGTTCTTTTCATTAACCACAGCTAGAGTCATTCAATTTCTGTTCTTTTCACAAACCACATATGGATCCACCAAAGTCATTGCATGTCTGTTCTTTTCACAAACCATATATGGCTCCACCAGTGTCATTGCATGTTTGTTCTCTTCGCAAACCACATATGGATCCCCTGGTGTCATTGCATGTGTGTTCTTTTCATTAACCACCGCTAGAGTCACTGCATGTGTGTTCTTTTCACAAACCACATATGGATCCACCAGAGTTCATTGCATGTGTGTTCTTTTCATGAACCACATATGGAACCACCAGAGTTCACTGCATGTCTGTTATTTTCACAAACCACATGTGGATCCACAAGAGTCGTTGCATGTGTGTTCTTTTCATTAACCACAGTCATTGCATGTCTATTATTTTTACAAACCACATGTGGATCCACCAGAGTCATTCCATGTGTGTTCTTTTCATTAACCACAGCTATTGTCATTGCATGTCTATTATTTTCACAAACCACATATGGATCCACCAGAGTCATCGCATGTGTGTTCTTTTCACAAACGACATAAGGATCCACCAGTGTCACTGCATGTGTGTTCTTTTCACAAACCACATATGGATCCCCTAGTGTCATTGCATGTGTGTTCTTTTCATTAACCACAACTAGAGTCATTGCATGTGTGTTGTTTTCACAAACCACATATGGATCCACCAGTGTCACTTCATGTGTGTTATTTTCACAAACCACATATGGATCCCCTAGTGTCATTGCATGTGTGTTATTTTCATTAACCACAACTAGAGTCATTGCATGTGTGTTCTTTTCACAAACCACATATGAATCGACCAGAGTTCATTGCATGTCTATTCTTTTCATTAACCACATATGGATACACCAGTGTCATTGTATGTGTGTTATTTTCACAAACCACATATGGATCACCTAGTGTCATTGCATGTGTGTTCTTTTCATTGACCACAACTAGAGTCATCGCATGTGTGTTCTTTTCACAAACCACATATGGATCCACAAGTGTCATTGCATGTGTGTTCTTTTCATTAACCACATATGGATCCCCTAGTGTCATTGCATCTATGTTCTTTTCATTAACCACAACAATAGTCACTACATCTATGTTCTTCTCACAAACCACATATGGATCCACCAGTGTCATTGCATGGGTTTTTTTTTCATGAACCACATATGGATCCACCGGTGTCATTGAATGTGTGTTCTTTTCATGAACCAAATATGGATCCACTAGAGTCATTGCATGTCTATTCTTTTCATTAACCACAACTAGAGTCATTGCATGTCTATTCTTTTCACAAACCACATATGGATGCACCAGACTCATTGAAATGTGTGTTCTTTTCACAAACCACATATGGATTCACCAGTGTCATTGAAATGTGTGTTCTTTTCACAAACTACAGCTAGAGTCACTGGATCTCTGTTCTTTTCACAAACCACATATGGATCCACTAGTGTCATTGCATGTGTGTTCTTTTCACAAACCACATGTGGATCCACCAGAGTCATTGCATGTGTGTTCTTTTCATGAACCACATATGGATCCACCTGTGTCATTGAATGTGTGTTCTTTTCATAAACCACATATGGATCCACCAGAGTCATTGCATGTGTGTTCTTTCAATAATCCACATCTAGATTCATTGCATCTCTGTTCTTTTCATTAACCACAGCTAGAGTCATTGCATGTTTGTTCTTTTCACAAACCACATATGGATCCACCAGAGTCATTGCATGTGTGTTCTTTTCACAAACCACATATGGATCCACCAGTGTCACTTCATGTGTGTTCTTTTCACAAAACACATATGGATCCCCTAGTGTCATTGCATGTGTGTTCTTTTCATTAACCACAACTAGAGTCACTTCATGTATGTTCTTTTCACAAAACACATATGGATCCACCAGAGTTCATTGCATGTGTGTTCTTTTAATGAACCACATATGGATCCACCAGTGTCATTGAATGTGTGTTCTTTTCACAAACCACATATGGATCCACAAGAGTCATTGCATCTGTGTTCTTTCAATAAACCGTAGCTAGAGTCATTGCATCTCTGTTCTTTTCATTAACCACAGCTATTATCATTGCATGTCTATTCTTTTCACAAACCACATATGGATCCACCAGAGTCATTGCATGTGTGTTCTTTTCACAAACCACAGATGGACCCCCTAGTGTCATTGCATGTGTGTTCTTTTCATTAACCATAACTAGAGTCATTGCATGTGTGGTGTTTTCACAAACCACATATGGATCCCCCAGTGTCACTGCATGTGTGTTGTTTTCACAGACCACATATGGATCCCCTAGTGTCATTGCATGTGTGTTCTTTTCATTAACCACAACTAGAGTCACTGATACGTCCAAAACGTATCTACTTTCCCGAACACTTTTGCTGTTGTTTTTCCTCTAAACTTGTGTGAATTGGAAGCAACTAACACGGACTGACGCTGTTTTCAGCAGAATTACCTTGGTGTCTAGTTTTTGTGCAAAAAATCAACTATCAGGAAAAATCCAGGAAAATATGCCAAAAATCCTATTTCACCCAAAGACTCATGGAGCCAGCATACGAGACGGAGTGGGGCTGGGGCCTGGCCACACCACCTGGCCGCGCGGGCTGGGCCTGACCACGCCATGGGGTGGTCTGGCCGCCCCAGACACCCCCTCGGTCTCCCTCTTCGCCTATAAGTTGCCTTCTGACCTAAAAACTTAGGGGGGGTCGACGTTTTTGTAGAAGGAGTTTTGCTCCGCCGCCACCACCAAATTCCATGATTCGGAACTAGAAACTCCCTTCTGGCACCCTGCCGGGACGGGGAATTGGAGGATATCATCACCATCGCTTCTCCATCGACCATCCATGCTTCCCCCATCTATGAGTGAGTAATCCCCCACTTTAGGCTATGGGGATGGTAGGGATTGGATGAGATCGTTCTTGTAATGGCATCAGATTGTTAGGGCATGGTGCCTAGTATCTACTATTAGTGCTTTTTGACTTTGTTGCGACTTGTTATGCTTAATGCTTGTCACTAGGGCCCGAGTGCCATGATTTCGGATCTGAACATGTTATTGATTCATTATGATAGTATTGTTTTTGGGCTTACCTTCAAGTTGTATACACACGTTGTTTCCGGAACCAATGGCCCCGAAGTGACAGAAATCAAGATAACCAGAGGGAATGGCTTTGATGTGAGGATCACATGTGTTCACGGAGTGTTAATGCTTTACTCCGGTGCTCTATTAAAAGGAGCACCTTAATTGTCAGTAGTTCCCTTGAGGCCCCGCTGCAAATGGGTTGGCAGGACAAAAGATGTTGTGCAAGTTCTCATTGCGAGCACGTATGACTATATATGGAACACGTGCCTATGATTATCTAGTGCTTGGATGCTTTATCTTATTTATCTGCAATTGCCCTATGTTCTGATTGCCATGTGAATTGTCTTGTCCATGCAATGCCCTTCCATCCATCCCTATGCCTACCGCGCTTTAATCCTACTGTTTACTACAATTGTTACTACTGTCTTTACTTTACTACTGCTGTTACTTTACTATTCCTACTACAAAACTGTTGCTATTGATAAACTGTTATGAGCAATATTGTTTCCAGGTGCAGCTGAATTGACAACTTAGTTGTTAAGGCTTATAAATATTCTTTGGCTCCCCTTGTGTCGAATTAATAAATTGGGTTTCACTTCCCTCGAAAATATTGCGATACACCCCCTATACTTGTGGGTCATCAAGACTATTTTCTGGCGCCGTTGCCGGGGAGCATATCTTTATTTATCAAGTCCACTTGGAATCATTATTGTTCGCTGCTATCCATCCATCATGGGTAAGTCGCGTGATGGCAAGGTTCCTATTTTATCATCCATTACAAGGAGAGGTACGGTTATGAGCACCTCTGTTGCTCATGATTCACGGTATGTTATAAGTAAGCTCGTTACACCACCACACACACATGCTACACACACTGCTACTACTACTGGATCTGAAACTTATGATACTTATGATGCTGCTTCTACTGTGCTTGCTAAGAGTGGTTCATTAGGTCCTTTCCTAGATGCTACGATTGCTAGGACTATAGCTGGAAATACTGAAACTCCTAATGAAGACACTACTACACTTGTTAGTTCACCTGAGTCTAGAGAAAACTATGATATTGAAGACGGTTATGTTGAGATGACCGATGAATTTATTAAATAATGTCAAAACACCCATGATAGGAGTGCTGCTAAGAATCTCCTTGAGAGGCGTACTATTAGACCCAAATTGTCTCCTAATGCTAAGTTTGATGCTTCTCCCATAAACATTAAAGATAAAGATTATGATTGCTCTCTTGATTTATCCTATATAGCTATTATTGAGAAAGAACCTTTTTGTGGGACTAAGAATGAAAGTGCGGTAGCACATATGAATGAGCTTTCTACCATGAGTAGTTTATTTTCTGATGATATTAAGATGCGTACCTACTTTGTTGCTAAGATTTTCCCCTTTTCATTGAAAGGAGAAGCTAAAACTTGGTTTAGTAATTTACCTCCTGAATCTGTTGATAGCCCTGATTGCTTGATTAGTACTTTCCTGCAGAAATATTTTCCTCCTAGTGCTAGACATGATATTTTGCAGGAACTTTTTGATTTTAAATAGGGAGAAAAAGAGATATTGCCTGAATCTTGGGCAAGGTTTTGTGCTTTGATTCATGCACAAGTTGGATGTCCATTACCTAAGAATGAGCTTCTTGATATATTTTATAATGGACTAACTGAAGAATCTAGGACATACCTGGATAGCTGTGCTAATTGTGTTTTCAGGAATAGGACTCACAAGGAAGCTGAGGAATTAATGGCTAAAATAAGAAAGAACTATGAAGATTGGACTCCTCCTAAACAACCTATACCTGAAATAATTATACCTGAACCAGCTATACCGGCGCCTATACCATTATCTAAGAAGAGGGGAGTTATTTAATTGAATGATGAAGTGATGAAGGAAGCTAAGAAATGTCTTAAGGAGAAGGGAATTAAAGCTATAGATGTCAAGAATTTACCTCCTATAGAAGAATTATGTAAGCCTATCCCCTATTCATCCACTATTGAGGTACACTCTCTCCAACACTTTGATGAAGGTGACGTTCCTTACCTTAAACCTCCTGATCAATGCTTAGAAGAATTCGATATTTTTATTATTAAGCAAGATAATTTTAATAAAAGGGTGCAAAATCATCTAATGGAAAACTCTAGAGCTATTGTAGAGTTAAAGGATATTGTGGAAAGAACCTCGAATGATGTTAAAATGCTTGTTAAACATTTTCAAATGGTTCAAACTCAAATAGATCAACTTATTAAAGTGCAAAAAGACTTGCTAGTCAATGCTGTTAAAGAAAAACATGCTTATGAAATTAGAACTAGAAGTGGTGCTGCTACCCAGGATCCTCTATATCCTAAGGGGCATCCCAAAAGAATTGAGCGGGATTCTCAACAAGCTGAAAATAGTGGTTCTACTCGTAAGAAAAGAAAGAAGAAACATAAAACTATTGTAGAACCCTCTGAGCCTACTAAAGATCCTAATAGTATATCTATCTCTGATGCTGAAACTGAAAGTGGTAATGGAGAAAATGATGTTCCTGATAAAGAAAAAGTTGAAGAAGAACCTGAAAAGCACATTAAGAATACTAAATACACTAAAGAAGATTGTGTTGCTAAGAAACATGGTAGTGAGAGAGAGCCTTGGGTCCAAAAACCTATGCCCTTCCCTGATAAGAAACACAAGTCAAAGGAAGATGAACACTATAATAAGTTTTGTGAGTGGATGAAACCTTTATTCTTGCAAATTCCTTTGACTGATGCTATTAAATTGCCTCCTTATTCAAAGTATATGAAGGATATTGTCTTGAATAAAAGGAACATCCCTAATGAAGAAATTTCTACTTTGCTTGCTAATTATTCCTTTAATGGTAAGGTTCCAAAGAAACTTGGAGACCCAGGAATTCCAACTATTCCTTGATCTATTAAGAATAGTTATGTTAGAACTGCTTTGTGTGATTTGGGAGCTGGAGTTAGTGTTATGCCTTTCTCTCTCTACAAGAGACTTCAACTTGAAAAACTAATACCAACTGATATCTTTGCAAATGGCTGATAAATCTACCACTATTCCTGTTGGTATATGTGAGGATGTACCAATTCAAGTGGCTCATAATTGCTTGATATTAACTGATTTTGTTATGCTTGAAATGCCTGAAGATGATAATATGTCTATTATTCTTGGGAGACCTTTTCTTGGTAATGCAGAAGCTATTATTAATTATAACCAAGGAAAGGTGACCTTCAATGTTAATGACAAAGAACATACTGTCTATTTTCCCAAGAAGATTGATAGGACTTATGTCTTGAATTCAATTTAACATGTTGAGGGCATTCAAGTTGGAGAAATATATTGTCCCATACCACGAGAAATTTTTTAAACTATTATGATTGGGACCATTGCTATCAAAGTTGAGGTAACATAATCATTAGTGAAATACAAAGTTTTGTTTCAAATAAAATTGTTTTGGTAACAAGACCTGATAAACCTTGTTAACAAAAGGATTTCATTGAACAAATCAATGTTTTCACCATGATTATCTCCACTTACTTCTATTCTTTTCATTTTAGTTTTTGCTTTCGTTTAGTTTACTTTTCTGTTGTTAGTTGCTTGCATGTTAGAGTGTCTTCGAACTTCTGTAGTTCTAGCCTTGTTTTGTCATTGCATCATTCCAAAAAAAATCTATCAGAAAATCATTCATCTATGCCTGAAAATTGCTCAAACATAAAGTGTCTCGAAAAATTCCAGAAAATTCATATTAAATTTTTACGTGAAAAAAGGGGCAGAGAAGTGCCTGGAAGGTACCAGGGGGACCCACCAGGCAGGCACACCACCTGGTGGCACGGATAGCCCAGGGGCACGCCTGCCTATGGTGTGGGCCACCCTTGGCCCTCCACTCACTCTCTCACTTGCCACTTTCTTCTCTCTCCCAAGTAAACACCAGTTCATTGCTCGAAATTGCGTTCTTGCTATGCTTGCCCTCAATTTTTCGATCTCCTTGCTCAGCCCATCTTTGCTGCTGAAATTTGGATCATTTGTTCTCTGTTATGTGACTCCTCCGCTTGTCCAAGTAGATTTATGTTTAGTGGTTTTTATCTTGAGTATTTTGCTGCTGTAGGTGACAGGTTATGAGAGCTTGTAAGCTTGTTTGATGCTTAGAGATATAGTTTTGATGCATGTTTAGGCCTCTTACAAGTCCCTATGAGTAGTGCCCTTCATTATATATTCACTTTGCAATCACTTGTTTAATAGATGTTTAAATTTCAGAATATCAAACATGAACAACCATACCTTTGGAGAAATATTTGAGAGGGATGCACCTAGGAGGTCAAGACCCTCAAGATCAGCCTCTCAGTTTAGGCCATCATACAACGAAGATCTCATTGCACCTCGCATTGGTAATGAAGGAGATGATGGGGATGCTCACCCATCTAATTTTCCTTGTTTTACTTTCTTACAAGCTGCAGGGATTCTTGATGATTTCTTGCCACTGATTCAGAGGGCTGGTTTAATCTCATACATGCAAGATGAGAGTGAGCAATACGCTATGCTCACCAAAACTTTTGTTGAGAGTTTCATTTTTTACTAACATGCCCTATCAGTCAACTGTTTCTTTTAGAATTTATAATCTGCCCTTTACCAATGCATTGGAAATATTTTGCAGTATTATAGGTGTGGGCATGATAGGGACCGTGAACAAGATTCAAGGGCGACCCGCTGACTTGCTTGAGCTCTATCGAGGTGTGACCAATGACGACGACCGCGTAGCTCAGCGCGGAAAGATAAGAAACATCCAACTCCCTGCTCTTAGATACTTTGCATATTATCTTGCTACTAGCGTTCTTGGTAGGGAGAATACGAGTAATATCTCCAACTATCATTTAGCCTTCCTTGCTGTTGCGCTTAACAATGATACTCGGTACAATCTTGGCTCTCTTATTGCTCACCGCCTAGCTGCTAGGGGCCCTATTTATGGGGGCATCATCGCTTCACGTATGGTCAATGCATTAGAGCTTTCGGTGGATCCCAATGATACTATATTGGCACCACAAAGACTAGACCTTGCTGCCATGAAAACACATCACTTTGTCACTGCTGATTCTGATATGGACAGTTTAGTATATAGGATGTTGTTTACTAACAGTGATGAAAGGGAGATTCCCTTGCCGCAGCCTACTTTGTTCAGTGTTCATGGGAGGCCATGGTCACGCTCCAAGGAGGAGGTGGACGAGCAGCTCCGCTTGATGGGTTTCCATAGGCAGCACCAGGAGGATGTGCCCTCCTATGATTACTCTGCGCACTATGGTGGGGCGTCCTCGAGCTCGCACCAGGACGAGGGTACCTCCTGACCGTACTATGGAGGCGCTCCATCCTGGCCAGCTTGGGATTGACACCCACTTAGGCCAAAGCCTAAGCTTGGGGGAGGTACACCGATATCGCACTCATCTCCTTATCATTTTTCGTCGGTACTTTGTATATCCATATTTCGTTCTCTTTTTAGTTTTCATTCTTTCTTTGTTTTTGCTTTCTTAAAACACAAAAATACCAAAACTATTTATGTTGTTTCTCTTTGTTTGCTTCTTCTTCTTTTTTGCCTTGGTTTGCTTTTCCCTTTTTGCTTTGTTTGAATTAATTGAAAAACCCAAAAAGATTTTGCTTTGCTTGTTCTTCCTTTTTGGTTCTTGTTTTAAAAAATCAAAAACACCAAAAATATTTGGTGTTCTTCTTTGGTGTTGCGAGTTTGTTGCAGGGTTCAGCAGTTCTCAGTGGAATTTGGTTTCATATTATTATTCAAGCCACACAAGTGAAGGGCAATAATGAGGATAACTTGAGGTGTGGTAAGAGGCTGGTAAAGAAATCTATTTGTTTTCATTTTTGTACATATACTCGTCATTGTGGGCATGCTTAGCCTGTTCGTGTAGGGTGTATGTTATTTATGGATGCTTAGTAGTTCTTGCTTTCATATGATTAGTTCCAGCTTGCTAATAGTTTGTAGCATGTCATATAAATGTTTGCTTGCATTACTCTATTCATAACTTGGTATGACACCGTGGTATCCTCCTCTAAATTTTTCACTTTAATTGACTTGGCACATGCTCATGCATGCATATGACTGAAATAATCAGCTAAGCCTCGATGAATTATTTTTCCTCAGGGATCATTAATCACTTTCATGCCATGGTTAGTCATGTTTTGTTGCAAGCATGATTATGACAACTACTGCTCTCTCGTTTGTCGCTCTCTTACTCTTGCTAGCCCCCACTTGCACTGAGTATAAGCTTTGCTCGTGTTTCCAACTTCCCAAAACCAATATTGCCAAAAGTGTCCACCATATCTACCTACTAGCATCATTTGTTGTTTTGTGCATACTTAGTATGCCTTGTTTTCTTCTGAATAAAATATTTGCTTGCTATGAGAAAGTTAGTTAGTAAAGCTCTCACGAACTTGATGGCACACTTTATTTTCTTGCATATAATAAACCTGAACCATTGTGTCCTTCTTTGTTGCGTATATGCTTGCGCTTTATGAGTTGAAGTTAGCAGAACCATGTATCATGGGGAATGCTTTCGGCACTATACTAGTACTTAGTACCTCGTTGATATCATGTTCTTTTGCTTACAGATCCCGGCGGTGTGAAATAAAAGTGGAACTCGTAAGATCATGGAGTTTGTGTTGGGGTTTCGCGTATGAAAACAATAAATTTTTACCCTACGCCCCTTGAACCCCTGAAGCTGCCATGACCTATCTATTAGTAATACAGTAATGAGAGGGGCTTTTCGTGAACTTACCCTTGAAGACCGAAAAGCGTTGTCAACGCTAAGGAGAGCGTGATTGATGTAGACGAGTCGAAGCCGACCTCAAGGTCGTGATGAAGTCATCGCGCTCCTTTGGCTCCAACGACTTGAGTGCCTCAAGTGCGACACCTCGCGGGGAGTTACACATGTCAGGTGCCTGACGATGACTCCCGCTTCCCCGACCCAGCAGCAGTTGCGGAAGTAGAGCTCCCGGATCCGAATCCCGCAGCGCGAGGGCGCTCCGCGGTGAAGATGTCTCTCATTCGCGCAGTCTAGACTTGGGACCACAGTCACGAGAGAGAGGGGGAGAGAGAAAATATCAACTGGAGGTTCTCCCAAAAGTGAGAAGACCTTTTATTGATTATTGATGTATTTTATTTGGCCAAATACCCCCACTATATATAGGGGGAGGGGAGGTACTACCTCCCTCAAAGTCCCGGGGTGGGACTAAAGGAGAGGAGGGGCAGGGGAGGCCGCCGGCCACCTAGTGGGCCCCGCACGGGGGGCTAGGCCCAGCCGGCCACCCCCTTCTCCCTCTCTCCTTTTCCTAATGGGCCCTCTCCCTCCGGAAATTGGCCCATTAAGCCTTTGACCATTTAAACTGATTTTCTCTTTATTAAATTATTAAATCAATATTTAACATTCATTCACATATTATTCAACCTCCTTGGCTATGGAACACCTTCCACCTCCACTCCGGACATCCTCCGGACTTACCGAAACCCTTCCGGTTTTCTCTCCACTATTCTTCGGCGATTCCACCGATCCTATAAACACTCTCTAAGCAACATCAAACCCTTAAGCGTGATACCCCATGGTTCAGGAACACTCTAGACATGGTCGGGACACTCCCGCACCAATAATCGATAGAGGGACCTGGATGGCCATGTGACCCCTTTGCGTTCCACGAAGATCTTTCGTCATTTGAACCGGGACAGTCGTGTCTTATTCCCTTTGTCACTCGATACTTGCATTGCTCGAGATCTGATCAATGACATCACCATGTCGTGTTCAATCTCGTTGCCGAACAATGCTACTTGACTCGTTCCGACAAGTGATATACTTGTGATCAAATCACACGCTGCGCAGCTATTGGATATAACTTCTCCGAGTGGGCCCTTGGGTATCTTCCCATCACATGGACGAACAAATCCCGCTCTTGACATATATTTCCTCTACGGTTTCCTCCGAGTACCTGAACACACCTTTATAACCACTGTATTACCAAGTGGCTCTTTATGCTATCTAAGCACTCTCAGGAGACAGTAATTGATATAGCCTCACGGTCTAAGGAATAGTCTACGAGGATCCATTTCTAATCATCCTAACTTGAACTTCGTGACATGATCGGGTCACGATGTTTAGGTTGGGTATTGGTTCATAATCTCATTCTCGGAATGAGATGACTCCATTTCCAACTGGCATAAATGCCACATGATCAGGAAACATGATCATCTGTTGACCAATGAACCAGTGACTAGAGTTTCACTGGGAACCCCTGGTTGTTTGTATATCACACGTGTATTGATGTTTCCACTCAATATAGTTATAGCATGATATAAAACTTAATCATAAACTATATGAAATATGATAATAGTCCTTACTACTATTTGTCTCTAGGGCATATTTCCAACAATCTCCACTCGCACTAGAGTACAAATACACTAGCTGTATTTGTTCTTAATCTTTGGCACCATATATCTAGTACCCTGAACGTGCTTGCTCATGGAAGAGGTTGAGTCTTGGGCCTGTACTTTACAGTCCCAAATCCTTTGCAACTTACTAATGTCACCTTGATTGACATTAATACTTTATCATCACATGATAACATCTGTGTGTATGCATCGTCGCTATGGCAGCAGAACGAGGCCTGATTCCAGGAGCCTACAATGACGTTAGATCAACCTCGAGGGCTTTCTCATGGGCACTGTGCCCTAGGACACATCATTCTACGTTAAAAGCAAACTAGTCCCGCCATAACATTATACAACACTTTAGATGGTACCCTTATCTATTATTATAAATGTATTCATCGAAACACCAGTGCACTCTATGCAACTTTCGATGTTTTTGTTCATCTCGCTTCCTACTCGACTTTAATCGGTATTTAAAGGAGTTTCCAACATATTCCCTTATAACATAACCCTTTATTCTTTAAGATATGTCATCCTTTATGGATTTGGAAAATATATCCACAGTTCTCTACTAGACACTGCGGACAAACTCAGCTCAACGTTCTGTGATTCGAACTTAATCACTTTTAAATGTTCCTTATTTTGGATCACATATTATGCTAAGTTATCATCATGGTTTACTAAGATAGAACCTATGTCTTAACATAGTGGATGACGATCATCCTTTTCTTTCTTTCAACCATTGATGTTAAACTTAATACTATTCCTAATTTGAGTTATTAAGGACCATTTCCTTAATTAACTTCTATTTTGAAACCCCTTTCAGAATCCCTTAAGGAATACTACATAATATCATAATACACCTATTATCAACTTCTACACCTTATAAATCATTATTTATAAGTATCTGCGCTTTCATTCTTAACACAATTAAGAATTACTCCTATAAGCTCCCACTCAAAATATGTTCCTACATATTTGAATTTGAGACTTATATTGCTCCCACTCAAAAATATTTCAATCACATATTGTTTTAGGAAGACTTTCATATCTCTCACTCAATTTTATGCAAATTGCATATCCACTCACTACTTTGAACAACTTCAAAATCCTTTGATCAAATATCAAACTTGGAGATTTACTATGAGATACTAGTACTGTTACTAGTTTTTAAATCCTCTAAACATTTAGCACACTTGAATCAAATTCATTTGAATTTGTCCAATACTTGACAAACTGTGCTTTTGTCATTCACCCCCTTTTCCACTATGGCTTTGCAGTCATTTGGGAAAATTCAAGCAACTCCTTTTACTTGTGAGATTCAACAACGAATTGCTTTCTAATCTCAAGTGAATTTTGCGTTTAGGATTTCTCATAATTCTAGTTCACCATTATTTCCTTAGTAGTTCGTAGGTATGTCATATTCCAATAATCATGACAAATGATTCTCAAATGTCTCCATTCTAGATATGGATTTCATTTTGAATCCTACTTCATGTAGTGAAAACACTAGTGGGGAAAACACAATGATCAATATCATTGATGCTTTCCTTCTGTGAAGAGAATCGTTCAGGAACGTTGTCCATTGCGCTTCTCAACACTTTGATGCAGGGATATGAATCCTCATCGTGTTTTTTTTCACTAATTTCCATTTTCTCCATAATTGAGAAATAACACTAAAAGTGAGCTTTCTCAAGAATGCACCAAAATCCAAGCAATACCAGTTTTGCTTCTCTTTTGGTTTTAGCTATGGATTTTGTATTCAAAGTTTCCAATGAATACTCTACAAGGACTTATTCGCTATTGTTTTGGTTATATCGAATAACCCCAAAACTTTCACCAATTCAAATGGTTCACTACATTCTAATTGAGTGCTAACTATTTCTAACTAATGGTCTCTACATCTACACTACAACGATTTATTAGGTGCCTTCTATTCACCCACTTTGATATCTAATATCACATTGTGATGCTTTGCATTTTGACGTTTCAAAACGCTTTGCATTCCACAATTTCTTTTATGCCATTCTTATAAAGTCAAATTTCATTACTATTGATCAAATCATAGTAATTAGATTCTCTTTTATCTTTAGTACCATTTGTTTGTGAAACACTTTGATCAAATCAAATAGTTTCATATTCATGTTTCCTTTTTGGTAAACTACTTTACACATTTAAACAATCATATAATGATAATTACCATTTTCGTTAAAACGCAATACATCGAATATGTATTTACTTTTAACAATTCATCAAACACTTTGTATTCAAGTAATACACGGTGTTCAAGTTATTTTGCCGAACTTAGGCATGATTTACATGTGATAAGAAATCAAATATCTTTCACATATTATCACATAACTTTGAATTTAAACAATGGTTTTTCATTCATTAATGAACATATCATTAAATTGGGTATTTTTAAACAAGGCATTTAACGTTTTACAAATGTTCATTCATTATCAATTAGTTTCAAAACAACAAGGATAATTCACAAGTAATCAAACAAGATATGAACACGAATAGAGATCATTCATAAAAGTGGAACAACTGTTTGTTACAAACTCATATGAATAACTGTCTCACAAAGTGTGAGACAAACTAAAGAAGTTCACAATCTCTCGATTGCAATAATCATCCTAAACATAAACTAAATGATAAATGTCGAGGGAGAGTGTCGTCGGCCATCATCATCATGCTCGCCATCAACACGCAACGTCACCTCCTCTCCAGCAAGCACGTCTCATGCAGAAGGACCTGTTTTCAGCAAAATAGAACAAGTATTAAATATACTTAACACTACAAATGTGTTTGCAAGATTATAACATTTATAAAACTGTATATATCAAATATATACCTTTGTCATTGATGACCTGAGTGACATCTGGTTCAACCAACACATTCCTGAGATGTGTCACGAACCGGTGGAATTCCATTGATTCCGCGTCGCCCCTCATTACGCAAGTCCTAACTTGGTGGTAGCGACCGTAGCACAATGATACATTGCAAATGTATCTATAATTTTTTATGTTCCATGCTTGGTTTTATCCACTTTCTTGTGTTTTGTCCACACTTTGGAGTACTTTTCATATGATTTCTTGGATTAACCTATTAACAAGAGCCACAATGCTAGTTGCCTGTTTTCTGCTGTTTTTGGTTCCAGAAAGTCAGAAAATGAATATTCTCGGAATTGGACGGAACAAAAGCCAAAGTCAATATTTCACCGGGGGAATACGGGGCCAGAAGACGAGACGGAGAGGGGCCAGGGGCCAGCCACACCATAGGTTGGCGCGGGTCCCCCTTGGCCGCGCCACCACGTGGTGTGGGGCCCTCCGGCCTCCACCGACCTTGCCCTTTTGCCTATAAGAGCCTCCCAATGCATAAACCCTAAATCATCAAGCCTCCAGCCACAAAAAGTTCCGCAGCGCCGCCGCCACCGAAGGGGAGATTCGGGGGACAGAAAGTCTCTATTCCGGCACCCCTGCCGGGACGGGGAAGTGCCCTCGGAGCCATCTCCATCGATCTCCACCACCATCTCCATCACTGTTGTTGATTCCCATGATGATGAGGGAGTAGTTCTTCCTCGAGTCTAAGGGTTCTACCGGTAGCTATGTGGTCATCTCTCTCTCTCTATGCATGATCATATTGTGATCATGAGCTTTGTAATCTAGTAGATCTACCTTGCTACTCAAGTGCTTTAATAGATCTCTGCTCTCCCCATGTGTGTGAAGTTGACAGTGTGCACACCATGGTGGCACTTAGGCTAGAGATTACAAATACTCGTTATGAGTTATATTTAGAGTTGGATGTCTTTATGAAATTGTGGTGTTTGTTGGACTCATCTAGTACTCAAGGTGACAGTGTGGGGTTATCTAGATGGGAAAGATAAACTTTGAGGTGTGCTGTTATAGCCCTACCATGGATTAGAGTGTCCAACCAAAGAGTAGTTAAGAGTAGTATCATAAAGAGAAGATATTTATATGAGAGTGTTCACTAGTGAAAGTATGATCCCTAGGCCTTGTTTCTAAACATTGATACACCATTTGCAATTAGATCTGTTACATGTTTTCTTGCTTCCATCTTTATTTCAGTTTGCCTTTAGTCTTTTCCCACGTCAACCACACGCCAGCAAGCTATTTTCTGGCACCGTTACCACTTATAATTATCTATACCACTTGTATTTCACTATCTCTTTGCCGAACTAGTGCACCTATACACCTGACAAGTGTATTGGGTGTGTTGGGGACACAAGAGACTTCTTGTATCTTGATTGCAGGATTGCTTGAGAGTGAATACCTTTGACCACTTCCTCCCTGAGTTCGATAAACCTTGGGTGATCCACTTAAGGGAAAACTTGTTGCTGTTGTACAAACCTCTACACTTGGGGGCCCAACAACTGTCTACAAGAATATAAGTGCGTAGACATCACACAATGCCGTTTGCAAAAGAGCCCGTCATCAAGCTATCCAGGAAGTATGCAGGCCTCATGTACACATCATGCATGCGCTCCAAGTGGTCGTCTAGTGATGAGTTCTCCTCCATCTTAATGGAGAGGAAGTCTCCCATCAGCTCATGCTCCCATATGCGTACTTATTCCACGAGATGTGTCCTAAGCTGTAGCATCACCGAACAAGGGTTGACATCACCCACGAAAGGCCACAGCTCATCCACCATTCCAAAACGCATGGTAACTGAAATGAATGAGGCCATCTCACGATGGAGATAGTGGTCTTTCCGCTGTTCTGGGGTCTCTAGGTCAGTAGGTGATGGCTCAATGCACGGCGCCCAGAAAAATGCTTGATGGGGGTGTTGATGTAGAGCTCGTTGGGAACCCCAAGAGGAAGGTATGATGAGCACAACAGCAAGTTTCCCTCAGTTATGAAACCAAGGTTTAATCGAACCAGTAGGAGCAAGGAAACACCCCAAAGGTGTTACTAGTTGAGCTTTGGCAGGGCGCACTACCGGTGCTAGTAGCAATGTGGAGACATGCACAACACAACCACAGAACTTTGTCCCCAACTTGCGATGAGGTTGTCAATCTCACCGTGTTTTGCGGAAAACAAAGGATTAAACGTATCGAATGGAAAGAAGTAAAAGTTTGCAGAAAGTAAACTCAAAGAAGTAAACAGTTTGTAGATTGTATGTAAAAGACAAGGACCGGGATCCATAGTTCACTAGAGGTGGCTCTCCTTAGATAGATAACATGCTGGGTGAACAAATTACAGCAGGGCAATTGACAAACATCGAGAAAGCAATACATGCATATACTAATCATATTGACTCCTTTGGGACTTGATTGGGCATTACAACATTATACATAGACCGCCATCCAACTGCATCTATGACTAATAATCCACCTTCAGGTTATCATCTAAACCCCCTCCAGTATTAAGTTGCAAGCAACAGATTATTGCTTTACGAACTATGTGTAAAGTAAACAATACGATTGTTCTATGAACAAAGGATTGTTGTTTTCTCCCTAGTAGCAACAGCACATCTAGTGCCTTAGAGATTTCTGTCACTTCCCCAGATTACCAGAGGCATGAACCCACTATAGAGCATAAGTACTAACTCTTGGAGTTGCTAGCATCTACTTGGCCAAGATAGCTACTAACAACGGAAAGCATGCAAGATCACAAATAACAAAGACATGATAGAATAAATAATCAATCTGAAATAGCATCTCAATATCCGTCGGATCCCCGCAAACACAACATGAAGAATTACAAATAGATGATCTTGATCATGAACGGAGCTCACAAGATCTAGACATGAAAGCACAAAGGAGGAGAACCAGCCATCTAGCTACTACATGGATCCGTAGTCCAAGGATGAACTACTCACGCATCACACCGGAGGCTTGCATGGTGATGAATAAGGCCTCCAGGGTGAATTCCCCTCTCCGGCAGGGTGCAGGGAAGAGCTTCAGATTCCTCCCGATCTAGGGATGGAGATGACGGCGGCTACAGACTCTTTCGTGGATTTTTGATCTGGTACTTAGGGTTTTCGTCCTGAGGGCAATATATAGGCGGAAGGAGAGGCCGAGGGGGTGCCGGGAGCGGCCACACCACCCCCTGGCGCGGGTCAGGCCTGGTCGCGCGGCCAGGTTGTGTGGTGGCTCCCTGGTTCTTCTCCGACTCGTATTCTGGCACTTGATGACATCCGGAAAAATAGGCACTTTGGCTTTTGTCCTGTCCAATTCCGAGAATATTCATTTTTTGACTTTCCTGGAACCAAAACAACAGAAAACAGGCAGCTGGAACTGTGGCTCTTGTTAATAGGTTAGTCCAAGAAATCATATGAAAAGTACTCCAAAGTTGGAACAAAACATAAGAAAGTGGATAAAACCAAGCATGGAACATCAAAAATTATAGATACATTTGCAATGTATCAACATGCCCAAGCTTAACTCTTGCTCGTCCTCGAGTAGGTAAGTGATAAAAATAAAGAATATTTTTTGAGGTGACATGCACCATCAAAGACTTGATCAAAGTATTTGCAAAACATTCAAAGCTGGGATCATAGTACTTCAATCATAACATGAAAGACAAAGTTCTAGCAATAAGACAAAGAAACTACGATGCAACATGAAAAGGCACGAACAAAAGATTCATGAATAACAATGCTTTGCAAAACGTTTCTTTGTTTCACATAAAGAAAACATAGCATACTAGCATTCAGCTTGTCCCTCATAGAGTAGCAAATATAAATGCATAGGACACCTTCAAAGTTTAAAAGAGTGACTAGATACAAATAGTTTAAAACAAGCAATATCAAGTCATGCATCAATCAACAATTCTTGGGACAATGCACATAGAACTAAGAATGGCCACTATTCTCTCAAAGTAGGTGCATAAAGATAGAAGGTGGAGACTCAATATAATGGTGGAAGAAAGGCCTTCATAGAAGGAAGTAGGGATTCAAGTCTCATAAAGAGCTTCCAAAAATTATGGTACTTTATAGCTTTAAGCTCTCATTGCTCCTATCATAAGCATCTTGAAGTGATTAAGGTTAAAGTGAACAAACTATGGTGTACATGCTTGATGAAGTATAAGTCAGAAATCTTATGTCCCTTGTATACGAGGGTCGCTCCTCATGCTACTCAAGTTTAGTCACCGGTAAGTTCTTGTCATCGTAAGTACATGTGTATCATAGAGAACCACCAACGGGGTACCCCTTGCCCGATGATACGGAAGAATCCCCATATCAAAATGACAAGGCAAGCAGACAACGAGCATCTCAGCATTCTTCTTATTTACCATGGGAATATGGTGCTTTTTTATCTCTTTCCTCTTTTCATAATATCTCTTTTTTTATTTTTATCTTTTTTTTCTCAAGATAGGACTCTTTTTTATAAGAAGAATGCTTCATAGACAACTCATTATGGTTACGCTGCAGGTTTCCACCATGTCAGCATGGATTAGACCAGCGGCCCAGGCGTTTCTCTAACACATATACATAACTCCATGGACTTACAAGCTCCCCTTTCATTTCACACCGGCGACATCCATATAAAAAAGAGCATGATATCAACTAGGTACAAGTTCCAAGTGCAATGTTGAAAGCGTTCCCCATGAAAGCACGGTTCTGCTAATTCCCAACAAATAAGTGCAAGCATATACAACATAGAAGACACAATGGTTCAAGTTTATTAAGGGCAAGTAAAGTAAAGTGTGCCATCAAGTTTTCTGACTTTGGCTTTTGTCCCGTCTAATTCCGAGAATATTCATTTTCTGACTTTCTGGAACCAAAAACAGCAGAAAACATGCAACTGGCACTGTGGCTCTTGTTAATAGGTTAGTCCAAGAAATCATATGAAAAGTACTACAAAGTGTGGACAAAACACAAGAAAGTGGATAAAACCAAGCATGGAACATCAAAAATTATAGATACATTTGCAATGTATCAACATCCCCAAGCTTAACTCCTGCTCGTCCTCGAGTAGGTAAGTGATAAAAAGAAAGAATAATTTTTGAGGTGACATGCACCATCAAAGACTTGATCAAAGTATTTGTAAAACATTCAAAGCTGGGATCATAGTACTTCGATCATAACATGAAAGACAAAGTTCTAGCAATAAGACAAAGAAACTATGATGCAACATGAAAAGGCACAAACAAAAGATTCATGAATAACAATGCTTTGCAAAACGTTTCTTTGTTTCACATAAAGAAAACATAGCATACTAGCATTCAGCTTGTCCCTCATAGAGTAGCAAATATAAATGCATAGGACACCTTCAAAGTTTAAAAGAGTGACTAGATACAAATAGTTTAAAACAAGCAATATCAAGTCATGCATCAATCAACAATTCTTGGGACAATGCACATAGAACTAAGAATGGCCACTATTCTCTCAAAGTAGGTGCATAAAGATAGAAGGTGGAGACTCAATATAATGGTGGAAGAAAGGCCTTCATAGAAGGAAGTAGGGATTCAAGTCTCATAAAGAGCTTCCAAAAATTATAGTACTTGTTAGCTTTCAGCTCTCATTGCCCCTATCATAAGCATCTTGAAGTGATTAAGGTTAAAGTGAAAAAACTATGGAGTATATGCTTGACGAAGTATAAGTTAGAAATCTCAAGTCCCTTGAATACGAGGGCCGCTCCTCATGCTACTCAAGTTTAGTCACCAGTAAGTTCTTGTCATCGTAAGTACATGTGTATCATAGAGAACCGCCAACGGGGTACCCCTTGCCCGATGATACGGAAGAATCCCCATATCAAAATGATAAGGCAAGCAGACAATGAGCATCTCAGCAATCTTCTTATTTACCATGGGAATATGGTGCTTTTTTCTCTCTTTCCTCTTTTCATAATCTCATTTTTTTCTTTTTCTCTTTTTTCTCAATATAGGACTCTTTTTTTATAAGAAGAATGCTTCATAGACAACTCATTGTGGTTACGCTGCAGGTTTCCACCATGTCAGCATGGATTAGACCAGTGGCCCACGCGTTTCTCTAACGCATATACATAACTCCATGGACTTACAAGCTCCCCTTTCATTTCACACCGACGACATCCATATACAAAAGAGCATGATATCAACTAGGTACAAGTACCAAGTGCAATGTTGAAAGCGTTCCCCATGACAACATGGTTCTGCTATTCCCAACAAATAAGTGCAAGCATATACAACATAGACGACACAATGGTTCAAGTTTATTAAGGGCAAGAAAAGTAAAGTGTGCCATCAAGTTTGTGAGAGCTTTAATCACTAGTTTTCTCATAACAAGTTTAATTTGGAAGGTAAACAAAAGCATGAATATACTTGGAATAGCATAAGCTAGTAGGTAGGTATGGTGGACTCTTTGGAATAACTTGGTTTAGGGAGTTGGATGCATGAGTGGAACTCGTACTTGGTGGTGGAGGCTAGCAAAAGACTAGGAGCGACAAACTAAGAGAGCAATAATGGCCATAATCATGCAGAGCGACAAAACATCATTGATCAAAGCATAAAGTGATACTACAAGTTGAAAACTAAAGGATCATAAAGGCTATGGTGACTTGAGATAGTCTTAACATGGTGTGAGCATGTGCCAAGTCAACCCAAATAAAGCATCAAAGGATAATATGCTTTAATATGCTAAAACAACGCATGATTCATCCAAGGCACATTAAGCAATCTCAATTGTTTATAACAAGTCATGATAAAACCAAGAATACTAAGCATAAAGCCAAAAACATATCAAGCATGGCATGACAAAGCATAGGCCACAGTCAAATACGAGCTATTTTTACCACATAAGCATGAACTTTCCTACTCTCTTCCAAACCAAACCAAACTATTTGCAAACCAATGTATGAAAGAGGGGGTCCAACCAATTTATTCAAAAAACTAAGAAAAAAATAAAATGAAAAGCCAAAACCAAAACGAAAAAGAAGACGCTCCAAGAAAAACACAACTGTGCATGAAACAATAAAAAATGAAGCGTTTGGAAGAAACCTGGGATTTTTATTAATGAAGAAGGGGATGCCTTGGGCATACCCAAGCTTTGACGCTTGTACTTCTTGGATATTTCTTGGGGTGACACGCGTGGCATCCCCAAGCTTGAGCTTTAGTCCATCCTCCATCTTATTACTCATTCCTTCCACACACACCTGAAATTTTTCCTTCATACAAAACTTCACACAATCTTTATTAGCAACATTAGTGCACTCAAGATAAATAAGTCTTAAGGTTCAGTTATAACACCAAATAAACTTCCATTGGAACACTAGATAATGTAGCACTTCCCTCAAAAATCTCAATTCCCCAAAAGAACTCAAGAAGGAACCAACAAGAAGCAAATGCAGAAAATGGCAGAAATCTGTCAAAACAGACCAGCAGGTAAAGACGATTTTTTCAGAAGACCTTATTTTGATCAAATCAAAAAGTGTTGAACTAACGAAAGTTAGATAACTACATGGGCAGAAGCACAAAAAATTACAGCTCAATCCGACATACAGAGCTCTCTCACGAATATTTACGGTGAAGCACAAAGATCTGTTTCGGGACAGCAACTTTCCCGATCATTACTTCACTCTCATTAGAGGTTACTCTTGGCACAAAAAGCAAATAAAAAGGATAAGGAGAGGTTATTAAAGAGGTAATAACTTCCAAGACTCATCTAAAACTTTTGGTTATCTCCCAATAAGTACTTTTCTTTAACGCCTTTAAGTTAGGCATAAGAAGCAAAGAAAGAATCAAGTGTTCTCAAATGAAGAAGCACTAAGACCAAATTTTGTTTTCATAGGAGAAGCAAAAGAAATATTTTCTCTCTTTTTACGGAAGTGTTCTCCTTTCTTGAGTGGGAGTTGATATTTAATGGCGCTTTTTTCATATCAATGATGGCACCAACAGTTCTAAGAAAAGGTCTTCCCAAAGTAATAGGACAAGAAGCATTGTATTCAACATCCAAAACATAGAAATCAACGGGGACATAGGCATTGTTAACCATAATAAGAACATCATTAAGACTCCCCGTGAGTTTTTTTTTAGCATTATCATCAAGTGGGACATTCAAATAACAATCTTCAAGAGGAGGCAAATCAAGCATATCATAAATCCTTCTAAGCATAATAGAAACACTACTATCAAGATCACATAAAGCTTTGAAATCAAAGTCATTCACTTTCATATTAATGATGGGTTCCCAACCATCTTCTTGTTTTATAGGAATAGAAGCTTTATGTTTCATCTTTTCTTCTTTAATCTTTATGAGAGCATCAGTAATGTGTTTTGTAAAAGCCATGTTCATAGCACTAGCATTAGGACTTTTAGCAAGCTTTTGTAGGAACTTAATAACTTCAGAGATATTGTAACCATCAAGATCTAAATCAAATTTATCATCTAAAGTAGTAAAACTATTACTAGCCTCAACACTAGTGGTGGTAATAGTAGAAACACTAATGTTTCTAGCAATTTCATCTTCTCTTTCCCACTTAGCATGTAATTCAGCTAATAGCCTAACATTTTCATCAATTCTTACTTGTATAGCATTAGTAGCTGCAAAGGGATTATCATTAGTTTCAGGTTTAGCAGCCATTTTATTCAAAGAAGATTGAGCTTCAGCCAAAGATGTTATATTTCTTTCAGCATTAGAGAGTTTTTCCTCAATAGTTTTATTGAAAGCAGTTTGTTTACTAATAAACTCTTTAAGCATAACTTCAAGTTCAGAGGGAGCACTCCTATTATTGTTGTAAGAATTTCCATAAGCATTACCATTATTGGGAGGATATGGCTTATAATTGTTGTTACCAAAATTACTCCTATAAGCATTATTGCCAAATTGTTATTTCTTATGAAAATCACATCAACTTGCTCTTCTTGAGCAACCAAAGAGGCTAAAGGAACATTATTTGGATCAATATGGGCTTTCCCATTAACAAGCATAGACATAATAACATCAATAATATCACTCAAGGAGGAGGTTTCCTCAACAGAATTTACCTTCCTACCTTGTGGAGCTCTCTTAGTATGCCATTCAGAATAATTAACCATCATATTGTCCAGAATTTTCATTGCAGCACCCAAAGTAATGGTCATAAAGGTACCTCCAGCAGCAGAGTCCAATAGGTTCCTTGAAGAATAGTTCAATCCAGCATAAAAAGTTTGGATGATCATCCAGGCAGTCAGTCCATGAGTGGGCAATTCTTAACCAAAGATTTCATTCTTTCCCAAGCTTGAGCAACATGCTCATTATCGGATTGTTTAAACTTCATTATTTCACTTCTCATAGATATAATCTTAGCAGGAGGATAGTATTTTCCAATGAAAGCATCTTTGCACTTAGTCCAAGAATCAATACTATTCCTAGTTAAGGAATTCAACCATTCTTTAGCTTTTCCTCTCAAAGAGAAAGGAAACAATTTCAGCTTAATAATATCACCATCTACATCCCTATGCTTTTGCATCTCACAAAGTTCAACAAAGTTATTTAGATGGGCAGCAACATCTTCATTACCAATACCAGAAAATTGTTCTCTCATAACAAGATTGAGTAAAGCAGGTTTTATCTCAAAGAAAGTATTTTCAGCCATAGGTGGAGCAATAGGTGTGCTCATAAAATCATTGTTGTTGGTGCTAGTGAAGTCACACAACTTAGTGTTTTCAAGAGTAGTCATTTTTTTGGGTTTTCAAATAAGAAAGCAAACAAGTAAAACTAATTTTTTGGGGTTTTTGAATAAAGAAAACAATCAAACAAAGCAAAAAGAAACTAAGCAAAACAAAAACAACAAAGTAAAGAGATTGGTTATGAGGGACTCCCCTTGTGAAGATGTCCTTGACTCCACGGCAACGGCGCCAGAAAAATGCTTGATGGCTCAATGCACGGTGCCTAGAAAAATGCTTGATGGCGGTGTTGATGTAGAGCTCGTTGGGAACCCCAAGAGGAAGGTACGATGAGCACAGCAGCAAGTTTCCCTCAGTTATGAAACCAAGGTTTAATCAAACCAGTAGGAGCAAGGAAACACCCCCAAAGATGTTACTAGCTGAGCTTTGGCAGGGCGAACTACCAGTGCTAGTAGCAACGTGGAGACCTGCACAACACAACCACAGAACTTTGTACCCAACTTGCGATGAGGTTGTCCATCTCATCGTGTTTTGCGGAAAACAAAGGATTAAACATATCGAATGGAAAGAAGTAAAAGTTTGCAGAAAGTAAACACAAAGAAGTAAATAGTTTGTAGATTGTATGTAAAAGACAAGGACCGGGATCCATAGTTCACTAGAGGTGGCTCTCCTTAGATAGATAACATGTTGGGTGAACAAATTACAGCGGGGCAATTGACAAACATCAAGAAAGAAATACATGCATATACTAATCATCTTGACTCCTTTGGGACTTGATTGGGCATTACAAAATTATACATAGACCGCCATCCAACTGCATCTATGACTAATAATCCACCTTCAGGTTATCTTCTGAACCCCCTCCAGTATTAAGTTGCAAGCAACAGATTATTGCTTTACGAACTGCGTGTAAAGTAAACAATACGATTGTTCTATGAAAAAAGGATTGTTGTTTTCTCCCTAGTAGCAACAGCACATCTAGTGCCTTAGAGATTTCCGTCACTTCCCCAGATTGCCAGAGGCATGAACCCACTATTGAGCATAAATACTAACTCTTGGAGTTGATAGCATCTACTTGGCCAAGATAGCTACTAACAACGGAAAGCATACAAGATCACAAATAACAAAGACATGATAGAATCAATAATCAATCTGAAATAGCATCTCAATATCCATCGGATCCCCACAAACACAACATGTAGAATTACAAATAGATGATCTTGATCATGAACGGAGCTCACAAGATCTAGACATGAAAGCACAAAGGAGGAGAACCAGCCATCTAGCTACTACATGGATCCGTAGTCCAAGGATGAACTACTCACGCATCACACCGAAGGCTTGCATGGTGATGAAGAAGGCCTCTAGGGTGAATTCCCCACTCCGGTAGGGTGTCGGGAAGAGCTTCAGATCCCTCCCGATCTAGGGATGGAGATGACGGCGGCTACATACTCTTTCGTGGATTTTGATCGGGTACTTAGGGTTTTCGTCCCGAGGGCAATATATAGGCAGAAGGAGAGGCCGAGGGGGTGCCGGGAGCGGCCACACCACCCCCTAGCGCGAGCCAGGCCTCGCCGTGCGGCCAGGTGGTGTGGTGGCTCCCTAGCTCTTCTCCGTCTCGTATTCTGGCACTTGATGACATCCGGAAAAATAGGCACTTTGGCTTTTGTCCCGTCCAATTCCGAGAATATTCATTTTCTAACTTTCCTGGAACCAAAAACAGCAGAAAATAGGCAGCTGGCACTGTGGCTCTTGTTAATAGGTTAGTCCAAGAGCACACTTTGGAGTACTTTTCATATGATTTCTTGGACTAACCTATTAACAAGAGCCACAGTGCCAGTTGCATGTTTTCTGCTGTTTTTGGTTCCAGAAAGTCAGAAAATGAATATTCTCGGAATTGGACGGGACAAAAGCCAAAGTCAATATTTCATCAGGGGGAACACGGAGCCAGAAGACGTGACGGAGAGGGTCTAGGGACCAGCCACACCATAGGGTGGTGCGGGTCCCCCTTGGTCGCGCCACCTGGTGGTGTGGGCCCCTCCGGCCTCCACCGACCTTGCCCTTTCGCCTATAAGACCCTCCTGATGCATAAACCCTAAATCGTCAAGCCTCCAGCCACGAAAAGTTCCGCAGCGCCGCCGCCACCGAAGGGGACATTCGGGGGATAGAAAGTCTCTGTTCCAGCACCCTGCCGGTACGGGGAAGTGCCCCCGGAGCCATCTCCATCGATCTCCACCACCATCTCCATCACCGTTGCTGATTCCCATGATGATGAGGGAGTAGTTCTTCCTCGAGGCTAAGGTTTCTACCGGTAGCTATGTGTTCATCTCTCTCTATATACATGATCATATTGTGATCATGAGCTTTGTAATCTAGTAGATCTACCTTGCTACTCAAGTTCTTTAATAGATCTCTGCTCTCCCCATGTGTGTGAAGTTGATAGTGTGCACACCATGGTGGCACTTAGGCTAGAGATTACAAATACTTGTTATGAGTTATATTTAGAGTTGGATGTCTTTATGAAATTGTGGTGTTTGTTGGACTCATCTAGTACTCAAGGTGACAGTGTGGGGTTATCTAGATGGGAAATATGAACTTTGACGTGTGCTGTTATAGCCCTACCATGGATTAGAGTGTCCAACCAAAGAGTAGTATCATAAAGAGAAGATATTTATATGAGAGTGTTAACTAGTGAAAGTATGATCCCTAGGCCTTGTTTCTAAACATTGATACACTGTTTGCAATTAGATCTGTTACATGTTTTCTTGCTTCCATCTTTATTTCAGTTTGCCTTTAGTCTTTTCCCACATCAACCACATGCCAACAAGCTATTTTCTGGCATCGTTACCACTTATAATTATCTATACCACTTGTATTTCACTATCTCTTCGCCGAACTAGTGCACCTATACACCTGACAAGTGTATTGGGTGTGTTGGGGACACAAGAGACTTCTTGTATCTTGATTGCAGGATTGCTTGAGAGGGAATACCTTTGACCACTTCCTCCCTGAGTTCGATAAACCTTGGGTGATCCACTTAAGGGAAAACTTGCTGCTATTCTACAAACCTCTGCACTTGGAGGCCCAACAACTGTCTACAAGAATAGAAGTGCGTAGACATCACACAATGACGTTTGCAAAAGAGCCCGTCATCAAGCTATCCAGGAAGTATGCAGGCCTCATGTACACATCATGCATGCGCTCCAAGTGGTCGTCTAGTGATGAGTTCTCCTCCATCTTAATTGAGAGGAAGTCTCCCATCAGCTCATGCTCCCATATGCGTGCTTGTTCCACGAAATGTGTCCTAAGCTGCAGCATCACCGAACGAGGGTTGGCATCACCCACGAAAGGCCACAACTCATCCACCATTCTGAAACGCATGGTAACTGAAATGAAGGAGGCCATCTCACGACGGAGATAGTGGTCTTTCCGCTGTTCTGGGGTCTCTAGGTCAGTAGGCTGATCCAAATCCATCCCGTCGAGTATGTAGTCGACCATGTCATTCTTGCTAAGAAGAACGTGGAGACGTGCAACCCATATGGGATCCATCTAATCTGAGCTTCTCTCCTTTTAACCAATCAATCGTCAACAGGAAAGGTGCCATCTACATTTATAATTGCAAAAGGAATTTAGACTAAGTTTATAATTAAATGAGTTAATAATAACTCCACTCAGAAAAACCTATCCCCAAAAGGGTTCCTAGTTATAACACAACCCCTATCAGCCACATCTCCCCCGATTGACACGGCCATCGATGCGGGTTCAAAGGTGGACGCTAAACGTCGGTCACATCATTCATGCGAATCGTGCTCGATCTTTCGATCATCCATGTTCCGAGGCCACGCTTCTATGGCGTGCTAGGCTCGCCAACTCAACCTTAGTGTATTCGCTGTGCAACATGACCCACACCCACTGTATGCGAATGTAGATATGTCTAACACCCAGGCCTGTACCCTGGATCGCCTCAAACCGAAGAACTTTCTTGGTGGTGCACACTAAGGGGGAACACAATCGTTGGTAATTTTAACAGGGATCATCTTATTAGGCTACCGTCGAGTATCTAATACTATCACACAATAAGATATACAAACAATAACATTGAATGTAAATGCGATGTGATATGGTCCTTCACGTCGTGATCTCCATCCGCCGTCACCGGGTTCCGGCGCCATAGACACCAGGGTACCGGTGTCACTCCGGCGTGGTAGTCCTACTACTATGTAACAAAAGGTAATCACCTTACCTTTGCCACAACCATATCACAAAGCAACGCCCCTGCAAAACAAAGTTAGACGCCTCTATTTTATCTTTGCATGTTTTACGTGGCTGAATGGGCTTTCGCACAAGAACCATTCTTACCTACGAACTTTCAGCACAACGCTGATCAAGTAGTTGTCTCTACTACACCCCTTTCGGGGCCCTCCATTGCAAATGGCATACCAACTAATGCGAGAGAGACAGACACCCCCTAAGCCACTTTATACGGTACAAGCCGTATGTCAAGCGTGGACCAGTCTCGCAAATGAACGTGTAAAGTCGGTTGGGGGCCGCTTCATCAAGCATTACTTCGGTATACACAAGTACACGTGGGAGGGTAACAACTAAAAGATCAATGCCCACATGCTACATCTCGTGTGTTCTACCCGTACTAGCATTACTACGCATAGATCTAGCTCTGATACCACTGTTGGGGTTCTGCGTATGAAAACAATATATTTTTACCCTACGCCCCTTGAACCCCTGAAGCTGCCAGGACCTATCTATTAGTAATACAGTAACGCAAGGGGCTTTTCGCGAACTTACCCTTGAAGACCAAAAAGCATTGTCAACGCTCAGGAGAGCGTGGTTGATGTAGATGAGCCGAAGCCGACCTTAAGGTCGTGATGAAGTACTCGCGCTCCTTTGGCTCCAACGACTTGAGTGCCTCAAGTGTGACACCTCGCGGGGAGTTACACACGTCCGATGCCTAACGATGACTCCTGCTTCCCCGATCCAGCAGCAGTTGCGGAAGTAGAGCTCCCGGATCCGAATCCCGCAGCGCGATGGCGCTCCGCGGTGGAGATGTCTCTCGTTTGCGCAGTCTAGACTTGGGACCACGGTCACGAGAGAGAGAGAGGGGGGAGAGAGAAAATATCAACTAGAGGTCCTCCCAAAAGTGAGAAGACCTTTTATTGATTATTGGTGTGTTTTGTTTGGCCAAATACCCCCACTATATATAGGGGAGGGGAGGTACTACCTCCCTCAAAGTCCCCGGGTGGGACTAAAGGAGATGAGGGGGGAGGGAAGCCACCGGCCACCTAGTGGGCCCCGCATAGGGGGGCTAGGCCCAGCCGGCCACCCCCTTCGCCCCTTCTCCCTCTCTCCTTTCCCTAATGGGCCCTCTCCCTCCGGAAATTGGCCCATTAAGCCTTTGACCATTTAAATTCATTTTCTCTTTATTAAGTAATTATGAATAAATGATTAAATCAATATTTTACATTCATTCACATATTATTCAACCTTCTTGGCTATGGAACACCTTCCACCTCCACTCCGGACATCCTCCGGACTTATCGAAACCCTTCCGGTTTTCTCTCCACTATTCTTCGGCGATTCCACCGATCCTATAAACACTCTATAAACATCATCAAGCCCTTAAGCGTGATACCCCACAGTTTGGGAACACTCTAGACATGGTCGGGACACTCCCGCACCAATGATCGACAGAGGGACCTGGATGGCCATGTGACCCCTGTGCGTTCCACGAAGATCTTTCGTCGTTTGAACTAGGACAGTCGTGTCTTATTCCCTTTGTCACTCGATACTTGCATTGCCTGAGATCTGATCAATGACATCACCATGTCGTGTTCAACCTCGTTGCCGAACAACGCTACTTCACTCGTTCCGACAAGTGATATCCCTGTGATCAAATCACACGCTGCGCAGCTATTAGATATAACTTCTCCGAGTGGGCCCTTGAGTATCTTCCCATCACATGGACGGACAAATCCCGCTCTTGATATATATTGCCTCTACGGTTTCCTCCGAGTAGCTGAACACACCTTTATAACCACTGTATTACCAAGTGGCGCTTGATGCTATCTAAGCACTCTCGGGAGACAGTGATTGATATAGCCTCACGGTCTAAGGAATAGTCTATGAGGATCCATTTCTTATCATCGTAACTTGAACTTCGTGGCATGATCGGGTCACGATGTTTAGGTTGGGTATTGGTTCATCATCTCATTCTCGAAATGAGATGACTCCATTTCCAACTGGCATAAATGCCACATGATCAGGAAACATGATCATCTGTTGACCAATGAACCAGTGACTAGAGTTTCACTGGGAACCCCAGGTTGTTTGTATATCACACGTGTATTGATGTTCCACTCAATACAGTTATAGCATGATATAAAACTTAATCATAAACTATATGAAATATGATAATAGTCCTTACTACTATTTGTCTCTAGGGCATATTTCCAACAGTTTGTATGTGTGTTAGAGAAACGCCTGGGTCGCTAGCCTAAGCCATGCCTAATCATGGTGGAAACTTGCAGCATAACCATAATGAGCATTCTATGAAGCATCCTCAATAAAAATCTATGCACGTAGTAAATAAAAAGATCGTTGAGATGCTCATTGTCTGCTTGCCTTGTCATTTTGATTATGGGATAGCTCCTGTATCATGTGCAAGGGGTACCCTGTTACGGTTCTCTATGATATATATGTACTCATAATGACAAGAGCTTACTTGTGACTGAAGTTGAGTAGCATGAGGTTCGGTACTCGTAAGTAAGGGGCATGAGATTTTAACTTATAACTTGTCAAGCATATCCTCTTAGTTGTGTCACTTAACCTTAACCACTTAAAAGATGCTTACGATAGGGGCAATGAGAGCTCAAAGCTAATGGGTACCATACTTTCAGCATTTGGAAGCCTTTCAAACTTTTCAAAACCTGTTCATTTCCTTGTTGAGTCTCCACACATTCTTTGAGCACCTTCTTGAGAGCATGGTTATCATTCTTAGTGTAATGTGCTTGTCATTCTTTGATATATTTACTTCTAGTCTTCACTTCAATTTCAGAGGTGCCTTAGCATCTATGGTTGCTCTACAATCAAAGGCAAGCGAGATACCACTCTATCATACCTTGTTATGAGCACTGTAATGTTGCTTATGTTTATGTTTCATGCTACTTATTATTTTTGAGTTGGAATCTCTTCTTAGCTTGCAATGACTATTAAGTAAACTCAGTAGCATACTCCTTATTATGAATTGCCTAAGTAGTTGATCACATGCTGAAAATATATACATCATATGAAGCAAATGTGTTCGTGAAAGTTTCTCTTATCGCACTCAGTTTTCAACTGAATTGCTTGAGGACAAGCAATAAGCTAAGCTTGGGGAGAGTTGACACGTCCAAAATGTATCTACTTTCCCAAACACTTTTGTTGTTGTTTTTCCTCTAAACTTGTGTGAATTGGATGCAACTAACACAGACTGACGCTATTTTCAACACAATTACCTTGGTGTCTAGTTTTTGTGCAGAAAATCAACTATCAGGAAAAATCCCGGAAAATATGCCAAAAATCCTATTTCACCAGAAGACTCACGGAGCCAGAATATGAGACGGAGTAGGGCTAGGGCCTGGCCACACCACCTGGCCGTGCGGGCTGGGCCTGGCCACGCCAGGGGGTGGTCTGGCCGCCCTAGACACCCCCTCGGTCTTCCTCTTCGCCTATAAGTTGCCTTCTGACCTAAAAACTCAGGGGGTCGACGTTTTTCCAGAAGGAGTTCCGCTCCGCTGCCACCACCAGATTCCATGATTCGGAACCAGAAACTCCGTTCTGGCACCCTACTGGGATGGGGAATTGGAGGAGATCATCGCCATCATCATCACCATCACTTTTCCATCGACCATCCATGTTTCCCCCATCTATGAGTGAGTAATCCCTCGCTGTAGGCTATGGGGATGGTAGGGATTGGATGAGATCATTCTTGTAATGGCATCAGATTGTTAGGGCATGGTGCCTAGTATCTACTATTAGTGTTTTTTGACTTTGTTGCGACTTGTTATGCTTAATGCTTGTCACTAGGGCCCGAGTGCCATGATTTCGGATCTGAACATGTTATTATTCATTATGATAGTATTGTTTTTGGTCTCACCTACAAGTTGTATACACACGTTGTTGTCCGGAACCAATGTCCCCGAAGTGACAGAAATTGAGATAACCAGAGGGAATGGCTTTGATGTGAGGATCACATGTGTTCACGGAGTGTTAATGCTTTACTCTGGTGCTCTATTAAAAGGAGCACCTTAATTGTCAGTAGTTCCCTTGAGGCCCCGCTGCAAATGGGCTGGCAGGACAAAAGATGGTGTGCAAGTTCTCATTGCGAGCACGTATGACTATATATGGAACACGTGCCTATGATTATCCAGTGCTTGGATGCTTTATCTTATTTATCTGCAATTGCCCTATGTTCTGATTGCCATGTGAATTGTCTTGTCCATGCAATGCCCTTCCATCCATCCCTATGCCTACCGCGCTTTAATCCTACTGTTTACTGCAATTGTTACTACTGTCTTTACTTTACTACTGTTGTTACTTTACTATTCCTACTACAAAACTGTTGCTACTAATAAACTTCTGTGAGCAAGATTGTTTCCAGGTGCAGGTGAATTGACAACTCAGATGTTAAGGCTAATAAATATTCTTTGGCTCCCCTTGTGTCGAATCAATAAATTGGGTTTCACTTCCCTCGAAAATACTGCGATACACCCCCTATACTTGTGGGTCATCAGTCACTACATGTGTGTTCTTTTCACAAACCACATATGGATCCACCAGAGTTCATTGCATGTCTATTCTTTTCATTAACCACATATGGATACACCAGTGTCATTGGATGTGTGTTCTTTTTACAAACCACATATGGATCACCTAGTGTCATTGCATGTGTGTTCTTTTCATTAACCACAACTAGAGTCATTGCATGTGTGTTCTTTTCACAAACCACATATGGATCCACCAGTGTCATTGCATGTGTGTTCTTTTCATTAACCACATATGGATCCCCTAGTGTCATTGCATGTGTGTTCTTTTCATTAACCACAACTAGAGTCATTGCATGTGTGTTCTTTTCACAAACCACATATGGATCCACCAGAGTCATTGCATGTGTGTTCTTTTCATGAACCACATATGGATCCACAAGTGTCATTGGATGTGTGTTCTTTTCACAAACCACATATGGATCCAACAGAATCATTGCATATGTGTTCTTTCAATAAACCGCAGATAGAGTCATTGAATCTCTATTCTTTTCATTAACCACAGCTAGAGTCATTGCATGTTTGTTCTTTTCACAAACCACATATGGATCCACCAGACTCATTGCATGTGTGTTATTTTCACAAACCACATATGGATCCACCAGTGTCACTGCATGTGTGTTCTTTTCACAAACCACATATGGATCCCCTAGTGTCATTGCATGTGTGTTCTTTTCATTAACTACAACTAGAGTCACTACATGTGTGCTCTTTTCACAAACCACATATGGATCCACTAGAGTTCATTACATGTGTATTCTTTTCATGAACCACATATGGATCCACAAGTGTCATTGAATGTGTGTTCTTTTCACAAACCACATATGGGTCCACCAAAGTCATTGCATGTGTGTTCTTTCAATAAACCATAGCTAGAGTCATTGCATCTCTATTCTTTTCATTAACCACAGCTAGAATCATTGCATGTCTATTCTTTTCACAAACCACATATGGATCCACCAGAGTCATTGCATGTGTGTTCTTTTCACAAACCACATATGGATCCACCAGTGTCACTGCATGTGTGTTCTTTTCACAAACCACATATGGATCCCCTAGTGTCATTGCATGTGTGTTCTTTTCATTAACCACAACTAGAGTCACTGCATGTGTGTTCTTTTCACAAACCACATATGGATCCACCAGAGTTCATTGCATGTGTGTTCTTTTCATGAACCACATATGGATCCACCAGTGTCATTGCATGTGTGTTATTTTCATGAACCACATATGGATCCCCTAGTGTCATTGCATGTGTGTTCTTTTCATTAACCACAACTAGAGTCATTGCATGTGTGTTCTTTTCACAAACCACATATGGATCCACCAGAGTCATTGCATGTGTGTTCTTTTCATGAACCACATATGGATCCATCAGTGTTATTGAATGTGTGTTCTTTTCATGAACCACATATGGATCCACTAGAGTCATTGCATGTATGTTCTTGTCACAAACCACATATGGATCCACTAGAGTCATTGCATGTGTGTTCTTTTCATGAACCACATATGGATCAACTAGTGTCATTACACGTCTGTTCTTCTCACAAACCACATATGGATCCACTAGAGTTCATTGCATGTCTGTTATTTTCATAAACCACATGGATCCACCAATATCATTACATGTGTGTTATTTTAATAAACCACAGCTAGAGTCAATGGATGTGTGTTATTGTCATAAACCACATGGATCCACCAGTGTCATGGCATGTGTGTTCTTATCACAAACCACATGTGGATCCACCAGAGTCATTGCATGTGTGTTCTTTTCATGAATCACATATGAATCCACTAGTGTCATTGCATGTCTGTTCTTCTCACAAACCACACATGGATCCACCAGAGTTCATTGCATGTCTGTTATTTTCATGAACCATAACTAGAGTCAGTGAATGTCTGGTTCTTTTCACAAACCACATATGGATCCACCAGTGTCATTGAAATGTATGTTCTTTTCATTAACCACAACTAGAGTCATTGCATGTCTGTTCTTTTCACAAACCACATATGGATCCACTAGAGTTCATTGCATGTGTGTTCTTTTCACAGACCACATATGGATCCACCAGTGTTCATTGCATGTGTGTTCTTCTCACAAACCACATATGGATCCACCAGTGTTATTGCATGTGTGTTCTTCTCATAAACCACATATGGATCCAAACCTTAGGAGAGACCTAACCTTAGCCCCTCAATGGTGGTCGTTAGACTGAATCTTCTAGAAGGCACACCCTAACATAGTTGTTCTGCATGACGATTGTTACATACCGTTTGATCGGGGCGCTTGGACGATTGGGATGGTCTTCGTAAGAGCGATCCGCGAGTAGGTTGTTATGCGACATAATTGGCCACACTTACTCCCCGCTTGCTTTGGACAAACTAGCAACACCGGGCGCTCCCCTTCTGCGAGTGTCATGACTCACGAGTTCCGTGGGCCATATGCCAGTGTTACGTCCCCTTTACTTCTCTTCCTCCCCGTACTTCTCTTCCTTCCCCTCGAAGCCACTTTCCCCACTTCTCTCCCATCCTGCCGTAGCCGCAAGCCGACGGCGCCTCCAGCTATCTCTCCCGCATCCACCCCAGTCCCCCGCCCCCCTCTTGCCATGGGTTCAAGGGGAGACGGAGAGGAAACGAGTCGTGATGACAAGGACGGTGATTTCGATGTGAGTAGTCTCATCTCTATCTCTATCATCTGTGACCAATTATCTATTTTGAGCTAGATCTACTATGTTTACTCATGCGTGTATGATGTGTTAGGCCAACCAGACGTTGTACGACTCCGACTATCACGGTTTAGCGGATGAAGACAGTCCTCCGCTTATGTGCCCGCTAAATTTGTAGCGTTCGAAGGACGAAACGCAGGCAGGAGGTTTTTATAGTGTCAAGGACATCGTGTAATGATGCAAGGTAGAAGTTGCGATGTTGTCAAATGGGTAGATCTAGAGTGGCCCAAATCGATGCAGAAAACGCTGGACAAACTATGGGATATGACTGTCAAGTTGAAAGAATCCATAGTCAGCTCACTTCTTGATAGTGCTGAGATGAAGCTATGGGACCCAGTTGACACAACCAAGCTTAACCAAGATCTCAAGAGGGTGCAAGACAAGGTTAAAGTCGACATGGGAGACATAAGCGGAGGAAGCGCGAACCATTGTTATGGACTTGGGTTTTGGAGAAGGAGGGAGCGTTGGAGACATCTATCGGCTAGCAAACAAGCACACAGGGGACAAAGGATTTACCCAGGTTCAGGCCTCGTAGAGGTCCCTACTCCTGCTTGTCTGCTCGTGGAATTATCGAAGGAGTCGAAAGTTACAATGGTGCGCAGATGCAATCTGGTGAGGGTTGTGGAAACTAGGGTTGCGTGTCTCCTCCTCGCCGCCCCCTCCTAGCCTTTATATAGATAGGCCGGGTCTCGGGTAGCAGGTCGAGTCGGTTACAAGTTAGGGTTTTCCCCTTCAAACTTTCTATCTTTAGCTTCTTCTTGCCCTTCAAGCAATCGAGAGTCTGCAGGTTACTCGAGTCCTTTCATCTGGGCCTTGGTGACACCGTGGGCCTGTACATATTTAGACCGTATATACCAAGCTCGAGTACCTGTAGGGTATACCCATGTCAGTAGCCCCCAAGTATCCAGTGGAATCGCAGATTCGACTGGGTACTTTTTGAAGTCTTCAAGTGCCTGAATGAGTACATTTTCGACTACTTTCATTTATGTCATAGGGATTGTTGATATACGTGCCTGATATAACCAAAGTATCGGATATCAGTTAACCACCTTAGGGTGAAACAACGCAATCTACTCGAACTCAAGTCCCCGGACTCGAATCCAAAAAAGTGCTGGCGTAATTCGACTCAGGCCGCGGAGGTCTTACAGGAGTCGAATTCTAGTTATATGGGTGTGAGCACTTGACGCGTCCGTCAAGGCATGTTCATCATGCCTGCAGGCACGGATATATTTCTGGTAGTGCGAAGTTAAATGCGTTGCCAGGCCTTTATTTCAGGTCTTACCTTCACGCTGTAAGCACGGCATCCGAATTTTATCATTGCGGAGATGATTCAGGCAACCCAGGAGACATAGTCTCTTTGTAGGGAAAATTATGAGGCGGTTTCGCCGTGATCTGCGAGTGCGGTTGTAATCAACACACATCTTTTGTGCAAATAATCATAGGGTGCACGACCAGTGCTCCCTATGGGAGTAGCCCCCGAGTGCCTGGTTGAGTCGAAGACTCAGGCAGGGACTAAAGAAAATTTGCGACTGCTGTCGTCTTTACTTGTTTGATTCAGTCAAAGACTTAGGTATAGACTAAACACATTTTTGCGACTGCTGTCGTCTTTGCTTACTTGTTTCAGTCGAAATTGTTTCCGACGCTCCCTATGGGAGTAACCCACGTCCATAGTCGAATCGTTTTTCGTGTGGTTGGGTTTGATTGTGATTGCCCATATTCCTGTAATAAGAAAAGAAAAAACGTAGGGTGCGCGGCCAGCGCTCCCTATGGGAGTAGCCCCCGAGTGCTTGGTGGAGTCGAAGACTCCATCAAGGACTAAAGTAGTCGAAGTTTTCCACTGCGTAGCTTTGATGACGTCAGTGCTGACGTTTGCATGACCTCAGTTGCCCGTGTGAGCGAGTTTGACGGGACATGACGAGCGGTGGGTCCCACTTTCTGACTTTGATTTGACTGGGCGTGCGTAATCTTATTATTAACTGTGCCTCCTCGATTTCCGCGTGTAATGGGAGCAGTGGAGGGACGGTTCGCGCTTCCTCTTCTCCACGTGTCGAGCGCGATGCGTGCCACGCGTCCAGTAGGGTTTTTGTGAGCCATTGGATTGCATCTCCTAAGGGTTAAGCAGTGATGCTACGGCGGTAATTTTCCATCTGCGCTCTTTTCTTCCTCGCTGCCATCGCCATTGCTGCTGCTCATCTGCTTTCCCTGCGCTCGTCTCCTCCTCAGCTCTGGACCACCTCCGCTTGTTTCCAAGTTATTTCTTGCGCTCTCATCGCCGCCGCGCAATGGGAAAGAAGAAAGGAGGCGCTGCCGCTGAATCCGCGGCCATCGTAGCTGCTACGAAGAAGAAGGGTAGCCCTGCTGCTGCGGGAACCAGTGTCGCCGCCGGCGGGAAAAAGAAGGTCGCGGGCACCCGCGTGACCAATGGCGCGTGGCGCCCCTCTATCATCAAGGCGTCGGATCTCCGTCTTCTTCGCCAAGACGGAGTTATTTCCGCAGCAGTCGTCGATGCGCGCGTCCCCAGCGGTGAGACCATTCCTGTGCCTCCCGCCGGTTTTCGAGTGATGTTTTTTGCATTCATCATTCGCGGTCTTTCTTTGCCTCTCCGCCCCTTTCTTAGGGGTCTCCTTTGTTTCTACGGGCTCTAGCTCCATCAGCTGTCCCCAAATTCAATTCTCCACATCACCTACTTCATCACTCTTTGCGAGTGTTGGCTCGGAATCGAGCCACACTTTGGCCTTTTCAAGTGCTTATTTAAACTGAAGCGTCAGTCTGCATCTGGCTCTCTAGTTTACGACGTAGGTGGTTGTGGAATCTATGTTGACCCGTCTGCCACCTATTTCGACATCAAGCTCGCCAAGTCTGTCTAGGGATGGAGGGACAAATGGTTCTATGTTCGCGACCATAAGGCCAAGGACGAGCACTTTGGACTCGCGCATTTCGATCCCGCGACTCCCTGCAAGAAGATGCATTCTTAGAAGAACGTGATCATGCCCTCCGAACTCGCGGAGACATACGTGCTATATCAACGCGTCTGCGACCTTGAGAGCCGCATAGGCGCGGAAGAGGGAGGCTGCGCCCTTGTCAGAACTTGGCTGCGTCGTCGCGTCCAGCCTCTCCAGGCCAGAGTCCATCCCATGTTTCAATGGGGTGGCGATGATGATGCCACTCGCGTGCCTGCCGATGGCATGTCCGCGAGTGAGGTAGATAAGAGGGTGTGACTGGTCACGAAGTACACCTTTAAGGATGTGCTTCCGAATGAGCCGGTCGTTCCTCCTTTCGATGCTTCGAATCCTCCTCCTGAGGTATAGTTGTGCTACGTAGTAGCTTATTTTCACGATTGCATTTCTGTTGCTTACTTGCTCCCTTTTCTCATCTTTGATGTTTGTATGCAGGACTAGGCGGTATCGCCTTGTAAGCCTCCTCTCCCTGAGGGTATTATTCCTCGCGAAGCTTTGGAAGAGGATGAGTCTGAGTCGACTGTCCCTTCTGATGTGGAAGAGGAAGCCCCCGAGTCCGAGAGCCCGGATACTCGCAAGCGTTTGCGCAGCGAGGATTCTGACGCGTCGACTCCTTTGGCTCTAGAAGGCACGGCTGTTGGCGCGGAGTCGCCAATTCCAGCCGTTCCTGTAAGGGCTGTGACACCGTCTTCTCGCAATAAGATGCGATTGCCCAAGGAGTCTTCGTCGGAGTCGGCAGAGGCCACATTTGATCTTGACAAATTTGACTGGTAAGTTTGCGAGTTCATTCATTCTTCTCTATTTTCTTCTTGCTGGCTTTGCCCTGGAGTTTGCCTTTTCTCAATGCGGATTTGGTCTTGCAGTCAAGAGGCGCCGTCATCTTCTGGCGACGTCGAGTTTTTGAAGGAATCGGGAGTCGCGACCTCAAGGGCCAAGGTAGAAGTCGAGCGCGCTCCTTCTCCTCCGGCGGTGGCCCACTCCGGGCACAATTCTTCGAGCTCTCCTCACGTAGGGGAGCATCGAATAGTTGCTCGGATGACGGTTCAGCAAACTTCTTCGGAGTCGCTAGAGGACCATGTAAGTATATCTTTCCTTCTTTTTTAATGTGGCAGTCAACGCCTTCTATTGCCCTCTTCTTACTCCCTGTTTTGTGTGATAGCTCCTTGTAAAGGAAGCCGTGCAAGTGGCGGAGCAGGTTATGGCGATGGGTCGCCAGCATGCGATGCTGGAGATGCGTCACCGCGTGGTCGAAAGTGAGTGCTTCCACGCTTATTCTTTTCACCTTCTCTCTGTTTTGGTATATTCGACTGATAGCCAATTATTGACTGCCATGTAGCTGATCATAACGCTTTACTGCGCAACGTCGCCACATTGGAGAAGACATTGGCCGCAACTGTGAAGGGGCGCAATGAGGCAATCGTGGCTCATGATGATGCCCAGAAGCGCGAAGAGGATTTGCGCGCCTCCTTTGCAGCCAGGGAAAAGTTGTTCGACGAGCAACTGTTCTCAGTCGCCAAGGCCCCCTCAGGTACCTTTACTGGTAGATATTTTATTGATGCTCCTCTCTGCTTCTAGAGTTTTGCCGGTGGCACTAGAAATTTGATCCATGTATTTTCGGTATAGATGCTGGCGACTTGAGTTTTGACCCGCAGGCCCTTCGTCGTGATGACGCTCTAGCCGGCGCGGTTCCGCGGTCGAGGACCGAAGCGCCGCCATCCAGGATACATTGTCCAAGGCCAAGGTCGCCCTTAGTCGCCTCCGGGAGGAGTTGATGCCAAAGGCGGAGCATGTCGATAATATGGACGAGCTGGTGGAGTCACTCGCCGGGGGTGTGCCTGCTACTTACAAGAACTCCCTCCGGGCGGCTGGTGCGACGATGTCACTCACCATGGTGCAAGCCAACGGAGTCGAGATAGATCCCTCTGCGGTGTCGAAGACGATGCCTGTTGGAGCAGATGGTCAGCAGGTAGTCTTCGCTCCCTTTGCGACTGCATGTGCCAAATATGGCCATTCCTTGATTAATACCGTTGCCAAGTATTCGGAGGAGCTCCAACGCGCTAAGAAGGCGGCGAAAGCTTCGGCCTCAGGGGCAGGCGGAAAGTCGGTGGCCTCTGATACTGCCACGGACTTGATGAAGCCCCCGAAGGTGTCGAAGTCAAAGAAGCCAGCTGCTCCGTAGTTAGCTTTTGTAATAGATGATGAATTGTCCTTTTGGTCTAAGAACATGCCTGCTGGCGAGTGTGCTTGTGAATATTTATGCTTATCCTGAATGCACCTGTTCCCCTTGCCTTTGTGTTAATTTGGTCACCTTATTTTCTTCTATCTTGACTTGTGGTAGGGCACATCGAGTGGTCCCGTAGGGAGAACCCAGGACTCACCATCTCTTGATGAGACAGTGGCACCACCGCGCTCCAGGGTAGAGGAGCTGTCCTTGCTGTCGCGACTTCGTGACCGCGTGAAGCAGCTGGAGCGTGAGTTGCCCCTGATCCGGGGTAACACAGATGTGTGGAAGTCTAAGGCGGAAAAAGCCGCCGCCCGCGAGCAATATCTGCTTGGCGAGGTGACACAGCTGGGCGACCAGTTTAAGTGTTAGTTTGCTCGTCCTCATCTTCTCCTTTGTAGTTAGTCGCAACGGTACGTCGTACTCATGCTATTGATGCTGCTTTGTGTAGTTGTTAGCGCGCGCTATCCGCAGGAGGAGAAGGATAGGATTGCCATCCGCCTTCATGATCTCACCCAGGAGAAACTTCAAGAGAGTGGATACTTTTGGGTGGATCATGATCGTGCGACTGCATTGGCGACCCTATAGGATCGTGCTTCGCGACTGCTGCTCTTCCTGAAGAAGTCACAGTCATGTTTGAAGAATATCTATCGGGTGATGTTCCCATTGGATGACACTCCATCAAGCCTGTTGGCTCTCCTGGCCAAATTTCAAGATATGTCCGTGGTTCGCGAGTGCGTGAGGCAGCAGTTGGTGGCTGGTGCCAAGGCTGCCCTCTCGATGGTGCGATTGCACAGGCCTGACATAGATGTCGCTGCCCTTGCTTCCGGGCTGCCAGCGCCTCCAGTCGGATCTGCCTGGAATATGGCGCCGCACTATCAAGCGGTGGACCGCCCAGCAGAGGAGATTGTCGACTTCTTCGAGGAACAAACCAATGTTCTTCTGTTGCAGCAGTAGCCAGATTTGTATCCTGCACATAAGTGTATTTATGTTGTAAAGTTCATATATATGTTGTGAGATAATTTATTGTCGAACGTGTATAAATAGCTTTGTTGGCGTGAGGTGCGTTGCACTATGCGAGTCCTTTTCGTTAGCCTGGTCATCCCTTTGTCAACCTACCAGGTGCGTTGCAGCTGGGTTGAGTTTGCGTTAAGGGGTTTGATTGATGTGCCAGCTACTCAGGATATCGCGTTTATTGGTTCGAAGAACAAATGTATGTAGGGTGGCGCAGCCCCCGAGTATAAAATTGACAGAAGTGAAAAGAAAACACAGAGTTATAGGGCACTTAGCTTTTTTTTACTTGAAGAACAGTACGAGGTACAATGTGTGGCTGAGTAGCCTTATTTGCGATGTAAAAGTAAAAAATAGCTAGGGATAGAAGCGTCGCAGTTGTACTATGTTCCAAGGGTTGGAGTATGCGACTCCTGTCTCTAAGTCTTGAAGGCGATAGGCGCCACCTAGGATTACTTTTGTAATCAAGTACAGTCCTTCCCAAGGGGACTCGAGCTTGAGATGCCCCTGCTGCTTCAGTCGCAGGACCAGGTCACCTTCGACGAAGGATCTGGGGCGAAGCCTTCTACTGTGGTAGTTGCGCAGGTTCTGCTGGTAGATCGTGGATCTTTCTGTGGCGATTTCTCTTGCCTCGTCGAGGAGGTCTACGAAGTCTTTGAGTGCAAGAGATGACTCTTGTTCGTTGTAAGCGACTATGCGTGGCGCCTTGTACCTTACTTCGGCGGGTAGTACCGCTTCTGCTCCATGCACCATAAAGAATGGCGTGTAGCCTGTGGCGCTGTTTGGAGTTGTACATAGGCTCCAGAGTACAGATTGGAGCTCATCTGGCCAGCAACCTGCGGCTTGTTCGAGTGGTCGAAGGAGTCGCTTCATGCCGCTGCAGACGAGCCCGTTTGCCTTTTCTACCTGACCGTTGGTCTGTGGATGCGCGACTGAGGCGTAACTGATGTTGATCCCCAGGTTTCCGCAGAATTCTTGGAACTCTTTGGATGTGAAGTTCATCCCGTTGTCAGTGATGATGCTGTGCGGCACGCCGAAGTGATAGACGATGGATTCGAAGAACTTGACCGCACTGTGCCATGATTGCTTGGTCACTGGCATGGCCTCAATCCACTTGGTGAACTTGTCGACTGCTACCAAGAGGTAGACGTAGCCTCCTTGCGAAGACCGTGGGAGCTTGCCCACCATGTCGAGCCCCCATTGTGCGAAGGGCCAGTCCAATGGAATAGGCCGTAGTTCTGCGCCTGGTGCGTGTGGCTTGTCCGCGAATCGCTGGCAAGCGTTGCACTTTTGGACTATGTCCTTAGCGTCGCGCATGGCTGTGGGCCAGTAAAATCCAGCTCGTAGAGCTTTGGCGACGAGGGCGCGACTGCCGGCGTGGTGCCCGCAGGTCCCCTCATGGATGTCGAGAAGGACAGCTCTTCCATCGCCCAGGGAGACGCATCGTTGTAACACGCCTATGATGTTGCGTTTATACAGTTCGCCATTGATAACGGCGAATGCCTTGGAGCGTCGCGCGGTGTGCCGTGCGTCTGTCGGGTCGTCCGGTAGGCGCTTGCTGAGGAGGTACGTAATGTACGGCTGTGTCCAGGATTGTTCGATCATCATGACGCTCATTGGTCCTTCGAGTCCTGTGTCTGGCTCCAAGTCATCGAGTGCCATTGGCTCATTGGGTGGCGTAGCTCCCGAGTCCGTTGCTGCGCTTGTTTTCTTCTCTGCGGCCTTTGGCTTGATGGAGCGTTCGCAGATGCGCTCGAGAAATACCCCAGGTGGTATGGGGGCGCAGGTAGAGCCTATGTTGGCGAGTGCGTCCGCCTCCTCGTTGCTTTCGCGACCTACATGTCACAACTCGCAACCATCAAAGTCTCCCTCGAGTGTATCATAGAGGTCACGGTATGCGATCATGTTGTCATTTAGTGCGTCGCACTCATGCATTGTTTGGTTGACGACCAGCTTGGAGTCGCCATATATGATGAGCCTCTTTGCGCCGCAGGCTTTTGCCATCCTCATCTCGTGCAATAGGGCCTCGTATTCAGCCTCGTTGTTTGAGGCGGTGAACTGCATTCGCAGGATGTATTTCAGCTTGTCCCCTTGAGTTGATGTCAGTATGACACCTGATCCTGCTCCATCTTTCCGCTTGGATCCATCGAAGTGCATTGTCCAGAGGTAGGACATATCTGGCTTGTCCGGGAGTTGGTTTTCCATTCAATGCACGAGGAAGTCAGGGAGAACTTGCGACTTGATTGCGTCGCGCTTTTCGTATGTGATGTCTCGTGGAGACAGTTCGATTCCCCAAAGCGCGACTCGTCCCGTGGCGTCGGGGTTATTGAGGATATGACCCAATGGGGCGTCGCTAACTACCACGATTGGGTGTTCCTGGAAGTAATGGCGCAGTCGCCGGGCGGTCATGAAGACGCCGTACGCCAGCTTCTGGTAGTGGGGTACCGCTGTTTTGTTGGCGTGAGGACCTCGCTGAGGTAGTATACCGGGCGTTGTACGCCATGGACCTTGTTTTCCTCGGCCCGCTCGACGACGAGCACTGTACTAACCACTTGGTTGGTAGCGGAGATGTACATCAGTAGTGGCTCCCTTTCTCGTGGAGTCACCAGTACTGGCGAGGTGGATAACAGGCACTTGAGATCTTCGAATGCTTCTTGCGCTTCCTTGGTCCACTCGAATTTGTCAGCTTTGCGGAGGAGCTGATATAAGGGCAGTGCCTTTTCTCCCATTCGACTAATAAATCGACCGAGGGCCGCGATTCGTCCGGCTAGTTGTTGGACGCCTCTTATGTTCTTTGCTTCTCCATGGCCAGTATGGCCTTTATCTTTTTCGGGTTTGCCTCAATCCCTCTCGCGGAGATGAGATACCCGAGCAGCTGCCCAGATGGTACGCCGAAGGCGCATTTGTCCGGATTGAGCTTAATCCGGTAGCGATCGAGATTGGCGAATGTTTCGCGCAAGTCGTCGATTAGAGAGGCTTCCTCCTTGGTTTTGATTACTATGTCGTCGACATAGACTTGGATGTTGCGACCCAATTGTTCCTTGAGGCAAGCCTGCATGCACCGCTGGTAGGTGGCTCCCGCGTTTTTTAGCCCGAAGGGCATTGTGTTGTAGCAGAACACACCGAAGGGCATTGTAAACGCGGTCTTCTCCTGGTCTTCCTCCTTCATTCGAATTTGGTTATAGCCTAAGTAGGCATCGAGGAAGCAGAGGCGCTCGCATCTAGCGGTAGAGTCGATGATTTGATCGATCCGTGGTAGCGGGAAGTGATCTTTTGGGCAGTGCTTGTTTAAAGAAGTGAAGTCCACGCACATTCGTAGGATGTCCGTGTCCTTTTTTGGCACCAGCACCGTATTGGCGAGCTAAGTGCTTTCCTTGATCTCGCGTATGAATTTGGCCTCGAGGAGTCTGTTGATCTCCATTTCGACTGCCTGCGCTCGTGGCTTAGATAGTCGCCTGATTGTTTGCTTGACTGGCCTTGTGTCGGGGTTGACGTTGAGTGCGCGCTCGGCGAATTCCCTGGGCACTCCTGGCATGTCCGCAGGACACCAGGCGAAAATTTCCCAGTGCTCACGGAGGAATTCAACGAGCGCGAGTTCCTATGCGGGACTCAAGTTGTTGGCGATGATGGCCGTTTTTGCGGGATCTGTCGGATGGACCTGCACCTTCTTTGTGTGCATGGATGAGTCGAAGGAGAGATCAGGTGAGCATGGCCTACTCAGGGGAGGCAGACTGTTGTCTGTCGTTTCCTTCAATCGCGCGAGATCTTCTTGCATGCCAAAGGATTGGGAGATTCTGTTGAATTCCCTGTCGCAACTGTCAGATCGCTCAAAGCTCCCGTTGATCGTGATGACGCCGTTGGGACCTGGCATTTTCATCTGCAGGTAGGCGTAGTGGGGTACTGCCATGAACCTAGCGAACACGACGCGTCCGAGGATGCAGTGGTATTGTGAGGGCCAGTCGACGACCTCGAAGTCAATGCGTTCGCGCCGGAAGTTCTTTAGTGTGCCGAATATGACGTCGAGGTTGATTTTGCCCAGGGGGTATACGCCTTTCCCTGGGACGATGCCGTGGAACGTTGTGTCCGATGCCTCCAAGCAGGTTAGAGGGATCCTTATTGCTCGCAAGGTACTCGCGAATATGAGGTTGATGCCGCTTCCGCCATCCATGAAGACGCGACTCATGTCGAAGCCTCCAATTTGCGCCTCGAGTACGAGGGGGCAATGACCTGGGCGAGGTGCTTGAGGCGGATGGTCGCGTTTATCGAAGGTAATGCATGACTCACTACCACTGAGGTACTCAGTGGTGGATAGTGGCGAGTGCATGGCCAAGGAGACTTGGCGAGTGATGGCTTTCTGCACCCTGTTGGAGGGGCGCCCCTTTTGGATCATCATCGTACCCATGGCTCGTGGGTACGGTTCTCCTCCGTGGTGCTGGTCCAGTGCAGCTCCGTTCGGGGGTGGCCTCGGTGGTGGAGGCGGTGCGCCATGTGCCACGGCGCCTGGAGCGGCTCCATAGCCTCTTTCGACTGCGTTGCGGTTCATCCGAACCAATCCCTCGTGTAGCTTGAGGAATTCGCGGCAGTCCTTGAGGAGGTGGCTGGACTTTCTCTTGCCGTCATGCTTGTCGATGTAGAAGTGTACCGTGCATGGCCCGAACAGTTTTTCCTCGATGGAGGTCGCGGGTGCCTCGTCGCGAGTGCGGCGTTGCCACACTTGCATGGTTTTCCCTGAGTCGCGGTATCCGCCGCTGCGGTATCCGCTGTTGCGGTTGTCGTCGCGTCTATCGGCGTAGCCGGCTGCGACCATGTTGACGTCGTCACGGTCGTCGTAGATGCGCATGTGACGTTTGCCTCGGCGGTCGCGTCTGCGTTCGAGTTCTGCTTCCTCGTCGGAATGAGCACGGTTCTTCACCGAATCTTCTCCATCGGCCCACCGATTCGCGATCTCCATCAGGTGGTCTATGGTCTGGGGCTTCGAGCAGCCCAACTCCTCCCTGAGCTCTAGACGGCGGACGCCACCATTGAATGCATCAATCGCGCGGTCCTCCGAGATGTTTTCCGCGGAGTTCTTGATGATGGACCACCTTTGGATGTATGAGCGCAGCGATTCGCCAGATTTTTGCTAGCAGTATCTCAGTTCTTCGATTGATGCAGGTTGTTTGTACATGCCCTTAAAGTTGCGCACGAAGCTGTAAACCAGCTCATCCCAACTGCGAATGGATCCGCGTGGGAGGTTATTGAGCCATGCTCGGGCGTCGCCCTGCAGCTGTAGCTGCAAACATTGCATGGCAGTACTTCGACTGCCTCCGTGGAGCCTGACGGAGGAGATGTGATCCTCTAGCCAGATTTTAGGGTCTTGTAGACCGTCAAACTTCGGATTTTCCGACGGAAGTTTAAACCCCTTAGGCATTCGCTTCTGCCTAATGGATCTGGTGAAGCATCTGGCGCCGCAGGGCTCCCCGTCTTCCTCTTCCGAGTCAGTCGACCGAGCATGTCGTGCCCTTGACTTGTCGATCTTGCGTTGTGTGAGGTCGTTGCGTGCATCGTAGTCGCGATCGTGTCGCCGTGAGCGACGGCGTCCAGACAGGTCGTGACTGTCATCGCTGGATGAGGGCGAGGAGTAGCGCTTTGCTAGCGCTTTCCCTCTTTTGGATCTGGTACCGGCTCCTTGTCGAGGGCGGCCTCGATTAGCCCCAAACCCGCGATCGTAGATCGGTGCATGGCAGTTCGAGGATCTCCAGCCGGTGGCTGGTTGTTGAGGAGGTACATGGTGGCTGCTGTCACCGCAGCCTGCGGCGTCCTGGGGACCACGTTGCTTCTCGTGTCGACTGTCATAGAGCCAAAGTCGAGGACTTTCGCGGCGTCTATGCGCTCTTGTTCGGTGAGGTGAGCCATTCGCGACTGCCTCTTCTTGGCGAGGTACTCGTTGCCTCGTGAGGAGGATCCTCCGTAGGAGGAGAGCCCAGCGCGACGAAGGCTCGACTCGTCCGCCACCTTTTTACGCGCCTCAAGTTGCGCGATTGCTTGTTTTTGGCGCGTGAATTCTTATTTTAGGAGCCAATGGTAGCCCATCAGCAGTTCTTGTGGGTACCCAAGGGGTAGAGCTGCACCTCGTAGGGCTTCGCGGCAACGCTCCCACTCTTGCTCGTTGAGCCTGATTACGACGCGTTCGCTGGTTTGCTCATTGATTATGCTGGGAGGCTCGACTGCTCCCTCGTGGGTGCCGTTACCGCCGTTCACACTGTTAGGTGGATCGGTGTCATTGCCGGTGTTACCGCCGTTGCCGCGGTTGGCAGAGGTGTCGCCTGCGTTAATGATGGCGCACATGAAGTGATTGGGGAAGCTGTTGCTTCCACAACTTTTAGATTCAGAACCGTAGGTTCCATATTCTGTGGCCAGATCGCTCAGATCGGAGTCGCGACTGCTGTCACTGATTGTGTTCTTGACTGTCACCGGGGCATTGAGCTCGCTGAGGGTGCCGATCGATGGAGGGAACCATGATGCCCGGGCAATCGCCGGTGCTGTCGGTTGATCAGGCATGCGAAGCGTGCCCATCTAACCAACTTGGAAGCGAAAGCTCCCAATCGCCAGGCTAATTCCGTCGCCCACGGATTCGAAGGCCGGGCGGGTGGCCAGCGTGTGGACGGTGAAGTCGAAGGCGCCGAAGAGCTGGCGAACCTCCGCTGTTGCGGAGTTGTAGATCGCGGTTGATGGGGCCGAAGAAGCCGCAACATCAGCACTACCAGTTCCCACAGACGGCGCCAATTGACGAGGATTTAACTCATCAATGCCCATTGTTATGGACTTGGGTTTTGGAGAAGGAGGGAGCGCTGGAGACATCTATCGGCTAGCAAACAAGCACACAGGGGACAAAGGATTTACCCAGGTTCAGGCCCCGTAGAGGTCCCTACTCCTGCTTGTCTGCTCGTGGAATTATCGAAGGAGTCGAAAGTTACAATGGTGCGCAGATGCAATCTGGCGCGGGTTGTGGAAACTAGGGTTGCGTGTCTCCTCCTCGCCGCCCCCTCCTAGCCTTTATATAGATAGGCCGGGTCTCGGATAGCAGGTCGAGTCGGTTACAAGTTAGGGTTTTCCCCTTCAAATTTTCTATCTTTAGCTTCTTCTTGCCCTTCAAGCAATCGAGAGTCCGCAGGTTACTCGAATCCTTTCATCTGGGCCTTGGCGACACCGTGGGCCTATACGTATTTAGACCGTATATACCAAGCTCGAGTACCTGTAGGGTATACCCATGTCAGTTAGCAAAGTTGAGAAGGAGAGGGACATGGCATTGGCTCTGAAGACTAAAGCAGAGCAAGAACTGACTCAAATAAGGAATGATCTTCACTAGGCCAAAGTCATGCAGTTCACAACTACGAGTATTGACAAGTGCATGAGGATAAATGCAGAGAAACAATTGAAGCTGTGCAAGGAAGATGCTAAAAGGAAGGAGCAGACGATTCGATCCTTGCTCTTGTAGGAAGATGCGCATCGGGCTAAGATTAGTAAGATCAAGGAGATGTGTGATAAATAGTTATATTTAGCTTGAGCTTCGTACTTTTTTAAGTTATAATAGTAGTACTTGTACATACTAGCGGTCTGAACTAGCGGTCACGGAGTCTTGGGAGAAAAAAATTGGTCGCCCGTTAATCTGTCTTAACCCTGCATCACTTCCTTTTGTCTGATGATGGTGGTACTCTGACATTGGTGGTTTATTTAAATGTAATCTACGTGGATTGTGCCGCATGCAAATGACACAACCACAATTTATAAAGTGGAAGCACGTGCAGAAGTTGAAACAAGTTGTTGTTTCGTGGAGTGTAGCAGCTTAAATATTTTTTTTTGTGTAACTTACATTCTATCGAATTTGGAGACCTCCTGCCCCTGGGCAATTATGGAACTGGTGTTGCGTATTTTCAGATAGTAGTGGCACAATCACAATTTCGGATTCAACTACTGACTCAGACGTTTCCAAACCCTAAGTCGCGGTACATTTTACTCCAAGAACATGTGTAGATTGTTTCGCCCGACAAGTTTCACACATAGAGCTCCAAAATTTAACCGAATTACATATATATAGGTTCAAGTTCAACACATTATTATGCATCTTCATTGCCAGCAGCCTTCTTCTCCCGCCTAGGTGTCAAGCCTTCACGTCCACTGTCTTTTTCATTTCCTGCCTTCTTCCTCTTCCTCGGTACCAATTTTCTTAGCTTCACGTGGTCTACATAGCCGGGACAGTCAGCACCAGAATCGTGTCCAACATCATCTTTTCACTCGTTTTTATTTTCTTCCGGCAGCAAAATGATTGACCCGGCAGTCATGTTTCTAACCTTGTGGCGCTTCCTGTCAAAGAAATAGAAATGTTGCATAACTGCCTAATATCTACAGAGTAAATAAAACAAAAATTATAATTCAGCATAAACATGCGAACCCCAAGAAACTTTTGCTTACTAGGAGCTAATTGGGTTCGAGCGACCACCCTGTCCAAAAATAGAAGGGCGACTCCTAATTGCAATAGCTTCCACATCCAGTATATCACAATTCAGCTCAAACATGCAAGCCGAAACATACCTTTTCATCAACCCAATTAGCTGATTATCACACGTTAGAGAAACCATGATGCCCCGTTCATCCATGAAGCTGAACTTTGCAGTCTCTTTCGACCATATTTCATCATGATTACGCAGAGCAGCAACCATACCAGGGATAATACAGATCTACGCATGCGCTTCTTTTATCGTGATACAACGGTGTCCATACCACTCGCCCTTGACCCTTGCTAATTTAGAGTCGTACCTGAAGAGGGTAACCGTAACCAGGTAAGGGTGGTCCGCGGAGATCCCACTTGACATAAAACTGTGAACAAAATATGTTTATCAGCATTGGGCTAACAAACAATTTTAGGTTCAGTAGCCAGCTAGCAGTTATAGTTAGTGCGAATAGCAAAAATAAGGATAGCTTACCCGCATGTAGTCAGAACTTTTTCTTCTTTGGTAGTAGGATCTGTCATCCTTCGAACTGCTCAGCTCATCGGCGGCGGAGGCGGGCTAGAGCCTCGCAACGGCGGCTACGACATGCGCCATTGGAGCTCGGGATCAGTGAATGGGCGCAGCAACTTGGCGCCGAAAGTCAAATGTCCGAAAGGATCGTTCTGCCTGGAGGGTGGATTTCGACGACGCCGGTGCTAGGGGAAAGGAGAGAATGGATTTGTGAAATTGGTCAACGCATCCAAGTCACTTATTTCCGTGATTTTCCTAAGAGGTTACCGCGTTGGCACTCGCGTCATGGATAGATGACCGACATGTGGGTCCCGACCGTCTACTTCACGGGGCAGTTTAACGGAATATTTGAATTTGGTAGGGGTGGGATGAGTTTGCCTCGAAATGGCCCCTCTTAGTAGTTGACAACCCAACTTTACGAAACACAGCAATTATAGACAACCTGGGTACCACGATGCACTCGTCCATGAACTTTCAGGCCGCAAACGAACAAGCCCGTATAGTTGGTCGTTAAACCTTCAGTGCTCTTTAGTATTTTCGTCGCCATTTCTTCATACGAACTCCGTTTTGGATGTTTTTAGGCTCGTTAAATTCTCCTCGTCGAGGAATACAACCCTATGGTCTTGGATCTTTTTTTGAGAAGTTGAAAAAATTCACCTTTTCAACACCTCAGATGACTAAATCTGGTCCCTGCAGCTCCTCCATACTATGCTCTCTTTGTTCCTTTTGCCTTTATTTTATCCATAATCATCATCAACACCTACACATGTCAAAGACAAGGAAGAGGGATACAATTCTACCTAAACTACTAAATGTGCAACTTCATATTGAATTTAATAAAAACAAGTAATCATGCATATCAGACATAGCAATAGTTAGATGGAGCATGATATGATAGACAAATGACACAATTTATATTGCTAAAAAATATTGTATTATCATAGCCATCAGCGGAAACCACTTGCCAGGTTCTACTAGGTACCGCTTGTCGGTTACGAGGGCCCTATTTACAAGTTTCATGTGGCCAGGCTCTACTTATCAGGTTCGCCGTTAGTTATGAGGGTCCTATTTGTCAGTTTAGTACGACCAATATTTCAGAATAACACGTATGCCCACTCGTCGGTGACCCGCTAGTAGAATATCAGGTTCACTTACGGGCCCCACGTAAATGAACACATCACCCGACACCTAGGCGAATTGCCTAGGTGGCAGTCCTGTCACAATTTTATACATGAAAATATATTATTATTACATGTTATTACCATCTAAATGGGTCTTAGTCCGCTAGGTACATGGCTCTGAACCAGTGTTTTCCATCCATGACCATTTTGTGTTAGAAAATTATGATCTTCTTGACAAAATTGGTCGTATTTCTTCAAATTTTGGTCCCTCCTAAATGCCCCATGACCATTTGGCTCAGAATGGTCATAGACCTATGAATAAAAATTCCATGGTTGTTTAGTTCCATGTTCATCCCTCGCATCACTGTACGTGGTAAATGAGAACCTCCTCAATCGAGGTAAATAAAAGTTATCGAAAGTCTCAGCTCATTTGTTTATCCACCTCTCCTCGATTATTTCGAGCCATGAGATGGAAGCCGGAGACAACACGCCTCATCATTGTAGCAAAGCCCCTCTCTCGAGAGATGGGACCACTGCAGGCCCGATCAAATATACCTCGAACCTCTCGCATGTGCCCCCGTCCTTCCCCGCGTCACTAGATGATGGACTGCGCATGCCCTGTGCTCGACGTCATCAACCACGGGCTATGACACGCTTGGTGAGAAGAGTTTCGAGCCTGAGGGAGCTTCACGTCCGCCGAGTCATGGGGCCTATCGAGAGTCGAGCTGGCAGCAGAAGTCCTCACTATGCACGGGCCCTAGCAGTGTGGCCTACTCACGCAGGAAAACATCGCTCACATATGGTACTTGTACGGGCGATTTCTGCGAAACGCATCCATCCATGATGTGAGTTGTACCATCATATGACGATTGCACGCCGGACACGCTGCATGTCACGTGTTTTTCTACCGGTAGATGTTGATATTTTTCTATAAATCTAATCAAACTTTATAAAGTTTGACTTTTAACTAAATTTTAAGTAGTATTCATCGGAATATGGCTTATATCTTTTCTTATAAGTGAAACAAGGTAATTTTAACTAATAATTTTTAGAAAAACTATCGAGAACTATATCATTATATAGATATCATGTGAAAATATATTTCATGATGTACCTAACAATATTTATTTTGTATTGCACTCTCTCCATTTTAAAATATAAGATGTATCTAGACCCATTTTAGTGTAGGTTCACATCAAATTTAGATGAACCCATACACTTAAAGGGGTCTAGATACACTTTCTTCGCAAAGCTAAAACATCTTATATTTTAAAACAGAGGGAGTACATATTAGTAATTTGTTCTAAAAACTCGATCAAATTTAAAAAAAGTTTGACTTTAAAAAATAAAATAAATACATATTACTCCGCATTCCAAAATATAAGATGCTCTAGCTTTTTGGAAACACGTATATCAAGATGTTTTTTAGTGTATAGGTTCACATATTTTATTCCAAACCTAAACGCTAAAAAACGTCTACATACATGTGTTTCGAGTAAAATCATAAAGTATTACTCTCTTTGTTCAGAAATATAAGACAGTTTAGTTTTGTGAATTAAATGTATCTAGATATTTTTTATTATATATGTTCATAAAGGTTTAAAGTGACATACACTAAAAAACGTCTAGATACACAAAAATAAAATATCTTATATTTCTAAACGGGGAGTATGTTCTAAATTCAGTAAATGTGGCAGTTCTAATTGCAATCCTTCGTTCTTAATTTTTTTGCAATCCTTCGTTCCTGAAATTTCTGCAAATCCCTTCAGCCTACTCTAGTTGGTAATTGCCAGGTAAGAAGTAATCCGCCCCATATGTCATTCAAGCCCTTCTATTATGCCAGAAGCGCCCCCCCACCCCAGCTGTCAGCCTCGTCGTCTTCTCCTCCGCCGCCTCCTCTTTCTCTCCCCCAACTTCCCCTCGACCCCTCCCCCTCCTCCCCCCCTCCCCCTCCCTTCGTCGTTTCTCCGCCCACACGAGCCACGCCGCGCCGTGGTGAATGCGATGGCCACGGCATCGCCGGAGCCGCTTTCCGGCGGCGAGGAGGGGGGCGAGGATGCGGAGGTGAGGTTCGATGCCGAGCTCCGCGAGCAATCGAACCAGGTGCTGGGGGATAAGGCCCAACGTATGCAGACGTTACTCAACAACAGTTTGCGCCTCCCTGACGGTGGAATGAAGTACCGCCGCTTGCTCCTCGCCATCCGCGGCGAGCTCGCCCGCCGCGAATCTGCTGGCTCGGCCTCGTCCTCTCCCCAGTCACGGCCACCGCGCCCGCAGGGACGCCTAGGCGAGCCGGTGCCGGTGAGACATCTTCCACTTTTGTATTTATTATATTGGTGTAGGGGCGGCGAGGATTAATGTTTGATCGTTGCCTGGCTTCTTCCGAATTTGGGACGGGTCTGTCTACTTGTCTAGGGTAGATTGGAGGAGGCCGCTAGAGCTTTTTTGAGGTTGTCAAAGCTTCTGTTCGATAAAATGCCTGCAAGCGGTATGCTATTGTATTAGTCTACCAGTGGTGGAATCCCATTTTACCATCTCAACCTGTCGTGTATGCGTCCGTGGTTATTGAAAATTGGAAGGTCATCTGCGTGTGCTCAACGATAGTTAGTGATTTCTTATTATCTGAAATCCAAATTAAACCTCCTACCATCCATCTTCTCTTGCTTTTTTACTACAGGCACCGTAGACCTGTTCTTCGATGACATAATAGCAGCTCTCCGTCTTTTCTTCCAAATGGTTAAACTTCTCCCAGAGTCAATCAGCCATTCGCGGCTTATGTCTGATTAAGGAGAGTTATATAGAAAGTTAACAAGATCGCCTCATGCAGTATGTAAAATGGGCTAAAAGCTGGGTCAGCATTCGTGGGTTTTCCGGTTATTCCAGTCTGTTGAATTTTAATGCGTTTGAAAGTCGGATTCTGTGGCATTGCCAACTGAATAAATTTTCTACGAGTACAGAATTGCTACTCTCCTTCGACAATGGTGGTTGCAGGTTCACCAGTTACCACTGGAGTCTCTGGCTGGACGTTTGCTCTTGCATGGTCCATTGTCCCTTGCCGCCTTGCCCCCTTCCAGTGTCGTCTAGTATTGTTTATAGTGGTGGCAGATGAGTGGTAGTTATGGGTGGAAAGCGGATATCCGGATTGCTATTTTATATCTGAACTTTGATCTGGATTTTGACCTGTCATCTTTTTTGGTTGACATAATTCGAGAAGTAACACTGTAGAAGTGCCATTTGGATTGTACCCTAACTGTTGCTCCAGTTGCTTCCACCGAACTGCATCTGAACTATCCAATATGTTTCCATCCCAAGGAGTAGGATTACTCAGGAGGAATGAGTTGGCGATTGCGGGATGTCTGAGTCGGGATGACTGAACTGGTGCCACCGGTTAATTTAGTTAGGTGTTTAGTGGGGGTTATAATTTTTTGTTCTTGACCATAGCCCTACATACGCACCTGATCACCTTTAAAGGCTTTAATTGTGAATAGGTACAGTAAGCATCGTAGAGTGATCAATATGCCTAATCATTGAATGCTCCCTTGCAGGATGACAGCAGATGTGAAAGGATAATCCAGTCAAGGTGTGCAGAATCGTCTGGTATGGGATTGATAACCGTTTTGACAATTTATCATATTTGAAGTTTCCGCACTCTTCCACCTTATGGAAATTAATGGTTCTACCACAATCCATTTTATGGTGTACTTGATTTCATACATCATTTATATTGTTGACCTAAAATCCCTGCTTGCTTATCTTTCTAAAATGCTCGATTTAATATTATTGCTTGCTCCAACGCCAGTGTCTATATTGTCTCACCTGATTTTTGGAATCCATGTTGATATCCTTTATGTGATAAAGTTTTATTCCTTAAATGTTATTTTACCATGTTGGCATAACTGCTTTTGGGTTCATCTCTTTTGTCCTTGTAAGAAATGCACAAGTTCCTTGCTGTCATTGAACCATCTATTACAACCTAAACCATGTGTCATGCATGGATTAAGTGTTGCTCGACAAGTCGCGACTTGTCGCACGACAAGTCTACGTGTCGCAAATCGACTTACGACACGCTGAAGCGACATGACAACTTGAACTTATCGATCGACAAGTTGACTTGTCGGCAACAAACCTCGACTTGTCTATGTCAACTAGTCGAGCGACTTGTCTATGTCAACTAGTCGAGCGACTTGTCTATGTCAACTAGTCGAGCGACAAGTTGAGGCTGGTATTTTTTTTTGAGGATGGGATATAATGTTGCCCGTGAAACCCTATGCCCCCAGAAATAGATCGTGAGCCCCCTCCCACAGCCGCCTCTCCCATGGCGCCCCTCCCATGGCACCCCTCCCTTGGCGATTTCTCTCACCTAGCCGCCGCTGGCTCTCCACCGCCGCCGCCTCTCCCCTGCTCTCCCACTCCCTACCTAGGCCGTGAGCACCTCCCAAGGCTGCACCACCACCAGTCCATCATCGGCAGCAGCAGCAGGTAACTGTTCTCCCTATTGAGGGCTGAAATCTGATGGAAGGAGGCCTAGAAATCTGATGGAAGAAGGCCTAGAAATCTAATTTGTCAATGATACAGAAATGAGGGTTGAACTGGAAGAAGAAATGAATGACAGTGACATGGAGAGCGATGATGATGGCAATGATGATACACAGGACAAAGATCAAGACTTTGAAGTAGACTAGTTACTTAGTATTTTTTAGTAGCTACAACTCGACACCCCATCGACAAGTCTACCACTTGTCGAGACTTGTGATGACAAGTCAATGTGTCGCCACCCAGCGACAAGTTGCGACACGTCGACACTTAATTCTTGGTGTCATGTTGATCACACACACATGAATAATGCAGTGCAAGGTGTGTAGGTCAAATGCTTTAAATAAAATATGACATGGACGAATAACATAGTGTATTACAGTTCCTTCTATGGGAACACAGTTTTTTCTTGATATTCTTTAATGTTTGATATAAGTTGGTCACTGCAGTGCCATGCAATATTGCATCTTGCTGATTGAAATTTATGAAAGCAAGAAATAGACTGGTTAAATAAAACTTACACAAAGCTTTAGGATGCCATTGCCAAGGAGCTACCTTGGTCAAACTGTGTTGTGCTCACAGTTACATCGATTTTGACTTTCTCTAATACTCTGTGTTGGTACCATTAGGGATATTAGGGCAAGCCACTCATGTTATGTCACATTTGCTTCTCTCATAACACTTTAACCATTTTCCAACTTGAATTTCTGTTATACTTGTCATTAATTAATTTTCTTATGACATGTAGGTTTGTCTAGGGATTCCAACGAGAATCATGGAGTAACCAAATCTGATTTCCTTTCCGCATTTAAGGTGGACGATGAGGTAATTATTGTGTTGCATGTTACTTAAAATCTGTGTATTTTGTGCAAATGTTAATTTTTCTGTTTATTAGGCAGGCCTAGATTTATCTCGTCAGAAGATAACTAGTGCATGCCCTAGCAAGCCTAAACCTTCAGTAGAAACCGAAGGGAAGTTGTATGAGGTAGATGAGCAACCAACATATTTGCCTACCAAAGTATCATGTATGGACAACTCAATCGACCTGGAAAATTTATCTCCTGGCGATGCGTTCAAGGATAATGGCCACAATAGAATACATGAACATGCTTCCACACCTTCTCGAAAAAGGTTAGTATGTGGACTCTTCTGTTCCGCTATTAGGCTGCACCTCTATTTGTTTTTATGGCAATGATGTTTTGTTAACTAACTTTAAATAGTCATGGATTTCTGCACATGGTGCATAAATCTTTCAGAATTCTTATCGTGACCACATCTCACACGTGCATGACATATTTATGTTTTTTTTAAAATATTTGTTACCTATTATGTGGACTTTTCTTCGGTTGAATTATGTAATTTACCTCTGCTAGAAAAGGAGATGACCCAGGGGCCTTTTCGATGCGATTAAGATCAAGAAAGGTTTGTGCATGCTTTCTAGTTTCTACTAATCTTACATCATGGCCGCATGCTCTTTCTTATGTTGATTATTGTTGAAGTATCAGGATTGGCAGAACCCCTAGCTATTCAAGATTTCAATGTTTTTGGCAGTAGGTGCTAGATAAGGGGTTTTGTTTTCAACATACTGGTTAATAATATGAAAAGGTCACTAGAACATTGAATTACTAGGAAGGTAATTGATTTGTAATGTTAGTGTCTTCTTTTTGCTCATGCTCCAAGGTTGAACCTTTAACTTGTGTTTCCTAGCAGATGGGTTACATAGCAGTGCCTCTAGGTTCATATGAGATAGTATAGGATGTCACATTTTCTCTAAGTTTTTCTTTTGCAACTTGCAGTTTTTCTGTTTATGGGTGACATTCAGGTGAGTAAGTGCCCATGAATAAAATATTCATAGTACTCAGTCTGTACAAATGAGGGATTTCAAAGTGGTACCTCCATTAGTGAGGTGCACGCTTGAAGTGTTTGGTTACGAACTCACTATAACTCTAGGGTGGCAAACGGATTGCATCACTAGATTTGTGGTTTGTCTGATCTGGGCCACTGCTTCGCTGTTCGCCATGCACCACTTAATGAAAGTAAGGTTCACTAGGGGAACATACATCTTCAGTTCTTGAATCCGCAATGGTGTCTCTTGATATGCTACATCTCATATGTACTGAAAATAATAAACACAATACGTTGAATGCATAATAATGCAAACACAGGATCGAGTAGGCACTCAGGTTCTTAAGATGAATCAGAAAGTAGAAAAAAATGAGAGAAGATTTCCATGGCCAGTTAGGTTGGCCGATCCCAACTGGTATTGACTCCATCCCGAGTTCCTTCGCATGTTCCAAGACATAATTTGTTGCTGCAGTACAACTGCCACACCCAGTTCTCCTTCCATTCATTGTTCTCTTGATTCCCACTACATCACATGTGCCCACCTCCACTCCAATGGCTGCCCCTTCCCTTCTCAACTGAGACTGGTAGCCTCCTAATGGGCTATGGTGTCGCTGATGAGATGGCCCAGCGATCAAGATGGCAAAGGTTACTTGGCACACGCCTCACTTCTCCTTCCTTTGTTCTCTCCCTTCCCTGTTGATTTGCTTTAACCGTTTATGTGTTTTGAGTTTGGCACCCCGATCGACCCATACTGAGGAACTGCACAATGTATATAGTGCGGTTGGGATGTGTCTCACTGTGGTTGCCAGAAATCCGGTAATTATGGATATAAATAAGATGCTTCTTAACTGATCTGAGTATCTGATGATGTATCCTAATCAGAACTGAATTCAGATAGTTTTGCTTGAATATGATTTTGATCTGAAAGATAAGTATCCATTGAATACAAGATGGTGTTTGAATGTTAAGATGGGCATCCCTCGTATCGGATCTGTATTTTGTTAGTTGTTTCTCAAGTACTAATTTTCATTCTAGAAATAGGTATCCATCGAATACAAATAATATCCAAATAGCATAGTGTGTGATGAAGCAACACCATGTGGGCAGTCTGCATTTGATGAACATACAACGGCAGAAGCAGGAGCCCAGCAAATCCAGCAGAGTGGCATAGAAGTCCCTTGGTTGCAAGGGAGCTCCCTATCTTCATGTGTGCTGGAATTCTGTTTCGGTTTGAGCTACAATGAGAGGGCTCAACCCGTATGTGATCGCTAAGTTCCTTTCTTTTTCAAGATTTCTCCTCCCTTATTAGACGATGTTCATCTATCCAAGGACAGATTGACTTCATAAAGGTCAAAAATGCATATAATAGTGCATCTTAATAAGATGTGGGATTGCACCTCTAGTCATAGTTTAAAAATCTGGACCGGACCAGTGGTCCGACTGGAAAAAACTGGAACCCGTAATGTTGTCTTGTGTTTCTCGAATCAAATATCGCCTAAGTTAAAAAACGTGAAAAAAGAGAAAGGAAATGAGGTGCTTTCTGCAGAAATCGAACCTGCGCCCTCTACAGAGGTTCATACCTTCGGTGATAGCCCAATACGGTAAATACCATCTGCGCTGCGCTAGTTTTGTGATTTACTAGTGAAGTACATGCTATACAGACAATCTGAGGTCACCTTTACCAAAATTAGCTTGGATATTAATTAAACATGACAGAATTTTTATTGCTCTTGAATGGGATAACCCGGTGGTTGGACCAGCGAACCAGTTGAAGCAATTGCTTGAACGGTTCACTCATCGGTCCGTGTTTTCGACTATGCCTCTAGGTAGCTGACATGTAAGAATAATGTAAGGTATGTACTGCGTGTACTGTACTACAGTGAAACAGTGATGAGAGGGTGTCAGACCAGTGAAATAGTGAAACAATCGCTTGACCGGTTCACTCACTGGTCTGTTTTTTTCGACTATGCCTCTAGGTAGTTGACATGTAAGAATAATGCAACGTATGTACTGGGTGCACTGTATTACATCTATTCTTATTAGAAGAAAGTTCAATTTTTTCCACGGATGAAGCTAACTAGTAGTGATACAATTGCAGTTCACAATTCTATGGGTAATTTGGAAAAAAATTCTCCCACCATAGGTGAATTTGCCTGACTCATCTGGTACATCGCTGAACTCTTTCAACGTTTCTATCGGTAGTACAGTGTACAATACATTACATGTAATAGTTGGTAGCAACCAACATGGACCATGGCACGGGGTGAATCCTGAGGGCATCAGATGAAGATAACTGCAACAAGACAGTGGCCACCAGACAGTGGCACAATATGCTTTTAATAGAAAATTATAAATACTGATCTACAGGAAGAAAGCAAAGTCACATGATAGATCGCTTTCATGAAAGAAATAATCATAAAAACAAGGAAAGTATCATCTCAGATAACCTGGCAGTTGCCAGCTAAGCCTTCTTGCCGCCATCTGAAAGAAAACAGATGTTAGATGTTAGGCATGTGCTATCTTGTAATTACAACAACCTAATAATACAAATGTTAAATTCTTTTACTTCTCTTTTCGGTGTTATTCTTGATTATTCTTACAATGAGTCCTACCATAACTGACTAACCATTACTAAAGATCTGCTCATGCCAGCTTGTAGAAACAGTTAGCTAGGCTAGCTGTGGTTTGCTTGCAACCATAATGAGGTTATTCTTTCCACAAGTTTGGCCTGATTTTTACATCATTTTAGGTTCAAGAAGTTGTTCTACTCGATGGAGATGCACATCATTCAGAATCTGCAGATAAGACAACCAATAAATGGTAATAAGTTGCCATCACTTGCCATTTATCCATGTTTGTGCTCTGATAAGCATGCATAAATTCTATTATAACTGCTGTGTACTGAGTACAATACATATTTATGTAATCATCCCGTGGCTCAGTATGTATGGAACAATAATCTTTGTGTTTTATATTGCCTCTTCTGCAAGTTTTTGACTACTATATTAACTAACTCTGATACATCGTTAGGGATGCAATGAAGATATACTATCCTTCAAGGTTGGCATTTGAATTTTTAAAACTCCATCCAGCTTAATGTTATTTCATATATTGTTGATGGTTATTTTCTTTTTCCGTTGCTGACAGTGAACACCCTCAGTCTGTCGAGCTTTCTCATGATGACATAAAATGCCTAGAGCCTGAGTCTTTGCTGTCCTCACCTATAATGAACTTCTATATTATGTAAGTATTGCTCTTAGTTTCTAAATTCCTCATTTGTCGCCTTTTTTTCATAACAGTCAAAGATGTAAATATACCATCTTGTAGGTACCTGCAACAGCCAAACTCATCAATTAGTACACCAAGAGGCAAGTATCATATTTTCAACACATACTTCTTCAGCAAACTTGAAGCCCTGATGTCAAAGGTAACTTTCTGCATTGAATTCTTAAATTATTGTCTTGCTTGTTAAGATTCAATATTCTGCATTGGGATTGCTACACTTGCTATGCTATATAATACTACATAATTTAGCATTCTAGTACGATGAGCACGCTTGATGCTTTTCATGGACAAGTGCGATACAGTTGCAGAATAAGAAAAAGTCCCACAGAAGAAACAGCAGGTGTGCTGCACATGCCATTTGGAAGGAAAAATAGTATGTACAAATATTTACAGAAGGAGTTGCCATGAAACAACAAGCCAAGAGGCCAGAAGATCAGCCGCAGGCTGCTTGAACAAAAGAGGCTGCTAGGGATGTGGTGTGCAAGCTAAAAGGCAAGCTACCTCAAAGACCTAATGCAACCTGACCCTATCAGAAGAATGTGCAGGCTACTCTGATAGATCTCCTGGGCAAGACAGATGACTGCTCGCACATGGTGATCCTATGATGTCTTTCTACCAAACATACCACATACTGTAAATCAACACCCAGCTGATATGGAGTTGTCCCATGCGATGGAGATCTTTCTCCCAGTCATCAATGGAAAGCTGGTTTGGGTGGATGACATGACCCCACCCCCTAGAAAAACTCAAATCACCACTTGGAACCTTGGACAATGAGAAGCGGGAGAAACCACCCATGAACTGAGTCTCATATGCAAGCTTAGCCTTGTAAACACTATTTGCAGTGCAATGGAAGGAGTCTAGGACAACATGTTGCTAGTCTGGTGATACCATGATGAACACATTGAGCTATGACGAGGGGCTCATGTCACAAACCGCCCTAATTCAGTTATTATTTCCAACTCTATGCATGCTGTTCTATAGTTCTATATCGTGAGATGCCATGGAGTAAAGTCAGTCAGTTTGACAATTGCCATGCCACAAGAGCCATCTGTCCCTGATACCATAGATCTTGGTGCATGCTCTGAGTAGGGCCATGTCTGACTCAGTCACATGGGAGTTGAAATCCGGCCCAAGGTCGTGACAGGCACGGAAGCCATAGGCAGGAGGAGGCGGCACATCAGGAGAAGATGGCTCATCAGAAGACGATACATCAGGAGAAGATGGCTCATCAGAAGACGACACATCAGGAGCAGGAGAAGACGACACATTAGGAAAAGATGTAGTATCTAGAGCATCATGTATGTATGGACGACGAGTGTAGTGATCCTCATCCAACCGACAAGATCTCAACAACAATAGCCCTTGTGTTTGGGGCAAGAAGAATGTAGCAAGAGTAGTAAGGAGAAAAATTATAGACACTCAAGATATGGAAGAGCAAAAATCTGAATATTGAGAAGAGCAAAAGAAGTATGAATATTCAGAGAGGTGTGCTTCGGTGTCCCCCTCTCCCCCAAACTTCTGAAACTGAAAACACAGGGACGGCCAGGATTGGCTAATACCTCTTCATGCATTCCGAACCAAAGGGGTATCGGCCAATCCTGACCGTCTTTGTGTCTGCAATTTTGCAACTTTGGAGGAGAGGGGGGACACTGAAGCAAAAGTCATTTCCAGAAGATAGGTAGAAGTGGACACAGCCTTAGCCCAAAAGGGAGGTGGAAGAGAGGCAACATCCATCAATGCGTGAGCCATCTCAAGACGGGGACGATGTTTGTGTTCAACAACACCATTCTAAGCATGAGCACCAGGACAAGAGATGAGCAAAGCGTATCTTGCTCAACAAGAAATTCGCCCGGCGAACCGAAGATATAATCGACGCGAAAGGCACAAATAGGAGTGGAGAACCGGGTATGAATCATGGTGGAAAATTGTTTGTAGATCGAAAGTACCTCATTATGAGAAGATACAAAATATATCAAAGTGTCGTGAGAAAAATCATGTATAAAAAACAATGGGAACCAGGCCCCAAACATCAGAACAAATAAGATTTAAAGGGAAACTGAGACAGACTTAATGTGAGGATAAGGTAACTGATTCTACTTACCGAGCCTACAACCTAGACAATACATAGGACATTTTTTGACACATAACCCAGAAGACCATGACAAATAAAAGAAAAGAGGTACGAGCCACACAGATGAACAATACGATGATGGCATTGCTGAAAGAAGCCGGTAGATCAGGCGAGATAGGCGGAGACACTGGCAGCGGTGGCAACAGAGGGAAGGTGAAGCCAGTCAAGCTCCCAAAGGCCCATGTTGTCGTGGCCTAGCACGAAGCAAAGCTCCCGGGTTGCGATGCTAAATGGAACATGAATCAAAGTCTAGAATGACCCTATAATTAGACTCAACAATCTGACCATGCTCTTTGGAGGACAAATAAAAAGTTCAAGGTAGAAGCACCTAGCAATAAGAATCGGAAACACCGAGCAGGTGTAGAAGTCACAATCTTCTGCCCGGTGAAGGACACAACTGAAGTGGTCGATGTAGCAAGGTGTTCGGAGAAGAGTGACATGCAAGATGCCACTTCGTAAAGCAAGTAGACTCAAATGTGACCGTCCATGTTGCAGTAGGAACAATGTGGACAACCACGAGCTAGTAGACCAACAACTACAACCACCTATGGAAGTCTATGGAAGAGGAAAGGAGCGACCAGCACTAGCATAAGCTGCTAGAGGAGTCGATGTAGAGCAGCCACCACCGCCCGTGGAAGCCGCCAAAGGAGGCAGCACTACTAGAAGGTGCATATGGGAGATGAAGTTGGTGGTAGGACCACGGTAAAAAATCACTAGGCAACGAGAGGGAGACGGCTCAATGACACCATTGTACCCCTTTTTTTTTCCTTTTTTGGCTGCACACATGGAGGTCGCACAAGCACTCGAAAAGGTTATAGCTGGCCAAGGCTGAGCAGGCATCAAGCCAAAATAAATTGCGTGGTAGGCTAGCTAGCACGCCAATCAATCAACAATGGGGAGGCTAGCTAGCGGGCCAATCAATCAACAATGGGGAGGCTAGCTAGAAAGTCAATCAATCAACAATGGGGGCTAAGCTAGCAGCGTCGAAAATCAGGTGCAGGCGAGTAGCAACAGGAGGTGTTGTAGTGTAACACCCTCAAATCGGCCCTATGCAAGTTTTAGCACTTCCCGCCAAACCCGCATAGAAACGATTCAAGGACGCCCACCAGGCACTTTCGTGCGGGTGGAAAACGAAGTAATACCATTACACATCAGTCCTCGATGGGACCCACAGATCATATATATACAACAACGACTTCATGAGTCAAGAATACAGATGTAATATACAAAGATCCAAATCACCTTGAAAACGATAGAGCGTCCGACTACGGACAAGATGCAAATGGGGCTAAGAGCCCTGAAGAATAACCAATGGCGTCCATAACCCTGCCCAGGCCAAGCCGGAAGGGTAACCCTGCTAACGACGACGGTCTCGAACCTACTAAAACAAAAGGGGTGCCGACAAAGGGCAAAGGAAAAAGAGGAGCGTCAGTACTGAGGCCAGTACACGACGAGGCTAGAATTCGGCGGCTCTCGCCTACATAGGTTTGGTGGACTGAAGCGGCAGCGCAGCGGCACTAAACAACCTATAGAGACTCGACATCACTGGCGACTATTAGAGAGGGATAAGAAAGACCTATTCGGATCCAACCTGAGACTACACCAAACATACCCATCCTGGTATTTCCCCCTCGAGACCAAACGAGGAAGTCGGACCGAGGAACTCACACGGTTGGCAATTGTACTCATTCCATTATAGTTGCAGCAATTACTAATCAGATATAGATGGCATGAGTCATCCTGATAGCATAAGTAGTGGCCAGTTTTAGTTAACTTTCCGTTGTAGTTGGAACATTTACTAGTCCGATATAATTGTCCTGAGGAATCCCAAAACCCAGCAGTTGTTGGCACTTTTATCACATTCCATTGGAGTTGCAACACTTACTAGGCAGATATAACATACAACCCAGATCCAGCAGTTGTTGGCATTTTAATATCCATTCCGTTATAGTTGAATCTGATTACTAGTCATATCTTAAGTCAAGTTTATAACACTACTTTAGTTATGCTTGTCTATGATCGAGATACTGTGCTCCAAGTCGTCCAAAACCGCGGACACGGCTTTCAGAAAGTTTTACCCTACAGGGGTGCACAAATAGCAACACACACTCGATCAACCTCGGAAAAACCAACTCAAAACCCAACGAGGCTTTCACGACAAAGCAATCACAGGATTCATAAATATTTCAGGGGGCCACCCCACTAAGTTACCCGCAACGAAGTTGGCCAGCTCCGGAACGGACCCAGGGTTTGCGTCTGGGAACCCGAAAGTGTGACTGGGCTTGTCGATACCGCGAAAGCACTCCGCGATCCTAAACAGTACAGGTGCTCCACGCACAATCTTAAATAAAGCAGTAAAGCATGGCATAGGTACAGGATAGTAATAAAGCCCCAAACTACTTTGTGGCCCCAAGAAATAGAAATGAATCAAGCTCTGGCTCGGGGGGTCCATAAGGCCCGGATGTGGATAGTGCGAAAAATCAAGGAACAGGTATCAAGTACTCGGGGTCCTACGGGACACAAGTGAGCGTGGAAGAACCAAATAACATCTATTGCCCACCGATGCCTCTGCATTAGTTATATCTAGCATTTTAATAGTTGTAATTAAAGTCGTGAGCAACCCCACCATTAAGCAACTCCGCCAATAAACATCTGCCATCAATACAACAACTGGGGTACTCGACAACACAAGTTCGCACCTGAGCAAGCAACTACGACTCGCAAGGCCAGCTATCTACCAAACACAGGTAATAGGAGGTGTCCAAGGCAATATAGAGGCTGCACGGGTTATAACTGGTGCACGGAAACTAAAGCATCGCGACACGGATAGCAATAGATCAACAGGAGGAAGTAAAGACTATAAATGCAAAATAGGTAGAAAAGGGGGAGAATGCTCGCCTGGGAAACACTGCTGAAGGTTCATATCCGGAGAACTTGTCGAATCTCACAACATCTCATCGGACTACTCCACGAAGAAGCAAACACTAGAAGAAACACCGGATGCAATATTTAATACTACGGCAGAAGATCCGGCATGCTTATGATATGATGCATGGCATGGCACAGATGCGGTGCAACTAGGCAATATTAAGCGGAACCGGGGTCCCGACAATTAATTAAGCGGTTCAAGTTATTTAACAACCCCGCAATTTAAATGTTGTATTAACAGGGTGAAACATGGCATCGGTTCGCTACGCGAATTTAAATGGAGTCCATATAAGACTAGAATAGCCGTCATATAGTCTCCATATTTAATTATTAGATGAATCGACATAATGCCCCCAAACCACAGACAAGTATGCATGCATGAACAGTTTAATATGCGACAGTTGATAATGTCATATTATAAAAATAGGGGCTTAGGGGCACACATCTGGGTTCGGAAGATCTTGGGTTTCGGGGGTTCGGGGTTCGACAGGGTTGGTCTTCGGAGGTTGTCGAAGGACTTGGTTTGGCGTCGAAGGGTCATCGGGTGCGCCCTGGTCGGGGTCGATCTTGTCGTCGCGAAGATCTTGTCGGGTCCGCGGTCGTCGGGTCATGTCGTCGGTCTTGTCGTTTCACAGCGGAGATCTTGGCATCCCAGGTCTCGGCGAACTTGGCGTTCCGTGTAGGCGACCTTGGCGGTCATCGGGTTCGGGAGCGGTTCTCGGCGAACTGGTCGGCTCCATGTCGGCGTACTTGGCGTTCTTGTCGAAGTACTCGGGTGACGATGTCGGTCTTGGGTTCGGCGCCGGTAGATCTTGGTGTCCAGGGGTTCTCCGGGATCGGGGTCTCGGCGCTCCGTGAGGAAGGTCATGTCGATCCACGGGGTTCGGTCTTCGGGGTCGGGGCTTCGAAGCCAGGAAGGAGAACTTGGTGTTCACGATGAAGATCTTGGAATGCGTCGCCATCGCATTCGGGTTTTGGCGTAGAGGTCGATGTTGACGATGCTTCGGGTACCGATTCCATTGACGAAGGCGAACTTGAATAGACGACACCGGGTACAAGATGGCCCCTCGGGTACAATTGTTGGCATCTAACAGACAGCAACACAAACACACAGGCTCACCCGAAGACGTATGCTCACAGGAGCACCGCCACTTATCACGAAAACGTCTACAGACCACAACCTCTCCTGGACGCATCACTTCTGTCCCACCTGCGGATAGGATGCAGGGAGTGGCGACACGGCGACTGCTAGAGATCAATTCCTTGCGGACAACGAACACTTCGTCCGAGCGTTGCACGAACAACGCCTCTACGGTATCCACATGTTTAGGGAGGAACACCGAGTAGCGGATTGCTAGATTGTCCCCCTTTAAGTGTGTGCCTTGTAGGTTCACGACCACTTGGACACTACTTAACTTACCACATAACACTTCTCTCTTAGGTCGATAGTTGGTAGCGGCTCCTAGCAGGACGTGCCAACTCCTGAGTGATGTGAAGTCATTCCAATGAACCTTGACAATGTGTAGTATGTCTATTCCCTTTGTCTCGAGATAAATCTTGGCAAGCTCAAGGCGAATGCTTTTCATCCTTGTTTGTAGCCCAACCTCTCTTCTCGATTTCGTGATATGGATTCCTGAAACTGAGCTAACTCTTAACTCAAGTTGCATGGCCATGCTTTCCAAATTTGATCACTCGAGAGGCCTACAGAATATCTCTCTGAGTCGGAAGGGAAAATCCCATCTTGGTCAACCATGCCACATAGCTTGCTTGCCGACTAACCTGAAATCTACTTAGTAACTACCCAGTTATAGAGTAGCATTTGAAGACCCTAAGTAAGTCAATCCACAACCCATCATGCGAGGACCTCAGGTCTAAGGATATGTCATATATATTGTACTTGAGACTAACAATGACAATAGCTCGCTGCGTCTTAAAGTGGCAATGTATCTGCATGGAGGAGTGTGAACATGAAGTAAAAAAAGTCAAAATACAATTGCTGTTAGGTTTTACTTGAATCTTTGTGCATTGGGTAATACAACGGAGTATGTGCTTTTGGTACATACCTTTTTTCATAGTAAAGTGATGTCTGCCTCAGCTGTATTGACATATGGTCATGTCTTTTATTCAACTAATTTTGGTCTCTTATTCTGAAGGCAGACAAGGCTTCTTATTTCTTAAAGCTGAGAAGATGGTGGAAAGGCATAGACATATTTCAGAAGGCATATATATTATTTCCTGTGCATGCAGAGTAAGCGATGTTATTATCTCTTTTGCTTATATACATTATTTAAGATAGATATTTGTATTTTCTTGTAGAGTTTTACATGTTTCTAGAACTTCACCTTGTTCATATATTTTATAGAATTCAGTTAAGTTTGAATATGGAATTTTATATGTTTATAGGGCATTGCATCATTTGTATATTGTATCTTTTTTTTGAGATTCTTATAGAACTTGTATGCATGGTTTCCAGTTTTCAAGTGTTCCAGAATCAACTGACTCGTTATCACTGCAATGATATGTACTCCCTCCGTCTAGATACACATGTATCTACACTAAAACACGTCTAGATACATGCGAATCTAGACATAGCCACATCACTTATTTTGGGACGGAGGGAGTATTTGAAAATACAATGTGATGTCAGTAAATTGTACTCCCTCCGCCCCAAGAATTAAGTGTCGACGTGTCGCAACTTGTCGCTGGGTGGCGACACATTGACTTGTCATCACAAGTCTCGACAAGTGGTAGACTTGTCGATGGGGTGTCGAGTTGTAGCTACTAAAAAATACTAAGTAACTAGTCTACTTCAAAGTCTTGATCTTTGTCCTGTGTATCATCATTGCCATCATCATCGCTCTCCATGTCACTGTCATTCATTTCTTCTTCAGTTCAACCCTCATTTCTGTATCATTGACAAATTAGATTTCTAGGCCTTCTTCCATCAGATTTCTAGGCCTCCTTCCATCAGATTTCAGCCCTCAATAGGGAGAACAGTTACCTGCTGCTGCTGCCGATGATGGACTGGTGGTGGTGCAGCCTTGGGAGGTGCTCACGACCTAGGTAGGGAGTGGGAGAGCAGGGGAGAGGCGGCGGCGGTGGAGAGCCGGCGGCGGCTAGGTGAGAGAAATCGCCAAGGGAGGGGTGCCATGGGAGGGGCGCCATGGGAGAGGCGGCTGTGGGAGGGGGCTCACGATCTATTTCTGGGGGCATAGGGTTTCACGGGCAACATTATATCCCATCCTCAAAAAAAAATACCAGCCTCAACTTGTCGCTCGACTAGTTGACATAGACAAGTCGCGGTTTGTTGCAGACAAGTCAACTTGTCGATCGATAAGTTCAAGTTGTCATGTCGCTTCAGCGTGTCGTAAGTCGATTTGCGACACGTAGACTTGTCGTGCGACAAGTCGCGACTTGTCGAGCAACACTTAATCCATGCTCCGCCCTGAATTAGATGTCAGAGATTTGTCTAGATTCACATGTATCTAATTCCAGACAGAGGGAGTACCTATTTGGATAAAAAGGGAGTAGCTTCAACTATGTTCTCTTCCAGACTTCAGTACCTGTTTGAAGCATTTTCATTAAAATCATTTATTTCATATGCCTAGGTGGCAGTATGGAATAAAGAGTTCAGTATACAACAAAGAATAGGCTGTCCTGTAACTAGTGCCGAAAGCCTGCATCTTCGTTCCATTATTACAACCCCCTTGCCAGTGTGAAATGTGAACCCTGCTCATATTGAAGTAGATGCCATTCTGCTTGTTTTATCGTTTCAGTTGATACTTACAGATGGATGTTTATATGCTTATGTTGTCTGATTGGATTCAAAAATTTATAGGGACATGACCTGATCATTGATGCATTCATTACCTATCTATGCTAGAGTTATCTGTTGCTTGCAATTCTTTGTCAAAGGCTTAGTATTTCTTTTTGTTCCAAATGGTCAGTACCCACTGGAGCCTTGTAATTATATGTATACCATCAAAGGAAGATCAATCAGGCCCAGTTATACTTCATCTGGATTCACTGAAGTTTCATAGAAGCAGACATATTTTCAGTGTCGTTGAGAGGTATGCAGTCTCAGAAGTCAAAAAATTGGATCACTGGTTTGTTTTGGTATAGGATGTTTTATTTCTGCAACATAATTACACAAATGTGATACAGGCTAATACTTTGTTTTAGTTATTTTTCATTATGAAAGTCTCATCTATATCCTACATTTTTAGAAATGAGCTTATCTTATAGGATGTCGGAACTTATTTTGCGCATAGCTGTCAAAATCGACATGATATTGTCAGTTTTTGCTGTATTTTTTCTTTCTATTTTTAAGGTCTCGTATGATTGTTGCAGATTCTTGAAAGAAGAATGGAGTTACCTGAGTGAAAATAGTTTAGCGGAATGCCCTATACAAGAAATGGTGTGGAAGAATCTTCCTCGTAAAATTGAGAAGAAACCTATTGCGGTAACTCAAGCTCGTCTTTCATTGATTTAGGTGTATGTCCATTTCAGATCTGAATAACAAACTGTTAGTAGACAACTGTGCTTGGGGAAATAGCATCAGACCCACATGTGATGTTCATTTACATATTATTGAAGTCTGTGCAATCATATGCTTCCTATATAATTGATAAAATTGCATGTTAGCGATGGAAGGATGCTTTGGAATACGTGCATGCTAAGACAGCCACTTGGAGCTCTCGTTACAGTTCATACTAGTGATAATTTTCTGTCAGGCAGCAAGTGTAAAGTAGCGTCAAATTACAAAGTCCAAGCTGTAAATTGCCAAATTTAGAAGTACATGTATTAGTTGCAACAACTTGCAAGTTCAGGTTATTGTCAAAATGAAAATTATAGGTGGGTATTCACATTATTTATATGTGGATCTTCATCATTCTTTGTATATGTTGCTGATAGCATCTGAAATCTGTACGGTGTATTTGTTCCTCCATGTTGTGATCTTATAACTCGTACACACCTTTTCCAGGTCCCGCAGCAGGAAAATGATTATGACTGTGGCCTCTTTGTTCTATACTATATACAGCGATTTATTGAGGAGGCACCTGAGAGGCTTCACAAGAAAGACCTTTCCATGGTGAGCCACTATCTGTTAATGTCTTGACCGTTTTATGTTTTGTGTGTTTGACTGCGTGCAGAAGGCAGATGCTTTTGGCTCATCTTCTCTACTTTTTTCTGTTAGTTTGGCAAAAGATGGTTCCAACCTGAAGAGGCTTCTGCATTACGGACGAAAATTCAGAGTGTGCTTCTTCAGTTGTTTGATGAAGCTAAACCCAATAACAATACACCAGAGAAGCAGACAACGTGTGAGTCGCTCGTGGAAGCTAAATCTGAGAATAATTTAATGGAGCCGACAATGCCAGAACACCCTGTCGAAGGCAGTTCAGCCAAGTTGGCATCACCGAACCATTTGGATGGCAGTTCAGCCAAGTTGGCATCACCGAACCATTTGGAAGGCAGTTCAATCCAACCAACAAGTTTTGAGCACCCTTTGGAATGCAGTTGAGGTTACCGCCTTGGAAGCAACTACTAACGTTGATGTAGAAACCCGCTCGGCATTGTATTATAGCGGAAGGTGTACATCTGTGAGCATTGTAGTCTGCATTTGTAGGTAGGGGGGTTGAGGTGGGGTTGCATAACTGAACATTGCAGTTAGTGTATATGCGGGATCTGCCGTTTATATAACAGTAGAAAACAGGTGGTGTATGCGCCACTCGAGGTTGATTTCATTTGATCTTTAGGCTTTTAGGCTGACTCGAAGGGGATAATCTAATGTTAAAGGTCTGCTCAGATGATGTTTTATAACCCAGTTAGCGAGTTGATGGGGGTCTAGAATATGCTTGTAATTCACATTCTTTGGGATGGTGCTCCTAGGTCTGCTGCCTGAATGCTGTACCGATGTTCCCCTGATTGGGGCTATAGTTTGTGCTTGTGTTCTGCATGAGCGTTATAATCAGTCTTTTGTGGAGGCGTCTCCATGCTGTGACTCAACCCATTGGGCTTTAAATCAGTCTTGTGCTATGTTTCCTCGTCAATTGATGCTTTCCCCAAAGTTTAGCAGAGATTTATGGAATTGATGGGTGATGCTCCTAGCAGATGGGTGGCGGCGGTCAGATCTAGGCATGCGGGCATAGGTCTAGTCTAGTTAGCCTGGCAGGCGTAGTCAAGGCCCTCGGGAAGCGTGTAAGGTGGCTTGTCGACGTCATGCTTGTTGCCTCAGCTGCTAGGCCCTCCCATCTATCGCCGATGTTCGGGCTGCATTTGGGCCCAATAGGCTTAGATATAGCGTGACCATCCCTGTCTATTTCATGGGGTCGTTGTGACGTTCCTTGGTGTGAGTTCTTGAACGTCGGGTGACGTTCCTTGGTGTGAGTTCTTGAACGTCGGGTGACGTTCCTTGAAGTTGGACCATGCAGTCAGTTCTCCGGCGAGCAGCGTTGTAGTAGTGGTTGTTCTCTCCTTGGCTGTGTGGATCATGAGGAGCGAGCGCCCGGGGATCCAAGTGTTGGCGGTGCTTTGACAATGGCGGCTCCTAGATCGTGGCATGTAGGTCTAATTTGTAGTAGTGCTTGTTCTCTCCTTGGCTGAGTGGATCATGAGGAGCGAGCGCCCGGGGATCCAAGTGTTGGCGGTGCTTTGACAATGGCGGCTCCTAGATCGCGGCATGTAGGTCTAATTTGTTGGCAGCGGACGAACCATGGTACACTGGTGTGGCATGATGGTGATTTCAGGCGAAAGCTAAGCAATCCAACTCCAACAATAGCGATGTCTGAGGATGCCGTGGCCCTCTCGAGGATGTCGCTGTGGTCAACCCGCGTGCAAGGGCTCTGGATGAAAACACTTGACGTTTCGGTCTCCGCGAGGACGGCGCCTAGCGTTGTCACCATATTAGGGGAATCGTCATGGAGCTAAGGTTACCTTTGGTTGCGCCTTGTCAGATCATGTCTCGAAGTCCCTTCGGCTCTAGCATCGACCTTTTTGGCGGCCTTCTATATTTTACACGTAATTTAGCCGGTCCTTGTTGTCCGTTGGTAGGACCGGGGCTCCATGATACGGAGTGAGAGGGCATGCAATCCTCTTGAGCGATAGTTTGGTATGTGCGGTGCGACCCAAGGAGGCATGGTATCACCTCTAGTCGATATACTCGGGTGCTTCTTTTAGGGTGTGACTACTAATGTTTCCCCCTTTCTCTTTGATATTCTTTATAAGAGAGTTTCCTTATCACTTTGCATGGGTTTAGGCGTGAGTCTTTATTAGTAAAGCAGGGCGAAAGCCTGTTTCTTGAGAGATCCCAATGATAACACTTCCAAATCTACAGTGGTTAATGGCAACTCCAACGGTGCCCCCATTTCGAACATCAACTATGTCCGAATTGGTCCAATTGCGGGGGCCCGCGAATAGGCCAGAGGTCCATGTCCTCTCAGGACAGGCCACTACACCTAGTGACGTCTCCCATTTTTCCACGGCTAGGAAATTTTTGTCATTTTTCATTTTGCACATTACACACATAAATATTACTAATTTAGTGAAAATGGTAGTAAATTAAAGTATCACTACAAGGTAGTTCATAAAACACACAAATTCTTCTTGCTCTACTAGTTCTACTAGCCCTAACCCTAAACCCTAGACCAATATCCATGGATCTAGGGTTCGACAGCAATGGGTGGCGGCTGTGTGCGATTGGAGGGGCGAGATGCAAATGGGATACGGGGAGAGGGGGTGGGGCGTAGATGACTGGTGTGCCCGACGTGTGGTTGGCTAGAGGGCCTGGGCCAGACAAAGAGACGTGTGACCCAGACGTGCGGGTTGTCCGGTAGACCGCAAAACTAGCCCAAGTTTAGCTAGAAATGCGGGAAAACTGTCCGATTCACGCCACACGGTCCGTTTGCGGGACACCGTTGAGCCTTTCCCCTATACGACCGGACAGAATCGGAAGGCCTCTGTCCATCTGCGGGCCGTTCGAGTTGCTCTAAGATACATGATAGGTTGGACCCACTACTCACCATACATCTCTCTACATAGAATTTGGACTCCTCACCCCTCCGGTTGGCTAGAATACACTACATGGCATGTGCATTGACTGAGAAAGACATATCTAGTTGTGTTCATTACTAGCATAAGCCCATTTTTGTACGCCCTCCGAACCAAATTAATGCCCACGTATTTGTCCAGATTTGGATGTATCTAGTCATATTTAGTGCTAGATATATCTGAATCTAGAAAAATTCTGAGGCCATTAATTTGGATAGGAGGGAGTAGAATTTCTCCTCTTGTAGTAGAGCATCCATCAGTATAGAATGTTGAAGTGTATTTGTCTGTCATGACTATGTAACAGTGTAAGTAACGGTCTCTCAGACTCCCGATAACCATGTGAGCTAGTCTTTAGGTGGAGCTTTTTATATATAAAGAGCATATATTAATATCGCGAAGATACCAATTACCCAGTCTCTACAAGGGCGCATTGCCCTAGCAGCCTTAGGAATGCACACAACCCGAAAAAAGAAGGAAGAATTACAAAAAAGAAAAGTCCCGCTACATCGATCAATTGCTTATAGAAGCGACACTAACACCACCAAAACAACACTAGAAGTCCAACCTCTCCAATAGCTATGCCTTCAAGAAGGAAACAATGCACATGCACCATCGTTGCCCGATCAAAGATCATAGGTTTTCACCCTAGAGGAAGTCCTCGCACACAAAACAATGCCTTCAACAAGGCCATTGCCAGACACAACTAACTAAGGTTATACCTTGGATTTTCACCTTGCAAGGTAAGACTGTGAACTTATGCTATGTTTCCGCCCCCACTAACAGTTGTTGCTGCGAGTCACAGATCACCAAGCCAGTACCTTATCGCCACAAAGACTCAAACCACCATCGCTAGCCCTCATGTCCCTTCTTTCATGACATTCTCCACATCTGACTCACCGTGGATCACCAAAGACATGACACATGAGGGTAACCGTTAGTAGAGCTTCACAACGCTCCATCTGAAACCAAATGGTCAGAAAAAACATGGGTGCGCATGACCGAATTCCTTCTGATCCAGCAATATCCAGGCATGCGTCGCCCATGGGAGTTTGCCGGTGGAGCCTTCCAGAACACGCCACTCCAGGCCAGATCAAGAAGAACAGATAGCCAACAGATCTTCGTCTTGGTACGGGAAGAACCCTAAGACCACTGCCATTATTTAGGCCGAACCAGTGGTCCCACACCGCTGGCCGGCTCCTGGCTCCTGACCATTATTTAGGTGGATCTAGTCTAATGATCGGGAATCCGATCTGTGCTCTTCATGATCACCAGTATTCTGTATATAACAGTATTACGGCTGGTCAACAGAATGTGGTGAGTTCTGAAATCCAAATTGGTATCAGAGCCTCTGCTCCTTGGCCACCAGCGCCTCTACTGCCTCCCAATCCTCCCGAGCCGTCGGCAAAGGATATATGATATTGATGTCACGACCGACAACTACCACAAAAGGCACAATCTCTTCTTGTTCATCTTCTCCAAGTATAACACCCACGATCACGTCGAGGAGATCTTGCTGCCCCTCTCAACAGAAGATTTGCACTCCACGACATTGAATTCGTGCTCTAGATCTACACCACCATATTCGATGATCTAAAGTACATCATACTAGTGGAGGACAACACCGCCTGGCAGGCTCTGCAACATTGCTTCACTGAGAACACGGAGGGGCGCGAGATCCATCTCGCCAAGCAGTTCTAGATCACGTCCCATGGGGACATGACCTTGGTGGCCTACTGCCGCAAGCTCAAGGGGATCGTCGGCCATCTCGGCGATGTCGGCGCTCCTCTCACTAACAAGAAGACCATGATGCGGCTCCTCGATGGACTCAATGATCGCTTCAAGGTAAAATAGGAACTCCTGAAATCATTGAAACCATTCCCCTCCTTCATGCAAGCCTAATCTCGATTCTAGATCACTGAGGCCAAGCTCAAGTCAAAGGTAAAGGAAAGTCCCTAGATTCTGCACGCCAATACCGGCATATTCGGCTCTCGTGGCAGCGTAAATTGCTACAACTACAGTGAACCGACTGATATGGGCATGACCTATCGGGTCCCCGTGATTAACTACCCTGGGAATATAAAGGCCTATGACCCATGGAGAATAAGTAAGCCCAGGAAGCATCCGATGGACAAAAGTGTGTCTTGGCAATCAAGAAATACATAGGAACCGATATAATGTTAGTGTTGTAATTGTAAACTTGTAACCTATCCGTATGCGGCTTTAGGACCCAACCTATTATATAAAGGCTGGGAGGATCCACTCGAGAGGTACCGAAGATTTGAGCAATCTTTAATCATACTCTCCATGATAATCATATTATCTCGACTCCCTTGTTTGTCTGATCAGCCGACAAAATCCCTAGCATTCTCTTTTTCACAAAACCCTAAGTCCATGACCATGGGCATTGCCGAGGTTACCACTCTACCATTGGCACCGCCTATGGGAATGGAGTCACGGATTCGGCGGCCCCTTTATTCACCAAGCAACAACTCGATAGCAGTGGAACCTCGCCCGCCCACGCCTGTTTTGACTCCTGCCGACTTCAACGGGGAAACCGGTCTCATGATTGGGAGCTTCCACTTTCGCATGGAGGAACCCAAAAACCTGTGCCTATTGGCCCCGATCTACTCGGGTCTGTCAATCACAACAGCAACGCCCACGACAATACCTGCATCCTCTACCGGCTCATCCAAATAAGCCACACCTCAGCCGATAAAATAGCGAAGAAAGTCATGGAAAATATGCATATCTAGGGGATCCGGCTGATCTATACGACGGTATCTCCTTCAAGTCAGATTCTCAGCTAACACCAACACGTGGCTCAAGCTGAGCAAACATCGAACTCGATGAAACTAACGAAAGCATCGATTCCAGAATCAAAAAGGCTGAAACCTACCTAGAGTAGAATCCGTGGGATTTCACTGGTTTCTTAGACAGTGTCTCCTACGGATCTGATGGTGACAACAGCAACTTGTACATGACACACTGTCAAGTGTGCATGATCATCGGTGATGGAACGTCAACACCAAACGACTCCAATGGTAACCCGATTCTCGATCCCAATGATATTCTATCGGATGCTGATGCAAGAAACCGTGGAAACGGAGGAGATCCCCCAATAATCGCATCACAAGGGAGATAAGGAACACACGACAGTGAACGGATCACATTTCGGCTGTTGACATAAACATGGAAAAAGGCAAGATACGCCATTTCGAGTGCGGTCCCAATGACAACAGACGCCACACGCGAAGATCTGATGGCCTACCAGTACCTCCCCCACCACAAAAAGAGAGTTGGTCAGGCTATAGAAGCAACTCGAGGAAAGGAAAAAGCTAGCCGATGAATCTAGTCTTCAGAGGGTGCAACTACGCTCCACCCGCGAATCTGGCAGCATGACCGGGGGGACCACCGAGGAGAGGAACTTCATGGCTGCAGCGTATATCAGAAGTCGAAAGATACAAGCTGGCAAGATATCTGGACTTGTCCTTTATGTAGTGGACCCAACGAGACACATAAAAGTGAAAATAGCACAAGCCACCATCGTCACTTCCCAAACCTACCTCCTCATAACTCAGCCAGCAGACGATGATCCCTGGGTGGCCCTCCATCACTCTGCCCTCATGAACCTCGGCATGGTGGGAGCATCCCTCACACAAGGAGAACAAGGAATCATTAAGCAACCCGACAAATCACCACGTTGTCGCAGCAGCCCTCGGCACTAGGGGTATACTCGATGATCATGATCACCGCATCAGGTGCAATTCTCGAATCGCGAATAGTGAGACAATGCTAGAAACAACATTACACATCATAGGGTCGACAGATCTAGGGAAGAGAGCAGTAACCAAAGATATTACGACTGTAAAAGCGAGGATGAGTATGAACCATGTGGTGCTAGGTGCTTTACTCAATGGGTTCACAGAACTTCGGTACCCAAGGATTTCATACTCCCTCGCAACCACCAAAAGTATGATGGCCTCTAGGAACCCGAAGCATGGTTGGCTGATTACCTACAAACTGTCAAACTCCATGGTGGCTCCAAAGCTACCGCTATGCAAAGCCTGCAGCTTCACCTAAGCGGTGCTTCTCATCATGGCTCAAACAACTACCTAAAGAATCGATCAACAACTGGAGCGACCTGGAGGATAAGTTTATAAAAAATTTCACATCCACATTTAAACGTCCCGCGTTGATGAGTCTAAAATTGAAGCATATTTACCTTTTGTTTTTTCATAAATAGAATAGAGATTTTGGTATTTCAGTGCGCTTGCACGCACCTTTTTTGCCTTTGTTTCAGCAGGATCCCAAACTACTAAGTCTACTATGAACATATCAATTGGAACTATCATATTATGTTATAATATGATATTTTAAGTGATGAAAGTCATTTTATTGATTTACCTTTACACATGGGAGAATACCAAGGGAGAGGAAACCATCAGTCGCAATAACGACCAGTGGTATGGGCGGAGCCCACTCGTACCATGCGGCGACGTGTTCTCCTCGTCAAGTACTCTCTCCTGGTGAAGATGACAGGGAGATCCGACATTCATAGCCACCAAAAACCACAAAAAACCACATCTGAAAGGGATTTGAAGGAGGAACTTGGCAGAGGAAAAATCCCTGCTGGTGCACGGATCATTGGAGGACATTGCATCATCCCCCTCACCATCAACTGCTACATCCTCATCACCATCACCACCCCCATCTCTCATCCATTAGATCTTGTTGTAATTCCAGATTCAATTGTGGTTTGCACTAGATTTATCCTTGTAATTTTATCCATCCATTTGATTATGATGATGTCGTTGATTGCTTCCATGTGTGATTAGTTCCCTTGTTCTTGGGGAGATGGATAAACCCTAGAACCATTATGAACTTGCAATAGAGGTGATCTATACTTGTGTCCCTATGACTGGCTGGTCTATGATAGATTTATGATTTGTGTTTGATATCTCTCTTTAGATGGTATGTGTAGTCGACCACATATCATTTGCCTTATGGACTAAAGGGAGGGAGAAATCCTTTGGATGTGTCATGGAGCATGCTTGGAATAGCTTAGTGACAAATTGGCACCGGCTTGTAACCAACACGGTCAAAGGAGGATAAATAGGGACTCCTTAAGCTAATTATGATATCCACGGGGAAACCCTTAATTGCGGTGGTTTGTATGGGTGATTTATCTCAGACATCGCAGTGGTTATTTAGAGGTGACCTCACTCTTGGCTCAAAAAAGTAGCTTCCTATGAGCCTTGTAGTGAACATCTTATTATGGATCTCTCTCCACACATATCATGACACAAGAAGTATGTTATCTTAATTAATTATAATAATATCATGCTAGTGGTTTATCCTACATCCCTAAGAACATTTTAGACCTATTGAGTTGAACCACGTTTTCAGACAACATTGTTACTTGCTTTCTTTTACTTGTTTTAATTACTTTTCTGTACACAAACAAAAACCTTTCAAACACCTTCTACTTGAGATCAAAGACAACTTACAAGTATCCTTTGGTGGATTGTGACGAGGGGCATAAAGACCTCAACCAAATAGCTCTCTGTGGGTTCGATACTTTTACTTTAAAACTAGCTACAATTGATCTGTGCACTTGCAGTCATCAAGCTATTTTCTGGCGCCTTTGCCGGAGAGCTAAGCGCTTTTGGTCTTTATTCTTAGTTGCTTTTTTCACTAATTGTTTTACTAAATTGTTTACTAGTTTTAGGTAAGTATCATGACTGCACTCGGATTGATGAATTAGCTCGATGCAACTAAATAGCTTAGGAAGTTCAATAGAGGACTCGTTAAAGAATTCCCGAGTGAGAGCGAACTAGAATACAAGGTTAACCCTTGTTTTATTGCTATTATTAAAGAAAAATCTTTTGCAGGAGATGATCCCGATGAGGATCCTTACACTCATTTAATGCATTTTACCGAGTTATGTTGGACACTTAAATTGAGAGGCTATTCTGATGATGAATTGAAACTTAAATTGTTTAGCCAATCTCTAACCAACACTACTTTAGCTTGGTATAGAATTTGCCCAGAAGAGAAAATAGATACTAGGAAAAACTAAAAGGATAATTCGTATTTTGATTCTTTCCTAAGGTAAAAACTGCTGAAGCAAGAAGGGCAGTCACAAATTTCAAGAATCTCCTAGGTGAAGGCTTGGTAAGGGCCTTCAAAAGGTATAAGTCCCTTCTTAATAAATGTCCCCATTATGATTTTCCTGAATGGTATGTTTTACATATTTTCTATGGGGGACTTAATCAAGAAATTAAACATGAGCTTGACACAAATTCTGGAGGCTCCTTTATGGAGTTAACTATACCTAAAGCATGGGAACTTCTAGAACAAATTCTTCGTAATAGAGAAACATGGGGATTTGATTTAGGCGGCAAGGGAGGTATCGAAATTGAATATGATTGTCTCAATGCTTATAAAGAATCCGGTAAAGTAAAAGAAATTGCTGATGAACTTCAACTTGATGATGATATTATTTTGCAAATGCTTTAGTCTTTTACAGAACATATTGAGGCTCCTAAGAAAGATTGGCTCCATTATACTCCTCCACCCAAGCCAGTTGAAGAAGTTGATCTAATAATTGCAGCTCATGTTGAGCCATTAAGGGAAACACCCCCATATGTTGAACCCCTTCCTTTTCCAAGGACGGCGAGAAAACATATGATGGCTCAACAACTCGAAGATCAACACGAAGAGGAAATGCTATTCCTCAAGACACTGGAAGAGGAGGCACACACAAGAAAAATTGAAGAAGTAAGTGTACAGGAGACCGGGGAACCAACGAAGGAGGATATCTTAACCATGTTTGCACATTGCAACATGATTAAGCTAGATACCGAAGCTTCACAATTTGTTGAAGGAAAGGTAAAAGCTAAAGAAGTTGGTAAGCCTATTCTTCCTTGTACTTTTGGCGGAACTTCTTATTATGGCCTCTACGACATAGGAACAACTATTAACGTAATCCCCTTTAATTTTTATTTGAAAATCCAAAAAGAACTAACCTCAACTGAATTAGAGATACTGACATGACTATAATGCTTGCAGATAAGACACTCAAAGTTCCTATGGGAATATTTAGAGATGTTCCAATTTATGTTGAACCTTATAAATATCCCATTTATTTTGTGCTTATTGATATGCCTAATGATGTTTATTGTCCTATTATTTTAGGAAGAACCTTCTTAAACACCACAGGAGCAAACATTGATTGCAAGAGACAAACTGTGTCTCTCAAGTTTGGTGAAGAGAAAATGAACTTTCACTTCTCTAAATTTGACCATAAACCGCCTATCAAAGATTTAGATGATTATGAGTATGCACAAGAAGAGGAAGGTAATATCGTTAATCTAGCTTCAGTAGTCATTGAGACTCCTGATGATGATTTAGCAAGGAGTTTAGTCAAAAATGGTAATATTTTTCAAGACGTAGAGAAATTGGAAATAGACGATTATCTCAACTCACACCCAAGGTGGACCCCGAGATAAATGAAAAATATGAAGAACTTTTAAGAAAAGGAGATGAGGCACCACCACCTCCTACGCTCAAAACTTTACCCAAGGAGTTAAAATATAGTTTTCTTGATGAAACTAATAATTACCCTATTATTATAAGTTCTAACCTTGTAGAGAAAGATGAGGAAATTTAATGATGGTTCTTCGGATGCATCCGAATGCTCTTGGGTATTCGATGAGTGACTTGAAAGGGATTAGTCCCTCGATAGCCACCCATAGAATATTTATGGAAGAAGGAGCCCAACCGGTCGCCGACTTTCAAAGGCGACTCAAACCTCACAGGAAAGAAGAGGTAAGGAAGGAAATAATATGTTTGTTAGATGCAGAGATCATCTTGCATGTGGAATAAAGTGAATGGGTAAGTCATGTTCATTGTGTTCCTAAGAAAGGTGGATTTACCATTGTTGAAAATGAACATAATGAGATGATACCTACTAGAACCGTTGTTGGTCACAGGATGTGTATTGACTATAGAAAACTTAATAAGGAAACTAGAAAGGATCATTATCCTTTGCCATTTATAGATCAAACTTTAGAAAGGCTAGCTATGCACTCTCATTTTTGTTACTTAGATGGTTATTCTGGTTTTTCTCAAATTATTGTTCACCTTGATGACCAACTTAAAACTACATTTATCTGTCCTTACGGTTTATATGCCTATCGCCGGATGCCTTTTGGTCTTTGCAATGCCCCTGCCACCTTTCAAAGGTGTATGACTGCTATATTTGCCGATTATGTTGAAAGTATTATGGAAGTATTCATGGATGATTTCTCCGTTTATGGAACTTCCTTTAATCATTGTCACCATAACCCTCATAAAGTTTTGTAGAGATGTGAAGACACTAACTTAGTCTTGAACTGGGAAAATGTCATTTTATGGTTCAAGAGGGTATAGTGCTTGGTCACAAAATCTCAGGTAAGGGTATAGAAGTTGATAAAGCAAAGATTGAAGCAATAGAAAGGCTTCCACCTCCGCGAGATGTAAAAGGTATAAGGAGTTTCTTAGGCCATGCTGGATTTTATAGAAGGTTTATGAAGAACTTTTCAAAAACCGCCAGACCTTTAACTAACCTTCTTCAAAAGGATGTTGTTTTTAATTTTGATGAAAAGTGTCTCACTGCTTTCAATATATTAAAACAAGCCCTTCTTGAAAATCCCATTATAAAACCACCTAATTGGAAGAAACCTTTTGATCTATTCTGTGAGGCTAGCCATGAATCCGTGGGAGCAATTCTTTGCCAGTATGATGGTGATGATATTAATATCATTCATCATGCTAGTCATACCCTAAACAGGGCCCAAAAGAATTACTCTATGGCAGAAAAATAATTTTCCATGTGGTTTTCCCTTGTGACAAGTTTAGATCTTATATTATTGACTCTAAAGTAAGATTGTGTACTGATCGTGTTGGCTTAAAAGAGATTCTTGAAAGAACTGACGTTAAGCCAATAATGATCCGTTGGACTCTACTTTTGCAAGATTTTGATTTCCAGATTCTCCAAAGGAAAGAAGAGTAGGAGGAGGCAACCATGGACATTGAGGAGGTTGATCTACCTAAGGTAGTTTCATCCATCTGCATACCCTCGGGAGCTACAATTCCTAAGTGGAAATTTTGGATTTCTCTTTGCAATGGCTTTGGGAATTTTCTACAACCAACCTTATTCAAATGGAAAAAGAAAAATTGACCCAAGAATTAAAAGAAGGAGAAGGTACCCGAATAAACTCATTCCCTCTCAATGAGCAAGACATTTGAAATCTTGAGAACATCTCTGTTTTGGATAATTTTCTCTATTCCCTTTTGCATATTTGTATTCCTTTCATTTTTCTAAGTGCACTACCGGTCTTGCGAGGTTGGTACGGACGACCGGTACGGCCGGCTCTGCCCGTACCACTACTCGTTAAGGCTGTAGTACCCTGACGCACTTTTTCACATATCAGTACGACCACGCAATACAGGTGTGATACGTTGCAAACGTATCTATAATTTTTAATGTTCCATGCTTATTTTATATCTACTTTCTTATGTTTTGTCCACACTTTGGAGTACTTTTACACATTTTTTGGAACTAACCTATTAACAAGATGCCACAGTGCTAGTTGCTTGTTTTATTCTGTTTTTTGGTTCCAGAAAAGGCAAAAAATCAATATTCTCGGAATTGGACGGGACAAAAGCCAAAGTCAAAATTTCACCGAGGGGAACACCGAGCCAGAAGACGAGACGGAGTGGGGCCAGGGGCCGGCCACACCATAGGGTGGCACGGGTCCCCTTGGCCGTGCCACCAGGTGGTGTGGGCCCCTCCGGCCTCCACCGACCTTGCCCTTTCGCTCATAAGAAGCCTCCGATGCAGAAACCCTAAATCGAACAGCCTCCATCCACGAAAAGTTCCGCAGCGCCGCCGCCACCGAAGGGGAGATTCAGGGGACAGAAAGTCTTTGTTCCAGCACCCTGACGGGACAGGGAAGTGCCCTCGGCGCCATCTCCATCGATCTCCACTACCATATCCATCGCCGTTGCTGATTCCCATGATGATGAGGGAGTAGTTCTTCCTCAAGGCTAAGGGTTCTACCGGTAGCTATGTGTTCATCTCTCTCTATGCATGATCATATTGTGATCATGAGCTTTGTAATCAAGTAGATCTAGCTTGCTACTCAAGTGCTTTAATAGATCTCTGCTGTCCCCATGTGTGTGAAAGTGACAGCGTGCACACCATGGTGGCACTTAGGCTAGAGATTACAAATACTTGTTATGAGTTATATTTGGAGTTGTATGTCTCTATGAAATTGTGGTGTTTGTTGGAACCATCTAGAGCTCAAGGTGACAGTGTGGGGTTATCTAGATGGGGAAAGCAAACTTTGAGGTGTGCTGTTATAGCCCTACCATGGATTAGAGTGTCCAACCGGAGAGTAGTTCAGAGTAGTATCATGAAGAGAGGATATTTATATGAGAGTGTTCACTAGTGAAAGTATGATCCCTAGGCCTTGTTTCTAAGCATTGAAACACCGTTTGCAACTAGATCTGTTACATGTTTGCTTGCTGCCGTCTTTATTTTAGTTTGCCTTTAGTCTCTTCCACGCCATCAAGCTATTTTCTAGCACCGTTGCCTTATATTTATACCACTTGTATTTCACTATCTGTTCGCCGAACTAGTGCACCTATACACCTGACAAGTGTATTAGGTGTGCTGGGGACACAAGAGACTTCTTGTATCTTGATTGCAGGGTTGCTTGAGAGGGATACCTTTGACCACTTCCTCCCTGAGTTCGATAAACCTTGGGTAATCCACTTAAGGGAAACTTGCTGCTATTCTACAAACCTCTGCACTTGGAGGCCCAACAACTGACTACAAGATTAAAAGTGCGTAGACATCAAGCTATTTTCTGGCGCCGTTGCCGGGGAGGTAAGGTAAAAGGTACTCACATCCTTCGGTGTGAGTGCTCAAAGTTATTTTCTTTAGATTCTACAATTTTGTCTTTTTGTTTCTTGTTTTCACTAGTTAGTCTTAATGGAAAACAACAAAAATTTTAGAGAGCTTTATAGTATTTATCTTGAGTTAGAACATGAAGTGTTTGAAGAGAAAATTAAAAAACCTATGGAAATTTATTTGCATGCTAATAGCAATGTTGTTAGTATGAATTCTTTGGACACCATTATTGCTAATGCTATGGAAAAGTGTAAGCTTGGGGAAGATAGTTTTTATGAAAATGATCTTTTTAGTTCCCCAGCTTTGGAAGATAGCTATTCTATTGCTTATGATGATACAAAACCTCCAATATATGATGATCACAATTTGAATATGATATTTTCAGCCACCTACTATTGAGTAGAAAACTAATGATTACAATATGCCTCCTATATTTGATGATTATGGTGATGAGAATAATAATGATTGCTATTTTGTTGAATTTGCTCCCACTACGATTAATAAGAATGACTATGCTTATAGGGAGAGTAATAATTATTTTATGCATGTGGCTCATGATAAGAATGTTTCATGTGATAGTTATATTTTTAATTTTATTCATGATGCTACTGAAAGTTATTATGAGAGAGGGAAACATGGTTTTATGTATCTCAACAATATTAAGTTTCCCCTCTTTATGTTGAAAGTCTTGAACTTGCACTTGTTTTTATTTACTATGCATGTTGCTTTGTGCTTTCGTGGCTTGTTTCTTTATAAGATTCCTATGCATAGGAAGTGGGTTAGACTTAAATGTGCTTTGAATTTGCTTCTTGATGCTCTCTTTTACTTTCATTCATATTTCCTATGTGAGCATCTTCTCAAACTATCATGCCTAACTTAAAGGCGTTAAAGAAACATACTTATTGGGAGATAACCCAAAAGTTTTAGATGAGTCTTGGAGGTTATTACCTCTGTAATAACCGCTCCTTATCCTTTTTATTTGCTTTTTGTGCCAAGAGTAACCTCTAATGAGAGGGAAGTAATGCTTGGGAAAGTTGCTGTCCCAAAACAGATTTTTGTGCTTCACCGTAACAATTCGTGTAAAATCTCTATACGTTGTTTTGAGGCGCAATTTTTTGTGCTTCTGACCCAGGTTGTTATCTAACTTTCGTTAGTTCAACAATTTTTGATTTGAGCAACATAAGGTCTTCGAGAAAATTGGTTTTTACCTGCTGGTCTGGTTTGACAGATTTTTGCCATTATTTGCATTTGCTTCTTGTTGGTTCCTTTTTGAGTTCTCTTTGGGGAATTGAGCTTTTTGAGGGAAGTGCTACAGTAGCTTGTGTTTTAATGGAAGTTTTATTGGTGTTGAAACTGAACCCAAAGACTTATTATCTTGAGTGCACTAATGTTGCTAATAAAGATTGTGTGAAGTTTTGTATGAAGGAAAAATTTCAGGTGTATGGAAGGAATGATGTAATGAGATGAAGAATGGACTAAAGCTCAAGCTTGGGGATGCCACGCGTGTCACCCCAAGAAATATTCAAGAATTACAAGTGTCAAAGCTTGGAGATGCCCAAGGCATCCCCTTCTTCATCAATAAAAATCCCAGGTTTCTTCCAAACACTTCATTTTTATTGTTTCATACAAAGTTGTGTTGTTCTTGGAGCGTCTTTGCTTTCGTTTTCGTTTTTGGTTTTCGTTTGCCTGGTTTTTTTTAGTTTGCTGAATAAATTGGTTGGAACCCCTCTTTCATGCATTGGTTTTCAAATAGTTTGGTTTGGATTGGAAAAGAGTAAAAAAGTTCATGCTTAAGTGGTAAAAGGAGCTTGTTTTTGACTATGGCCTATGCTTTGTCATGTCATGCTTGGTATTTTTTGGCTTTATGCTTAGTGATTATTTCTGTAGCATGACATGTTATAAACAATTGAAATTGCTTAATGTGCCTTGGAAGAATCATGCGTTGTTTTAGCATATTAAAGCATAATATTGTTGTATTCTCCTTTGATGCTTTATTTGGGTTGACGTGGCGCATGCTCACACCATGTTATGACTATCCCAAGTCAAGATAAGCCTTTATGATCCTTTAGTTTTCGACTTGTAATATCACTTTATGCTTTGATTAATGATGTTTTGTCGCTTTGCATGATTATGGCCATTATTGCTCTATTAGTTGGTCGCTCCCAGTCTTTTGCTAGCCTCCATAACCAAGTATGAGTTCCACTCATGCATCCAACTCCTAAAACCAAGTTATTCCAAAGAGTCCACCATACCTACCTATTAGCATTTGCTATTCCAAGTATATTCATATTTTTATCTACTTTCCGAATTAAACTTGTTATGTGAAAATTAGTGATTAAAGCTCCCACGAACTTGATGGCACACTTTACTTTCTTGCACTTAATAAAATTGAACCATTGCCTCCATCTTTGTTGCATATATGCTTGCGCTTTATAAGTTGAAATTAGCAGAACCATGTATCATGGGGAACGCTTTCAACATTGCACTTGTACATTGTACCCCGTTGATATCATGTTCTTTTGCTTATGGATCCTGACGGTGTGAAATAAAAGGGGAACTTGTAAGATCATGGAGTTTGTATGTGTGTTAGAGAAACACCTGGGCCGCTAGCCTAAGCCATGCCTAATCATGGTGGAAACTTGCAGCATAACCATAATGAGCACTCTATGAAGCATCCTCAATAAAAACCTATGCAAATAGCAAATAAAAAAATCGCTGAGATGCTCATTGTCTGCTTGCCTTGTCATTTTGATTATGAGATAGCTCCTGTATCATGTGCAAGGGGTACCTCGTTGGCGGTTCTTTATGATACATATGTACTTACAATGACAAGAGCTTACTTGAGACTGAAGTTGAGTAGCATGAGGTTCGGTCTTCGTAAGTAAGGGGCATGAGATTTCGGCTTATAACTTGTCAAGCATATCCTCTTAGTTGTGTCACTTTAACCTTAATCACCTAAAGATGCTTATGATAGGGGCAATGAGAGCTGAAAGCTAACAAGTACCATAATTTTTGGAAGCTCTTTATGAAACTTGAATCTCTACTTCCTTATATGAAGGCCTTTCTTTTACTTTTATGTTGAGTCTCCACCTTCTACCTTTATGCACCTACTTTGAGAGCATAGTGGCTATTCCTAGTTCTATGTGCATTGTCCCAAGACTTGTTGATTGATGCATAACTTTGATATTGCGTGTTCTTAAACTATTTGTATCTAGTCACCCTTATGAACTTTGAAGGTGTCCTATGCATTTATGTTTTGCTACTCTATGAGGGACAAGCTGAATGCCACTATGTTATGTTTTCTTTATGTGAAACAAACAAACTTCTTTCAAAGCATTGTTATTCATGAATCTTTTGTTTGTGCATTTTCATCTTGCATGCATAGTTACTATGTCTTATTGTTAGAACTTCATCTTTCATGCTCATGTTTAGAGTACTTTGATCCCAGCTTTCAATGTTTTACAAATACTTCGATCAAGATTATGATGGTGCATGTCACCTAAAAAATTATTCTTTCTTTTTATCACTTACCTACTCGAGGACGAGCAGGAGTTAAGCTTGGGGATGTTGATACGTTGGAAACGTATCTATAATTTTTGATGTTCCATGCTTGTTTTCTATATACTTTCTTATGTTTTGTCCACACTTTGGAGTACTTTTACACATTTTCTAGAACTAACCTATTAACAAGATGCCACAACGCTAGTTGCCTATTTTGTTCTGTTTTTGGTTCCAAAAAAGGTAGAAAATCAATATTCTCGGAATTGGACGGGACAAAAGCCAAAGTCAAAATTTCACCGAGGGGAACACGGAGCCAGAAGACGAGACGGAGAGGGGCCAGGGGCCGGCCACACCGTAGGGTGGCATGGGTCCCCCTGGCCGTGCCACCAGGTGGTGTGGGCCCCTCCGGCCTCCACCGACCTTGCCCTTTCGCTCATAAGAAGCCTTCGATGCAGAAACTCTAAATCGAACAGCCTCCAGCCACGAAACGTTCCACAGCGCCACCGCCACCGAAGGGGAGATTCGGGGGACAGAAAGTCTCTATTCTGGCACCCTGACGGGACAGGGAAGTGCCCCCAGAGCCATCTCCATCGATCTCCACTACCATCTCCATCGTCGTTGCTGATTCCCATGATGATGAGGGAGTAGTTCTTCCTCGAGGCTAAGGGTTCTACCGGTAGCTATGTGTTCATCTCTCTCTATGCATGATCATATTGTGATCATGAGCTTTGTAATCAAGTAGATCTAGCTTGCTACTCAAGTGCTTTAATAGATCTCTGCTGTCCCCATGTGTGTGAAAGTGACAGCGTGCACACCATGGTGGCACTTAGGCTAGAGATTACAAATACTTGTTATGAGTTATATTTGGAGTTGGATGTCTCTATGAAATTGTGGTGTTTGTTGGAACCATCTAGAGCTCAAGGTGACAGTGTGGGGTTATCTAGATGGGGAAAGCAAACTTTGAGGTGTGCTGTTATAGCCCTACCATGGATTAGAGTGTCCAACCGGAGAGTAGTTCAGAGTAGTATCATGAAGAGAGGATATTTATATGAGAGTGTTCACTAGTGAAAGTATGATCCCTAGGCCTTGTTTCTAAGCATTGAAACACCGTTTGCAACTAGATCTGTTACATGTTTGCTTGCTGCCGTCTTTATTTTAGTTTGCCTTTAGTCTCTTCCACGCCATCAAGCTATTTTCTAGCACCGTTGCCTTATATTTATACCACTTGTATTTCACTATCTGTTCGCCGAACTAGTGCACCTATACACCTGACAAGTGTATTAGGTGTGCTGGGGACACAAGAGACTTCTTGTATCTTGATTGCAGGGTTGCTTGAGAGGGATACCTTTGACCACTTCCTCCCTGAGTTCGATAAACCTTGGGTAATCCACTTAAGGGAAACTTGCTGTTGTTCTACAAACCTGTGCACTTGGAGGCCCAACAACTATTTACAAGAATAAAAGTGCGTAGACATCAGGGCACGTTTACCTGTACGGGTGGTCGTTACCGACGCTGTGGTCCCCTTTTGTTCTTATTTGTGTCTGTTGAAAAAAAGAGGAGAGAGACCGAAGTCAGTAAAAGTCAGTACGGACGGGCAGGGCAGGCGGACCCCACCCGTACCACTTTGTCGGTTGGCGATTTACCGACTTATTTCCGTCGGATTTTTAGAAAATGACCCAATAGAAGCGCACCTTACGAGCGTCCGCCCGTACCAAGTGGTCGTTACGACCACGATTTCTTCCTTTTGCACTTATTTCTTTCCATATTTGTTTAGATTCTTTTCTTGGCCGACCCTTTTCCTTCCAGTACAAATTTTTCCCTGCCCCTGACTCCTAATAAGCCTCCCTAGAGGTCTTCCTCCCTATTATATCAACAGATCTAATATACCTAATGCACTACCCAGTTCAAGGCAAAGGAAAGCCTCTAAACCTCATGGCTCCTTCATGGGATAATTTCTAGACCTTCTTCATTGAAGCCGATGAACGCGAAGCTCAAGGCCTAAGCCTGAAGGATAAGCGATATGCCTATGACTCTGATGATGATGAGGAGGAATTCGAGACCTTCATGGAGCAAACAAAGAGGGGATGGAAGCAGCCGGATTACCTGGCTATGGTGAAGCCTGAAGACGAGGAAGAAGCCAAGAAACCCCATGGGAAGGGGTGCACGGAGTCACTCAAGTTCATCGTCATCAACTACTCCTCACCAAAGCGTAAGAAAGTTAACCGTCCCGATGCAGGAACTTATCAGGATACTTCAACAACAAAGAAGATCACCATGAACACGCGCATGAGCGTGAAGCCACAAGAGGATTGGGGGTTCAACCTTCTAGACGTGCCAGTTAGCACACATATTCCAAACACTGAACACCGTCTTCACAAGATAGAGAAGTACCAGAAAGAAGAGCTCATCCATAGGGAGATCATGCGCAAGCATCTCTTGGATCTTGAAGGCAAGAATAAACTCAATGACATGATGAGAAAGGTCACTGATGGGATGTTACTCTTGGGTTTGGATCTACAGAAGTGTCTCCGTCGCATATCTGCTCTTGAAGAGGCAAACAAGAAGCTTCGTGCAGCAGTCTCCAATAAAACTACTTCACCATAATGGACACCACATTATCGAATAATCGCATGGGATTATTTGATCCACCCGGTTTGATTCCAAGCTTGGGGGGATCTGTGAGAACCTTGTAAATCTATCTTACAGTTTTCATATTTTTTTCTCGCACGCATGTTAGGTTTTATTTCGAGAATTGACATTAGTTTCATCAACTTCGAGTTCCCTTTTGTTCAAGAGAAGATTTATATCTGTTGAGTTTCAAGATTTTATGATATTTGAAGTTATCTTTTGATTCACGATTATTATATTAGATGATTGAACTAGGTTGAGTGCTATGATACTTGTACAAATATCATGATTTTAGGGACTTCCACATCAATAAAAGTATTGATTAAATTATGGGAAGAATAATTTTGGTAGCATATTATAGTCACAAGTTTTAAAAGACATAAAAGTAGTGAGCATGATCAAGTGGCTGTGCTTAAAAAAGAGATAAAATGAAAAAGAAAATAGAGGAGAGGTAAAAAACAACTATCAAAAGAAGTTCAAGAAAAAGAAAACATAAAAAAGAAGAATGACCATGAACCGTCATTACTGAAACCAAGTGCTCAATCAATCTAACTCTATGGTTATATGATATGTTGAATTACTGAAAGCTTCTTATAACTTCATTGATACTAAAAAGGGTGTGGAAGCCTCTAAGTCATGTGATGTGTAAGGGTATGATAATACCCCCGAAGTAACTTTACATCTGATGTTGTATTCCTATTTCAATTTCTGTCTCATTTATTGTAATGACTCGTGCCTCATGAACATGGTGATCTTGTCCATAAGCCACCATATTTCTTAGGGACGAGCAAGAGTCTAGCTTGGGGGAGTTGATGAGTCAAAAAATTGAAGCATATTTACCTTTTGTTTTTGCATAAATATAATAGGGATTTTGGCATTTCACTGCGCTTGCGCGCACATTTTTGCCTTTGTTTTAGCAGGATCCCAAACTACTAAGTCTACTATGAACATATCAATTGGAACTATCATATTATGTTATAATATGATATTTTAAGTGATAAAAGTCATTTTATTGATTTACCTTCGCACCTGGGAGAATACCAAGCGAGAGGAAACCATCTGTCGTGATAACAACCAGTGGTATGGGTGGAGCCCTCCTGTACCATGTGGCGACGCGTATGCCTCGTCAAATACTCTCTCATGGCAAACATGACAGGAAGATCCGACATTCATAGCCACCAGAAACCACGAAAAACCACATCTAAAAGGGATCTGAAGGAGGAACTTGGCGGAGGGAAAATCCCTCCTGCCGCACGGATCATTGGAGGACATCGCATCATCCCCTTCATCATCAATCGCTGCATCCTCATCACAATCATCACCCCATCTCTCATCCATTAGATCTTGATATAATTCTAGATTCAATTGTGGTTTGCACTAGATTTATCCCCATACTTTTATCCATCCATTTGATTATGATGATGTCGTTGATTGCTTCCATGTGTGAGTAGTTCTCTTGTTCTTGGGGAGATGGAGAAACCCTAGCACCATTATGAACTTGCAATAAAGATGATCTATTCTTGTATCCGTATGACTGGCCAGTCTATGATATATTTATGATTTGTGTTTGATCTCTTCCTTTAGATGGTATGTGTAGTCGACCACATATCATTTGCCTTTGGGACTGAATGGAGGGAGAAATATTTTGCACGTGTCATGGAGCATGCCCAGAATAGCTTAGTGAGAAATTGGCACCGGCTTGTAACCAAGACAATCAAAGGAGGATAAAGAGGGACTCCCTAAGCTAATTACAATATCCACGAGGAAACCCTTAATTGTGGTGGTTTGTATGTGTGATTGCTCTCAGATATCGCAATGGTTATTTAGAGGTGACCACACTCGTGGCTCAACAAAGTGGCTTCCTATGAGCCTTGTAGTGAACATCTTATTATGGAGCTCTCTCTACACATATCATAACACAAGAAGTATGTTATCTTAATTAATTATAATAATAACATGCTAGTGGTGTATCCTACATCCCTGAGAACGTTTTAGCCCTATTGAGTTCAACCATGTTTTCACACAACATTGTTACTTGCTTTCTTTTACTCGTTTTAATTAGTTTTCTGTACACAACCAAAAACCTTTCAAACACCTTCTACTTGAGATCAAAGGCAGCTTACAAGTATCCTTTGGTGGAAAGTGACGAGGGGCATAAAAACCTCAACCAAATAGCTCTCGGTGGGTTTGATACTTTTACTTCGAAACTAGCTACAATTGATCTGTGCACTTGCAGTCATCATGCGTCCATCGAAGAATTGTGGGCATGCAAACAAAAGTCCGGGGAGTCAATAGAGCATTTATTCAGAGATGGAACATCGTCAAAAACTCAGCAAAAGCTATATCAGATGAAAGGGCAATCGATACTTTCAATGACGCCCTTCGCCGAAGAGAATTCGATCCCCTTCAAATGGAAAAATCCAATTCACTGAAAATGCCCTTCGCCGAAGAGAATTCATTGAGGATATGGGATTGGTAAAACCCAAAACAATTTCTCAGCTAATGGACATGGCAAATCGCTGGGCAAATGGCAAAGATGCAGTAAACAACAAACATGGGCGCTCACCTGAGGAAGATCAGGATAGGCGCAATAATGACAGGAGAAGGCGAGACAACGACAGGTACGACGGGCCAAGCTACATTGCAGCTGGCTTTGCCGGAGAGGACAACCGAAGAAACGACAGTTGTGGCAGCAGATACCATAGTAACGAATATGACACTAGAAGGAGCCGACCAACACAATAATACCAACCAACGGCTCAGGAGCCTCCAATGTCTCCAATGCATATGCTCGAGGGGCCGTGCAACATGCAGTTCTACATCGACTCCGAGGGAAGAAGGCACTCAAACCACCTCATGAAGGATTTCCCCATGTTCCTAAAAATGCAGGAATCTGTAATGCAAAAGCAACCAAGGCAGCAAACCAAGGGTATGCCAGTGCACCATGAACCCTAGCCCTCAATGTACCACCACCACCACCAAGGCCCCCGCCAGCAGGCCATCCACAACCCACAATAAACAAAAACTAGGAGGACAAGTACCCGAGGTCCAAAGGCGCAATGTCAATGATCCAAAAAGGGCGCCCACCCAATAGGATCTAGAAGCTGATCACACGACAAGTCGATATGGCAGTAACAACGCCACCACTGACGCCCGAATATCTCCATTGGTCAGAACAAGAAATCACATTTAGTAGGGGCAATCACCCACTTCGAGTCTCTCGACCGGGCCATTCAGCTTTGATAGTGGAGGCCCAAGTCGGTGGGTTCGACATGAGAAAGGTTTTCATGGATGCAGGAAGCAGCATCAAACTCATCTATGCCAAAACTTTACGAGCAATGAACTGCTTCTTGACGAAGTTGGCACCAACAAATGCATCCTTCCATGACATAGTCCCGAGTAAAGCTGAAATTCCTTTAGGAAAGATCTATCTTGAAGTTGTCTTCGGATCTAGGGAAAATTTCAGGCACCAAAAGCTCGAGTTTGAAGTCATGAATTGGCCATCTTAGTACCACGCAATCCTGGGGCGCCCAACTTTCACACGATTCATGGTAGTGCCACACTAAGCATACTTGGTAATGAAGATGTCAGCGCCCAACCGAATTATAACCGTGAGAGGCAGCTTCACCCACTCCGACAAATGCGATCGTGAATTCAACAAAGTCTCCAAATCATTCGAGATGGAAGAAGAGTTTAAGCAGCTAAAGATATCAACAGACACAGAGCCCCTGTCGGTGGCACGGGTCACGCCTGGTGAATCTTTTGACACCACGAAATACACCAGAGAAATCCAGGTCCACCGTACAGACCCGAAGAAAACAACCTTTGTGGCCTCCAATCTTAGTCCTGCATAGGAAAGCGCGCTCATCGAGTTCCTCCGTGAGCGCTGAGAGATTTTTGCATGGGTACCAGCTGACATGCCAGGAATCCCAAGGGAACTCGCTTAGCATGCACTTAACTTATATCCTGACACCAAACCTATAAAGCAGTCACTTCGCCATTTCGCAGAACCCAAGCGCAAGGCCATTGGATGAGAACTCCATCGCCTCACAGACGCCAAGTTTATCAAGGAAATCAAGAAAGCAATGTGGGTCGCCAATTCGGTGTGCATCCTGAAGAAAACCACAAAAGAACTGCGCATGTGTATCGACTTCACCACGCTAAACAAGCATTGTCCAAAGGTTCAATTCCCGCTATCACGAATCAATCAAATCATTGATGCAACCGTTGGATGCGAGCATCTTTCCTTTTTGGATGCATACTCTAGATACCACCATGTTCATATGAAGGAGGAGGACCAAGATAAAACAACATTTATCATGCCTTACGATGTAATCTGCTACACTACAATACCCTTCAGACTTAAAAACGCGGGTGCCACGTACCAGCGGATGATGCAAAAATGCCTTGGAAACCAAATTGGAACAAACACTTGAGTGTACATTGATGATGTCATAGTCATGACAAGGCAGGAGTCGACCCTTATCAGTGATCTTCGGGAAACATTTGATAATCCCGACAGATACCGCATCAAGCTCAACTCGACAAGGTGCTCCTTTGGAGTCCCCACAGGGAAACTCCTCGGGTACCTCGTATCGGCAAGAGGAATAGAGGCAAACTCTAAGAAAATACAGGAAATCCTCACAATGAAAAAGTCAACAAATCTTTGTGGCATACAATAGCTGGCCGGATATGTCGCAGCGTTAAGTCGGTTCATCGCTCGGCTAGGTGAAAAATCACTTACGTTATATGCCCTCATGAAGAAATCAGAAAAATTCGAGTGGATGGACGAAGGCCAACGAGCCTTTGAAGATCTCAATAAAACACTGACACCCCTATCACCGTATTGCCCAAAGAGAAAGAACCCCTACTGCTCTATATCGCCACCACCAATTAGGTGGTAAGTACAGTTCTGGTTGTCGAGAGACCCAGAGAAGGAAAAAACCCATGGCATCTAAAGGCTAGTCTATTTCCTCAGCGAGGTCTTGTCTCCATGAAAACAAAGATATCCCCACTACCATAAACTCGCATATGGAGTCTTCATGAAAGCGCACAAGCTACACCACTATTTCTTAGAGCACCCAATAGTACTAGTCATTGAAGCACCTCTCTCTAGGATACTCAACAGTCCATAAGCCATAGGGCGTGTCTCTCTTTGGGGCATCGAGCTATCCCCTCGAGACATCATGTATGAGAAGCGAAAAAAATCAAGTCCCAGGTTCTGCCTAACTTCATTACTGAGTGGACAAAACTACGATGTGTGGATCCACTAGACCTCTCCAACACGTGGACGATGTATTTCGACGGTTTCAAGAGAACATAAGGGGCAGGAGCCAGAGTTATATTAGTGTCACCACAAGGCAATAAAATGCGCTACGTACTTAAGATGAGTTTCCTGAATGCGTCAAATAATGAAGCCGAGTATGAGACCCTATTGCACGCCATGCGTATGGCTAAAGCCTACGGCACAACTAGCCTCAAGATATTTGGTGATTCAAATCTTCTCGTGCAGCAAGCAATGAACAAATGCGACACGGTCAGCGACAACATGACCACTTATCGGGTCATGTACAATATCATGGAGTACCACTTTGATTGCTGTGAAGTATCACACATAGGTAGGGCAAGCAATGAGGAAGCCGACAATTTGGCGAACATCAAATCCCTCTGCATGCCCATACCATCTGGAGTTCTCTAGGAGGAAATAACAAAGAGCTCCATCAAAGCTAAAAAGGCCCCCGAAGTAGTAGCACCTAAGGCGCCTAAGAAGGTCAAACCAAAAGGTGACTCGAGGGTTGCGCCCGCATCGGAGAGCGAAGTAGACGCCCTAGACAAAGAACTAGAGCCCGGAGAAGTCATGATGATAGAACTAATGTGGATGCAGCCATATATAGCATACATGGTGAGAGGAGAACTCACCGAAGATACAGTCAAAGCACGACGGATCACACGACGGTCTAAAGCCTTCAGAATCATAAAAGGGGAACTCTACAAAAGAAGCATCTCAGGTGTACTACAACGATGCATCACACCCGAAGAGGGAAGGCTCATCCTTAAGGATATACACTAAGGAGTATGTGGCCATCATGCCAGCAGCCGAGCAATCGCAGCAAGGCCTTTCAAGTAGGATTTTACTGGCCCACGGCGGTTCAGGATGTGAAAGATATCGTGCGAACATGTGAGGCGTGCCAACGTTTCGCAACAAAACCCAATGCACCTGCGGCAGAACTGGCCCCCATACCTCTGGCATGGTTGTTCACCTAGTGGGGACTCGACATGGTGGGTAAGCTTCACAAATCTTTGCCTAGAGGACACGTCTTTCTGCTAGTCGTAGTTGAAAAATTTACAAAATGGATTTAAGCAGTGCCTGTGACTAGCCAAGATGAAACTTCGGCTGTGAATATCATCAAATCGATAGTGTTCCGCTTCAGGGTGCCACATAGCACCATCATGGACAATAGAACAATTTCACTTCCAATGAGTTCAAGGAGTACTGTAAGAAGATGGGCATAAAAGTAAGCTATGCTTTGGTTGCCCACCCGCAAACCAACGGACAGGTAAAAAAGGCCAATGGCCTCGTGACCAATAGGATCAAGAAAAGGTTAGTGGTACCACTTGACAGAGCTAAAGACGCCTAGGTAGATGAGTTACCCTCCGTTCTATGGACCTTATGCACTACCCCAAACAATGCTATGCAAGAAACACCCTTCTTTCTGGTCCACGGCATGGATGCCGTCCTTCTAGTCGAAGTAAGTCACGGTTCTCCTCGGATCATTGAGTACGACGAAGAAGCTTCCAGAGAAGCACTTTAACATGACATTGACGCACTCTATGAAGCTCGAGACTTTGCTCTACAAAGGGCAACCATATACCAGCAGAACCTACGCAACTATCACAGCCGTCGATTGTGTCCCAGGTCCTTCGTCGTAGGAAACCTGGTCCTTCGCCTCAAGCAAGATGGTCATCACAATCTGGAATCACCATGGGAAGGACCCTACATCATCACAGAAGTAGTCCCTGGTGGAGCATATTGGCTCCAAGACAAGAAGACCGGAGTCAAGTACTTCAACATGTGGAACATTGCACGACTATGATGTTTCTACACTTAGGAATTTATTTTCTCCCATTTACATTCAATAAGGCCTACGACCAAGATTCTCAGCCAAAAAGACTTCACGCTTTACTTCCAATAAGGCCAATGGCTAGGCAATTATGCCAAGAAACATGTACCTCCATATTCGGCAATAAATAAACCTAAGTTCCCGAAACTCAGCCTCAGTTCCTTTTTATCCTGTTTGAACCCGATACTTAGGGGATCAGCCAATTGAGCGACACAAATTATGGCTCCGCTGCAAAAACACAATGCTTTGACCTGAATAGCTTCCTCAACCCCAGGGCGTCGGGCACATGAAAGGGTCTCTCATAAAGCAACTATGCATCAAACAAACATATAGAAGCCGAGGCTTACGAGCAGACGAATAATGGAGATCTATGTTGATCATTACACCTTTAGAAAGAGAAGCCGATACTTTCAGCCTATACTCCGGTGCAAACACCTGAATATATCCTCGGGGGCTACTTCCATCAAGAACGCTGGCCGAGCACCCGATAATTTTTTAAAGGATTGGATTAATCAAAGCCTAAGTCGAGCACCTCCTTAGTTGAAAACATTACTCCGAGCCTATGCTCTAGTGCAAGCACCTGAACATAGCCTCGGGGCTACTCCCATCGGGAGCGCTGGCCGCACACCCGATAAAAACTGCATATGTCCTCCAAAGGAGTTGAAAAAAATAAAAAAACCTATGAGCATTACATAGCTGTATCCTCAAATGGTTACTCCCATCGGGAGCACTCATATCACTCCCGATGAAAAGATGCTGAAAACTTCAGAAATTCCAATAGCCGAACAAGGCAGTCCACAAAAATTCAAAAAAAAAACCCCAGGCCACGTCAGCTACGATAACATGTCTGAATGATGTGTCCACGACATGAAGATAAGACCTCAGGATCCATCATGTGAGGCCTGGTAACCGCACACGAATGTGCTCTGCTAGTATATTATCCGTATCCATGATACGATGAAAAATCCTGATAGACGCGTTGAGTACCCAAAAATAAAGCAATGGAATTCAGTATTCGATAAGACCTCAGCGGTCCGAACTGAATTATGCCAGCAAATACCGAGTTCGAGCCCATGGACTTGAATTTGATGTAGGTTCATGGTGTTTTTTCCCAAGAGCAATTAACTTATTCCCGATCCATTAGATGCATCAGACCCATTGTACCGAATCCCTATGATAACAAATATAGGAAACACTAAATTATTTACTTACAGAAATCTTTGGTTCATAGCTAAAATTGTCTTTTAGACTCAACCCGAATCTACGATTCAGATGGAGTCTCGCGGGCTATTGACATGTGCATGACCTATCGGGTCTCCGTGATTAACTACCCTGGGCATATAAAGTCCTATGGCCCATGAAGCCCATGAAAAATAAGGGAAGTCCAGGAAGCATCCGATGGACAAAAGTGTGTCTTGGCAATCAAGAAATAGATAGGAACTGACATAATGTTAGTGTTGTAATTGTAAACTTGTAACCTATCCGTATATGGCTTCGGACCCAACCTATTATATAAAGGCTAGGAGGATCCAACGGAGACGTACCAAAGCTTTGAGCAATCTGTAATCATACTCTCCGCGATAATCAAACAATCTCGACTCCCTTGTTTGTCTGATCAGTTGATGAAATCCCCATCATTCTATTTTCTATGAAACCCTAAGTCCATGACCATGGGCATTGACGAGGTTATCCATCGACACCGACCCATCTTGACCGGCACTGCCCCAACGGTATCAATCATGGAGACCATGGTCACAATGGCTACGACCAACAACAAGGTTGCAGTGTCGATTAGTAGGGCTATGACAAAACCAACTACGGACAACACAACTATGGTGGTGGATACAACGGCTAAAACCACGACGGCTACAACAACGATGGTGACCACGGTGGCGGTTAGCGGGTCTACGAACCCAACTACGGACAACACAAGTACGATGGTGGCTACAATGGCTACAACTGCGAGGGCTACAATGGAAATGGTGACCGTGGACGTGGCCGTGGGCACCATGACAATGGTGGGTGAAGCAGCTACAACCCGGGCTACGGCTACTAGCAACAGTCATATGGCCAACATCAAGGGTATGATGGGGCTAGGGACAACAAAACCCTCGCCCGCAATAGACGGTGCCGAATGCGTCCAGCGTTCTTAGGCCCATGCCCCGGCCTGCAGACGCAAGCCTACCCTATGATGTATTCTACTTCAACTCAGCCGCAAGCGATCTTCGTGCCGCCACCACAACCATCCTTCGACTACTCTGTATTCCACAACGCCCCCAGCTATGTCAAAAACTGAGCTGGCAATGGATTGATCATGGATTCTGGCGCCACCACGCACATCACCAACAATCAAGGTACCCTAACCTTCTTTCGTTACCCTACAAGTGTTGATTCTCGTAGCATCATAGTTGGAAACGGGTCCACCCTCCTCATATATTCAATTTGCTCCACCTCCCTTACTAATTATATGTTTCATCTTAACCATGCCATGTTTTCTCCTTCTATTGTCAAAAATCTGATTTCTTTCATAAATTTACATGAGATAATTTATGTTCTATTGAGTTTGACCCACATGGCTTCTCTGTGAAGGATCTGCCAACACAAAATCTTCTTCCGAGATCCGGTAGCAGTGGTGATTTGTACCCCTTTTATGGTGATACCCAATCTCCTGCACCAACCTTTCCGTCATCACCAATCACAATCTCTGGCATCGCCGCCTTGGGCACCCTAGCATAGACAACCTTCCCAAAAATTCTTTCTCTTTATTGCCATCATGTAATAAACTTATTCAACCTTCTCCTCTTTGTGAGGCTTGCTAATTAGGACACCAGTCTAGACTTTGTTTTTCACTTTCTTCTAGTCATACTACTTTTTAATTAGTGCATTGTGACCTTCGGACGTACTCAATTGCTAGCTTCTCTAGTTTCAATTTTTGTTTAGTTGTATTGGATGATTATTACTATTATTTGTGTACTTTTTCACTTAGAAATAAACCAGATAATTCCTCCAACTTGCAACGATTTTTTTCTTATGTGAAAACTCAATTTAATGCAATCATTCAATGTGTTCAGTGTGACAATGGAGAAAAATTCCTCCACACCGACATTCACTCCTTCTTCTCTGCCAACATCGTCTCCTTTTGACTTTCTTGCCCCCGCACCTCCCCACAAAATGGGAAGGCCAAACGAATGCTTAGTACGACAAATGACGTTGTACGTACACTTCTAATTGTGGAAGCACAACTCCTCGTTATGTTTTGGGTCACGGCCCTTCACACAACCACCCATCTTCTCCACATACGTCCTTCTAACATCATCAATCATGACACACCCCATTTTTGTCTTCACAGTCAACACCCCACTTACAGTCAGCGTCAAACATTGTGATGCCTTTACTATCCTAACCTATATGCTACCACCACTAACAAGTTGTGTCCGTGATCCACACGTTGCGTATTTATACGCTATCCATGCAAGGACAAAGGATACCGGTGCTTTGACCACTCCAATGCGATGCGTCATCATCGTCAGACACATTATTTTTCCTCAAAAGAGGCTTATGCCCAGCTTTATAAATAAAGCAACATCCATACAACATCCAGTACAAGCCAAAGAAAAAATGGAAACAGAGTCTCAAACAGCCACAGCGGCGGCACGCGATACATGCCCACTGCCACAACACATACACACAGGAACATCCACACACACATGGAACATCTCCCACTAGTAGAGGCGCTCAGCGGCCTGCCGACGAAGTAAGATGACGGGTTGCCACAACCAGTCGTTCTATCATCATGTCCAGCCGCTCCCTGTCTCGCTGTCTACACAACGGGTACTACTGCTACAAAAGAGCAAGGAATTTGAAGGTCGAGTCAGAGGCACGGCGTAGGAAGACACACTCAATGACCATCTTATTACGGATATTCCATAAAGTCTAGGTCATCGCCGCAAACACTAACCAGAAGAGGCACCTCCTCCTCCTGGTATGGTTTGCGTTGGCTTCTAGGAACTCCCCAAGGTCCGAGGCCTGCCAGGCTGGCCCCATCGCCTCACTAGTGAAGTTCCATAGAAAGCGAGCCACGTGATAGGTAAATAAGATGTGGGTGCCTGACTCCAGTACCGCACAAAGCGGGCACAACCCATCCCCAGGGCCATGCCGCTTGGCCACCTCCACTCCTGAGGGAAGCCGGTCACGCAGTAACTGCCAGAGGAAGATTTTTATTTTTAGGGGTAGGGAAGCCTTCCAGTGGAGAGGCCTAAGGGAGAGAGGGCCCACTAAACAAGGCTCTGTATGCCGACCCAACGGTGAAGGAACCCGAGGGAGCCAAGCGCCACGAGACACTATCTGGGGACTGGGGATGGGTCAACGGTAAGCTATCCCTAAGCCTATCCTAGGACGCCCTCTTGGCCGTCCCAAGGTTCCGTCGGAATGCAACCTGCCAGGTCCCGCCATGGCAGGCCTCAGCCACCAACAGCAAAGGATCCGCGTAGATCGTGAACAACTCGGGCACCTCGACGCTGAGAGGGTGGCCCCTGACCCAAGGATCGAGCTAGAACATGGTGTTCTTTCCATCCCCGATAGAAATAGACAACCCCTTCCGGATCGCCGGCTTGATGTCTTGGATAGATCTCCAAAACCGAGACCCCTCCTGACGCTCACAAGCCAGCAACGACCACCCCGAAGATATTTGGCTTTTATTAGCTAAAGCCAAAGCCCACCATCGTCAGTCAGGATCTGCCAAACCCACCGTACCATTAGCGCTACATTCATGTGACGAGAGGATAAGATACCTATGCCCCCAAATTCCTTGGGGGTACAAATGTCCGTCCATTTGACCATGTGGTACTTTTGGTGCCGTCATTTTCCGTCCAAAAGAACCGCAATAGCTCCTTGTCAAAGTTGGCGTGGATACCTTCCCGCAGGAGGTATAGCCCCATGATATACATGGGGAGGCTAGGCAGGAATCAATGAGGATAGTCTTGCTCCCTTTGAAACTAAACCTTCCTTGCCATGGTTTGGATTTTGCCTTTACCCGACCCATGAGGGGCTCCAAGTACTTAGTTAGGACACGTTATTTTTGACGAGTCAATATTTCTGTATGCTCCCACAAACGTGACCACAGCAGCACCAGACACAAAAAATCCCACCTACCTACAACCTATATTTCCTGGGATCTGCATCTCACCTACAACCAGATCCGCATCAACCCTAGGATCACCGCCGATAGGATTTGCCTTGATTCCACCTCGCCATCATTACCCTTGTTAGATTATGTGTCGCTAGAAAACATGACGCGAGAAACCGTGTCGTATCCTTCCGCCGAAGAAGATTTTGTCCCCTCTACGCCATCTGTTCCCCACCACAACTCACTACCAACCACTCCACCACAGCCACGTCGCCCAAATCTTCCTCCACATGTCGTTTTGGTATAGCCACCCGAGAATTAACATCGGATTCTTGCTAAGGACAAACATGGTTATCTCATGCCACAAAAACTATTCACTCTTTCCGCCACCACAACTACAATTTCTCCTCTGCCCTCTTCATACCGACAAGCCCTCAAGGATCCCAATTGGCATACTTATGATGCCTGATGAATTTAATGCTCTATCATAGAATGATACTTGGTATTTGGCCCCTTGTACGGCAGGTGTTAACGTGGTTACCGACAAATGGATCTATCACCACAAGATCCATCCAAATGGTTCTCTCGCAAGGTACAAGGAACATTGGGTGGTTCGAGGGTTCACGCAACAAGTTAGTGTTGATTATAGCGAGACTTTTAGTCCATTTGTGAAGCCAGATACAATTAGGGTGGTCTTGTCCATTTCTACCTCTCATGGATGGGAAATAAATCAATTGCATGTGAAAAATATGTTCTTGCATGGAATCTCCAAGAGACTGTTTACCTTTTTTCAAAATAGGGAGCAGATCCCCGACCTATGCATCGAGTCTATGCACATAGCCTTTATTCATTATTGATCATCAAAGGCTAGCAAAATCCATACACATATCATATAAGCCAAAGCCACCAATACGACACCACCGAGCATGACGATAGAAATTTATCACCAGCTCCTCGGGAATGTTCCTTTCACAACAATAGTACAATATTAAACTCTTGTATCGTGCCAATATGCTTCATTTCAACTCCATCTCGACGCCCATTAATACACACTCAAATCTTTCTGCTTGATATGGTACACCATTCTCTAATCCATCCATGTACCACAGCCTAGCCTGAGGGCTTCACAAACCAGGCTCTCATTGCCTATAGTGATATGGATTGGGCCGGTTGTCCTCACACCCGCAAATTGACTTCTGGCTTATGTGTATTTCTTGGAAAAAATCTTGTGTCTAGGTCCTCCAAAAGGAAACCTACTGTCTCTAAATCTAGTGTCGAAGCCGAATACCAAGTTGTTGCAAACTGCATTGCCGAGAGTCTTGTTGGATGTGCCAGCTGCTCCATAAACCTCATGGTCTACCTGACTGAGCCACCATCGTGTAATGTGATAATGTCGGTGCAATGTACCTCTACCTGAACCCTATCCAACACCAATGCACGAAACATGTGGAGATCGATCTACACTTCGTCCATGATTGAGTGGCTCTCAGAGAAGCCAAGGTTGTGCATGTACCTACTACCTCGTAGTTCACTAACGTTTTCACCAAGGGGCTTCCGTCAGCTATCTTCATTGATTTCATGTCTAGCCTAAACATCTAGCCTCACGATGTCCGGGGGGGATATTGAAGTGTATGTGTATGTCATGACTATGTAACGTGTATGTGAGCCTTGCACCGATAGGCAGTGGTGGCCCCCTCTTGGAAAAGGATGGAGGGGGAGGGAGCGTGTGTATCGCGGAAGAAGCTTCAGGGGCGGTCGTGGGGCGATGGCAGCGGCACTGGTCGACGCGGACTTCATGGCCAGGGCGTGAAAGAGGGCCGGTGGGTTGGTGGCGGTCTACACGAAGCTACAAAAAGATCCTCCGGTGGCACAACATGGGTCAAGGATCTGGCTTAGGCTCCGACTTGGACCAATCAACTGCAATGGATGGATCTTGGATGCTTCTGAGGGCGCCTCCTCCTTTGCTGCTCGGACCGGCGACATGAGCTCCTGCTGGTGTGCTCGAATAAGGTGGCAGTCCTATGATTCTTCTCGTGCCAAGACGACGTTCTACTTGTTGCATGCCCTCATTTATCTGGCCAATGAAGAATTTTGGAAGGCTCCACCGACGATCTCCATTGGGCGCCTATGCCTGTAGATTGCTGGATCGGATTAGATTCGGTCTTTTGCTCCCATATTTCTGGCCGTGCAGTTTAAGGAGAGAGTTGCGTGAAGTTTCGTTATCTGTTGCCATCATGGGACATGTCAGTGTTTCGATGTCCATGGTGAAGACAATGGTGGAGAATGCCATGGTGTCTCAGGTCTAAGGTCTAATAATGGCGGACCGAGTCTTTGAGGCGATGAATACTTTGCTTGGTGATTCTTGACTTGTAGCAGTGGCATAGGAAAATGGGGACAATAGCACATGAGGAGTACATGGTCTTATTTTTCAGGGTGAAAATTGAAGGTCTGGCCTTAATTAGTGGTGTCTGATAATGGTCTTGTTGAAGACATTGTTTTGAGAGTGTGGACTTTCTTCAGGGTGAAAACTTAAGATCTATGATCGGGCAGGGATGGCACTTGTATACTGCTTACTTCTTGGAGACATCGCTTTTGGAGAATTTTGACTCCGAATGTTGTCTTGGCTACGGTTGTGTTGCAGTTTTGCAGTTATAAGGACTGGATCACTGCAGTGGGATCTTTTGTTTTTTCCATTTTTTGTTGTTGTAGGGTTCTGTGCATCCTGTAATGTTTTAAAGATTTTGTTACTGTAGTGGCTATGTGTAATGTGCACCCTGTAATGTTTTAAAGATTTTGTTACTGTAGTGGCTATGTGTAATTGGTATCTTCACGATATTAATATATCCTATTTGGCAAAAAATTTAACTGTGTATGTAACGGTCTCTGGGTAACCATAGGTGGAGCTAGTCTAAGGATCGTGGGATCCGATCTCTGTTCGCATGCTCTCCTGTAACTGTATATAGGTGTATTACCGCTGATCAATAGAACGTGGTGAATTCTGAAATCCAATTTAGAAGTTCAATCTATATGGTCATTGCACTTTTGTCATGCAGATAAAAGACTTCCTACAAATCTGAAATATTTCTGTACGGCAGGAACATAGCCCAACTTGCGAAGGGCTGTAGTTTACAAGTGTTGATGCAGGTTGTAATAACGAATTAAGACACAGTATTACTCCCTCCGTTTCAAAATATAAGATGTTTTAGATTTGTGAAAGAAGTGTATCTAGACCCTTTAAATCTAGATAAACCTACACACTAAAAGGAGTCTAAATACACATTCATAAAGCTAAAACATCTTATATTTTGAAACGGAGGGAGTATATGTTAAGAAAAAGTGGACAGAACGAAGTTTTGGGCCTTTCTCAGATCTTCCAGTCGCGCGTAACACTAATTTAGACAGCAACACGATCAGATTCTGCAAATGATTCCGCCAGCAACCTTCTGAGCCTCGTCGCCACCATGGTCGCGTCCACGACAGCCTCGGAGCTTACTGCCTGCAGATTATGCACAGGGAAGACGATGTAGTCATATATGCAGCAAGGAAAGGATACCATCAACTTAACTGAAAGGGAGCATGAAGGTTGGGATCACGCATACCTTGCACTTGAGCACGTAGACGATCCTGCTCTCATCGACGTGGGACGAATTCGCTTCGATGACCTCGACTCTTTCGTCTTGCAAGATGGAGCGGACCACCTTGTGCAGCTGGACACCCTTCCTGGAGCTCGTCGTAAGATTCACGTCGAAATGTGTGGCTCCGCTGAACTGTACCTGTACCGTGATGTCGTGAGGACCGCACGATCCTGTTTCCGTGGTTGTGGCGTTGCGGCTGCTGGCCGTTCCTTGGATTCTCTTCGAACGGCAATCGTCTCTGCGTTGCTTCAGCCTTTCAACCCTCTCCCGTAGATCCTTGATGTAGGTCGTAGCGTGCATCAGTTGGCTGGGCATGTCTGACGAACCCTGCCCATCCAAAGAAGAGTTCAGAGTTTATGCAACGGTTTGCATTATTCATACCAGACTTAATAACACAGTAGCCAGGTTTGATTCAGTGTAAACAGCATATGGAGTTCATTTCGTGTAAAACACAAAGCATCCATTGCAGGCACCCTCGACCACTGAGCATCGTAGGAGAAGGATAGGATTTAGATTCTTGTGTTTTTGTAGCTAGTTCTCGTGTTTCACGATTACTAGCCCTGGTGTTTTAGGATGCTGCCAAAGCTCATGATGGCGTTGCTGGGTCCATCGAGATCGCTTTCTCAGGGCACCAACAGACGCAAATCACACATCCAAGGCCCCAGCAATTATAACCTGATGGATTGCTACCTCCAGTGTGGAGTCACTCTCCCATGTATATGTACTTGAAAAACCTACCCGTTCATGTCTCCGCAATCGCGTGTTGCTGGGTGTACTGAGAGAGACGGAACACCAGCGGCGGGGTCGATGAGTGACATTGATTCCCTAGGATATCTACTCAAGGCACATACACAAGAGCGAGCACCAATAACTTTTTTTCAAACAAGGCAAAAGTTTGCCATTTTTATTAATAGAGAAGAAAATGCCTAGAACAAGCCCTAGGACTTTTAAAGGAGAGCTTACTCTCCCGACATTACATTATTTAAAGAAGAAGCACCCGCTAAAGACCAAGCTCTCGCTTCATCTTTGACATTATTTACTGCTATTAAGGAAGGCGACTGGATGTTTCAGAAAACTCTAGCGTTGCACTCTTACTAAATTTACCAAGAAACTAGCATGAGTAAGGAAGCAATGATGGTTGGTTGCAGTCACTGTCCTGATAACTCGACTTCTGCACAGACCACCACCCCACAAATAGGTGGTTTCAGGTTTTCATTTTTTAACTATATTTCACGATATTAATATATACTATTTGTAAAAAAAAGATTATCTAAAATTGTCCCTCTTTTAACGCACACTTACACCATGTATACCCTCGTTGGATTTCTAGAGGTTGAGCTAACCATCGATGTACACTCTTGTTGTTTTTGGTACTTCAGATTTCTCGCAGAAAGAGAAGGAAACCCTAATAAAATCAAGAGTCACTAAGCTCCATTTCTCACTATAAGCATGGTCACATCTAACTTAGGTGCAGCAGTGTTTGTTCTCCAAGGAAACAAGAGAACAAAGAACTATCCTCAAAAAATCAACGTACAAATGGAGAATAGCAGGTGGCGACCACACATTTCATATACTCGATCCAAATTATTCGGATTTACTTAGATACGGATATGTCTAGACATATTTTAGTGCTAGATACATCCATAACTAAGTGAACCTGAGTCTATTATTTTAGGTCGGAGGGAGTATTATAATTTTCCAGCAGATTATAAATCATTCTCCTTTTTGTAATTTGAATCTGTAGAGAACTTTTGAACATTCGATACCAGAACGGAAAAAAACTTTATATACCTGTGAAGCAGTGTCCAAACGGTACTCTTGAGGAACGAGAGACGTCAGCTTGGAGCACAAATCTTCCATCTCCGTCCTCTCCGTCGTTCGCCTCTCTGCATCCTTCTTGTCGAACGCCATGGCCGTTCTCCCTCCGTACCCTCCCTTCCTCTTCATACTTCTCTTTCTCTCTTCCTCACACACATATACACACGATCTCTCTCCTCTCACTCTCTCGTGTGAAGGATGAAGGCTTTCTTCTTTATAGAGCCCTCAATTTGGCGTATGCATGAATATGAATTATGAAGGTGGGCCAAAAGACCACTTGCGCAACTAGCTAAACCGCTAAGGATACATGGTCTGCCTGATTTGGTGCTTGTGGCCACTTGTGCAACTATAATTTGTTAGGACAAGGACGTAATGACGCTTCACATTTTAATTACTATACAATTCTAATTTTCATCCCTCACTGTAACTATCTTTGTCATATTTTACTTTTGATTAAACTATCTTTCGTCATTTCACAATTAAGTTCTTATATGATCCATGAATAGCGAAAATAACTAGGAAAATTCAAGGGACGATGCCAATTCTGTTACCCTTTTTTCCATAATGTATTTATGTGATTTGACACAGACACAATCTTGAATATGCAACTTTGATAAAAAAATATATTAAAATACTATTTTTGCTTCTTTATATAGTGCAATAGTTTCTGCAAAATTCATTTGTTTTCTATATTCTACCAAAACTTTACGGAAGAAACCGTTAACAACTGCTTGTCTATTCTGATGCTCATAGTTTTTCTCTGAACTTGGTCAAAGATACAAAAGTCTGACCGTTGAAAAAAAATAGTACACCCTAGCTATCGTGGAATGCCTTAAGCCTTCTTGCACTATGAGGTTTTATTTGTATCGGATCCAAAGACTTTGCCGGTAAAAGCTTGTTGAAATCTGAAAAATATGCAGGCAAAGGACCAAATATTCTTGCCTCAATACTCTTGTCATTCTCCTCCTCATTCTCGTCATTCTTGGTGTCATCATACGAAACTCTGTTAAAAAATTCTATCACTCTGCTTGATTCCTCCGTGCTCATTGAAGCTTTGAATAAAACTTTATGTGCAACAAGGAATGCAGCTGGTTTCATCGATTTCATGTTCAAACAAAATATGCAATGGCACGATTGCCCGAACAGATAGTAAGTTACGGTCTCTACTCAGGTTATCATTTACTACATCACACAACAACATGAATCAATCTTGCAAGTAATGAATCGTCAACCAAATACTACCCCCGTCCCAAAATAAGTGACGTGACTTTGTCTAGATACACATGTATGTAGACACTAAAACATGTCTAGATACATCCGAATCTAGCAAAAGCCATGTCACTTATTTTGGAACGGAGGGAGTAAGAATCGAATTTTGGGGCTGAAAAAGAAGACACTGCTCCATGTAAGTGTCTTACTCTAGATTGATTTCTGCTCCTACAACAATTTATTACTGCAGCATTACACTAGCTCATACCTCAAGCTTTCAAATCTGAAGACAACCTAGCATTCTTAACACATATGCCCAATTTGAAAACTATTCAGCACCTAGCAATATCCGAAATATGCTAACATTCCATGAAATATAGAGGTGGTGTCTACCTCTGAATTACACGGCCCAATCATCTTACCTCGGTGGACGGAAACAACAAACGACACACGCACGGGGAGCGTGGTCCGTTGGTTGCGCCAAGTTCAAGAAGAAGGGCGCATGCGACGTCGGCGTCTGGCGGAGGAACGATTTTCCGGGTTGTAACACCCTGTTGCTACCGGAGGTCACTGGAGTGTGAGGAGAGGATAATACCGCTTATGGAGAGCGGCCACTAGAGGATATTTGCCGCTTGTAGAGAGCGGCCACCGGAGAGGAAGGGGGCGAGAGAGAGGAACGGAGAAACCCCATTTCAGTTCAGTTCTTCGATGTCCTTCTCCACGTGCAGCTGCTCCTTTCGTTAACATCCACAGGTACCGTCGGTCGATGATTACCAGGCCCATGGCCCATGAAGTCCTAGCCCACATCTCCCAGGGTGCGAATGTGACAATACCTCCCCCAAGAAACATTGCTTGTCCCCAAGTAATGGTGTACCCATGACGCAGCATGATATCGGTCCAACTTGCACCAAGATTGTCCAGTCTTGACACAGATAGCCCAAGCCCCATATGGATTCTGATAACACCAGGATCCCAAGGTATCTTCAAAGCAATAATTCTTATAGATTGAACTGGGCTTGCACATGAGGCTTTATTTTGCACGTCGCCTGGATCCCATGGCATCAGTAGATACTTGCTTGACCACCTAAGGAATACTAACCGTGTACAATACAGCTTGGACCGCTGATTGGAGTAAAATGCATAGCCATAATCTTGTGAATTATTTCTAGTAAGAGCATCTCTAGCAGAATCTGCATCTCGCGGTACTGCAAAACCCGAATATGGTGTACCGCAAACCATATTTTTGCCAAAAACAACGACGCGGAACAGATACCACATATGTGTACTACAAAATAGAATATTTGCGGTACGCATATGCAGTACTATTCCGCGCTCCGTTTTTCGAACCAGAAAACAGAACTGTGTATTCACCTTGGAAATGTATTTGCAAATCAAGTTAAGCAATGCATGCAGATTTAAATCATCAAATTGATCAATGTTATAGAATTACAAATCAACAATATTCCATAGTTTACAACAACAGTTCAAGAATGAAGAATTCAAGAGCACAAATGAATGAGAGTTCTCTATAGAATACTCAATTTAAGCTCTTCCCAAGCAAGGGCCATCGGTGGACAATAAGATCTTGACGAAGATTGCAATGCTCAGTTCTTTTTTCAATCTGTCGGTAGGTTTTAAGGAATGCTTCTATCTTATCAGCGTTCCTCTAGGCTTGACATGGAAATCAACATTGTCATACTCCAAGGGCAACTTCTTGTCCCTCTCATCCTCAACAATCATATTGTGAAGAATGACGCATGTTATCATGATGTTGTTCAGGTGTTTCTTTTGCCAGTAATGAGCAGGCCCTCGGACAATTGCAAACCTAGCTTGGAACACACCAAAAGCTCTTTCAATCTTTGCGGGCTACTTCTTGACAAGTGGCAAAATGAGCTTCCGGGGGGTTTAGGGGTTTACTTATTGTTTTCACAAATATTTCCCATTGTGGATAAATGTCATCTGTAAGATAATACCCCATGTTGTACTCACGACCATTGATATTGTAGTTGCATGCCAGATGTTCTCCATTTGCTAGCTTCAAAAATAGATGAGATCTCTGCAAAACGTTGATGTCATTTAGAGAACCCGGTAGACCAAAGAAGTAATGCCATATCCACAAGTCCTGCGAGGTCACTGCTTCGAGCATGATTATAGCATCTCAGTGATGGCCAATGTACTACCCGTGCCTACTTTTGGGTAGTTCTTCCACCTCCAATGCATGCAATCAAGGCTTCCGAGTATCCCCGGGTAACCTCTTTTCTCATTCTCTGCCATCAGCCTCTTCATGTCCTCCTCGGTTAGTGTCGTAGGTACGTTGTACCAAAGACCTTGATCAATGTCTTCGTGAACATACACACGCATTTCATGGTCATATCTTCACCAATACAAATATATTCATCAGTGTAGTCAGCTCACACTGCATAGGCAATCGCCCGCATGGAAGGAAAGATCTTCTGGTACGAACTGAAACCAAGCAATACAACACAATTCCTACGTTGTGTGAAGTACCGGTAGTTTCCCTCACAAGCTTTCACAATCTTCTCGAATAGGGGCTGTACCATATGGTACTGGCGGCGAAAAAAGACTAGCAGGGTAGATCGATACATCGTCAAAATAATCCTGCATGAGCATCTCGTGCCCTAGAAAGCGGTTGCATAGGATGCACACTCGGACAACAGTTGAGCCCCTCCTCTTTCGGCTATTCTCCTCCGCCTTGAGTTTGTCGACGGCAGCAAGCAGGAGGATGTCCTCTGCATCGTCATTATCGACAACATTGTCTTCTGCAACATCCCAGCAATAGTGCTTAGAAATAAGCTGAGATCAGGTGTGTGCAATGCACCCATGCATAGAAAATCTGGATAATTTTTGCACTTTTAAATAAATCCTATCAAAGTGATTGAAGCTTCTCTCGACTTGGTGGAACTGAAGTAGATCATCAAGTGGATTGCGATAAGTTTCAATGTGACCTTTACTAAAACCTTATCTTTGGATAATATAATTTGATCTATGGGTAGATCAAATAGAACCAAGCTAAAACCACCACACATTTATGAAGGATCTTATAGGGATCACATCAGGGTATTCATTATAACAACTTTTGAATACTTAACTAAGTATATAACTTAAGGAAAGAAACTTAATAACTAAATCTTGAAACACTTGTTTGCCATAGTTATTCCTACCATGTGTATCATGGTAGTTCTTAAATATTAACTCTTATCACACATAGAGAGAAAATAGAAGTCAAGCCAAGACCATTCATCACATACCTTTGTTGTCATATTGACATATGACATTCCTATTTAACCAAGTCCTAATGTCAATAGATCTTTAATGTTCAGTGATCAATTCCTGACCTAGAACTTATTGATTCTTAGCTTTGACCTACTATATTGCCCTTCCAAAGACCTTAAATAAATTAGTAAGACGAAGGAACTAGTTATGGTAGAATGTGCCATCATCAATGGAATGTGATCCTTAGAGGAGACCAAACCATCTAATGTTGGAGGTGTAAACTCACTCATGAGTTAAATAGAAGAAGTATCTAAACCTAAGAATTAACTCATACTTGAGAAGTTATAAGAAAGATAGTAGTGTTAGAGTATCAAGTGATAATCTTGTTAAGCCAAGTGGGTATAAACTTAAAGTAAGCTTCCTCAACAAGATAAACCTATAGATAGACTAGTACAAGTCCACTTCTTAGTGTTAACAGATCTGGATCGGACAATTAGAAGCCTAAGCTTAGTATGATCAAAGGATGATGGTCATTATTCTCAAGCCACTTGAGAACAGATGACTAGGTGTTGAAGAAGAGTTGTGAGTATACCAAATTAGGGAAAACCCTAGTAAGATGAATCATCTAGCTTGATCATGAATAGTCAAGTTAAGGTATGAGGAAGTTTAGAAGTTAAGTGGAATGGAGTGGTTGAAGGCACAGTATCCTGACCAAGATAATACAAGAACAATCTTGTATTATGGGAGTAGCACCCTACCCATTCCAGAGGTTTGATATCATATGTGATATGGAGAGATTTGTAGTCTTGCAAGTTTTGAAAGTAGAGGAAAGTTAATATAAAGGAGTTAATGGATGGAGTTAGAAATACATTGATGGATTCATCAAGGGTAGCTAAGAAATGGAAGTTATATGTAGAAGAATGGAGATTGAGAATTATTGAAGTGGCATGACCATGCCATCATATGATGATAGATATGGTGGATCCAGATAACTAGTTCGTTTAGGCAGAAGAGTTCTTAGTGAATCAGATGAGCAATTTAAATAGAGTATATTTAGGAAAGGAATTCCTTAACCATGACCCAAGCTTAATGAAGTGTGAGGATGGGAATTCTTGAGAAACCTTTAAACAAGGTCATATGAAGCCACGAACATAGCCATGTTTACTTCATTATTCAAAACCCTAGAATCAAATGGATAGTGGAACCATTTCCCATTCCTAGGTAATCATTGAATAGTATCTCTTGGTAAAATAAAGCTTCCAAGAGATAATTAGAGGACCAGATGAGTGTTTATGGATGAGAGCCATGTCCACCTCATTATCTTAAACCCTATTAGAAACATAGAAGAATAGAACCATCAATATCACATTAGGAGGTAATCTTTATAGCTCACTCTAAGTTGAGATATCATTCAGGATTGTAAATTCTTGATCAATCCTTAAACCTTGATCCCTAGCAACATTCATTAATAAAATTGAGGGTAGTTTATCCTCTAGGGTCCGTAGTAAGTGTGGTACTAGAAACCCTAAGTAGATGTTGTTGGGCATTGAGATCACTTGTGCCACATGAATGATAATGGTTGTTCACCATTATATAATAAACTTCTATTAAAACTCTAACCACACTTAAGAAAGTAGTGAAACAACTAGTTCAAGAAGTGATCCATTCCTACTTTGAAAATAAGTAGAATGGTTATAAAGAAATTGTAATGGAATTGGAATAAAAGGAATTCCAAACTTTAAAGAACCATGAAATTTAAACCACCATGTTATAAACCATAAGATTTTATGCATATACATTAAACCCTAGATGATGCTAAGTATGAATAGCATTTTTATATACATCATTAACCATTTTACACCATTAGCATTAAAATTATTAAGTGGAAATACAGATCATTTTTATATGATTTTCATATAGGAAGCAAATCCCTAAAACCCTATTCTCATTAATATTTTCTAATAAAACAATACTTTATATATTGAATAGTGAAAATACTAAAAAGGAATACCAAACTAGTTATTTACATTAATCCATGTCGAACCCTAGTTAATACAATGGATTTTGAATATTTAAAACATTGTATAAAAATTTAACTGAAAAAGAAAACAGAAAACAGAAATAGAATAATAAGAGAGAAAAGGAAAAAACAGCAGAAGCAGTCGTGGCCCAGAAGAAGCCCAATTACTCTAACGTTATCTGCCATCCGCGAGAAACCTCATCCACATTCCACTCACTGTGCCAAAGCCCAGCACTGGCCCAGGTCCGCGTACCCCTTTGTCCCCCTTATCGTCGTTGTCAACCTCACGCAGCCGCCGAAGCAGCTGCGTGGCGCGAGCGCTACCGCTTGCTAGCGTGGAGATCCGTGTTTCCTTCACATGGGAGGATAAGGAGGCCACCGTGACACCCTAATCTATCCTCATCCCATTTCCTCCTCTCTCGCGCTTGCTCTTCCTCTTTTCCCCTGCAACCCGAAACCCTAGCTCGTCGGAGCTCTAGGAAGCCGATGCTCCCGACTGTCCCAAGACCATATGAGGCCACCATGGTGCTCCTCTGTGGCTTCTCGTTCGATGGCCCCAGTCCGCGGAATCTGAAGAAGCCCCAGGCACCGGTACTGCTACCTCTTCCTCGATGTCGGCCGTCATCGATACCATTGATTCTGGTCGCGCCTGCCTTCACCGACTCCACCACGATAACCGGGGTGAGTCACTAGTCCTCATGGGCATCTCCACTGTCCTCCACTCCCTCTCGGGCGTTCCCACCACAGGCACCCGATGCCGCCGCTGCTGTCTACCATCGCCGGCCATCTTCCGATAACCTTTAGGTAGCAGGGCCGCTAGTTTAGGGTTCCCCATGTCGCGCTCGTTCTCTCTGGCCTAGTCGCGCTTGCTGATTCGTGCCAGATCACCGCTGCTCGCCGCCTGGCTATCACCGGCGAGGTGACGTCAGTGTGACATCACGCCCACATCACCCTCCACCCAGCCAGTTGCATTTGATCGGTCAATGCCTCGGTGTCATATGACGTGGTCCTGACCCTACTAGTCAGTGACCCTGGCTAGGTTAGGTCCGAGTGTAAAAAGTATTTACCGGTTTAGTAAATAGTTAAAATAGTATAAATTCAAATATAAATAATTTCTAGAAATTTAATAGAATGAATAAATCTTAAAAATTAAATATCTTTTGTTTTATAATTTATAAAAATGTATATAATATATCAAAATGCTCAGGAAAATAAAATCTATAATATAAACCTATTAGCATATTTAATTTTCCAACTTAACTAAAATAATTAGTATTAACTAGTAAATAACCTATTAGGGATAAATCTTAAATAAATATATTCTATTATTTAAAATTCATAAAATAAGTATAAGGTATTAAAATCCTTAGAAAAACAAAATAACATTTGTACACTTGTTTCATATATTTTTGTGACACTTAACTAAATATTTATTATTTATTAAGTCTTTATAAAATGATAAAAGTTATAAAAATCATATTTTATTATTTAAAAATCACAAAAATACATATAATATACCAAAATGATCACAAAAATAAAGTCTACACATTAAAAATATCCTCTTGAACATTTGAAATCAAATAAAGGTAAAAATTTAATAAGTCTGGATTAAAACTATTTTCTAATATTTTAATGGATTAAAAATACATAAATCTTTACTTTGCCTTTGGCATTATTTGTTTAAAGTATAAAAAAGGAAATAACTAGTTCAATTGATGTTTAAGTGAAGTTAACATATGTCTAACCATTTTAAGATGTATTTACTAAAACTATCATTTAAAATTAAGTGTATCTTAATTTTCCTAAAGAGGTTTTATCAATTAGAGAATCAACTAAAATAGTGTATTGTTTATCACAAGGCTTCTATTCACTTATAAAATCATCAAGCTCATATTTACTAATTCCTCTACTAGTCTGGAAAACTACTTAAAAATCTAAGCAAAGTTTAATTAATTAAAGTAATGCTTTGTCCCATGTTTAAAAGGTATAAGCATTACTTCGAAAATAAGTAAGTGATTTTATTCGCTTATAAAGTTAAGAAAACACCACCCTATAAAAGCAATAACACTTGTATTCTACCTTTATAAAACATTAAGAAGTGAACCACATATAATATAATACATATTCAAAATATATAAGTATCCACTACAAGTGGAATAGTTATTCAAATATGGTAATTGTTTTATTCTTTAATACTCATAACTGGTAAGAAAATCTTAAAGTGTTAGATTTAAGTTTAACTGCTTTTACTTTGTAAAGAAATATTTTCCTCAAAGGTTATTCTTTTAAGAAACATTAAAAGTAATCATTAAGCATTTCTACAAAGACTCTAATTGATTAATAATCTTGCTTAAGGAATCTTTTAGATACCATGCCCCAGTTGCGTGCTTTAATATTGTATGCTGCTTGTTGTATTTACTTATTGTTTCACACACTCTCACAAGCCTTAATAAGAAGCACAAATGTGAAGCTAGTATAAAAGTGCAACACATTCTAAAGATATCACCACAAGCTTGCAAACCCTAGATCATAGATTCTTATCCTGGGGATTCGCGTTTATCTAATTGCACTACATTACTTATGCATAATTGCATCTTTCTTCTTTAAACATTAGTCCTTATTGGACCAATGATGTTGTTTCTAGATTTTGGATCTTCTATTGTCTTGAAGACCGTGAGTGCATAATCTTGCAATCACAAAAGACAAGTTCACACTTGCTCATGTCCTTTGGTTGTCATCATATTCATCTCAAAAAGGTCAGAAAATCTATTTTCATAATAATATAATTATGGATTATTTATCAAGTGGTAATAATCTATAGATACAACTCCAGTGGTAAAGGGACATAATATCTAGGACTTAACAACCAATGTCACCAGTGATTCTAGCGCCGTATATTACGTGTTAACCATGAGATTTGGAATGGGACGGAGAAGTCAGTTGTATCTTCTTCCTTTCGCATGTAGCCGGATGCACGGGTCATGGTTGTTATCCTTGTAGCATGCATTAATTGGTAATTCATAGAGGATATGCAGCATATGGGTGGGAACCCTCAACATCCAACGATAGTTCTAGCATATGAATGGTCTGTACTAACCATTGTCATAATTCAATATGTGGGCATGGCGTACACCAAGGAGACATGCGGGGTCGCGAAGGGGGCAGTGATTGGCTTGGATCATCTACTGGGCCCCACACCAAAGGAAGTGTGGATGGGAAAGAACGACCGGTTGTGCAACAAGGATTTGGTCTCTCATGGGTAAAGCAACGCACCTCTACAGAGTGTAAGAGCTGTTACATGTTACTTCATGTTCCGAGAAGGAGCTACGAACGCAGCAGGAAAGGAACTCCATGAAAGTTCTGGTAAACCTATGAAGGCTGACGGACATAGTTTTCAGAATAAAAGCAACCTTTGAAGAAATGTTTATGAAATCCTGTATTCCTACGACCTATGGTCTGTGGCTATAGATAGTGCATCAAACACTCCTTTTTAGTGAACTTGCTGAGTATGCTCGTACTCAACCGTACCTTCTTAACCCTTGCTAGGTTCTAAGCCATTGAAGACGACGTCAACACCAATTTATGCTCAAGAAACCATCATCGACAACTCAAGTTCTTCAATAAAGTCAATTAAGCCAACATATACATCAACCAAAGTGAAGACGGAGTTCTTGATTAGATAGGAGTAGATACTCTAGCCATAACACCTACTTCTGCAGAGCATTGCACTAGCAGCAATTGCATGCCAATTAGTTCAGATGCTAGTATTAGTCATCAGATAGTTCTGAGATGTTATTTCTGGTTCTTCTTTGTAAGAAGTTGATTTCTTCCTCTCTCTTTAACCAAAAGTGTTCTCTAGATCTTTTGTAAAGAGTCGAGTTGTAATCTATAGCCATGTCTTGGACCTGCTGTGTTTCTGTTGTGCCACTCTGAGGGATGTAATACTAGTGAACAATGTTCCATTGGTGTTATGTCAATGACTATAGTGTTCTACATCATGAAGTGGTATGCTGGGTCACCACAGCTAGTATCAGAGCATATGCTTTGGCCTTAGGATTAAAACCCTTTTAGAAAGATCTGTAGGTTGGATAGTACTATAGGAGCCATCTTATCTAAACCAAGACTTGTGATGGTATCTACTTGAGGATAGTCTTGTCACACTTAAGTTGGATACTTTTTTTATCTTTCTTAAGGATTAGTTTTCCATATTCTCTAGAGAAATGCCATCTTAGTGTAGTCCTAAATAGGTATATCACCCCTAAGATCTTTTACGTGAGTTAAATTATCCAAAAGATTATGACTGAGATTAGAATATCTTGAGGAGTATTTTAATGGTGTAGTCTATCCATAGGATCCATGTAAGGTAGCAAAAATCTTATCATTAGATGGTAATGATAGGCTACATGATGAAGACCATTAGAACATGTATAGATGTAATGGGAAGTAAATCATCCGAGATTCACTTGAGAAATCTACATGATGAAGTAGGATTTGGTTTAGAACCAACAGTAGTAGATAGAAAGAAGAGTTATCATGGTGGGATTAGATTCGAGACCATGATAAGTGTGTAATTAGGACCAGTACTTAACAAATGATCTTGTAACAACAGTAAGTAAAGAACAATGTAGGTCTATGATAGAAGTCATAGGTGTCATAACCTTATAATAATTTTCGATTAAGGTCGTAACGATAATTTGTTAATAGTTTTGAGAGATCTTGTGAGGTTAATTTATGATATATTAGAAAGTTGGCAGTCTTTAGTAGTCCCGAAAGAAAGGTAAGAAGTTAGTCAGAACCAAAGTGAGACCACTTTGCTTCAAATTATCCTGTTGCAATTGAGAAATTTGGGTAATATTGAGAAAAAGAGTAGTTTGACTTCTAAGTGCTAAGTATCACAAAGTAAACCTATACTAGGAGGTGTCATATACTATAAGACTAAGCCTGAATTCTAGAGATGTTTTACTCAACTACTATATTATGGGCTTAGAATAATGTGTGTTATATGTACCACATTTGAATTTCTTGGTTTTTCTTGGATCTTCTTGATTGACTAGATCTGTGCATGAAGTTTGACTTAAGGTGCAAATGCATGTTACATCATCAAGTTATTACTTGATGTTATAGACCTAGATAGATAAGGGAATTTGTGTAAGGGAGTGACAAGTTCCGAAGATCAAGATGAAGACTTGCATGAAGAAGGAAGCCAACTATAAGGAGTATCGACACTATTTTGAAGGATGGATCAATCCCAACTCAGTATTAGCCGGAAATAAGGAGTATTAGCATAGAGAAGGTGTAGCAGCATGAAGGAATGAACTTAAGATCACTCAAAATAGGTGTTGTTGCTAAAAGCTAATGAAGTAGTAGCAGGAGTACCAAGTTCATGGAAGTAACATGAAAGAGAGCAAAGAAGAAGTTTTGGAACAATAGTGGTATTCAAGCTGTGACAACTCAAAGAGAATGCCAGTAGTAAGTCCAGAACCTATAGGATAATCCATACACCTAGAAGGATCCACAGCCGGTGTCCGTAGTTGGTATCCATAGCTGGTATCCAAGCACTTTAGCTAATTAGGTCAACTTTGTATGATTTAAAGAGCATAAAATTTGGCCTAAGTTAAGTTAGACCTAAAGAAATATGAAATTAAGGCGATCATTTTCCGAGACACTTCGCAAAATCGGGTTTATCGATAAGAAATAATGTCTAAGAAGATAAAAGTAAGACAAGTAATATTGAGAGATTTATGGTAATGGCTTACCGCCGGCGTGTAGGCCCGTTCGCCGGTGGTATTTTTAGTTACCCCCAGCGCACAAGCCAAAGACGCCAGGCAGTATGTCAACTTACCCCCAGCGCACAATACCTGTTCGCTAGCACTATCTATGTACAGGATTAAAAAAAGCAGCTGCACACACGCTTCAATCCATTTATTTTTTCAAATAGGCACCAGCGGTAACAAACTGCACAGTAGGCATACAAGTTTAAAGAGCACAATAACGAAAGACATTATCACTAACAGTAGTAGCCCCAGGCCAGTAACCTGGACTAAATAATCAACTAAGATGCATGATCTCGACCACATCGAGCAGCCAGGAACAATGATCCCTCACCCTCAACTCCTCCATCTTCATGGTGCCTCCATCATCTCATCACCCATGTCGATGTCGATGTCGCTGTCATCGTCACCGCCGGATCCGTTGTCGCCGCAGCCCAGTGTCGATGCCTTCGTCGTCGTAACCCCATGTCGATGTTGTCGCCACCATAGCCATGTGCCGATGACATCGCTGCCACAACCCCATTCTGCTCGCAAGAAAGAACTAAAATAAATAAGTATCTGGTGTACATGTACATGACAAGACATGAAAGTTCTGCCCAAAAGAACCCTGAAGAAGCCATTGCAAGCTTGTTATACATTCAGATAATAGCAGTAATTAATCATCCTCTCCTAGCACTACACCACGGTTGATTATTAGTGGCACAAAAAAATGCCTCCAAAAAATCTTTAAAGGCAATAAAAATAGTGCCACATCAAATGGTGTAGGGAAAATCATTTAAGTACACAAACCCCAAATACTACAGGAAGTGCTATACTGATGTAGCACTATCACCATGAATATATAAGTGCAAGTACTTTAATTATACTCGATGGATTGCTACTAAATTTAGAAAGCAAGGGCCCATGCAACACTAATCAAAATATGTTTGATCTGCAGCACAAATCGAGCACTAACCATGAGGACTACTCAACTTAATTAGACATGTTGAACAAGATGATGCACTAGTACAGTTGCTTGGAGTACTTTGCTTGGAGTACTTCAGTTAAGAAATTGAAAAAAAGAATCCTTTAATGTTGCATTAACAAATATTGACGGGAGCAGTAGATAATGTAGGCTAGTTCTACTCACTCACGTTTGTTCATAACAGTTCCTATCACTTAAACCAATAATGAATGAACCAAGAGGAAAGTATAATCATAAAATAAGAGCCAATGAGTAGAAGACACTATAGTACACATTTTAGGGGTTACTAGGAAAGGTTCAGTGTGTCCTTGTCATGTCCCTTTATCTGGATCAATCATGGGAAAACTAGATAGTGCATGGCAGAGCATGGCGTGGCAAGGAAGTACCTGTTGCAAGGGTCGACAACGTCTCCATGGAGCTCGAGATGGACTGGACACAAAATACTCGTGGTGGCCAGGCCGTCCCTTCTTCCCCTTGTGCATCGTTCAGTCCCAGCTCCACAGTCAATACACCGACAACGTCAGCGGCTCCTCGTGAACAGGTCATTTTCCCCACACATCCTCCCTGTGGTCGTCCTCCTGGTCGGTGCTCCAAATAAACGCACAAGAAAACGGAGATTTTTTCTGCACTGAAGTAAATATGTTTCAGGATCAACTTATTCACAAATAACTTGAAATCGTGGTGTCAGACTTCGCCTAATGGCCACTGTGTGCAGATAGTAAATATGATCTCAATGCCATGCAAGTTCCAATGCAAAATGCTGGCTACCGATGTCCTCTTTACATACAAGCAGTGAACACAATACTTTCTTCAGTGCTTCTGCAAGAATACTATGCAACACTATCGTATGATGAGCTAGATGATGCATATACGGCAACATAAGATTTTGAACCGCCAGTACTTTTTTGTGGCCTTCAGTCACCATTTGTTCACATTCAGCTAAAATCTTAATGCATCAAAGCTATGCAGGCATTGGATCACATTATGATAACGCACACGCACTGAATTATATCAAAGACAGGCCAAATACACCACATTGATGCTAAACAACTAGGCAACAACACCCAGCCCGGCAGATCTACACCCCCAACAAAAATCCAATCTAGATCTAGCAGACTCAACCTGGCCAGATTTGAGCAAAAGGGGGAGCAAACAAAATCACCAATAGCTAGCCAAACCATTTATCGTGACAAATCCTAATGCAAAAATAGTATTACTTCCAAAGCCACATTTACACATAAGCAATGACCGTAGTGCTTTGTTCACTGCGCTAGTAAGAAAACTACATAAATCTACTTGATGAATTGCAACGTTGTCTTACGATGAGCAAATTGCAGCCATACTTTGTGTGCTAGTAGCAAGAACATAGCTTAAATCATGCAATGGATTTTGCATGGACAGATCGAATCTAGGCTACAGCGACGCTCGGCAGCTAGGAAATGGCAACCGGCAGCTAGATAACGTGGGATGTTAGCTAGATCCGCATCCCCAACCAATCCAACCTGGCCACGATCGCGCAGTGCCAGATCTGGCGCTAGAAGGACAAAGGGGAGGGAATGGGGCAAGGGAGGTACGTACCGGCGCCACTCACGGAGGAGGAATCACTCGTCGTGGCCCATCTGGGCTGGGGGCGGGAGGACGGGCCCGACGTCAGGGGCGCTGGTGAAGAGGCCCTCGTCGTAGGCGGCGATGCCGTAGTGGCCATTGTTGTTGGAGTCGGGCATGCCGAAGGGCACGGCGGCCGGGAAGGAGGCCGGGGCAGGCCGCGGCGAGGGAGAGGGCGCCCATAGCGGTGGCGCACACAGCGGGGCGGTAGTCGCCATGGCGGCTCTAACCGGCGGGCCTCGGGGCAGCGCTGCGGCGGCGGAGGCGCCAGGCGACGCGGCCGGGGGACGGGGAGGCGGATGCGTGTGTGAAGGGGAACGGGTGCGTGGTGGCTGTGTACGTGTCGTGGGTGGGTGGTGTGTGTACATGGGTGGCTGGTCGTGGGCGTGGTAGGTGGCACGCGGGGCACGGGGCGTGGGTCGCCCGCGCACGTGTATTCTGGTTCGCAGGCGGTAAACGCTGGTGGTATCTCGCGATCATATTCCGTGGTCCTAGCACACGTTAGCCCTGGCGCACGTAGGTTGTGTTCGCCGGCCATAACCGACGTACCACCGGCGCACTACGCTGCTATTCGCCGACGCTAACGCGAGGAAGGCCTGAAAGGCCTTACCGCCGACGACCACGGGCCCACTTCGTCGGCGGTAAGGAATCCGGCTATAAGCTTTTCTCTACTAGTGATACATGAAGTTTAGAGACCATTAGAAAACCCCAAGGGAGAGAGTAAACAATAAACACTGAAGTTTTATTATTTGACTTTCTGAGTAAAGGCTGGAGAAGATTTACTAGACTATGATGAGGTTAAGCCTTATTCTCATAAGGTTATAAGAAATCATCATTATAAAAGTAATCCCGAGTATATGCCGGGATGAAATATCGAAAGAGATATAATAGATTAAACCCAGTGGAGTAGTTCTAAAAGAAACAACACATAAGTTGTCCTAAAGGGGGAATAAAGTATTCCAAAATAGACCAGTGTAGAGTAATAGGAAACTCCAATTGGATTGGGTTAAATGAAACCAAGACCAATCACAGAAAGGCCCATAAAGACAAACCATATTGTGGCTAACCAAATACAATAATATTACCACAACTACGGTTTAGTTTAGTTTAAAACTCTATTCTAGAGAGACTTCCTAGAACTTAGCTAATATAGAAAATTTGGTTGAGGATCAAATAAAGGGAATTGCTAAGAATAGCTAGTAGGTCTAAGGAACCAAAGAAGGTGTTTGATTTAACGAATCTTTTAGGAAAGATATGTCCTTAAGGAGATTATAGTATAAGGAGCTAGGCGATAAATTAGAAAAGATAATTGGTTTCTATTAAGAATGAAGAGGATTCAAGGAAAAAGATTTGGATACGAGATACTACAATTATCCCTAATTGTGATCACAATGGAGTCGAGAAATGTCGTGATCAATACAAGACAACTCCTCATTCCGAAACATAAGAGAGTACGAACTTCAGGGACGAAGTTTATTTTAAGGGGGGAGACTGTAACATCCCAACATTAGAGCTTAGAAATAAGCTGAGATCAGGTGTGTGCATGACATCCATGCATAGAAAATCTGGATAATTTTCGCGCTTTTAAATAAATCCTGTCAAAGTGATTGAATCTTCTCTTGACTTGGTGGAACTGAAGTAGATCATCAAGTGGATTGCGATAAGTTTCAATGTGACCTTTGCTAAAACCTTATCTTTGGGTAATATAATTTGATCTATGGGTAGATCAAATAGAACCAAGCTAAAACCACTACACATTTATGAAGGATCTTATAGGGATCACATCAGGGTATTCATTATAATAACTTTTGAATACTTAACTAAGTATATAACTTAAGCAAAGAAACGTAATAACTAAATCTTGAAACACTTGTTTGTCATAGTTATTCCTACCATGGGTATCATGGTAGTTCTTAAATATTAACTCTTATCACACATAGAGATAAAATAGAAGTCAAGCCAAGTCCATTCATCGCATACCTTTGTTGTCATATTGACATATGACATTCCTATTAAACCAAGTCCTAGTGTCAATTGATCTTCAATGTTCGATAATCAATTCCTAACCTAGAACTTATTGATTCTTAGCTTTGACCTACTATATTAACCTTCCAAAGACCTTAAATAAATTAGTAAGAAGAAGGAACTAGTTATGGTAGAATGTTCCATCATCAATGGAATATGATCCTTAGAGGAGACTAAACCATCTAATGTTGGAAGGGTTAACTCACTCATGAGTTAACTAGAAGAAGTATCTAAACCTAAGAATTAACTCATACTTGAGAAGTTATAAGAAAGATAGTAGTGTTAGAGTATCAAGTGATAATCTTGTTAAGCCAAGTGGGTCTAAACTTAAAGTAAGTTTCCCTTAACAAGATAAGCCTATAGAGAGACTAGTACAAGTCCACTGCTTAGTGTTAACGGATCTGAATCAGAAAATTAGAAGCCTAAGCTTAGTATGATCAAAGGATGGTGGTCATTATTCTCAAGCCACTTGAGAATAGATGACTAGGTGTTGAAGAAGAGTTGTGAGTATACCAAATTAGGAAAAACCCTAGTAAGATGAATCATCTAGCTTGGTCATGAATAGTCAAGTTAGGGTATGAGGAAGTTTAGAACTTAAGTGAAATGGAGTGGTTGAAGGCACAGTATCATGACCAAGATAATACAAGAACAATCTTGTATTATGGGAGTAGCACCCTACCCATTCCAGAGGTTTGATATCATATGCGATATGGAGAGAATCGTAGTCTTGCAAGTTTTGAAAGTAGAGGAAAGTTAATATAAAGGAGTTAATGGATGGAGTTAGAAATAGCTACATTGATGGATTCATCAAGGGTAGCTAAGAAATGGAAGTTATATGTAGAAGAATGGAGAATGAGAATTATTGAAGTGTCATGACTGTGTCATCATATGATGATAGATATGGTGGAGCCAGATAACTAGTTCGTTTAGGTAGAAGAGATCTTAGTGAATCAGATGATAGATTTAAATAGAGTATATTTAGGAAAGGAATTCCTTAACCATGACCCAAGCTTAATGAAGTGTGAACATAGCCATGTTTACTTCTTGAGAAATCTTTAAACAAGGTCCTATCAAGCCATGAACATAGCCATGTTTACTTCATTATTCAAAACCCTAGAATCAAATGGATAGTGGAAGCATTTACCATTCCTAGGTAATCATTGAATAGTATCTCTTGGTAAAATAAAGCTTCCAAGAGATAATTAGAGGACCAGATGAGTGTTTATGGATGAGAGCCTTGTCCACCTGATTATCTTAAACCCTATTAGAAACATAGAAGAATAGAACGATCAAGATCACATTAGGAGGTAATCTTCATAGCTCACTCTAAGTTGAGATATCATTGAGCATTATAAATTCTGGATCAATCCTTAAACCTTGATCCCTAGCAACATTCATTAATAAACTTTAGAGTAGTGTCCTCTAGGGTCCATAGTAAGTGTGGTATTAGAAACCCTAAGTAGATGTTGCTGGGCATTGAGATCACTTGTGCCACATGAATGATAATGGTTGCTCACCATTATATAATAAACTTCTATTAAAACTCTAACCACACTTAAGAAAGTAGTGAAACAACTAGTTCAAGAAGTGATCCATGCCTACTTTGAAAATAAGTAGAATGGTTATAAAGAAATTTTGATGGGATTGGAATAAAAGGAATTCCAAACTTTAAAGAATCGTGAAATTTAAACCACCATGTTATAAACCATAAGATTTCATGCATATACACTAATCCCTAGATGATGCTAAGTATGAATAGCATTTTTATATACATCATTAACCATTTTACACCATTACCATTAAAATTATTAAGTGGAAATACATATCATTTTTATAAGATTTTCATATAGGAAGCAAATCCCTAAAACCCTAATCTCAATTAATATTTTCTAATAAAACAATACTTTATATATTGAATAGTGAAAATACTAAAAAGGAATACCAAACTAGTTATTGACATTAATCCATGTCGAACCCTAGTTGATTCAATGGATTTTGGATATTTGAATCATTGTATAAAAATTAAATTGAAAAAGAAAATAGAAAACAAAAATAGAAAAAGAAGAGAGAAAAGGAAAAAGCAGCAGAACCAGTCGGGGCCGACCAAAAGCCCAATTACACCAACGTCATCTGTCACCCGCGAGCAACCTCATCCACATTCCGCTCACTGCACCAAAGCCTAGCACCAACCCAGGCCCGTGTAACCCTTTTTCCACCTTATCGTCGTAGTCAACCTCACACAACCGCCAAAGCAGCTGTGTGGCACGAGCGCCGCTGCTCGCCGACGTGGAGATCCACGCTGCCGCCGCCTGGGAGGATAAGGAGGCCACCATGACACCTACTTTGTTCTCATCCCCATTTCCTCATCTCTTGTGCTCTCTCTTCCTCTTTTTCCCTGCAACCCGAAACCCTAGCTCGCCGAAGCTCTAGGAAGTCGACGCTCCTGACCGTTCCAAGACCATCTGAGGCCACCACGGTGCTCCTCTATGGCTTCTCGTTTGATTGCCCCAGTTCGCGGAAGCCGAAGAAGCCCCAGGAACCGGGATTGCTACCTCTGCCTCGACGCCGGCCACCGTCGATTCCATTGATTCCGGCCATGCCTGCCTTCACTGACTCCACCACGACAGCCAGGGTGAGTCACTGGTCCTCATGGATATCTCCATCGTACTCCACTCCCTCTTGGTCGTTCCCACCAAGGGCACCCGCCGCCGCCGCTGTTGTCTGCCATCGCCGGCCATCTTCTAATAACCTTTAGGTAGCAGCGCCGCTAGTTTAGGGTTCCACGCGTCGCGCTCGTTCTCTCTAGCCTAGTCGTGCTTGCTAATTCACGCTAGATCGCTGCCGCTACTCGCCGCTTGGCTGTCACCGGCGAGGTGACGTTAGTGTGACGTCACGCCCACATCACCCTCCACCCAGCCAATCGCATTTGACCGGTCAATGCCTCAGTGGCATATGATGTGGTCGTGACCCCACTGGTCAGTGACCCTGGCTAGGTTAGGTCTGAGTGTAAAAAGTATTTACGGTTTAGTAAACAGTTAAAATAGTATAAATTTAAATATAAATAATTTACAGAAATTTAATAAAATGAATAAATCTTATTAATTGAATATCTTTTGTTTTATAATTTAGAAAATGTATATAATATATCAAAATGCCCAGAAAAATTAACTCTATAATACAAAATTATTAGCATATTTAATTTTCCAAATTAAATCAAATAATTAGTATTAATTATTAAATACCCTATTAGGGATAAATCTTAAATAAATATATTGTATTATTTAAAATTCATAAAAATAAGTATAAGATATTAAAATCCTTAGAAAAACAAAATAACATTTGTACACTTGTTTCATATATTTTTGTGACACTTAACTAAATATTTATTATTTATTAAGTCTTTATAAAATGATAAAACTTATAAAAATCATATTTTATTATTTAAACATCACAAAAATACATATAATATACCAAAATGATCAAAAAAATAAATTCTACAAATTAAAAAATCCTCTTGAACATTTGAAATCAAATAAAGGTAAAAGTTTAATAAGTCTTGATTAAAACTATTTTCTAATATTTTAATGGATTAAAAATACATAAATCTTTACTTTGCCTTTGGCATTATTTGTTTAAAGTCTAAAAAAGGAAATAACAAGTTCAATTGATGTTTAAGTGAAGTTAACATAGGTCTAACCATTTTAAGATGTATTTACTAAAACTATCATTTACAATTAAGTCTATCTTAATTTTCCTAAAAAGATTTTATCACTTATAAAGTCAACTAAAATAGTGTATTGTTTATCACAAGGCTTCTATTCACTTATAAAATCATCAAGCTTATATTACTACTTCCTCTACTAGTCTAGAAAACTACTTAAAAATCTAAACAAAGTTTAATTAATTAAAGTAATGCTTTGTCCCATGTTTAAAAGGTATGAGCATTACTTCTACAATAAGTAAGTGAATTTATTCACTTATAGAGTTAAGAAAACACCACCCTATAAAAGCAATAACACTTGTCTTCTACCTTAATAAAACATTAAGAAGTGAACCACATATAATATAATATATCTTCAAAATATATAAGTATCCACTACAAGTGGAATAGCTATTCAAATATGGTAATTGTTTTGTTCTTTAATACTCATAACTAGTAAGAAAATCTTAAAGTGTTAGCTTTAAGTGTAACTACTTTTAATTTGTAAAGAAATCTTTTTCTCAAAGGTTATTCTTTTAAGAAACATTAAAAGTAATCCTTAAGCATTTCTATAAAGGCTCTAATTGATTAATAATCTTGCTTAAGGAATCTTTTAGATACCATGCCCCAATTGCGTGCTTTAATAGGCTACTTGATGTATTTACTTATTGTTTCACACACTCTCACAAGCCTTAATAAGAAGCACAAATGTGAAGCTAGTATAAAAGTGCAACACATTCTAAATATATCACCACAAGCTTGCAAACCCTAGATCATGGATTCTTATCCCTGGGATTTGCTTTTATCTAATTGCACTACATTACTTATACGTAATTGCATCTTTATTCTTTAAACATTAGTCCTTACCGGACCAATGATGTTGTTTCTAGATTTTGGATCTTCTATTGTCTTAAAGACCGTGATTGCATAATCTTGCAATCACAAAAGGCAAGTTCACACTTGCTCATGTTCTTTGGTTATTATCTATCAAATACTTGTAAATCAAATGGTGTCATCACATGCATCTCAAAAAGGTCAGAAAATACTATTTTCATAATAATATGATTATGGATTATTTACCAAGTGGTAATAATCTATTGATACAGTTCTAGTGGTAAAGGGACATAATATCTAGGACTATTTACCAATGTCGCTAGTGATTCTAGCGCCATATATTATGCGTTAACCATGATATTTGGAATGGGATGGAGAAGTCCGTTGTATCTTATTCCTTTCGCATGTAGTCGGATGTGTAGGTCGTGGCTGTTATCCTTGTAGCGTGCATTAATTGGTAATTCGTAGAGGATATGCAGCATATGGGTGGGAACCCTCAACGTCCCACGATAGTGAAAGAACATTTCATGGTTCCTTGTGTTTTCTGTGTTAGATAACAATACCGTGGAGTTTTCTCATGTGTGCTAGGTGTGCATGGAAGTGTTTTTGGTGTTTGGGGATCCGCCCCCATCAAGGGCCGGGTAATCTGGCCTAACCCTCTTGGCCAGAGTTCCCTACGCGTGAGCTTCTGTCTAGGGGTGGATTATCCCCCGAACAATCCAAAGTAGGGCGGATTTTCTTCCCTAGTCGGATAATCCGGCCCTTCCCTTGGTCCAGATAATCCGGCCCCCAGGAGAAGTGCCAAGGCTGGCTCAGTGTGAGTCTCTGTCTAGGGGCGGATTATCCCCCGGACAATCCGAAGTGGGGAGGATTTTCTTCCCCTGCCGGATAATCCGGACCTCCCCTTAGGCCGTACAATCCGGTCCCCAAGTGGATCTGCCAAGGACGGTTCGACATGAGCTTCTGTCCGGGGGCAGATTTCCCCCTGGATAATCGGAGTCTGGGGCGGAGTTTTCCCTAGGCCGGATAATCTGGCCCTCACTTAGGCCGGATAATCCGGCCCCGAATGTCTCCAACGGCTCTGTCTGGACAGGGGGTATAAAAGTCCCTTTGACCCCTCTTGTCATTCTGCTTGATTCATTCGTAAAAGATCAGACTTGTTGCAAAAGCTCTCACCCAAGATCTCCCACTTCAACCACCTGAAGGCTTCGATCTTTGGGGGAATTGAAGGAGGATACAACATTCATCATCATCACGAATCAAGCACTCCAACTCCTCTCCATTCACTTGGAGAATCCCCGATCTAGTATTCTTGTTAATATCTAGATCTTGTGTTTCGTTATTGATAACAATTGTTCTTGTGACAGCTTGTTGTCATTACGGGAGCCTCCAATTAGGTTGTGGAGTTGTGCCCCGCTAGGTGTGTAAAGGCGCTGGTTCCCGCCTCGAAGGGTTCCAATAGTGGAAAGTTGGATCAGGCCTCTAGTGGCGAGATCCATCGGAGAACAGGGTGAGGCCTATTGTAGTGTGGTGGTCTTAGTACCACCCACCCCTCCAACACAGATGTACTTCCCTTAACAAGGAAGGAACTGCGGTAAAACAAATCTTGTGTCTCCGCGTGCTCCACTATGGTTTCCTCGTTCCTCACTCTTACTCGTCTTTACTCGCTAGTAGTTAGGTTTGCATATAGGGAAATTATATATAGTCGCATATCTAGAGAATTTAACTTTTGTGTCAAGCCTAAAATAGAAAAAGCATTAAAATTTTAAGTAACACCTATTCCCCCCCTCTAGGTGCCCATACAATCCATTTCAATTGGTATTAGAGCCCCGGCTCTTTATTCGGGCTTAACCGCCTAAGAGAAGTATGGGTACTAAGGAAAATGGGAATGAGGCCATGGATAAGGTCACAATGGATGACCTCAAGACGTTGGAAACAACCTTGTTGAAATCCTTTGAGACCAAGATGGAAGAGATGCATCAAATGATTGCTCGCCTCACATCATCTACAGCCCCATATCCATATTCCTCTGAGGCCACCACTCCTCTTTCTAAGGATAAGGCTCATGCCAGATCTAAGGAAGATGAAGTGGTGGGTGAGAAACATAATGGTTCCGCCTCCAAGAAGGGAAGTGGTAAGGAGGATTATAGTGAGGTCCCTCACCTATATTTTCCCGACCCACCTATCCCTCATCCTCATATAAACAATAGGGGTGATCCACCCAAGCTTACTGCATCTTCATTTAATCAATGGCAATTCTTAATGAAATCTCATGTGTGCAGTTCGTCGATTGAGCTTTGGAGGATTATCGAAGATGGTATTCATATTGGAGACCCCACCAACTTGACTAGAAGAGAAGTTGTGGATAGTCAACTGAATGCAACGGCTCTCACATGATTCATCTCAGAGTGGGTCCCAAGGACATGCCACACATTGAGCATTTCAACACCGCCAAAGAATCTTGGGATCCTCTCACAAACCTATTCATTGGAAATGAAAGCATGAGAAGGAATAGGTACGATGCTCTTAGTAATTAAGCTGAAGGATTCTACATGTTGGATGGTGAGGACCATGAAGACATGTATAGAAGGATCAAGAGCATTGCAACAACATTTAGAAAGCATGGAGCCACTCACATTGACGATGCTTGGATCAAAAGGAAATATGTGAGTGCCCCCATGCCATTTGAGCCAACGGACTTGAAGAGTTTGCAAGGTAGACACAACTACCACCAAATGACTTCCAATGAAGTCATGCAAGAGATGGAGGCCTTCAAAATTTCCGCCAAGAATGCCGAAGATGCTCGTGCTCGAGCAAAGGGAGTAAATGTTGCTCTAAAGGCCAATGTTGTTGAACAAGATGAGGATGATAGAGCATATGATGTTGTCTCCATGGGCTGTCCCGAGGAGGTCAAGCATGCTCATGGTGAGTACATGGCCTTCTACGCAAGGAACTTTTGGAAGGACCCAGCTAAGGCCAAGTCTGAACTTGAGCGCAAGAATGGGTCAAGTGGGCAAAGAGAGAATGGGCCAAAACTAAGGACATGCTACAATTGTGGGGACCGGTTACACTTTGTGGCTGAGTGTCCATATCAAAGTAGAGAAGACAATGGGGGCAGGCTCATCCTCAAAGAAAAGTCCAAGGCACCTCGAAAGAAGCCATTTATCAAAAAGAATGGCCCTTACAAGAAGCAACCCAAGATTGTATTGGTGGCACAAGAATAATATTCCTCTGCAAGTGAAGATGAAGAGGATGAAGATAGTTCTCGAGAGGTGGCTGCTATAGCCACCACATCTACTCCTACATTGCTCTTCGACTCTCTAAACGAAAATGTCATCAACAACAACGTCACTTGCCTTATGGAAAGAGGGTATGAGGTATCATCTTCTATTTCTTCATTTCCTAAGACTAATATAAATATGGATATGGATGATCATACTAGTCTTAAGATAAAAGAAGAAGTTATTGCTTTGGACAATTTTTTCACTAACTTGCAAGGTGAGCACAAACTTCACTTTGATGCTCTTATGAGTCAACTTGCTCATTCCGAAGAACTTCTCGAAGAAAAGGGTAGAATTGAAAGACAAGACGCACTGGAGATAGCCTCCTTGAAGAATGCCTTAGAGGAAGAAGAGGAAGCTCGAGTATCCTTGGAGGAGAAACTCGAGTAAATTGAGGAGTCACATGAAGAGGTAGTTGCCCAGCTCATAAAAGAACGCGATAATGCTCTTGCTAAGGTAAAGAAACTAAAGAAGGAAAAGATTGAATTTGGGAATGCTCATGCTAGACTCTCAGAGAAGTTTGAGAAACTTGACATTGCCCACAAGGCATTGGAGAATGAACATTATACTCTAAATGAGTCTCATGATCAGCTCCAAACTCAATTGGACAAGTATGATATGCCCAACACCTCCACTCCATCATGTGGACATGAAGATATTGTTGAAGAAAATGCAAGGCTAAAAGAAGAACTTGTAAAGGGATCTCAACATAAAGGTAAAGAAGTCCTAGATGAGGTGCTTAGCAAGCAAAGGACAAACAATGGAAAAGAAGGTCTTGGTTATGTTCCCAAGACAAAGAAGAAGAAGAATAAGAATAAGAAGAAGAAGAAGAAGAAGAAGAGCAAAACTGCTCAACCAAAGACAAGCACCACCACTAATGACAAGACTAACTATGATGGTTTTGCAGGGGCTAATAATCCTAATTATGAATTATTTTGTGATTATTATGGTGATGTCTATGCTAGTTATGTAGGTCCTTTTGATAGTTACATATCTTGGTCTATTTGGGTTCCCAAGACCCTTGTCACTAACATGAGAGGACCCATTGAAAAATGGGTACCTAAAACCAAGAAGTAACTTTCTTGCAGGGCTATGCTTTCGGTGGGTCTAAATGGGTGCTCAATAGTGGATGCACTAGTAATATGACCAGAAGCAAGGAGATCATCTCGGAGATGCGGTCAAATCATGATCACATAACCATCTCCTATGGTGACAAGTCAAAATCTGAGGTCTTGGGTCTTGGAAAAGTTGTGGTTGCTCACGATATCTCTATCGTGGACGTCATGCTTGTTGAGACCCTCGGTTACAATTTACTTTCAGTTCGTGCCCTTGGAAAGATGGGCTTTGCAGTTTTCATTGATGGTGATTTGGTGGTACTCTTGTGGAGCAAGTCTCTAAAGGTCTCTTTCGTGGGATATGTCGAAAATGACCTGTATGCGGTGGAGTTCTCGGGGAAAACCACCACAGGTCCGATGTGTCTCTTCGGAAAGGTCGATGCGGGTTGGCTATGGCATCGCCGACTAGCCCATGTCAATATGAGAACTTTGCAAAGTCTTCACAAGGGTGGCCACATCCTTGGACTAAAAGAAAATGTTTCCTTTGCCAAAGATCGTGTTTGCAGGGATTGTGTTGAAGGAAAAATGCATGACTCTCCCCATCGACAGAAGACCATTATTTCATCATCGAGGATTTTGGAAACCTTCATGTGGATCTCTTTGGTCCTCCATCTCATGCAAGCCTCGGTGGGAAGAAATATTGTCTCGTGATTGTTGATGATTACTCAAGATACACATGGGTCTCGCGAAACTCATCAAACAGTCATCAATTTTGGTAATGAGGTTCAACATCAACACAATCTCCCTATATTGGCAATTAGAAGTGATAACGGCTCTGAGTTCAAGAACTACACTTTAAATGAATTTCTAAGTGACGAGGGGATAAGACACCAATATTCCACCGCGTACACCCCTCAACAAAATGGTGTAGCCGAGAGGAAGAACCGGAATTTAATTGATATGGCAAGATCAATGTTGGCTGATTTCAAGTCACCATATAATTTCTGGGCTGAAGCAATTTCTACCATATGCCACTCATCCAACCGGCTCTACCTCCGCAAAATATTGGACAAGACTCCGTATGAAATACTTACTAGTAACAAGACAAACATCTCCTACTTCCGGGTATTTGGTTGTAAGTGTTTCTTTCTCATTAAAGGAGTTCGTTTATCTAAATTCGAGTCTAAGGCTTTAGAAGGCATTTTGTTGGTTATGCTGCCGAATCCCACACTCATAGAGTCTACAATAAGCTCTCTGAAACTGTTGTAGAATCTTGTAGTGTGGTGTTCGAGGAAAATGATGGCTCTCGTGTGGGGCAAGTTGATGTTTGTGATGCAGATGTTGAAATACCCCAAGATCATATGAAGAATGGGCGTGGGAGTTTTCCGCCCCATTGAGGAACCCCTTGTGGCAGATCGGGAAGGACAATGCTCTACTCAAGTAGAGCACTCATCGACACTAGCTCAACTTGCTTCGACTGTTGGAGAAACTTCTACACCAATCCCACGAACTGCTGAAAACCGTCAAGCAACTGCCCTAGAAAGATCCAGGCCGGATTATCCGGTGGACACCGGATTTTCCGGCCAACCTTCCTCAACTGGCAGAAATGAACACAATTTCGAAGAACCTGCTGCAAGTCCTAGGCCGGATTTTCCAGCTGACCCTGAATTATCCGGTCCCTCTCCAGTTTGAGCCAGAACCTTTCAAGACAGGGAAGATGCATCAAGTTCTCCCAGGTCGGATTATCCGGCCCCACCCTCAGCCGGATTATCCGGCCCTGAAAATCCTGAATAGCAGCAGCCTCATGTTAAGGTTGTGGATCAACATCAAGGGCAAGACTCATCATCTCCAATTCCTGCTGATCAAGCTGGAGATCAAAGCCAAGCTAATGATTCCAACAAAGTCTCAAATGATGCAGTTATTCCTCCAAGAGACAACAAATTAATTGAACTTCGTCGCAAAGCTCGTGTAGATAGGAATCTTGAATTAAGGGGCCACACTCTTGAAAAAGTTGTCGGTGATCTCCGACGAAGGGTGTCCACAAGAAGGGAGCTAGCAAGCTTTGGTGAGCACCAAGCTCACATCTGCATGGTGGAACCCAAGAAAGTGTTTGAAGCTCTTGAAGATCTGGACTGGGTTGTTTCTATGCCTAAAGAGTTGAATAACTTTCAACGCAACAAGGTTTGGAAATTAATAGAGAAGCCCAAGGATTGCCGCAATGTTATCGGCACAAAGTGGATCTTTAAAAATAAGCAAGATGAAAATGGCATTGCTGTAAGGAACAAGGCAAGACTCATCGCACAAGGCTATTCCCAAGTCGAGGGCATCGACTTCAGTGAGACTTATGGTCCAGTGGCTCGTCTTGAGTCCATCCATATCCTTCTTGCCTATGTTGCTCATAATAATTTTAAATTACAGCAAATGGATATTAAGAGTGCTTTTCTTAATGGTCCTCTACATGAGTTGGTATATGTAAAGCAACCCCCGAGATTTGAGGATCCTAACTTTCCGAACCATGTATACAAACTCGATAAGGCACTCTATGGTCTTAAACAAGCCCCACGTGTGTGGTATGAGCACCTTAAAGAGGTTTTGCTAGACCGTGGCTTCAAAGTTGGGCAAATCAATCCCACTCTTTTTACTAAGAAGGTTAAGTGGGAGCTCTTCATATGCCAACTATATGTAGACGACATTATCTTTGTCTCTACTAATAAAGCTTTTAATGATGAATTTTCAAAGCTTATGAATGATAGGTTTGAGATGTCTATGATGGGGGAGTTACGGTTCTTTCTTGGATTTGAGATTAAACAACTTAGAGAAGGAACCTTCATAAATCAAGCAAAATACATTCAAGACATGCTCAAGAGATTCAAGATGATGGATCTTAATGGCACCGCCACCTCGATGCAAACTAAATGTCATCTCGAACTCAATCCTCATGGTAAAGATGTGGACCAAAAGGTATATCGGTCCATGACCGGCTCTCTTCTCTACCTCTGCACATCTAGACCCGATATTGTGTTGAGTGTAGGTGTGTGTGCAAGGTATCAAGCAGCTCCTACATAAAGCCACTTAGTGGCGGTCAAGATGATCTTCCGATATTTGGTTCATTCCCCTAATTTTGGTCTATGGTATCCTAAGGGCTCCAATTTCTCTCTATGTGGCTGTACTGATTCAGATTGGGCTGGTGATAAGGATGATCGGAAATCAACTTCTGGAGCTTGTCAATTCTTGGGAAGGTCTTTAGTATGTTGGTCTTCTAAAAAGCAGAATTGTATATCTCTCTCCACCGCCGAAGCTAAATATGTGGTTGCTGCTAGTGCATGTACTCAATTATTATGGATGAGGCGAACTTTAAAGGAATACAGTGTCAATTGTGACAAAGTGCCTCTTTTATGCGATAATGAAAGCGCAATCAAAATTGCATACAATCTGGTGCAAAACACAAGGATGGAGCATATTGAGATTTGGAATCATTTTATTTGGGACCATGTAGCTCGAGGCAATATTGATCTATCTTTTGTGAGCACGAAGAACCAACTTGCTGATATTTTTACAAAGCCACTTGATGAAGCAAGGTTTTGTTACTTGAGGAATGAGCTAAATATTGTTGATTCAAGGAGCTTGTCTTCATTACCCATGCACTCACCCTTATATCTCATCCTTATTTGGTCTAGGTGTGGGCATGGATATAGGGGGTGTGGTCCTAATTAATTGGGCCAACCCTCCCCCCATAATGCCGAAAGCAAGTCAAATCATTTCTCTTAATATCATTTTGTGATATGTGAGCTTATTAATGAGTATTGGTCATGAACCCAAGATATATCTTCGCGGTGTCATACCATGCACTCCAACAAGGTGGCCTCAGCCACTGCCCTCTCCCTGAGAAGAGTTGGTTTTATGTGGATCTTATTGGTTGTTTTTGTTCATCTCATGTTCTTATGGAAATCACACTCAATTTTGGCCTTTAGTTGATTTGATTCTTGCAATCTTGAGTGTGTAGTACCATCTCAGTTTGGTTCTCTAATCCCAAGCCTCTCTCTACCTCTAAACCATCTCTTCTAGCACACAAGTCCTTTGGTCATCTTGTGGGGTTTTTGTTTGGGGATGTGCGGGCCTGAACCTATGTGTAACAGAAATTCAGATTTCAGGCCGGATAATCCAACCCAAGTGTAGGCCGGATAATCCGTCCCTAGCAGTTGCAGTCTATTAAGGCCTGGCGTCGGGGGAAAGGGCTCACAATGGGCAGTTCTTCCCCCCGACCCCCTCCCTCTCCCCAGATGTCGCCTGCCGCCCCACCCTCTCCGGAGCCTTCCCGGCCACCGGATTCTCCGGGCCTCCCCCGGATCTTCTTCTCCACGCCTCCGGGTACTGTCTCCTCCGCGTTCTTCCTCCAATGAGTGAGGGTAACTCCCCATCTTTTGAGTTGATGTGTCACTTGTTGGTGGAAAGTGGACTAGAACGTTGTTATTTCGTGTAGAGATCCTAGTCTTGCAGTTCCTAGGTCCGATCTATGTTTTTGCATTCAATCTAGGTGAATCTGAAAATTTCAGCCAGGGCTGGATTATCCGCCCCTAGCCAGGCCGGATAATCCAGCCTGATAGAGTCAAAACTACTTCAGATTCTTATGGATTTTGTGCATTATGTATGTTTGGACTATGGACTGTTTGCCTACTATTTCTACGTTCTCTCTTGGGCTTGTTTGTGTGTGCTTATCCCCATGCTATCCATCTTATTCGTTTGACAGGTGGTTCCGGTGCTCCCAAGACCTTCAAGCACCGTTCTCGTGCCCTCTATTTTCGGGACGACGGTGAGGATGGTATTGTGGACAAGGTTGAACTGAGGAGAAGGAAGAAAGAGGCTGACCGCATGGCTCAATAGGCAAAGAGGGATAGGACCAGGAAGGGTGTGTCCAAGAAAGAGGGCAAGGAGCCAACCATTAACTATAAGAAGATGGATGTTGTTACTTACTCTTCTATTCATCATCGTGATCTGTTTGCTGAATCAGCGCAAGATACTGAGCTTGGTGACTCCCGCTTTTGATGTGCTAACCAAAAGTCTATCTATGAAGATGTTTATGCTCAGCAAAAGATTCGTCCCATGCATCCCCTGATTATTGCTGAGGCCATGGAGAAACCCCAACTTGTTGATGCTATCTATGTGACTGAGAGGATGGGGCTACACCATCTCATGGCTCTTCAATGTTCCTATGTCTCCGAGATAGTGAAGCAATTCTTCTCCACTTTGGTCATTTGTGGTGATGAGCACCGCACCATGAATTGGATGACTCGTGACATACCCATGTGTTGGGTCCGCAGCATAGAAAACAAAACAAATTCCTACGATGAGAACTATATGCCAAGATCTATCTACTAGATACAGAGCAACGGGTGGACATACATCCATGGAGAACTTACCCTCGAAGACAACGAGTTTTGTTAACGAGTAGGAACTCGTGGTTGATGTAGTCGTACACTTGCCGATCTCAAGATCGTGTGGAAGTCCGAGCACCGCAAATCAGCAGCGCATCCGTCCTCGCACACACGTTCAAGCCACCGGACAACCTCCACCTCCTAGCTCCAGCGATGCAGCAGAAGCAACAACTCCTTCCAGATGAAATGGCACCGGGAACATGTATCTCGCTAATCCGAGACCATGGGGGAATAATTCTAGAGGGGGGAGAGATCCTTCACGAGGAGGTGTAAGGAAGAAGGGTGAGAGGGGTGGCCTTTTATAGGAGGAGGGGGTACCCCTCCCCATGGCCGGCGCCCCATGGGGGGTGACCCCTCACCTCCTCCATTCATGTGGTGGTAACTCCTCCACATTAAAATGCCCCTTCACATTCTCTTTTAAAGTCTCCACTTTAAATGCATTAAAATTCTCTAAGTTTAATGCTCTCTCATTTCATAAAACTCTTTTATTAAATTTATTTAGAATTTTTTAATTACTTTAATTAACAAACATTCACATAAAACCCCTTGCAACATTTCAATATCACATGCAGAACCACTTTCTACAATTTCACCCGAAACAATTCCGGTTTCTATCGAAACAATTCCTGCGCTTTGCAATCTTATCGTCTGAAACATATGTGCTCCAAAATGGTGTCCGGCAACCCTTAAGTGTGTCACCCTACGGTTCACGAATAATGCAGACATGATTGGGACTCCTGTCAGATCAATAATCAGAAGCAGGACCTAGAGATCCATACTGACTCCTACACATTCAACGATGACTTCTGTGATCGTGAGAACCTTTAACGCTAGTAACTTAATCCCTTTGTCTCATGATATAATACATGTCCGAGATTCGATCATCGGTATCCAAATACCTAGTTTGATCTCGTTACCAACATGCACTCTTTTCTTGTTCCTGTGATATAACATTCTAGTGATCACATCACTTGCTTGCAAGCTATCTTAATGTGATATCACCGAGACGACCCAGAGTATATCTATCCGTCATCGGGATTAACAAATTCCACTCTTGATCCATGAGCCTCAACATAACACCTTCGTAGCACTGAACCCACCTTTATAGTCACCCTGTTACGGTGTGACGTTTGATGTTATCAAGATACTCTTCCGATGTTAGCAATTAACATGATCTCATGGTCTAAGGATAAAGATTACTTTGTATGATGTTATAGCAATATAAACATAATGACTTGATTGTAATGCTATACTTCGGATGAATGTTCATCACATTAGTTCACACATGATGTGACCTTGTTATTAACAACATCCAATGTCCATGATTAGGAAACCTTGATCATCTTGTTAATCAACAAGCTAGTCTATAAGAGAGGCATAACTAGGAACCCTTTTTGTTTATTAAACACACATGTATTGACATTTCCGATCAATACAATTATAGCATGCAAAATAAACATCTATCATATATGAGGAATACATAATAACAACTTTATTATTGCCTCTTAGGGCATATTTCCTTCAGTCTCCCACTTGCACTAGAGACAATAATCTAGTTTACATAGTGATAAATGTAACACCCATGGAGTTCTGGTGTTGATCATGTTTTGCCCTAGGGAGAACTTTAGTCAACGGATCTGCTACATTTAGGTCCGTGTGTACATTACAAATCTTTATATCTCCATCCTTGACATGCTCGCGGATGGAGTGAAACCAGCGCTTAATATGCTTGGAATTCTTGTGAGACCTTGGTTCCTTGGCATTGGCTATGGCTCCATTGTTGTCACAATAGATCACCATTGGGTCCAATGCACTAGGAACCACACCTAGTTCTATTATGAACTCCTTCATCCAAACCGCTTCCTGCGTCGCTTCTGAAGCAGCAACATATTTCGCCTCCGTCGTTAATCCAGCTACCACAGGTTGTTTGGAACTCCTCCAATTAACTGCTGCTTCGTTCAAGAGAAATATGTATCCAGATTGAGACTTAGAGTCATCCGGATCGGTGTCAAAGCTAGCATCGACATAACACTTAGCGACTAGCTCTTCTTCACCTCCGTATACAAGAAACATATCCCTAGTTCTTCTTAAGTACTTAAGGATATTCTTGACCGCTATCCAGTGTTCCGAACCTGGATCAGATTCGTACCTACTAGTCAAACTAATAGCATGTGCCACATCCGGTCTTGTACATAGCATGGCATACATTATAGAGCCTATGGCTGAGGCATAGGGGATCTTATCCATTATCTCTCTTTCTTCCGCCGTAGCCGGACTTTGAGTCTTACTCAATGTCTTGCCTTGCAACATCGGTAAGAACCCCTTCTTACTTCCGTCCATATTAAACTTCTTTAATATCTTATCAAGGTATGTACTCTACGATAGCCCAATTAGGCGCCTTGATCTATCTCTATAGATTTTAATGCCTAATATATACGAAGCTTCACCAAGATCCTTCAGCGAAAATTTGCTGTTTAGATAACTTTTAACACTGATTAAAAGATCTATATCATTTCCAATCAATAATATGTCATCCACATATAATATCAGAAATGCCACATTGCTCCCACTCACTTTCTTGTAAATACAAGCCTCTCCATAAGTTTGGACAAATCCAAACTCTTTGATCACCTCATCAAAGCGGAGATTCCAACTCCGGGATGCTTGCTTCAGTCCATAGATGGATCGGTGAAGTTTGCATACCTTATCAGCATCCTTAGGATCGACAAAACCCTTAGGTTGTATCATATACACCTATTCTTCAATATTACCATTGAGGAATGCAGTTTTGACATCCATCTGCCATATTTCATAATCGAAATATGTTGCAATTGCTAACATAATCCTAACCGACTTTAGCATCGCTACGGGAGAGAATGTCTCATCGTAGTCAACTCCTTGAATTTGTCGAAACCCCTTTGTGACAAGTCGAGCTTTATAGATGGTCACATTACCATCACCATCAGTTTTTCTTTTGAAAATCCATTTATTCTCAACGGCCTTTCGGTCGTGAGGTAAGTCCACCAAGGTCCAAACCTGGTTTTCGTACATGGATTCCATCTCGGATTTCATGGCTTCTAGCCATTTGTTGGAATCCGGGCTCATCATCGCTTCTTCATACGCCAGAGGGTCATCTATTTCATCAATCATGAAATTCATAACAGGATTGCCGTATAGTTCAGGAGCTGCACGTGTCCTGCTTGACCTGTGAGGTTCGGTAGTGTCCTCTTTCGGAGTTTCATGATCATTATCATTAGCTCTCTCTTCATTAGGTGAAGTCAACTCCGAAACAACTTCCGGTGCTGCGCTACTCGCCATTTCATGAAGAGAAGGTTCAATAACCTCTTCGAGTTCTACCTTCCGACTACTCACACCTTTCGCGAGAAACTCCTTCTCAAGAAAGGATCCATTCTTGGCAACAAAAACCTTGCCCTCGGATCTGTGATAAAAGGTATACCAATCGTTTCCTTAGGGTATCCTATGAAGACACATTTTTCCGCTTTGGGTTCGAGTTTATCTGGCTGAAGTTTCTTCACATAAACATCACATCCCCAAACTTTAAGAAATGACAGCTTAGGTTTGTTTCCAAACCATAATCCATACGGTGTCGTTTCAACGGATTTAGATGGTGCTCGATTTAAAGTGAATGTAGCGGTTTCCAGTGCACAACCCCAAAGAGATAGTGGCAAGTCAGCCAGATACATCATAGATCGAACCATATCCAATAAAATACGATTACAATGTTCCGACACACCATTACGTTGTTGTGGTTTGGCAGGCGTGAGTTGTGAAACTATTCCACAGTCTTTCATATGTGTGCTAAACTCGTAACTAAGATACTCTCCTCCACGGTCGGACCATAGAAATTTGATCTTTCTGTTACGATGATTTTCCACTTCATTCTGAAATTCCTTGAACTTTTCAAAGGTTTCAGACTTGTGTTTCATCAAATAGATATACCCGTATCTACTCAAATCATCCATGAAAGTAACAAAATAACGATATCCACCTCGCGCCGACACACTCATTGGTCCACACACATCAGTATGTATGATTTCCAATAAATCTGTTGCATGTTCCATTGAACCGGAAAACGGCGTTCTAGTCATCTTACCCATAAGGCATGGCTCACATGTATCAAATGATTCAAAATCAAGTGATTCCAAAAGTCCATCAGAATGGAGTTTCTTCATGTGTTTAACGCTAATATGACCTAGACGACAGTGCCACATATATGCAGATATAGCATTATCAAGTTTAATCCTTTTAGCATCAACATTATGAATATGCGTAATACTACTATCGAGATCCAACAGAAATAAACCATTCAACATAGGTGCATGACCATAAAAGATATTATCCATATAAATCGAATAACCATTGTTTTCAGACTTAAACGAATAACCACTTTGCATCAAACATGATCCGGATACAATGTTCATGCTCAGTGCAGGCACCAAATAACAATTATTCAGATTTATAACTAATCTCAACGGCATATGGAGAGGCAGCGTTCCGATGGCGATCACATCAACTCTTGATCCATTGCCGACCCGCATCGTGACCTCATCCCTTGCTAGCTGTCGCTTGTTCCGCAGCCCCTGAATCGAGTTACATATATTAGCAACCGATCCTGTATCAAATACCCAGGTGCTACTACGAATACTAGTCAGGTACACATCAATAACATGTATATCACATATACCTTTGTTTGTCTTGCCGGCCTTCTTGTCCGCCAAATACTTGGGGCAGTTGCGCTTCCAATGGCTAGTCCCCTTGCAATAGTAGCACTCAGTATCAGACTTAGGGCCACTTCGGGATTTCTTTTCAGGTGCGACAACATATTTGCCGCCCTTCTTTCCCTTCTGCTTGCCTTTCTTGTCCTTCTTGAAACCGGTGGTCTTATTGATCATCAACACTTGATGTTCTTTCCTAATCTCCACTTCTGTAGTCTTAAGCATTGACAGAAGCTCGGGAAGAGACTTCTTCATGCCCTGCATGTTATAGTTCATCACAAAGCTCTTGTAGCTAGGTGGCAGAGATTGGAGAACACGATGTATGCCTAAGTCAATGGGAATCGTTATTCCCAAGGACACAAGCTTATCGGCGTACCTAGACGTTTTGAGTATGTGCTCACTAACGGAGCTGTTCTCCTCCATCATGCAGCTAAAGAACTTTTCAGAAGCATTATAACTCTCTACGGCAGCATGGGTATCGAAAACCATTTTCAATTCTCCCATGGTATCAAAGGCATTGCCATTTTCGAAACGCTTTCGAAGTTCTGGCTCTAGACCATACAATATGCTGCAATGAACTAAGTTGTGTTCCTCCTGACGAGTTATATAGACATTCTTTTCCTCGTCAGGGGCATTAGGAGCTGGTGGGGGGCCTAGCGGCGCCTCTAGCACATATTGCTTTTGTGCAGCAGTGAGGAGAATCCTCAAATTCATAGCCCAGTTGGTGAAGTTGCTACCATTCGTAGCAAGTTTCTCTTTCTCCATGAATACATTGAAATTAAAAGTAGGTGGTGCCATCTACAACATAATTTGTAAAGTTTATTTAGACTAAGTTTATGATAGATTGAGTTCAACTAATCCAAATTACTAATGAACTCCCACTCAAAAACGACATCCCTCGTGTCCTTTTGGTGATTACATGAACCAAATCCACTACACCAAGTCCGATCATCACGTGAGTCGGTGTAGCTTCAAAGGCGAGCATCTATATGGGCATCATATCAACTATATGACTCATGCTTAACCTTTCGGTTCGTGTTCCGAGGCCATGTCTGTACATGCTAGGCTCGCCAAGTAAGAACCTTAGTACTCGCGTGTGTAAAACTGTCTTACACCCATTGTATGAAAGCGTAGAGTCGAGTACACCCGATCATCACGTGATGTATCGAAACACGATCCATAGAACGGTGCATACTTAAGGAAGAACACATTTTATCTTGATATCTAAATGAGGGATCATCTTACAATGCTACCAAAAGCGCCAAACTAGTAGTATAAGATGCTAACATCTAATGTGTAAAGTGAGATGATATGGTCCATGCATTTGATCTCTACCATTTGCATCATGGTATGATCTCTATCATTCCTTTGTTTGTAAGGCCAAGGTCTATGGAACTTACACGTTGAGTATGTTGTAAGAGTATCTATCATACATCTACTTACAACAATACCATATCAAGACACTAGCCCAGCAACGATCTAAACTAGACGCCTCTAATTTATCAATTGCAAGTTTTACGTGGCTTAGGGCTTTCGGAGATAGAACCGGTCTTACCTACGAACATGAACCACAACAAGGATAACCAAGTTATTAGCAACTCGTTGTAAATCAGATATTGACTATAGTAGGAGAGACAGACACCCGCCAGCCACTTATGCAAAACTAGTTGCATGTCAGTCGTGGAACCGGTCTCATGTACGATGACATGTAAGGTTGGTCCGGGCCGCTTCATCCCACTATGCCACCAATATCCAAAATACATAACATGATCATTATCGCCCACATATAAACATATGTGTACTACCCGTGCAAAGCACCTACGCATAGATTAGGCTCTGATACCATTGTTGGGTCCGCAACATAGAAAACAAAAAATTCCTACGATAAGAACTATACGCCAAGATCTATCTACTAGATACAGAGCAATGGGTGAACATACATCCATGGAGAAATTACTCTCGAAGACAACGAGTTTTGTTAACGAGTAGGAACTCGTGGTTGATGTAGTCGTACACTTGCCGATCTCAAGATCGTGTGGAAGTCCGAGCGCCGCAAATCAGCAGCGCATCCATCCTCGCACACACGTTCAAGCCACCGAACAACCTCCACCTCCTCTCTACAGCGATGCAGCGGAAGCAACAACTCCTTCCAGACGAAATGCCACCGGGAACATGTATCTCACTAATCCGAGACCATGGGGGAATAATTCTAGAGGAGGAGAGAGATCCTTCACGAGGAGGTGTAAGGAAGAAGGGTGAGAGGGGTGGCCTTTTATAGGAGGAGGGGGTACCCCTCCCCATGGCCGGTGCCCCATGGGGGGTGACCCCTCACCTCCCCCATTCATGTGGTGGTAACTCCTCCACATTAAAATGCCCCTTCACATTCTCTTTTAAAGTCTCCACTTTAAATGCATTAAAATTCTCTAAGTTTAATGCTCTCTCATTTAATAAAACTCTTTTATTAAATTTATTCATAATTTTGTTAATTACTTTAATTAACAAACATTCACATAAAACCCCTTGCAACATTTCAATATCACATGCATAACCACTTTCTACAATTTCACCCGAAACAATTCCTGCGCTTTGCAATCCTATCGTCTGAAACATATGTGCTCCAAAATGGTGTCCGGCAACCCTTAAGTGTGTCACCCTACGGTTCGCGAATAATGCAGACATGATTGAGACTCCTCTCAGATCAATAATCAGAAGCGGGACCTAGAGATCTATACTGACTCCTGCACATTCAACGATGACTTCTGTGATCGTGAGAACGTTTAACACTAGTAACTTAATCCCTTTGTCTCATGATATAATACATGTCCGAGATTCGATCATCGGTATCCAAATACCTAGTTTGATCTCGTTACCGACATGCACTATTTTCTCGTTCCTATGATATAACATTCTAGTGATCACATCACTTGCTTGCAAGCTATCTTAATGTGATATCACCGAGACGGCCCAGAGTATATCTATCCATCATCGGGATTGAAAAATTCCACTCTTGATCCATGAGCCTCAACATAACACCTTCGTAGCACTGAACCCACCTTTATAGTCACCCTGTTACGGTGTGACGTTTGATGTTATCAAGATACTTTTCCGATGTTAGCAATTAACATGATCTCATGGTCTAAGGATAAAGATTACTTCGTATGATGTTATAGCAATATAAACATAATGACTTGATCGTAATGCTATACTTCGGATGAATGTTCATCACATCATTTCACAAATGTTGTGACCTTGTTATTAACAACATCCAATGTCCATGATCAGGAAACCTTGATCATCTTGTTAATCAACAAGCTAGTCTATAAGAGAGGCATAACTAGGAAACCTTTTTGTTTATTAAACACACATGTATTGACGTTTCCGATCAACACAATTATAGCATGCAAAATAAACATCTATCATATACGAGGAATACATAATAACAACTTTATTATTGCCTCTCAGGGCATATTTCCTTCACCATGCAAGCTGATTTTTGTGTTTTTGCTGGGGTGCTTGGATATTCCTTCAGCAACAAGGATCGTGCTAGTGGCCATCGTATCATCACCCAGGTCAAGCGCAATAAAGGTGTTGTCCTCTCTCCTTGCATAGTTGACAATGGTATTGTGGGTTCCTTTGCTGGTCTTTCTCCTCCATATGCTAGCTTGGTGGGCCTCTTCCGTGACTCTATCACCCCAAGTGGAGGGAACAATGACAATATTTGTGGTCACCTCGTTCAGCTTCTTTCCTTTTCTCACGAGGTGGCATCTAATGAAGATGAGTCTGTTAATTACAAGCTAGATGTGATGGACTTTATCTATCATGAGTTGACTGATCCAATGTTCAATAGGCTCTCCATCCCGTATGCTCCTTACATTATGATGCTGACCAAGCACCTACTTCCCACTGGAGAGTTTCACATTGATGTTGAGCATAAGGCTAAGAAGATATACAACAAGGTTAGGAAGACCTCACATCCTTCTTCTGCTTCTGAGGGATTCATGAGGGATGCTCGTGCCAGTGCTCGTAGGACACCAGTGTCTCCTATTGCTCGTGAGATCAAGCAGCTGAATTGGTTCCAACGGAACATTCTTTGCATGGGGGTGGACACTCGCAAGGGGAAGTATGAGGCGTACAAGCAGTGCCATGAGATGGCCCATACTCAGCAGCTCATTCTTCACCATGTGTCCGGGGCATCAGGCGATCCCCCAGTACTCCTTCTGCTCCCACACCATATGCTCAGTGGAATTCTTCTTATGGGCTCAATTATGGAGAGCTTGAGCGCCACCTATTTCCTTCCGCGGCCACTGCTGATGACGAGGAGGAAGACACCGGGGAGCTTGAGGATGAGGACGAGGACGGGGACGGCGATGAGGACTATGAGTGATCCCTTGCGGCGCTAGCATCGCTCTTCTTCCTTTTTGGCGTTTCGATGCCAAAGGGAGAGAATTAGTTCTATTAGGTCTTCGTGGATTTGCATGGGTCGGGCGCAAGCATTTGTACTTTATCTTTTCGGTCTCTCTCTCACTTGTGCCCATTTAGCGTTGAACTGTTATTCGTGGTTTGTGGTTTGCTTTGTATAAGACTATGTTTATGTGTGGCTCTGGATTTATCACGTGGATTATTCTTATGGATTTATCTATCATATTGGCTATATTGGATATTCATCTCTAGGAAGGCATTCATAATGGTTATCACATTGGGTATTCTTATACTATATTGAGGACGCCTCTCTCTCTCACGGTGGTATGAATAATTTGTATTCTAATGCAAATTTCTATTATGCACACATTGAGGGGGAGTCTTTTTCATTTGTTAAATGTTGTTGTTTAGAGCTATCTTGCAAATCCTAGTATTGCCATCTAACACCAAAAAGGGGGAGATTGAAAGAACATTTCATGGTTCCCTGTGTTTTGTGTGTTAGATAACAATACCGTGGAGTTTTCTCATGTGCGCTAAGTGTGCAAGGAAGTGTTTTTGGTGTTTGGGGGGCAGATTATCCTCCCCCATCAAGGGCCGAATAATCTGGCCTGACCCTCTTGGCCAGAGTTGGATGCGCGCGAGCTTTTGTCTGGGGGCAGATTATCCCCCGGACAATCCGAAGTGGGGCGGATTTTCTTCCCTAGCCGGATAATCCGGCCCTCCCCTTGGGCTAGATAATCCAGCCCCCATGAGAAGTGCCAAGGCTGGCTCGGTGTGAGTCTCTGCTGGGGGCGCATTTTCCCCCGGACAATCCAAAGTGGGGCGTTTTCTTCCCCTGTCGGATAATCCGGCCCTCCCCTTGGGCTGGATAATCCGGTCCCTAGGTGGAGCTACCAAGGACGGTTCAGCGCGAGCTTCTATCCGGGGGCGGATTTTCCCCCGGATAATCCGAGTCTGGGGCGAAGTTTTCCCCAGGCCAAATAATCCGGCCCTCACTTAGGCCGGATATTCCGGCCCCAAATGTCTCCAACGGCTCTGTCGGGACAGGGTATAAAACTCCCTTTGACCCCTCCTGTCATTTTGCTTGATTCATTCGAAAAAGATCAGACCTATTGCAAAAGCTCTCACCCAAGATCTCCCACTTCAACCACCCAAAGGCTTCGATCTTTGGGGGATTAAAGGAGGAGACATCATTCATCGTAATCATGAAGCAAGCGCTTCAACTCCTCTCCATTCACTCGGAGAATCCCCGATCTAGTATTCTTGTTAATATCTAGATCTTGTGTTTCGTTATTGATAACAATTGTTCTTGTGGCAGCTTGTTGTCATTACGGGAGCCTCCAATTCGGTTGTGGAGTTGTGCCCCACTAGTTGTGTAAAGGAGTTGGTTCCCGCCTCGAAGGGTTCCAATAGTGAAAAGGTGGATCAGGCCTCTGGTGGCGAGATCCATCAGAGAACAGGGTGATGCCTATTGTGGCGCGGTGGTCTTAGTACCGCCCACCCCTCCAACGCAGATGCAATTTCCTTAAGAAGGAAGGAACTGCGGTAAAACAAATCTTGTGTCTCCGCGTGCTCCACTACGGTTTCCTCATTCCTCACTCTTACTCGTCTTTACTCGCTAGTAGTTAGGTTTGCATATAGGGAAATTCTATATAGTCGCATATCTAGAGAATTTACCTTTTGTGTCAAGCCTAAAATTGAAAAAGCATTAAAATTTGACGGGTGGCATAGCAGATCTTGCACACGGGCGGCATATTGGTAGGGGAGACGGAGGCTACGCACCAATTCCGACGTAGATCGAGCGGCGATGGCGCCCGTAGTAGCGGCATGGTGCGGGAGCACGGATATGGCGGAGGACAACGCGACGAGCACTCCAGAACGATGGCGGCAAGCAGCGGGCGGTAGCGCTGGGCGGTGCTGCCGGGCAATTGCCGGGAATGGGGCGATTCGTATGGCCAGTGGCGGTAGAGGAAGATTCCTAGACGGGAGTCGTGAATCTTCAGCGCACCTTCACTGGCCAGGGTTTGCAGGGAGCGGCAAAAGTGTGAGGAGAAACCGAAAATATGCGGGATGCGGAGGTCGATATGTGGGAAGATGCAAAAAATTCTGATGCGATACGATATGCAGCATCTAGAAAAGCCACTTTTTCTGCCTCATACCTCAAACTAGCGGTTGTTTTGCGATTCAGAGTGGGATGTGGTATCTACTAGAGATGCTCGCATTGTGTACCATTCCGCACCTGCCACCGGTGAACAAGTTAACCATGTGAAGTGCCTGGAGCTTAGGCAGGTGTAATACAAGCTGACTACAATGAGTGTGTCAATAGCATCATCCAGAGCTTCGGCAAGGCCAACCTTTAGATTCAGCTCCTGGCACAGAAAATTGGATAAGTGACCTGCTTGTGTGGTGAAACTATCCATCTCCACATTCGTTGACCTTAACCTTGTATAGTCGAGCACCAGATCAACGTTTACAACCAGCGCCAACATGTACTGTAGATTGCTTGCAAGAACTTGCAGTAAAGAGCAAGCACTAGGATTACATGGTCTGCACTGAATTGTTTTGGTCAAACGTGCCAGCAGATACAAATGCTTGCATTTGTATATGCTCTTTAGCACAAGAAACACACTAACTTGAAAGCCTTGTCTCATTTGCATATAATTTTTGGTTTCCCCTTCCAAAGGTACGTCATGTCTGCATATTCTGATATTGTCTACTGACACATAGTAGTGTTTGCTTTGATTTACCCTTAACAAGGGCCTCTTCAACCAAACTGAAATCAGTGAGGCATATTAAAACTGACTGATATAGCACAAGTAACTCCATTGAGCACAAATCGGTTGATATGTCACCAGCAACCATATACTGACTATTGCGCTCCAACAGAACAAATATCGAGCATCGGTAACTAAACATGAAATAGCAAGGGGGTGAGCTACGCATTGGGAATTCACACCACAGTTTGATTGTCTGTTTTCTCTTGACTGAACTGTCAATTATCCAACCTGATTTATATTTCTTGATTCAGAGGCATATATCTGCCATACATGGGCCACATGGGCTTACTCTATATAATGGGCATAAGCTACCAATATACAACTGATATACATATTCTAACACCCCCCTTCAAACTCAAGGTGGATCTGATACATTGAGTTTGAGGATATGAAGCTTATGTTGTTCTCTAGTTTGAGCTTTTGTGAAGAAATCAGCAAGTTGAAGCTCTGATGGAACGTATTCAAGGTGAATGGTTGATTGTTGGCAGGGAGACCGTGTGAAGAAAGCATCCACACCAATATGCTTGGTTAACTCATGCTTGACTGGATCATTTTCTATCTGAATAGCAACAGTGCTATCACAAAGAATGGATGTGGGAGCATCACAAGAGACACCAAGATCAGCCAATAACCAACGAAGCCAGACAATCTCTGATGTAGTAGTAGCAAGTGCACGAAGCTCGGCCTCGGCACTAGAACGTGACACTGCCGTCTGTTTCCTAGACTTCCACGCAATGAGAGAAGTGCCAAGAAAAAGACAGTAGCCTGTAACTGAATAACGATCAGCAGGATCACTCGCCCAAGTGGAGTCAGAGTAAGCATGAAGCTGAAGCTGATTATTGTGAGCATAGAACAACCGTCGAGATATTGTACCCCGCAAGTACCAAAGAACACGGAGCAAGTGGCCATAATGAACTGACGTAGGAGAACTAACAAACTGACTAAGGATGTGAACTGCATGAGCAATGTCAGGTCTTGTCACAGTGAGATATACCAGACTTCCCACAAGGTGACGATAACGAGAGGGGTCCTCGAGAGGAATACCATCACTTGAGCCCAGCTGTAGTTGCAATTCCATGCGTGTAGCAGCAGTACGTGCATTGGTGAGACCCATAATAACCATCATCAGTATGATCAACCTCAATTCCCAAAAAATAACTCAGAGACCCCAAATCTGACATCTTGAATTGCTCACCCAACTTTTTCTTAACAAAAGCAATGTACTTCTGATCATCTCCCGTGATCAACATATCATCCACATAGAGCAGGAGCAAAGTACGACCGTGTGCAGAGGAATGAATGAAGAGAGCCGGATCATGCTCACTAGAAGTAAAACCAGCAGCTTGGACCACAGAACGAAACCGTTCAAACCAAGCACGAGGGGCTTGCTTAAGCCCATAAAGAGCCTTTTGAAGGCGGCATACATGACCAGAGGGGGCCTCAACACCTAGAGGTGGCTGCATATAGACTTTCTCATGTAAATCACCATGAAGGAAAGCATTTTTCACATCTAATTATGATATCTTCCATTACCGGACTGCAGCCACAGCAATCAAAGTGCGCACCGAAGTCATATGAGCAACTGGAGCAAATGTCTCATCATAGTCTCTCCCATGAGCCTGCTGAAAACCTCTAGCAACGAGTCGAGCCTTATAGCGCTCCATAGAACCATCTGACTTGGTTTTTACCTTGTATACCCATTTGCAGGTGATGGGGACAGACCGTGGAGGTAATGGTACAAGATCCCATGTACCGGTACTCTCTAGGGCTGCAAGCTCCTTAGACATAGCCAACTACCACTCTAGCAATGCGGCTGCCTCCTCATAAGTACTAGGATCACAAGATGCCCCTGCACAGAAATTATTTCTATATCTGCTTGGAAGCTCAAGGGAAGAGCGATCACGAAGAGTATACCTGTTTGTTTGAGAGGATTCATGAGCACAAGGATCAGCAGTACTTGCCGGAGGAATAGAGGACAAAGGAATGGATGATTGGTCATCAGGTGGAATTCTAGGACAATGACTATAATATAAAGGAAAAGATGGTAGAGCTGTTGGAGATGGTGGTGAGGAAGGAGCAGACCGTGGAGCTGGTGAGGAAGGTGAATCTGGTGATGAGGAAGATGGTGTTTGATCAGAGACTGACTCATCTGAAGAGAAGATAGGTGGAAGAGAAAGAAAAGACGTGGACTCTAAAGACATGGAAGAGGATGACTGAGTGGATTCAGAGTAAAAATATGGTTGATTTTCATTAAAAGTGACATCACGAGAGAAGCGAATGCGGCGAGCGGAAGGATCATAGCAACGATAACCTTTATGCTCAGGACTATATCCGAGAAAAACACATTGAACAGACTGAGCAGTCAATTTGGTACGTTCACGAGGTGCTAGAAGAACATAGCATGTATAGCCAAAAACACGAAGATGATCATATGTGGGAGGAGTACCAAACAAAACCTCACCAGAACACTTGCCATGAAGGCGAGAAGAAGGTTGTATATTTATGAGATACACGGCTATAGAAATGGCTTCTCCCCAGAAATGAGTAGGAACAAAGGAGGAAATCATAAGAGTATGAGTTGTCTCAATAATATGTCGATGTTTACGCTCCGCAACTCCATTTTGAGCATGAGCACCGGGGCAAGAAAGCTGAGGAAGAGTACCTTCTGAAGAAAGAAAATCAAGAGAAGCTGCAGATAGATATTCCCCCCTGAGTCAGAGCGAAAAACACGAATAACACTGGAAAATTGAGTATGAACCATTCGAGTAAAGGCCTGATATATAGAATTCAACTCTAAACGATTTTCATAAAATAAATCCAAGTGTAGCGAGAGTGGTCATCAACAAATATGACATAATGTTTGTGACCACCCTTGGAGACAAAAGGGGAGGGACCCCATACATCAGAGTGCACTAAATCAAAAGGACGACTAGAACAAGTGGTGCTGGAAGGATATGGAAGTTGTATCTTTCCCTAGCTTACAACCCTTACAATGGAAACCAGCATCCACATGAACACGACCCAAAGCACCTTGTCCAATAAGACTAGATAGACGAGTGCCACATAGATGACCTAAACGATGATGCCACTGGGCAAAATAAAACGATGAAGTGGGTCTCAATAAGGAGGTAGAGGAAGCAGATGATGCGGAAGCTGAAGAAAGGTGTAGAGTGTCAAGTTCGTAGAGGGATGTGGATCCTCTACGGCGACGGCCAGTTCCAATGATCCTCTTGCTTTGAAGATCCTGCACATAACAAGAGGTTTTGTCAAAACCAACAAAGTAGTTCATATCAGCAATTTGACCAACTGACATGAGACTCATGGACAATTCTGGGACAAAAGAAATGTTGGGGACTAAAAAATCAGATGTGCAAAGAGAACCCTGATGAGTGACAGAACAAGGTGTACCATCAACTGTATGAACAGAGGCACCATCCTTTACTGGCTGACATGAGACGAGCTGCGAACGATCAGAGGTAACGTGAAAAGAGGCTCCCGAATCAAGCACCCAAGGCTGAGTGACACGAGAAGCAGACTGAGAAGCAGCAGACACAGAGGCACTCATCGCTGGCTGCTGTGATTCACCGGTCACAATAGCTGAAGACTTCCTAGTAGATGGGTGACGCTGCTGCTGTTGAACAGGGAACTTCCTCTGATACTCAGCCAACAACTCTGGGTGAAGGAAAAAACAGCTATCAATTGTGTGCCCAGACTTCTTGCAGTGAGAGAAGAATTTTCCTGAAGAAGAACCTTTAAAGGGACCACGAGGGGCAGCAAGAACACTAGTATGAGTCATAGGAGCGGCTGATGAGGCAAGAGAGCGAAGACGTGTCTCCTCAGCAATCAAACTAGAAAGTGCTTCATCCAAAGAAGGTGGTGCAGTGGTACGACCAAGTAGTTGAGTGCGATTGTTCTCAAATTCCTGCCTGAGCCTCATCACAAACTGAAACATGAAGGACTCAGCTTCATATTTTTCCTTGGCCACACAAGCTCACACCCAGATCGACTCTTTGGAATCATAGACATAAGCTGACTACTGATGCGAGTGAAAGCTGCATGATACTCCTCTATGGACATCTCTTGTTGCTGCAGATTTTGCAAATTCTGCAGCAAAGAATAACGAAGTGCCCCACTTGGCTGAAGATACCGCTGCTCCAAATACTTCCATATTTCTTTTGCAGTTGAATGATTCTCAAGACTCATACGCAGTGAAGGAGTAACATTAAGAATTAAAGCACCCATGAATTTAGCATCTATTTTTCCCCAAGCCTTCCTTGTGGCCTCATCCTCCTTCACACCCGGAGGATCTTCAGTCAAATGCTCATCATAACCAGCAACCCTCACAATAGTTCTGACCGAGATAGCAGAACAAAGACTCACAACTGATGGATCGAGCAGAGCGGCCTACTTTGCAGTAGCTTGTTGCTGGCCAGCAGAGAAGACCAAATCCAGCAGCAAATGGGCTCCTACAACAGCAAGAAGTAGAGGTGCAGCAGGACACAAGTCCGATCTGGACTCGTGCGGCCGGAGCGACGGAAGATGACGGCGCCGGCACCAAATCCGAGCTGGACTCAACGAGCAGCGCGACGGGAGACGGCACAAGCCCGAGATGGACTCAATGAGCAGCGCGACGGGAGACGACACAAGCCCGACCTGGACTCGTGCGGAGACGACGGGAGCGGCTGCCGGCGACTTGCCGACGGTGGCGACCAGGAGCCAGGTCACGACCAAACCTGGTGCTCTGATACCATGTCAATTATCCAACCTGATTTCTATTTCTGAATTCAGAGGCATATATCTGCCATATATGGGCCACATGGGCTTACTCTATATAATGGGCCTAAGCTAGTAATATACAACTGATATACATATTCTAACATGAACAACTCCCATGCATACAGATCTTTCATAGGATTGTATACTGTCGCTAAGATAGGATTTCCGTGTCATTTCCATAAGGCTCACTAACAATCTGAATAACTTCCATATCAGGCAGGATGCATCATGGAAAGTGAGGTCAAGCAATATGAACACTTCGGCCTTGGCAACATTCAAAATGCACTTGCACAAAGCCAATTGCTCAACTGAACATGTGTCAAAACTTGCAAGAATAATGTGAAGCGAATCAGGATTTACCTCCATGCTGGATGTCATGAAAAATAGAGAACTATTAACAATTGCTGGAAAATCCTCGAGAGACCCTTTGATACAAACATTGAGCAGAACACTCCTGTTTCAGTTATAAAAGCAAAGACATGAACACCAGGACTGAAGCCGCCACGCCCCCATGACGACATTATACCAAAGTTTGGCTGCTCTCAATGTCTAGTACTGAAACAACTTCGAATCCATGGTAGCCATTTTCCATACACACGATTAGTACCATAAGTTCCCTCTTGTCCTGGACTAAATCCACTCCGCCTCCATGGTGGTATTTTACCAAACAACTGACACGTCTTGTATTTCCCCTGTAGTGGACATTGTAGTGGGATGGCACTGTATGACCCCTCGACAAACAACACAGGGCTCGGCCCAAAGAGTATATTTCAACACCACTAGACATCTACTCCCTCCGTTCAGAAATATAAGACGTTTTATCTTTGTAAATCGAATGTATCTTCAGAAATATAAGATCTTTTAGCTTTAAATGTATCTAGACCTTTTTTTAGTGTATAGGTTCACTCCGAACCTCTATAAACCTATAGACTAGAAGATGTCATATCCTGCTGCGCAACGCATTTCCAAATCAAGCTCAAAGAAAATTGACCTGCCACCAACATGAGTGAGAACAACATCTAAATCTCTCCATCTCACACCATGTTCTTCAAAATCCGTTCAGCAAATGTCCCATCTAGAAAATCCAAACAAAGCTCCACGAAAAGTAAGATGACACCGACATGGGTTAACACACCATCATGGTCCTCCATGGTGAGCGTGCCAACATCATGCTTGGGCCGCCCATCATGCATCACGTCCTTGCTGAACATGTGCAAGGTAGCGCCAGCCTCGCTTTCCTTCTTGTTGGACACACCAAGCAAGGGGGAGGAAACGTGAGTGAATGTTGGCACCATGGGTGTAACCTGCCATCACGCACTATGTGGGCATCAGGATTGGAACGGTCGGAGGCATGCATAGAGCAGCAGTAGCAGCGGCACGGTTGTCCAAACTGTCCGACGTTGCTGATGGCTCGGTCACCGGCTGCAGCGAGGCTGCGTCTGGCATGACCATCGACATAGTTGTGGCTGTGGGAAGTGACACACTGCTGCTCACCCATGCAGTGGCGGTGGCTGAGAATGCGAGTTCGGCGTGGCCACTGTTGGTGTAGTGGCCAAGACTTTTTGTCGAACACTTGATGGACGTGCCAGAAGTGAGTATGGCGAATGAGTGCAGGGCATAGGCACCCACGAATGGAATGGCCGAGAAGAGCAAGGACAACGAAGGCTTAGTAGTCTGCTGCCCCGGCACGAACATCGGCATGTTCGTGGCGATGGGCACGAGCGCCTCCGTCATCTTCATCGAAACCGCTAGCATATGCTCCTACCTTGCAGCCATCCGACTCAGCATCACGCTGAGCTGCACCAATCTCTCATGGATGGCGCTCAAGGTGGCCTCCGTCGATGTCTTTGTCACCTCCATCGCTTCCAGGAAATCAAATCGAATGGAATTTTTTTTGGTTGGAAATTTTTGGTGGGATTCCTCTCTGATACCAAGTGTAACACCCCGTTGCTACTGGAGGTCACCGGAGTGTGAGGAGAAGATAATACCGCATATAGAGAGCAGCCACGGAGGATATTTGTCCCTTATGAAGAGCGGCCACCGAAGAGGAAGGGGACGAGAGAGAGGAACTGGAGCAACCCGATTTCAATTGAGGAAATTGCACAATCCAGTAACTTTTCGGGCATACGTTGCACAAACCAGCGACTCAAAAAAGTTATTGCACAGACTAGCAACTCTAGTTGTAATTGGCTGCAACGACTTGTAATGACCAGTCTACACAATTAAATAGGGACAGCGCCGATAGCCACATTGCCCTCGTACCTGGCAGCCGGTGTGGACATTGGTTGTGTGCCACAATATCTTGCCAACCCCCTATTCTACTTCCATATTTTGCTATAAGTACAGCTGTAAAATGTGTATAATCTAGCTTGATTGTTGAACATAATTGGACCAATATATGCATGATATATGATAGCAAGATATCACAAAAAGGGACTAACACTTGGAAAAAGATGATAGTACCAGATCACATAACCAAATGCCCATTGCATAAACCATCTATGTGCCCCATGATACATGCAAAGACCATTCATATTGCAATCGTTAGCCTCGGTCTCTTGGCACATAAATATTTACAAAATTTGTGTTTCCCACACACATCACAAAGTGGACTTTGCATGATAATTATGCCTAGCATTACTCTTCTTCTTGCCGATTCACGGCATTAAGACATGGAAGTAGCTGTAAAATCTGGAGTTTAGATATCCTCCTTCCATGTTTGTTTTGCATGTGGAGGCTCATATGTTGGAGCGGCTTGCCTTGGTGGAATCCATGGGCCCGTGGAGCTGAATATGTACCTGTTTTCCTTGGAGCACTTGCGGCAGTGGTTCTTGTACATGCAGCCTGGGTTGTGGTAGATGTAGATGGGGCTGCACTTTGAGCTTGTCTAGCTCCAGCTGGAGGCACAAATGGACTAGGAAACCACCGGTTGCTCTACACAAGGCAAATAAAGTCAAGTATAAAGCAAATTTGTGAAGTAGTAAGGTAGTATAGAAAGCAATAGTTGACACTAATTTACCTTGTGATGTTGTTTTCTCAAAACAAGGTGGGATTTCAATGGTTGGGTGAAAGTAGTATATATGTGACCTTTCAACTTCCAAATTGAGCATGTTATGGCTGCAACGTGCCCTCTACTGTTATACCCAGTCTCGGTAGGACCTAGTCTCCTTTTCTTCTTTTTCCTTCGAGGCTGCCTAAAGAAAACCGGAGGATCTATGTCTAGAGTATTAGTTTTTGTCCAGTCATGCTACCCCGGCACTGGGAGTATTATCTCTTGGTAAGACTTTTGATAGCATGGCTTCTTAAAGAAATTTGAAACATGGTCTTCGGGGTGGTCATCGTGCCTCACATTAATAGTAGAGATTGCATGTTTACAAGGCATTCCCGTGTACTGCCATCTAAAACAACCACATGTTTGTTTATCTAGATCAACATCAAAGTTTTGGTCGCTACTTGAAATCTGCCACAACTCATTTGTAGAAGCTACTGATTCGCAGTACCTGGCAGCCCTCTTTTGTATGTTAAGTTTCTCAACATAGTGAGGAGCTATCTCCCATTGTGCATCAGCAACACCATTTCTATGGTTTGCATATCTAGCCATGAGTTTCAATCTAATTTGTTCTATAATAGTGCCAATAGGTTTGCCCCTTTGTTCTAGTATGTAGTTGTTAAAAACTTCACGAATATTGTTAACTATGATGTCAGTTCTGCATGTACTATCCATAGCATGTCTAGCCCAATGTTTAGTTGGAATTATACTTAGCCACTTCCAAGCATCTTCACTGTCTTCTCTAATTTTTTTTGCATTGCGGCTAAGTGATCATTCTTTGTAAAAGCATAATCAGCAGCATCTACTAGTTTCTTAAGGTCCCCTCCCCTAAAACCAGCTAATTGGAAGTTTGCATATATGTGCCTAAGACAAAGTCTTTACTCACATTTATGAAATATTTGTGAAACTTCTTTTAAGAGACCTTTTTGATGATCTGACATGATTGTGAAAGGATGGCCATACTTAGTGCCACCGCCTAGAGTATATCTTAGGTGCATGAGAAACCAACACCATGTTGACGTTTTCCTTTTTTCCAAGAACTCCAAAGGCTAGTGGGTACAAGTTGTTATTACCATCCCTTGCGGTGGTTGCTAATATTTGAGCACCATTAGTTAGTTTGATGAAACAGCCATCAACACCTACAATCAAGGTATGGCAATTATTAGACATGCATTATCAACAAAAATAACTTAGAATCCCTACAACAAAGGTAGCACAACACTTACCAATGAAAAGCCTACAACCTTCTAGAAATCCTTGGACTTCAGCATGGATGCAGAAAAATAGTCCGTGGAACCTGAGATTTCTTTGTGGATCTGGATTGATAATTGTCTGCACAACGCATCAACTTTGGCGCCTCTACTGTAGCAAGTTCTTCATAAGTGGGAGTTGGATAGAGTTCATCCACATATGTATCTCCTTTGCAATGCACAACAAAAGAATGCTCTATATCAGAATATGATTCCTCATGTGACTCTTCTTCTGTCTCCATAAATTATTCTTGCACTCGGCATCCTCCAAATTATCTTGCACAACATTATCTTCAGCGAGAATGGGATTTCTCCATGTTACTAGCTACCTGACTATGAACACATTCATCAAAGTTGACACTGCCTTGTGTACCAGCAATCAAAGATACCATACACCTCCCCATCCAAACTTCATCACCGAGCCTATAAATATAAATAAATGACATCAAATTAGTGCACACACTAATTGATCACCAATGGCTCACCAATCTGTTATTTTTGCAAATTACTAACTACATTATGCACTATGGCTCAATGGTCACTAGTAGAAAACGGGCCTTTAGTTCCGGTTGGGGACGGCATGTAGTCCTGGTTGTCCAACCGGGACTGCGAAATCGGGACTAGAGACCCCCTAGTCCCGGTTGTATTACGAACCGAGACTAAAGACACTGCACGTGACTGCAGTCGTGCACTGGGGCGAGAGGAACCTTTAGTCCCGATTGGTAACCCCAGCCAGGACTAAAGGACTTCTTTGTTGCTTGAATTGTTTTTAATTTTTTTTTCAAAAAAACAAAAAAATTTGAATCTTTGAATTGTTTAAGTCGTTAGTCTCTCACTTGGAACATTTTAAATACTAATTACACTTAATTTTTGGTCAAATTCCAGTCTTGGTGAATTTTCGGTCGATCACTCATCCTCACACTACTCCACTCCCAACACGCTTAACTTTTCTGTTCCTTCTGGACGAGTTCCCATGAAACAAATTGTACCTTCTTATCGATACTACCATATCAATCCTATTAACTCTTATACCATTGTGTCTGACGTCTATATTTTTAAAATTTTAAACAATTATTTAAGTAAACAGTAATGAATAAGTAATAATAATATTGAATTCCAATGAAAATAAAATAAGTAATAAAAATATTTTATTCATTTTTTGCCATTTATTCATTAAATATGGCATAATTTATATCTTTAAATCTGTAAATCTTAATTCGACAAATAATATATCCATTATTATCAGAAAAATGTGAGAAATCCAAATATGAAACAATATATTTTTAAATAAAAATTAATTTTTAAAATAACTTTTTTACTTTCGAATTTCAAAAAGCTAAAAGTATAAAAATGGCTAGACGCGGTTGAAATCGAACTAGAAATTTTGTGGCAATCATTTTGATAGGTTATACTTTTTTTCCGACATCGTATGCAGAAATGGCGGGCATTTGAAGTATTCATGACAGTTTTTTGCAAAACAAATCAAAATTTATTTTTGTTAATTTTCAATACAACTATTTCACTTAATATAGGTATAGTTCAAAGATTTTATTTTTTGAAGTTTTTATATTTTTTTGCGATTTTTTGAACACTAAAAAAGTGATCAGGGGTGGACGGCCGTTAGGACATTAGTCCCCGTTGGTGTTTCTACCCAGGACTAAAGATATATCGTGGTTAGTCGGAGTTAAGATGGTCGTCCCTGTGCGGCTGTCCTAGCCGTTGAAACCGGTACTAATGCTCATATTAGTCCCGAATCCAAACACGACCGGGCCTAAAGCTTTGGACAGCTCCATACGAAAACGCCTTTTTCTACTTGTGGGTTTGTACACAGCCACAAGCTAAACCCTAACTAAAACATGGGAATAATTACAAAGGGAATAGGATTAGAGGGGGCTTACCGAGAGAATGACATTGGGTCGTCGCTATCCATCAATGGTGTCCCCATCACCGGCCGAGCGGCACAGTCGCCTATTGGTACACGCACATAATCACCATGGTCTGGGAAGAAAGGAAGGGACCACTGGCTAGGGGTCGACCAATTGGAGCCGGCGGAAATAGACTGGAGATTGGTGGATTCCGTCCAGAACTTGCTCCCATCGTCGGCCAGATGGCTTCGCCATCGCTTCCGGGTGGCCGCACGCCACCGCATATGCAGCGAAGGGGGTCAAAGACGAGAAGTTGGTTCGGGCCCTCATTCAGCTTGTAGACCAGGTCCCGTAGTATTATTTTCCCATTCAGCTCTTGTTCGCCAAACATAAAAAAAAGCCCCGTCTTGGCGTTTGGCCTAGCCGCCGTGGCTGCCATGTCAGCCCATAGGATGGCCCCAGCTGTGGGATTAGTTGTTAACCGGTCATTAGCGCTATTTAGAAACAATTACTTGTCTAGTCGCTGGTCTGTGGAACAAATCTTTAGAGTTGCTGGTCTTAGCAACAAATCTTTAGAGTCGCTGGTCTGTGCAACGTTTGCCGCAGTAGTTACTGGCTCGTGCAATTTCCTCATTTCAGTTCAGTTCTTCGATGTCCTTCTCCACGTGCAGCTGCTCCTTTTCTTGGCATCCACAGGTACCGTCGGTCGATGATTACTAGGCTCGTGGTCCATCAAGTCCTGGCCCACATCTCCCCGGGTGTGGATGTACCTCCCGAGTGGAGGCGGCGAGTCAGACTTGGAGAGCAGAGAGAGGGCAGCGGCGGCAGCTCGAATGCGGGTTGGAGGTGGTTGGCGTAAGCGACCTCCTGTCTGGAGGCGGCGGTGGCGGCAGCGCTCAAAGCGGAGAGGGGGGTTGGAGGCGGCGATGACAGGTTCTATGGGTTTTATTCGTCAACGACTCAACCTGGTCTCGTTAGTCGCTATGTTCTTTTCAGCAGGCGTTTGTCTTTCTCGACCTTTAGATTAAATCATACTTGTCATACTTTAGGAGCAGTAATAAAAGGTACCGTAAAACACGCCAAAACTTCAGGTGCATGAGCACTACCATGTTCTGAAGAATTCACTCTCGTCTTCCTCTACTCTACTGGACTGCTGCATCAGAGTATTGCCTGGACCTGAAACTCCTGTCGCCATCTCTGACGGACGCGGAACGCCGGCGCCAGATGCTTTCAAAGATAGTATGTGCCAGATGCTTTCTGCATAGAACATTGTAGCTTCATTCATGTTTTCTCCTACCTGTACGTGGTGCCTGTACTTCAGCTCGTATCGTGTATGGTGTAAACCGACATGATGAGCTCCTATGATGCGTTTCATTGAAGTAATGAAACCGGGAAACCCCTATATTTCTAAAACAAATCTTCGACGCAAGCACCCAGACATTCCAGACGTCGGAGACACAGCACCAGCAGTACACACAGCACATTAGTCAGATAGTCTGATCCTAAAGCTTTTTATTCACTGCCCCCAGGCAGGCATCCATTATTCCCGTTCTCAAGAGAACGCTCATACAACAACAGAATGGTATGTTTCTTCTCTCGCACTTCAGGTATGTATGTCACCATGCAGCGCCAAGGGTTGGTTTACTACTTGTACTGGCTGGCGAGTTCGCCCTCCTTGACGATGTAATTCTCCGCCGGGAAGTCCTCGCCCTTGAAGTACCTGTCCAACATGTCCTTCACTCCCGCCGCGTACCGCAGCTGCAGGAATTGATTGCCATCGACATCAGAGACAAGGTCAGTCAGTGGTAATGGATGAACATGCATATTCCGTTGTAAACTGATCTAGGATCCACATGCGTATTGTTGCTGTTAAGGTAGCCTGAATAGTTAATCTTATGCTTCTGTGACGTTAACAATCAATTTGAAAGTCTTCATATATGATGGTGATTCAAAGAAAAAATATTTTAGGATCCTGATATACTGGTCCTACTGTCTCAGTTGTATTGCTCCATGTAAGTATCTCGGCTTGTCCAGTTTTTCACGGAAAACATGAGTTACCATGTGCAGAATTCGTCCAGCATAGTTGACTAGTCACTATGAATGTTCTGTAGTTTTGTTAAAAATAAGATTAGGCATGAGAAGATCAGGTGATGTAACTGATGATACGCTAAGTCAAGGCTTATTCTGAAACCAAAACAAACACAAAAAATAACCTGTGCATCGATTGTAGTCCCAGAGATGTGAGGGGTCATTGCGTGATTAGGCATGTAGCGCCATGGGTGTTCCTTGGGTGCTGGTTGGGGGAACCAGACATCGCCTCCATATCCTGAGAAACAAGAATGGGGTACTTTGTGTTAAAGGAAATACTCCTCAAGATAGAAATATAAGATACTGTCTCATTCTCCTATTCTTCCAATAGGACACGGTTTGATAGGAAACATAATTTACAGAGTTATAGATATCCTTTTGTTTTCCTTCACAGTAATAAATTGTTAACTGCAAATTGTCATATTTGAGGACATGACATTACTGGATTATGTTATAACTCTGTAAATCAGGAGTATTGATTTTTAAGTTTTTTCCATATTACCCCTGATAAATTCGAAGCATGACAAACGCAGATGAATTATGAATTTGGTAGACCAAAACTGCAAGAATTAGATGCACATCCTGCAGCATACTGATACTCAAGAAAGACTGATGAATTGTTAAAATGTTACCAGCAATGTGACCACTTGAACAAGCATCAGCAACTGCCTGGGTGTCCATGATTGCCCCACGAGCATTATTCACGATGATTACACCTTTCTTCATCTTTGCAATCTTTTCTTTATTGAACATGCCTCTGAAGAAAGTAGCAAACATAATTTAGAGAAATTGCATATTAGAAGTTAGTGTAAAAGAACAAGAATGTGATGGATGGAGACCTAGTTTTCTCAGTAAGAGGCATGTTGATCACAATGACATCACACTTTGGAAGCATAGCATCCAGGTCCTCTTCAAATTTGGCACCAATTTCTTTCTCAAGCTCAGGGTTAATCTGAAGTCTGTCATGGTAGAGCAGGTTGCAGTTGAAGGGCTTAAGACGCTGAAGTAAGAGCCTGCCAATTCGACCAGCCCCGACAGTTCCGACAGTCTTTCCCTCAAGATCATAAGCTCTATGGGCGATGCCTGCAACATTCCATTCACCTTGAACGACCTGTTGATAGCCAGGCAAGAAGTTCCTGAGCAGAATCAAGATGCGCATGAGCTCGTCTTCTGCCACAGAGACGGTGTTACTTCCAGTAACTTCTGCAACAGTCAAGCCCGCAGCAGCAGCAGCTGGCAAATCAATATGATCTGAGCCAATTCCAGCGGTGAGAAGCAGCTCAAGGTTCTTTGCCTTCTTGATCCTCTCTGCAGTAACATAGGCTGGGTGGAACGGGGTAGTTATCAGGACGTGCATGTCTTCGATGTGCTTCTCCAGTTCTGGGAATAGGAACATCAATCATTTGAGCACAAGGTCAGAATCTGATGACAAAATGAGAGCTACATAGCCATCTAAAAAGTTACATATCATCTTTGTTTCATCTAGTCAGAGTAAGGCACAAACTAACTGTCAGGGTTGAAGCATACATGCTAGATAGTATATTGGAATATACAAGAATTTGAACTGATCCAGCAGCAAGCTCACGTGATTTCTGTGTTATTTGAGTGCTAAGGAAATTGGGATGAACTAGAAGGACGACATCACTGGTTTCTCAATCATTTCATCAAATGACAGCTGCTTATCCAAATAAAGAGACACATTTTTTTACCACAGAACAGATGAAAAGCACTCTTCACTATCATTAGCCGAACAATAGAGCAGTTGTATACTAGATAATTCGCGGTCCATATATCCGTGCAGTCAAAGGCTACAGAGCCAAGTTTTATACAGGTTCCCAAATCCTGCCAAGTTCGCCACATTTAGCTCGTTCTTTACAGGTTTCTATCTTATATTTCACAAAATTCAGTATATGAATTGCTTTAGATAAACTTTAAGAAATGGTTTAGATGAAACTGAAAACATGAAAGGAATCGGTGTTATTCTTGGTTACTGACCGCTGTTCATCCCCTCCTTGTCGTCCGTGACAATGTAGTTATGTCCCTTGGATTCCAGCCAGTCCCGTATGCCGAGGGCGCCCTCGACGCATCCGACGAAGTTGGGGTTCTTGTCGGCGTACTCGCCGGCCTGGTAGAACACACCGACGATCTTCTTGCTGCCTGCAGATGTCTGCAGGACGGAAGACAGAAATCAAAACAGAGCATCCTTCAGAGTTCCATCAACCAACTGTATTACTACTTCAGTAACCGAAATTTGTGACAAAATTACGAAACTCGGACCGAATTACACAGCATGATTCATTGAAAATAGTGCTTAGTATATGCGAAATACAGGAAATCCGCATAAACCCCCGGTCTCCTCCAAACCCTCCCCGGTCCCCATCACAGTCACACACACTCAAAAATCGAAATACAGAACAATCGGTTCCCCTATTTCCATTCAAACTGAACACCAAATGTACAAAAATCTAACGGCGTCAGAAACCCCCAGCAGGAAACCAAGGACACCGGGCGAAACAAACACGACGAGAAAAGGGGGTGGAAAAACTCTGGAAAAAAAAAAGTGGGGAGAGCAGATGACACGTACGTGCGCGGCCCTGGATCCGACCGCCCGGTCGACGAGCTGCCTCCCGGCGGCCCTCAACATCGCCATGGACGGATCCCGGCGGAGAAATCACGAGCAGAGGAAGAGAGAGAGATAAAGCGCTTCGCGGAGCACGAAAGAGATGAGAGTGATGACGACTATCAGCAAGTGCGGAGGGGCCGGGTAGATAAAGCTCCACGTCGTCACGCCGACAGGTGGGCCACCTTCACGAGGGCCGCATCCCACGTGGACCGGGCACCTACGCCGCGCGGCTGTGGAAACGTGAACGTTTCAGTGACTTGCGGGCCCGCTCCGGGGTGGTGCTCGGTGCTCCACCTGTCTGCCCTCTTGTCGTCTGTGTACAGTGGTTTGTTCGGATCGGATGGGAAAGAACCTTTTGTCAAGATGATGATAAAGAACTTTACAAAAGCGAGAAGATTCCGTGATCAGCACCACAGAACGAACCAAACCACTGCTAGGAATGCACGTTTCTTGCTGCTTCGTGTGATGCTGTGCGATTCTTGCGTGCAAGATCTCAAAGCGGCGCAGTAGCAGTCACTGTTGGATTTTGACTAAACTGTCTCAGCTCAATTAATCTTTCGAATGTAATAATTTCTGAAATCACATGGTCATTTGATCCATTCATGCATAGCAAGGATGGGAAAAAGTTTAATCCCATGTTACTAGTTGAGAGGAATTTTGACCTCCTTACAAGGGTACAACTTGTAAAAAAATAAAAAGGAAGATACCTATGCGTGCGCTTCTCCTCCTCAGCCTCTCATCACAGTTGTGGGAATCTCGCCGAGCCAAATTTCTTTTTGCGACACATGATTAGAATCTGAACACTTTGCACAATAGGTTTCTTTGAGCAGACACCAGTTTTCCTCATCCCGTCCTGCGGCGTGCACCACGAGCCAGGATAGTAGGGCTCCGAGATCCCGCTACTTCAAATCATGTATGGAAGTAGAGCGATAAAGTTTTTGAGGAGTGCTCACGCGCAACTAGTGGCTTTATCATGCACTCCTTCACGGACAAAGACGACTTATTCCGTGACACTGACAACCTGATTGCATGATTGATCCCAACGCCAACATCACCGAGAGTGGTTCATCTTCTGCACCTATGCTATATATCTCCATCTTGTTCAAATCTTTTATTTGCAAATTATGTTTCATATTGTGTGTGTATCAATCTATTTAGAATTGTTGTTTACACTTTCTCCGATAGATTTCGTGATTAGTTTTATTGCTATATTTTTAACCATGTTTTATCTACTATTTTCATGTAAATTATATGATAAATTGCTCATATTTCCAGCAGCCACAAATCATAATTGGCGAACTTGTGCTGCAACTATCTATTTCTAAATGTAAGATATTTTAATAGATTAATTTTGTTTTGAGAAATCAATACAATCACAATGCGTACATACACTCATCACTATGAACACACGCACGCACACCCTATTTCTATGAGCACCTCCGAGAGACTAAGCCGGCGGGTCTTGAGACACCAAAATGTTAAACCTGGGGTTTGAAATCTGGTGGGCTGGGGATACTACTGTCCTTCTAACCATCCAACCACGAGTTGGTTCTGTTTAACATATTAATTTGAGATGATAAATATCTTGTTTTTGAAACGGAGAGAGTATATACCTATATAGCTCACACGCTTTAAATTGTGGAGGTATATACGTATATGGGGGGTATATATATCCAAGGTATCTCAAGTTTTAGATACCCAGGTATATATATAGTGCGCGTTAAATTGTGGAGGTATATACGTATATGGGGGTATATATATCCAAGGTATCTCAAGTTCTAGATACCCAGGTATATATATAGTGCGCGTGCGTGCGTCCGTGTGTGGGTGTGGGTGTGTACGTGTGCGCGTGTGTGTCAGATCACACTTGTTTTATAGACCATGTAATAAATCCTAGATCTCACCAACTTTTCAGTCTCGTTTCCTATAAAATATAGGAAACCCTTAATCCCTATTCCTCTCTTCGAATGGTGTTGCACACCCGGTTTGCCATACCTTCGATCTAAACATCGTCATGCTTCGGAAGCTGAAGACATGTAGGTTGGATACCGGTTTCTACGGATGTCACGCACCCTCCACGCTGGAGTCCTCCACCTTCTTTTCCGAGTCTACGGTATCTTCTTCATCTCATCTACAGATTTACAGTGTTTCATCTTGTTCTTTCTTTCATTGATCTTATCTCCTTTTACATCCATGGCGACGTCTGCAGCGTAAGGCCAGCGGAGGATGGTGGACGCACCACTGCGACCGTCAAATAACTGTGCACAGTGTATGGTGGACGTGTCGTTGCGCCTGTCACATGACCATACACGGAGGATGGTGGTCGCGTCGATGCGGCAGTCAAAGAACCTTTCGCGGAGGAGGGTGGCCACGGCGCTATTACCGTCAAATGACTAGGCGCGGAGGATGGTGGCCGCATCGCTGCAGCCGTCAAAGAACCGTCTGGTAGCCGCGACATTGCGTAGCAATGGGGAAACCTTACAGAGTTCCTCGAAGATGTCTGAGGACGGGATCCTATAGACATCTTCGAGAAGCTCACCGTAGTGGTGTCCCTCTCGCACCATCTTACAGTTTATAATTTCACATATGTGGAGTGCCTTTATGGCGAGCTCCTCGAAGATGTCTGAGGACAGGGTCCTATATACATCTTCGAGAAGCTCGCCGTAGTGGTGTCCCTCTCGCACCATCTTGTAGTTTATAATCAGTGCATCTTGCATATTTATAGATGAAGCGCCACAACATTTTTTATGCCACCCCAAAAGCATAGTGCTACAACTAACGGTGAAATAATGTCGCCACCCACGATATAGTGTCGCAACTCATGGCATAGTATTGCCACCCACAAATAGTGTTGCCACTAACGACATACTGCCACCACTCACGATATAGTGTCGCCACTCACCCATGACATAGTGCCGCCACCCAGCGAATAGTGTCGCCACCCACGATTAAATAAATCTAAACTCAGTCTATAATTATCTACACATCCCTAAAATTTAAATGTTTAGTCCCGTTTTTTAAATTAGTACATAGTTTTTTATTTTTGCAATAATAACATTTGGTCACTACTCTGGTTTGGTTTTAATGTGATGAACTTGTATTAATTTGGTCACTTCTCTATTCATGATGTTGTGTAATAGTTTTTGGTTTACTTATATAATGCAGATGCACCGGCAATGGATGTACGATGACCGACGCTTTGATGAGTTCATTAAAGGCCTGCATCATTTCCTCGGTGTGGCCGAGGCAAACAAGTGGAATGGTTTTATGTGTTGTCCATGTGGTGTCTGTAAGAATAAGAAGGATTAATCTTTCTCAAAAACCCTTCATAGTCACCTGTTCGGTCTGGTTTCATGCTCGACTATAATTGTTGGACCAAGCACAGTGAAAGAGGGGTTATAATGGAAGAGGATTCCGACATGGAGGAAGCTGATGCTTCAAATCCCAAGCCGGAAGGAAAGAAAACGTTTCCCACCAAGAAGGACACTTACGTCACTTTCCTCGGATCTCAACCAACAAAGATCAAGAAAGCAGTTCTACACGATCTCAACGCAACAGTTCCAGCTGTCCCCCAATACTTGGACTGGTCGGAAGTGGCAATCACATTTGACCGCGCTGATCATCCGCCTAAGTTGCACATGCGAGGAAAATATGCCTTAATCGTCAACCCACTTATTGACGGTTATGGTTTCTCCAAGACCCTCATGGACGGTGGTAGCAGCATCAATATTCTCTATGTCGAAACGCTATGCCGGATGAAGATCTCGGAGACCCAGCTAAACCACAGCACTGTGATTTTTCACGGCGTTGTCCCAGGAAGACAAGCTAATTCCCTGGGAGAGATCACTTTGGATGTTACCTTTGGAACTCCAAAGAACTATCGGACGGAGGCACTTTCCTTTGAAGTGGTCCCATTCAAGAGCGCGTACCACGCTATATTCGGACGTCCGGCTTACTGGACTTTTATGGCTCGTCCGTGTTACATTTACAGTATGATGAAAATTCCAGGTCCCAACGGCGTGATCATCATCAGGGGAGACTCGAAGAAAGCGCGAGAGTGCGAGGACGGAAATGCCGCCTTTGCCGAAGCCGTGCTACACGCCCAGGAGTACCAGGAGATCCAAAAGAGCATAGATCCGTCCGAGATGCCCACAACGAAGAAGGAGGTGACAAAGCCAAATCCAGAGTTCAAGGCATCAGAAGAGACGAAGAAGACGCCGTTGAAGGATGATGACCCCTCCAAGGTGACCCAGATAGGCGTAGGCCTAGGTAGCGCATAGGAAAGCGCGCTCGTCAAGTTCCTCCAAGCAAATCAAGATATCTTTGCATGGCAGCCATCTGACATGACCGGAGTACCTAGGGAACTTGCCGAGCACTCTTTAAATGTAAACCCGAACGCTAAACCCGTCAAACAGTCCCTACGATGTTTTGGCGATGAAAAGCGTAAGGCAATGGCTAAGGAACTAGCACGGCTCGAGTTAGCCGGATTCATAGAAGAGGTCATCCACACTGAGTGGTCGGCCAATCCTGTAATGGTCCCTAAAAAGGACACCACTGATTTAAGGATGTGTGTTGATTATACTGCCTTGGACAAGGCTTGTCCAAAAGATCCGTTCGCTCTGCCTAGAATTGTCCAAGTTATCGATTCTACGGCAGGCTCGGAACTCCTCTGTTTTCTCGACGCATATTCTGGTTATCACCAAATCAGGATGAAGGAATCTGACAAAGTAAAAACTTCATTCATAACCCCTTTCGGAACCTTCTGGTTTGTTACGATGCCCTTTGGGCTGAAGAACGCAGGAGCTACGTACCAGCGCACGATGCAGCGTTGCCTCCACGACCAACTCAGACGCAATGTGCATGCATACGTGGATGATATTGCGGTGATGTCCAAAAAGAAGGAAACGCTGATTTCCGACTTGGAGGAAACATTCGCCAATCTACGAAAATACAACATCATGCTTAACCCGAAGAAATGCTTCTTTGGAATACCAGCCGGAAAATTGTTAGGTTTCATTGTGTCTCAAAGAGGCATAGAGGTGAACCGGGACAAAATCAAGGCTATACTCAATATTTCTAGGCCAACTCGCCTGAAGGATGTACAAAGATTGACTGGTTGCATCGCTGTAGTCAATCGATTTGGAAGCCGGCTTGGTGAAAGAGCCGCACCATTATATAAACTCCTGAAAAAGACCAAGGATTTTGTTTGGACCGGCGAAGCTGAAGCTGCACTACAAGACCTGAAAAAGTACTCTCATCTGCTCCTATCCTTGCAGCGCCGGAACCTCAGGAACCGATGTTGCTCTATCTTGCTACGACAAATAAGGTCGTTAGTATCGTCATGGTGGTGGAGAGACCAGAAGAAATCAGGAACACCTGGTGCAACGTCCGACTTACTTTATCAGTGAGGTCCTGACACAGTCAAAACAACGGTATCCGCACTATCAAAAGTTGGCTTATGGTGTTTTTCTAGCATCTCGTAAGTTACGACACTATTTTCAGGAGCATCCAATTACCGTGGTGAGCACAGCTCCCATGAGAGATATAATCAACAACAGTGACGCCACAGGACGCGTCGCCAAATGGGACATAGAGCTTTCAGCTTTTGATATTGAGTATAAACCCCGTACATCAATCAAATCCCAAATCGTTGCTGACTTCGTCGCTGATTGGATAGAGACGAAGGAAAATATGACCCTCCCTGAGTCGGAATATTGGACCCTCTAATTTGATGGGTCTAAGGCTCGCGGGGGCTCGGGGGCTGGTGTGGTGCTCAAATCACCCCAAGGACATAAACTTCTATACGTGTTGCAGATCCACTTCATAGCGACAAACAATATTGCTGAGTATGAAGCACTGCTGCATGGAATCCGGATTGCTAAGGATATTGGCATCCGACGTTTGATGTGTTACGGAGATTAGGATCTTGTTGCCCAACAAGTGTCGGATATTTGTAATGCAAATAAACACATGGCAGCATATAAAGCTATCATGGATGATCTATCTAAATTGTTCTAAGGGTTTGAGGTTCAACACATCCCTCGATCAGAAAACGAGGAAGCGGATGCACTATCTCGGATAGGCTCTGCACGGAAAGAGGTCCCGGATGGCGCTTTTTAGAGCACCTCAAAGTTCCCTCAATAAAGGGAGTAGATGAGGAATATCTGACCAAATCCGACTCACCTCTAATAGCAGTTCTGGCTGTAATTTCCAGCTGGGCTCAACCCTACCTAGATTATCCGGTAGATGGCAAATTACCCGAAGACGAGGTTCTGAGCCGGTAGATTATCCGACGAGCGAAATCCTATACTATTGTTAAAGGTGAGCTCCATAAAGAGAGTGTTTCTAGGGTTTTTCAGCACTGCGTATCTCCGGAAGAAGGAGTGGAAATCTTAAGAGAAATCCACGAAGGCGAGTGTGGTCACCACGCTGCAACCAAATCTTTAGTGGCAAAATATTTTAGACACGGATTTTTCTGGCTTACAGCTCAGGCAGATGCCGAACGATTAGTCAAGACGTGCAAAGGCTGCCAAAAGTACGCCAAACAAGCTCATGTTCTGGCTGATCAACTGCGAACAATACCCATAACATGGCCTTTTGTGGTCTGGGGGCTTGATATGGTAGGACCATTTAAACGAGCTCCAAGTGGATTTACTCACCTCTTGGTGATGGTAGATAAATTCACCAAATGGATTGAGGCTAAACATGTCACTAGTTGTGATGGAGCAACAACCAAAAAAATTATCGAGGATGTTATAATCCGGTATGGTTATCCACATAGCATTATCATAGACAACGGGAGTAACTTCTCTATGGGAGAATTGGCTGAATTCTGCAACGAGCAAAATATCCGGCTTGACATTGCGTCAGTCGCACATCCACAAGCTAACGGACAAGTCGAAAGAGCAAATGGTTTAATCCTACAAGGCCTAAAACCGAGACTCGAAGCACCACTATGACGTGCTGCGGGGGCTTGGGCAGAGGAATTACCCTCTGTAATATGGAGTTTACGAACGACTCCGAATAGGTCAACCGGATACACACCTTTATTCTTGGTCTATGGCGCAGAAGCAGTTCTTCCTAGTGATTTGATTCACACTTCTCCTAGAGTGGCCGCGTATATTGAAGAGGATGCCGAGATTTCTCGACAAAACGATCTTGACTTAGTTGAAGAAGTTCGCGTCATTGCTGAAATGAGATCTACAGCCTATCAGCAGAAGTTACGCAAGTATCTTAGCCAAAGAGTCCAAAATAGATCTTTTAATAAAGGTGATTTTGTTCTCCAGCTTGTGCAACAAAGAAAGCACAAACTTTCCCCAGTATGGGAAGGGCCCTTTTTGGTTAGTCGAGTATTACACAATGGTTCGTATTACTTAACTGACATGAGGCCAGTCAAAGAAAGACCTGCTACTAAGAAGAGAAAGAGAGCCGGAGGCAGTACAAATTCGGATGAGTTAGACAGACCATGGAATATTACTCAGCTAGGTCCCTTTTATTCTTAGTTTATCCTTCTTTGTAATCATATATATGTACATGCTCTGAGAGAAATAAAAGTTTTGGTTGCCTCAAGTTTTTCTGAGAAGTTTTTACCAGCTTATTTCCAAATGATCATGTCATAGTCGAAAATCCCAGAATGCTTGAAAGTACTTTATGCTCATGTTCGTTCTGGTTTAGATTTCTGATTCTAAAATTGCTACCTTCGGGTATAACTCTAAAGTTTCTAGTCTTTACTTTGGTTATTTGTCTGATTGCTGGATGCGGGTATTTTCCGAGTAGTGAATTGTTGGTACTAGAAGCCGGCTTTGTTTCCGAGTTTAAACTGGTTTAGCGATTGAGCTCCGTTGCTTGGCAAAGTTTCTGTCAGAAGGTTTATCCGGCTCACGAAAGGAACGAGGCGTAAAGCCAGATAAACGATAAGTATAGACGAAAAAATACAAGTGCTTGTGTAAACATTTCAGGCACACAAAAAATTTAAAGCCAAAAGTGCTGAATAGGTCAAAAGCTTAGCACTAGCAAAATAATAGTACTGCATATATACAAGCCCATCACATTTTTCAGAATAACACAAATATTTCTGTTAATCTATGATGCAGGAGAGGAAGGAGCTGCCGGCTCGCTGGATACACCGCCTTAATATCGTTCCGAGATGGTGCGTTCATCATCGGAAACTTCTGCTGAATCTTCTGTAGGCGGAAGTGGAGTATCCACGCGGGTGAAGAAAGGAATCTCGTAGCTGGTCAAATCAGCCACGTGACACCCATATCCGGCGCAGGAGTCCATGATGGCTTGAATGTCCTGCTCCTGGCCGTCTTCATCTACTTTGTAGTACCCTCTGGTCACTTGCCATATTTCCATGTTTCCATGGTGGCTCATGACCATGGTGAGAGCGTTCTGCGCCGCGGTCCGCGCGTAGGACAAGTTCCAATCCTGGACGAGATGCGGCATATCCTTTGCCTTGTCCCGCACCTGAAAATCCGATATGCTATGCATGTCCGGAATCTTGAGAGCTTCGCCAATGTCTTCAATGGATTGGCGGAAATCATGAAGCAGGTCACCGACTTTTGTAAGACGGAGGGTGCAGGGCTCAGCGGAGGTGGAGTCCGTCAAGTTCAGAGGACCTGTAAACAAAGACAGTTAAAGAAAATCCGACATTGAAAGAAGTCGACGAAAATAGACAAGTCAGACAGATGGAACGTACCGAAAATGACGTCGTCAATTTTGTTCTTCTCTTCCCGAAGACTCTGGAGTTCAGCCCGAAGCACCTCGGAAAGATCCCTCTCTCTGCACAACTCACTATTGAGGTCCGAGATTTTTTGATCTTGAGCAGCGATCTTGCAATCACGCTCATCAGTAGCCATGGAGGAGGACTCAAGGATTTGAGCAATGCTCTTTTCATGATCCGCCTTGAGCTGATCTAGCTCTTGGCAAAGCTCCTTTTTCTCCACCACCAAAGTCTTGAGCTTCTCGGCCTCTTCAATCATAGCACAGGATTGTTTCACCAGTGCTGTAATTCAAAAAGAACAACAGTTCAACGAAAAAAATTCGACATTGAAAACACAAAGACAAGGTTTGAGTCTCAGAATGTTTACCTTCGGCTTCATCCTTGGCAACTTTAAGTTCAGCATTTTTAAGACGGAGAGCTCTGATCTCTCTCTGCTTATCACAGACATTCTTCAACAAATCCTGGTTATAGGAATATACTTTCTATAAGTCAGAATACCCAAAGTCAGAAAGCTACTAAAGACTCGGGCTAATATTTTTGATAATATCAGCACGACCTTGGGGGCTACACTAGTTCGTTCTTTGGCATCCTAAGGAAGCATAAACCCGGATTATTTATCCTACTTCATGCTTGGGGGCTAGAGGATATGATATGAAATAAAGTAAAAACAGGAGTTGGAATTCCGACTTACATATTGTTCGCGAGTGAGTTTATCCAAACTCGCGTTCACTTCAACTTCAACCTTCTCAGCGAGAGTCAGAGGGGTCACAGGAGTAGTTGGAAGCTCCCCGGACCTGATCCTCTCATTGCGAAGAAGCACTTGTTCAAGAAGATTAGAGTGCCTGACGTCCTCTGCTTCTTGCGCTTCTTCTTCGGCAGAGAAGGTACTTTTCTCCAGGCATTGCCTGGCCAGCCACTGGATCTCTTCAGCAGATTTCCGGGACATGCCAAACTTGGCAAGTCCCGGATTGTTGAGAATGTTTTTGGCGAAGGTTTCTGCCGAGGGATCATTACCCAAAGAGGGTTCACCCTTATCTAAATCTGACTCACCCATGGTGACGTCAGTTTGCGATTCAAGGATCGCAGGCTCCGTGAAGGAGCCGGATCTTCTGCGACGACCGAAGAAGGGATGATCACTGGCGTTGCGGAAGGTTGAGGGGAAGGAGTCGGAGGAGCCACGGCAGGAGAAGCTATGGTAAGCTTCGTCTGTCGCAGGGGCTTCGAAGGAGTTCCCTTCCCCTTTCCCTTGATGAGCGGTTTTGCTCTGAGAATGTAGTAAAGTTACATCTCGGAAGGAAATTTGAGTAAAGTGCAAAGGCGGAAGTTGTGATTGAAAGTTACCTCTTCATGACAAGCACCTCCTTTGTACCAACAGCCACTGTCGGAGCTTTGCGCTTCTTGAGCGCAAGGTCTGGCAATGGTACCACTTCTGTCTCCTGAGAAAACTCTAGAGGATATCCTTCGAGCGGAGCAAATTCCGACTCAGGGAGGTCAGCAAGCTAAAAAGAAGAAAACATATCAGTATTGCAGTATAACTCAAAGATTGAAACACATAAAAAGGTGTACTGATAGAAGCTTACTGGCACTACGGGGTTTTCCGCCGTATGCATATCCAGAGAAACCTCCGGGATCTTCCTCTCGATCCGCTCCCTAATCAGCCACTTAATCTGGCTTATATAGCCCTGCGTGGTATAGGATTTGGGGCTGATGCGGAGGGAGTCTTCCTTGGACGATGTGATGGAGTGCATCAGTCGATCTCCGTGGTACTGAAGGGGATGGATCCGGCGTGAGACCCAGCATTGGACCAAGTCGGATCCCTTCAGTCCCTTGTGTTTGATCAGATATTCGACCCGCCTCTTAGCAAGGATCAGATCATCACTAAGAGCCGGAGCGGCCTCGTCCCAAGACGGTTGGGCTGTGGCAGCTCCATCAACAAAACCCGGCAAAGCAGTAGCTTTGTTGGGAGCCGGAATATCCCTATGGTAAAATAATGTGGCTGGACATTGTTTGACCGAGTCACTAGCTAGGATTTTGGGATATGCGCGCTCGCGTCTAAGCGAAAAGCTAATGGTACCGGTGATATAAGGAACACCAGCAGTAATAGAGTTTCTCCGGACATGAAAGTAGTACCGGAATAACGTCAAACTCGGCCTAATGCTGAGAAAGCCCTCACACAAAGAAGCGTAAGCGCTCATCTCTAAGAGAGAGTTGGGAGGAAGATGATGGAGTTGAACTCTGTAATGGTCAATCACCTCGGAGAAGAACTCTGAGGGAGGAAACGACAAACCTCTGTCGAGGTGGGTGCCAAAGTGGACCCGCTCGCCGGCGCGCGGGTTGGGGACGGTTTCCTCGAAGCCGCTCAGCCAGTCGCCGGCACGGAGGAGCCCTTCATTCTCCATGTTCTGGAGCTTCTCGTCGTCAAGAACACAGGGGATCCAGACCCCGTGGAAGCTTTCCTTCTGCACCGCCGCTTCTGTCGCTACCGCTACCGCCAAGCCAGAAGAGGAAGAAGACGCCATTTCTCCAGCGGGCAGATGACCTAGGATGGGCGGCGCTGGGAGTTTTTTGGGGGAAGGCGGAGGAGCTCTGTGCGTGCGGGGGAGATTTGGAGGAGAGGAAAAGGCAAGGGAACATGTGAAGAGAGAAGGAGAAAATCCTAACCCCTTATATCCACCTAACTGTGCCAAGATTCGTGCAAATGCTATAGTGTAACTGCCACGCGTCATGGAAGGATCTGGGAAGGACCCACGCGATGATTACATCGCCTCGATCTCCACGCATGCATTGAAACGACGTCTCGGTTCCGCAAACCGTGGACCCACCAACGGTCGTGCTGACATGATGTCTGTCAGATGACGTGACTTGACCATGACTTGTGTCAGGTGGCGTTAGAGACCAAATTCCGGCTTAGTTTGAAATCAAGCTGGAAAATCCGAGTAACCTGTTGATAGGTCCGACTTATTTTTAAGACCCGGATCTTATTTTTTGTTGTGAAGTTTTAGGAACCCTTCAAGATTCTACAAGCCGAAGATCAAGCTAGACGATGATCAATTCGACTTTGGATCTTGGAGGCCTCCGGGGGCTGCTGTTGGGGATATACTTTCCGGGTATCCTCACAGTTCCTCACTGACCAGGGTGTCCCACTTCGGGTTAGAGCTTTGCTTCACGAGCGGCCCAGTCAGGGAGAAAGAAGGAGTCCAATCCGGCTACGAGAAGGCCTAGAAGACTTACCGACTTAGGCCCATAATGTTACTTGTAGTTCAAGATGTACTCTGTAACCGACTCTTAGTTGTAGCCGGATAGATCTCTCTTGTAAACCCTAGGCCGGATATCTATATAAGCCGTCCTAGGGAGAGCCTTTAGGGCACCCAACACTTTAGACCCTCAATAGTATACAATCTCAACTCGCATAGGCGAACCCTTGTAACCCATATTCCGGCTCTTCTGTATTACTGGATTGCTAGCAGGAGTAGGATCCGTCCAAAGCCGGCGGATTCGAACCTGGGTAAACTTGTGTGCTCACCGTCCCGGAACACCGTACGTCTCACACCCCTCTCTTCCGCATGCCTCGAGGACCCCCTCATGGCGTACTTGTCCTCAATCCGACGATAAAGACAATGAAGAAGAAGAGGATGATGACAACTATTCTAGATTTCCTAAATATGGTGATACTGCAATGCGGGGAGGTGAAGAAGAGGCATCAGATCATGAGCCTGCTGATGATCTTGGTCGGGCCATTGCTGATGCACAGAGAGACAATGAAAGTGAAAAGAACATGTTGAAGTTGGAGCGCATGTTAGAGGATCACAACAAATTATTGTACACAAATTGCAAAGATGGCCAGAAAAAGCTAGGTAACACACTGGAATTGCTGCAATGGAAGCAGAGATTGGTCTATCTAACAAGGGATTTGAAAATTTGCTGAATAAAGAAGATGCTTCCAAAGGATAACGAATTGCCTGTTAGTACATACGAAGCAAAGAAGCTTGTCTATCCTCTAGGATTAAAGGTGCAGAAGGTACATACATGCCCTAATGACTACATCCTCTACCGCGGTGAGGAGTACAAGAATTTGAATGCATGCCTGGTATGCGGTACATTGCGGTATACAATCAACCGAGCTCCTGGTGATGTTGAATGCGAGAGCCCCAAGAAGAGGGTTCCTGCTAAGGTGATGTGGTATATATGCTCCTATAATACCACGGTTGAAACGTTTCTTCAGAAACAAAGAGCATGCCAAGTTGTTGCTATGGCACAAACAAGACCGTAAGAAAGATGCGATGTCAAAACACCCTGCTGATGGGTCGCGGTGGAGAAAAACCGAGAGAGAGTTTCCAGACTTTGTAGAGGACGCAAGGAACTTAAGGTTTGGTCTACGTATAGATGTCATGAATCCTTTTGGGGAGCAGAGCTGTAGTCATAGCACCTGGCCTATGACTCTATGTATCTATAACCTTCCTCCTTGGTTGTGCATGAAGGGGAAGTTCATTATGATGTCAGTGCTCATCCAAGGCCCGAAGCAACCCGACAACGACATAGATGTGTACCTAAGGCCATTAGTTGAAGAATTTTTACAGTTATGGCATGGACAAGGTGTATGTGTGTGGGATGAGCACAAATAGGAGGAATTTAACCTACGAGCGTTGTTGTTCGTAACCATCAATGATTGGCCTGCTCTTAGTAACATTTTAGGATAGACAAACAAGGGATACAATGCATGCACACACTGTTTAGGTGAGGCTGAAAGTATATATTTGGATAAATGTAAGAAGAATGTGTACCCGGGGAATCATCGATTTCTTCCTATCAGGCATCCATTAAGAAAGAGAGGCAAGCATTTCAAAGGTGAGGTAGATCACTGGAGGAAGCCTATCCACTATCCTGGTGATGATGTATTTGGTATGGTCAAGGATTTAAAAGTAATCTTTGGAAAGGGTCTTGGTAGACAATCTATTCCGAATGACGATAACAAACACACACCCATGCTGGTGTCTCCCGGATATCATACATGGTCTGGATGATCCGTTGTATCTCCTCCTGCTTAGCCAGATCGGGTTCGTCGGTTGGCCTACTGGGTGGAAGGGTTGAGTCGGCAGTCCCCGGGCTGCTGAGGCCAGTGCGGGTGTCGGGGCCTTCGACCCGGCAGTCCCCAGGACCTTCTTTGTGACTTCCGGGTCCTTGGATCTAGCAGTCCTCGAGTTTGCATCTAGGACGATGGACTCGGATTCCGGAGACGGCGTGATGGAGGGCTTGCGTAGGTGCTCTGGGGAGACTCCAGGCGGTATTGCTTGTCTTATAGAGCCGAATTGCGTGAGCGCGTCGGCAACTTCATTGTTGGCTCTAGGGACGTGATGAAATTCGCACCCCTCGTAACAAGCACATAGCTGCTGGACGAAGAACCGGTACAGGGCCATGTTTGCATCCTTGGCGTCCCAATCGCCTAACACTTGTTGCACCACCATATCCGAGTCGCCGAAGCAAAAGAATTGCTAGATGTCGATTTCCTTTGCCAGCTTGAGGTCGTGGATTAGTGCTTCGTATTCAGCGACGTTTTTTGATGCGCGGAAGTGGATCTACATCACGTATTCTAGCCGGTCTCCCTTTGGAGAGGTGATGACGATTCCGGCTCTCAACCCCCCGCGCATTTTGGAGCCATCAAAATGTAATTTCCAATGCATGGAATCGGGAACCGATAGCAGGTACTGTGTTTCCGCCTAGTCAACTAAGAAGTCGGCTAGGGCCTAGGACTTGATCGCCATTCTTGGCTCGTACTGAATGTTGTGGGTGGAAGGATCTATTGCCCACTTTGCCACCCGGCCCATAGCGTCCTTGTTGCCGATGATCTCAGAGAGTGGATCTAGGGACACCACCCGAATGGAATGCTCTTGGACATAGTGCTTCAACTTCTTGGCAGCCATGTACAAGCTGTAGACCAGCTTCTTGTAATGGGGGTAGTTATGATTTGAGAGTGAGAGCACATCACTAAGATAGTACACCATGAGCTAGACTGGCTAGGCCTTCCTCTCTTCCGGTCTCTCGACTATAAGCACGACATTGATGACCCGGTTGGTGGTTGCGATGTACATCAGCATTGACTCTTTTGCAGCCGGGGCCACCAGTATGGGCAGGGAGGAGAGCATGCTCTTGAGATCATGGAAGGCCATGTCCGCCTGATCCATCCAGACGAACCAGTCGGTTTTCTTCATGAGCTAGTATAGCGGGAGCAATTTCTCGCCCAACCGGCTGACAAACCGGATGACGGAGGCCGGCACCCGGTGAATTTTTGCACGTCGTGCAGGTTCTATGGTGGCTGCATGAGCTAGATTGCGCCTATCTTCTCCGGATTAGCCTCGATCCCTCGTTCTGAGACGAGCAAACAGAGGAGCTGGCCGACTAGGACCCCGAAGACACACGTCTCTCGGTTCAGCTTCATCTGGAACCGGTGGAGGTTGGCGAAAGTTTCCTTCCGGTCTTCGAGGAGTGTGTGTCGCTCTTTCATCTTCACCACCACATCATCGAGTAGGCATGTACGTTTCAAACGGCATAGTGGTATAACAGTAAGTCCCATACGAGATGATGAAAGCCGTTTTTATTTGATCCACGGGATTCAACTTAATCTGTCTGTAGCCCGAATAGGGGTCCAAAAAGGATATATAGCAGGTCGCAACTGGCTGTGGAATCGATCACTTGATCTATCCGCGGTAGAGTGAAAGGATCTTTGGGGCATGCCTTGTTGAGGCTGGTGTATTTGATGCACATGCACCAAGTCTTATTCTTTTTTAAATTTTTCTTTGATAATTACAAGGAAGAAAATGGCTATATTATTGAATATCTTAATAGATGCTCTTCACTAGCGGAAGAGACTAATGTCTTGCAGGAGCCTATGGAAGAAGAAATTGCTGAAACTAGAAGCTCATTGGATCAAAAAGAGGAGGAGAGTGATGATCAAGAGACGGAAGAATGGATCTACCCATTCCTACCTTCTAATGAGAGTAACTCTTTACCCCATATATCATTTGATTGTCTCCCATGCTTACCAAAAGAGGATGAATGTTATGTTCCCGTGGATTCTTTTGAAAATGTTTATAATAAAGCTCTAGATGATGGTCCTATATTGGTTGATAATATTAATTGTACTACTATTGAAAATGAGATTGATCAGTCATCTTGTTATAAAATTGTTAAAAGTAGGTTTGAAGGTTTTAATCCCACTATTTTGAGCTTGATAGAAATTATGTGCTTGTAGATCATGAAAAGCATGTTTTATGTGATAGTTATATTGTTGAGTTTATTCATGAGGCTACTAAAAATTATTATGAGAGAGGAAAATATGGTTGTAAAAGTTTTCATGGTACTGAAACACCTCTCTATTTGCTGAAAGTTTTGAAGTTACTCTTGTTTTATCTTCCTATGCCTGTCACTTTGTTCTTTGTGAATTTATTTGCATACAAGATTCCTATGCATATGAAGTGGGTTAGACTTAAATGTGTTTAATATTTGCTTCTGGATGCTCTCTTTTACTTCAATTCATATTTCTTATGTGAGCATCTTCTCAAACTATCATGCCTAACTTGAAGGCGTTAAAGAAAAGTACTTATTAGGAGATAACCCAAAAGTTTTAGATGACTCTTGGAAGTTATAACCTCTGTAATAACCAATCCTTATCCTTTTTATTTGCTTTTTGTGCCAAGAGTAACCTCTAATGAGAGATAAGTAATGCTTGGGAAAGTTGTTGTCCCGAAACAGATTTTAGTGCTTCACTGAAAAAATTCGTGTAAAATCTCTATATGTCGTTTTGAGGCATTAATTTTTGTTCTTCTGCCCCAGGTTGTTATCTAACTTTCTTAGTTCAACACTTTTCAATTTGAGCAACATAAGGTCTTGAAAAATTGGTTTTTACCTGCTGGTCTGTTTTGACAGATTTCTGCCATTGTTTGCATTTGCTTCTTGTTGGTTCCTTTTTGGGTTCTTTTTGGGGAATTGAGATTTTCAAGGGAATTGCTAAAGTAGCTTGTGTTTTAATGGAAGTTTTATTGGTATTGGAACTGAACCCAAAGTCTTATTATCTTGAGTACACTAATGTTGCTAATAAAGATTGTGTGAAGTTTTGTATGAAAAAAAATTGAGGTGTATGAAGAGAATGATGTAATGAGATGAAGAATGGACTAAACCTCAAGCTTGGGGATGCCACGCGTGTGACCCCAAGAAATATCCAAGAAGTACAAGCATCAAAGCATGGGGATGCCCAAGGCATCCCCTTCTTCATCAATAAAAATCTCAGGTTCTTCCAAACACTTCATTTTTATTGTTTCATGCACAATTGTGTTGTTCTTGGAGCGTCTTTGTTTTTGTTTTTGGTTTTTGTTTGCTTGGTTTTCTTAGTTTGCTTGAATAAATTGGTCGGACCCCCTCTTTCATACATTAGTTTTCAAATAGTTTGGTTTGGTTTGGAAATGAGTAGGAAACGTTCATGCTTAAGTGGTAAAAGGAGCTTGTTTTTGACTGTGGCCTATGCTTTGTCATGTCATGCTTGATATTTTTTTGTCTTTCTGCTTAGTGATTTTTGCTTTAGCATGACATGTTATAAACAATTGAGATTGCTTAATGTTTCTTGAAAGAATCATGCGTTGTTTTAGCATATTAAAGCATAGTATTGTGGTATTCTCCTTTGATGCTTTATTTGGGTTGACTTGGCGCATGCTCACACCATGTTATGACTATCCCAAGTCACCATAGCCTTTATGATCCTTTAGTTTTCGAATTGTAATATCACTTTATGCTTTAATTAATGATGTTTTGTCGCTTTGCATAATTATGGCCATTATTGGTCTCTTAGTTGGTCACTCCCAGTCTTTTGCTAGCCTCCATAACCAAGTATGAGTTTCACTCATGCATCCAACTCCAAATAAAACCAAGTTGTTCCAAAGAGTCCACCATCATATGCTATTCCAAGTATATTCATGTTTTTATCTACCTTCCGGATTAAACTTGTTATGTGAAAACTAGTGATTAAAGCTCTCACAAACTTGATGGCACAGTTTACTTTCTTGCACTTAATAATCTTGAACCATTGCGTCCATCTTTGTTGCGTATATGCTTGCGCTTTATAAGTTGAAGTTAGCAGAACCATGTATCATGGGGAACGCTTTCAACATTGCACTTATTATTCTGTTGATATCATTTTCTTTTGCTTATGGATCTCAGCGGTGTGAAATAAAAGGGGAACTTGTAAGATCATGAAGTTTGTATGTGTGTTAGAGAAACGCTTGGGCCGCTAGCCTAAGCCATGCCTAATCATGGTGGAAACTTGCAGCATAACCATAATGAGCATTCTATGAAGCATCCTCAATAAAAACCTATGCAAATAGCAAATAAAAAGATCGCTGAGATGCTCATTGTCTGGTTGCCTTGTCATTTTGATTATGGGATAGCTCCTGTATCATGTGCAAGGGGTACCCCATTGGCGGTTCTCTATGATACATATGTACTTACAATGACAAGAGCTTACTTGTGACTGAAGTTGAGTAACATGAGGTTCAGTACTCGTAAGTAAGGGGCATGAGATTTCAACTTATAACTTGTCAAGCATATCCTCTTAGTTGTGTCACTTTAACCTTAATCACCTAAAGATGCTTATTATAAGGGAAATGAGAGCTGAAAGCTAATAAGTACCATAATTTTTGGAAGCTCTTTATAAAACTTGAATCCCTCCTTCCTTCTATGAAGGCCTTTCTTTTACTTTTATGTTGAGTCTCCACCTTCTATCTTTATGCACCTATTGAGAGAGCATAGTGGACATTCTTAGTTTAATGTGCATTGTCCCAAGCCTTGTTGATTGATGCATGACTTTGATATTGCTTGTTCTTAAACTATTTGTATCTAGTCACCTTTATGAACTTTGAAGGTGTCCTATGCAATTATGATTTCCTACTCTATGAGGTACAAGCTGAATGCCACTATGTTATGTTTTCTTTATGTGAGACAAACAAACGTCTTGCAAAGCATTGTTATTCATGAATCATTTGTTTGTGCCTTTTCATGTTACAACATAGTTGCTATGTCTTATTGTTAGAACTTTATCTTTCATGCTATGTCGAAGTACTATGATCCTAGCTATCCATGTTTTACAAATACTTTGATCAAGTTTATGATGGTGCATGTCACCTCAAAAATTATTCTTTCTTGTTATCACTTACCTACTCGAGGACGAGCAGGAGTTAAGCTTGGGGATGTTGATACGTTGCTAACGTATCTATAATTTTGGATGTTCCATGCTTGGTGTATATCTACTTTCTTATGTTTTGTCCACACTTTGGAGTACTTTTTATACACTTCCTTGGACTAACCTATTAACAAGATGCCACAGTTGTAGGGGTTCAGTGTATGAAAACAATAAATTTTACTCTATGCCCCTAAACCCCTGAAGCTGCCAGGACCTATCTATTAGTAATACAGTAACGGGAGGGGATTTTCGCGAACTTACCCTTGAAGACCGAAAAGCGTTGTCAACGCTCATGAGAGCGTGGTTGATGTAGACGAGCCAAAGCCGACCTCAAGGCCGTGATGAAGTCCTTGCGCTCCTTCTGGCTCCAACGACTTGAGTGCCTAAAGTGCGACACCTCGCGGGGAGTTACACACGTCCGGTGCCTGATAATGACTCCCGCTTCCCTGATCCAGCAGCAGTTGCGGAAGTAGAGCTCCCAGATCTAAATCCCGCAGTGCGACGGAGCTCCACGGTGAAGATGTCTCTCGCTCGCGTAGTCTAGACTTGGGACCACGGTCTCTAGAGAGAGGGGGAGAGATAAAATTTCAATTAGAGGTCCTCCCAAAAGTGGGGAGACATTTATTGATTATTGGTGTATTTATCTGGCCAAATACCCCCACTATATATAGGGGGAGGAGGGGGTACACCCTCCCTCAAAGTCCTAGGGTGGGACTAAAGGAGAGGAGGGGGAGGTGGGAGGCGCCGCCGGCCACCCCCTCATGGGCCCCACGTGGGGGGGCTGGCCCAATAGGGCCGTCGGCCACCCAATGGCCCCTTCCCCCTCTCTCCTTTCCCTAATGGGCCCTCTCCCTCCGGAAATTGGCCCATTAAGCCTTTGAGCATTAAATTGATTTTTATCTTTATTAAATAATTATGAATAAATGATTAAATCAATATTTAACATTCATTCACATATTATTCAATCTCCTTGGCCATGGAACACCTTCCACCTCCACTCCGGACATCCTCTGGACTTACCGAAACCCTTCCGGTTTTCTCCCTTCTCTTCTTCGGTGATTCCACCGATCCTATAAACACTCTCTAAGCATCATCAAGCCCTTAAGCGTGATACCCCACGGTTCGGGAACACTCCAGACATGGTCGGGACACTCCCGCACCAATGATCGACAGAGGGCCCTGGATGGCCATGTGACCCCTGTGTGTTCCACGAAGATCTTTCGTCGTTTGAACCGGGACAGTCGTGTCTTATTCCCTTTGTCACTCGATACTTGCATTGCCCGAGATCTGAACAATAACATCACCCTGTCGTGTTCAATCTCGTTACTGAACAATGCTACTTGACTCGTTCCGACAAGTAATATCCCTGTGATCAAATCACACGCTGTGCAGCTATTGGATATAACTTCTCCGAGTGGGCCCTTGAGTATCTTCCCGTCACATGGACGGACAAATCCCGCTCTTGACATATATTTCCTCTATGGTTTCCTCTGAGTACCTGAACACACCTTTATAACCACCGTATTACCAGATGGCGTTTGATGCTATCTAAGCACTCTCGGGAGACAGTGATTGATATAGCCTCACGGTCTAAGGAATAGTCTACAAAGATCCATTTCTAATCATCGTAACTTGAACTTCGTGACATGATCAGGTCATGATGTTTAGATTGGGTATTGGTTCATCATCTCATTCTCTGAATGAGATGACCTCATTTCCAACTGGCATAAATGCCACATGATCAGGAAACATGATCATCTGTTGACCAATGAACCAGTGACTAGAGTTTCACTGGGAACCCATGGTTGTTTGTATATCACACGTGTAATGATGTTTCCACTTAATACAGTTATAGCATGATATAAAACTTAATCATAAACTATATGAAATATGATAATAGTCCTTACTACTATTTGTCTCTAGGGCATATTTCCAACAGTCTCCCACTTGCACTAGAGTAGAAATACACTAGCTGTATTTGTTCTTAATCATTGGCACCATATACCCGGTACCCTGAACATGCTTGCTCATGGAAGACGTTGAGTCTCAGGTCTGTACTTTACAGTCCCAAATCCTTTGCAACTTACTAATGTCACCTTGATTGACATTAATACTTTATCATCACATGATAGCATCTTTGCGTATGCATCGTCGCTATGGCAGTAGAAAGAGGCCTAATTCCAGGAGCCTACAGTGACGTTAGATCAACCTCGAGGGCTTTCTGATGGGCACTGTGCCGTGGGACACATCATTCTACGTTAAAAGCGAACTAGCCCCGCCATAACATTATACAACACTTTAGATCGTACCCTTATCTATTATTATAAATGTATTCATCGAAACACCAGTGCACTCTGTGCAACTTTCGATGTCTTTGTTCACCTCACTTCCTACTTGACTTTAATCGGTATGTACGGGAGTTTCCAAAATATTCCCTTATAACATAACTCTTTATGCTTTAAGATATGTTATCCTTTATGGATTTGGAAAATATGTCCACAGTTCTCTATTAGACACTGCGGACAAACTTAATTCAACGTTTTGTGATTCAAACTTAATCACTTTCAAACGTTCTTTATTGGATCATATATTATGTTAAATTATCATCATGGTTTACTAAGATAGAACCTATGTCTTAACATAGTGGATGATGATCATCCTTTTCTTTCTTTGAACCATTGATGTTCAACTTAATACTATTCCTAATTTGAGTCATTAAGGACCAGTTCCTTAATTAACTTCTATTCCGAAACCCTTTTCAGAATCCCTTAAGGAATACTACATAATATTTCAATACACCTATTATCAACTTCTACATCTTATAAATCATTATTTTAAGTACTTGCGCTTTTATTCATAACACCCTTAAGAATCACTCCTATAAGCTCCCACTCAAAGTATGTTCCTATATATTTGAATTTGAGACTTATATTGCTCCCACTCAAAAATATGTCTTTCACATATTGTTTTAGGAAGACCTTCATAGCACCCACTCAATTTTATGCAAATTGCATATCTCCTTACTATTTTTGAACAACTTCAAAATCCTTTGATCAAATATCAAACTTGGAGATTTACTATGAGATACTAGTACTATTACTAGTTTTAAATCCACTAGGCATTTAGCACACATGAATCAAATTCATTTAAATTTGTCCAATACTTGACAAATTGTGCTTTTGTCATTCAACCCATTTTTCCACTATGGCTTTGCAGTCATTTGGGAAAATCTAAGTTGCCCCTTTTACTTGTGAGATTTAGCAACGAATTGCTTTCTAATCTCAAGGGAATTCTACTTGTAGGATTTCTCATAATTCTTAGTTTACCATTATTTTCTTAGTAGTTCGTAGGTATGTCATATTCCAAGAATCATGACAAATGATTCACAAATGTCTCCATACTAGTTATGGATTACATTTTGAATCCTACTTCATATAGTAAAAACACTAGTGGGGAAATACAATGATCAATGTCATTGATTCTTTCCTTCTGTGAAGAGAATCATTCAGGAACGTTGTCCGTTGCGCTTCTCAACACTCTGATGCAGGCTTTTGAATCCTCATCATGTTTTACACTATTTTCCATATGCCCCATAATTGAGAAATATCACAAAAAGTGAACTTTCTCAAGAATGTACCAAAATCCAAGCAATACAAGTTTTGCTTTCCTTTTGGTTTAGCTATGGATTTCGTATTCAAAGTTTCCAATGAATACTCTACAAGGACTTATTCGCTATCGTTTTGGTTATATCGAATAACCCCAAAACTTTCACGAATTCTAATGGTTTACGAATTCTAATTGAGTGCTAACTATTTCTAACTAATGGTCTCTACATCTACACTACAACGATTTATTTGGTGCCTTCTATTCAACCCCTTTGATATCTAATATCACATTGTGATGCTTTGTATTTTGATGTTTCAAAACACTTTGCATTCCACAATTTCTTTTATGCCATTCTTATAAAGTTGAATTTCATTACTATTGATCGAATAATAGTAATTGGATTCTCTTTTATACTTATACCCATTTATTGATGAAACACTTTGATCAAATCAAATAGTTTCATATTCATGTTTCCTTTGGTAAACTACTTTACACATTTAAACAATCATTCAATGATAATTACCATTTTCGTTAAACACAATACATCGAATATGTATTCTATTTAACAATTCATTAAACACTTTGTATTCAAGTAATACAAGGTGTTCAAGTTATTTTGCCGAACTTAGGCACGATATATATGTGATGAGAAATCAAATGACTTTTAGATATTATCACATAACTTTGAATTCAAACAATGGTTTCATTCATTAATGAAATATCATTGAGTTGGGTATTTTAAACAAGGCATTTTAATGTTTTACAAATGTTCATGCATTATCAATTAGTTTAAACAACAAGGATAATTCACACATAATCAAACAAGATATGAACATGAATAGAAATCATTCATAAAAGTGGAACAACTGTTTGTTACAAACTCATATGAATAATCGTCTCACGAAGTTTGAGACACACTAAAGAAGTTCACAATCTCTTGATTACAATAATCATCCTATACACAAACTAAATGATAAATGTCGAGGGGGAGTGTCGTCGGCCATCATCATCATGCTCGCCATCAACACGCAATGTCACCTCCTCTCCAACAAGCACCTCTCATGCAGAAGGACATGTTTTTAGTAAAACAGAACAAGTATCAAATATACTTAACACTGCAAATGTGTTTGCAAGATTATAACATTTATAAAACTGTATATCAAATATATACCTTTGTCATCGATGACCTCTCCGGCGATTTCAACCTTTACGTTCCTGGAACGTAATACGAACTCATGGAAATCCAATGTTTCCGTATCACCACTCATGATGCTACTCCGGACATGTCCTTCGTAGCTGGGAGGCAGCGATCGAAGCAGTACGTCTATCACAAATGGATCAGCGATCCAATAACCCACAAAGTGAACCAGTCTCGTGTGTGCATCAAGCATGCGCTCCAAGTGACTCTTCAGACATGTATGCTCCTCCATCTATATGGAAAGGAAATCTCCAAGCAGCTCGTGCTTCCACATGCGCACATGGCCTATGAACTCTGCTGTCAGCTGATCCACCATCGAATATGGATCAAGATCACCCATGAGCGGACGTAGTTCATCCACCATCCCGTAACGCATTATTATTTGAATGTAGGTGGACATCTCTTGGCGATAGTAGCAGTCTGCCAGCTCTTGTGGGGTCTCATAGTAGTCTGGCTCAGTCAAATCCATTGTGTGGCGTATGTAGTCTACCACATGATTCCTAGTAAGGAGATCATTCAGGCGCACAAGCCAACTAGGGAAGTTGGATCCATCAAGTCTAAGTTTCTCACCCTTTACCCAATCCTCAATGACAAAGTAAGCTTCACGGTGAGCCATCTACATTTATAATTGCAAGAGGAATTTAGACTAAGTTTATAATTAAATGAGTTAATAATAACTCCACTCAGAAACACCTATCCCCGAAAAGGGTTCCTAGTGATAACACGACCCCTATCAGCCACATCTCCCCGATTGATCACGGACATCGATGTGGGTTCAAAGGTGGACGCTAAACGTCGGTCACATCATTCATGCGACTCATGCTTGTCGTGGTGGTGTCACGACAGATGCCATGGATAGGCTAAAGGTGGGGACTAAATGCACTAGGGGAATCCAGGGAGGGATAGTGAGGTGATTCCACACACAGAAGTTTTATATTTGATTCACTTCCAAGGTTTACAAGTGCTCCTAGAGCTGTATTGGGGAGAGGAGAAAGAAGGGACTCTCTTACTCTCGCCACTAGCTAACCCGTACAAGACCAACTAGATATCAACCCGTAGAACCTAACCCTTCTACAGAGGCCCTAGCCCTCCTTATATAGGGGTTGCTAGGTCTCCACTTAGGGCATACGTGGAGGCATATTCCAGGGAATATGTCTCGTCCCAAAATAGTAAGCCTACCGGGTCACTTTTCCCCGCGTCACCCATGTAGAGGCTACATGAGCCTCTGCGGCGCCTGCGTCAGCCGACATTGGCGTCGTCACCTCTGTCGGCCACGCCTTGCTGGTCCTGCCTCTGTCCGCTTCGCCCATGTCGTGCGTACCGGGGCTACTTTTGACCAACGAGATTCCTTCCTTCTCCTAGAAGCTTGACATGACCCGGATTGTAGTTGATCCGGCCACACCTGTTCCTGCATGAAAGTTAGATACATCTTTTCGACTTACGACTTAAGTCGGTTGAGACCATGTTAGGTGGACGTCCCCTGGTCCGGGTTACTCCGTGATTCGGCCTGCCTTGAGGTGACCCGACCAGCATCCGCTTTGGCCTTGCCGAACCTCGGCTAACTCGGCCTTTATACCCCGGCGTGACCCTACCCGGGGGTATCCCCCCAACATTAGTCCCCGAAGCTGGTGCGATCTTAGCTGCCTTGGCCACTAAGGCCACATCAGGTTCCATTTCATTGAGCTTTGGATCTTATTTCCGAGTTACCTCCTTATCTCGGATTCTATGGATTTACTTTCCCTTGGCACATTCCAAGTTTTCCCTTGCTGGCCGGGATACCACCTTATCTCAGATTCTATGGATTTACTTTCCCTTGGCACATTCCAAGTTTTAACTTGTTGGCCGGGTTACCACATTCTCATCCGGGTTGTTCTTCCTTCTCTCGTACACTTCCCCACGTGGAGGCTAATCATCACATCGCCTCATTTTAAGGGCCAACCATAGTAACCGCCGCAATTACTGTCAGGAGTTACTGCGCGCGCGTCACGTCACGCCTGCCTCCTCATTAACTGCATCAATGCGTCGCGTCATGGGATCCGCTACGCCCCGTGGCCTTCCGTGTGGCCTGATGCTGATTGGTTAATCCGGCATGTACACAGCCACATGATGTGGCCCGCCCGCAAACGCGATCCCACTTCCTCGTAGAGGGAGAGGTTAAATAGGGGAGGGGTGCGCCCCTTGGGTCCTTTCCCCATTTCCGCTCCCCTCTACCCTTTCTTCTTCCTTGTTTTCTCCCACGACAATGCCGCCGCCACCGCGATTGAGTAGTAGCGCCGCTGCCGCACTGCTTCCACACGCGTCTGCATCGCCGCCGCCGCTGCGCACCTTCTCCGCCACGGGTGGCTGTCAGTCTAGGCCGCTGCCCCCCACCGCCGCTAGCACCAGTGAGGGAAGCGAACTCGAGATGACTAAAGAGGAGCTCGCCGTCGCCGAGTAGGAGATGGAGGAAGACGCTGCGACAGCGGACCGCGGGTGCGTGGGCTAGATCCTGGGTCTGCCAGGATGACCTGGACTGGCTCTACCGCACCAGGCGCATCCTCGCAGGCGTCACCGCACGCCTCGCCTCCGCCGAACTCGCCCCCTCACCCAATCCGGGTGAGTATGGGGTGTTTCTGTCACATTTTCAACGGGGATTCGGTTTGCCAGCTAGCGATTTTTTCCACGATTGGTGGAACACCTACGAACTCCAGCCGCACCACCTTCCTGCCAACGCAATCACCTCTCTCTGCTTTCGCCTCCACGATCGAAGGCTATGCCGGATTATGGCCCACGAAGGAGCTATGGATCCGGTTTTTTGGCCTTCATCGTAACGTAATTCCGAACATTCAGCTTGACCCGGAGGACAAGCAGCTTACGCAGTTCGGGGCTGCATCCATCTCTCCCCGGAGGCTATCCGTCTTCCCCCGAGTGACCGGGCTGGAGTCCTGCAAGGGATGGGCCCGGACTTTCTTTTATGTCCGGAACGCCGACACCGAAGACTTGATCTGGCTGCGCCCCTATACTCTGGGTCCTCCTAACCCGGAGTTGTGGGACGTTATCCCTAAGAAGCCCACGATCTTGGCCAACCAGGTCAACAAAAGGTTTGTGGAGCTGAAGGAGCTCAGGTTGCGCAACGAGGACGCCATGATCACATTCGTCCGCAACCGGATCTCCCTCCTCCAGAAGCGCACTCATAAATTGTGTCACATGAGCTGGGGCCGCGACCCCAACCGTACCTCGTCTTTCGAGTTGAGTAACACGGAGATTTACCACTGGGTCAAGGCCCTCTTCACCACCCACAGGGACTTCTCCTCAGAGTGGACATGGGGAATTGAGCACTATTGCTGAGATAGGCCTCCTCCCTTGGTAAGCTTCGTGCTGCAAACTTTCTCCGAATTAAATCTTATGTCGGTTGCTGTTGTATATTTAACTCTGTCATTTTTTCTCTCCTTAGCAATTCCTTCAGCAAACCATTGAGGATGGCACCGATCCCTCCCTCAAATGGGCGCCTGAACGAGAGACCTCGGATGAGGAGGAGCCGGATCAGGAGATCTTCCTTCCAATGACCGACGCTACGAAGCGACCCACCGGTAAACTCTCTTCCATTAGAGATTGGCCCGATGATGAAGATGACTTGGATGTCGAGGTGATGGAAACTTTTGACGCTGTCCCCTTTCTTATGCTTTTCCCGCATCAGCTAACCCCGGTGGGCAGATCCATGAGGACCCTCCCCTTGCCGTGGGTGACCCTGTTCCGGTTGCACTGAAGAAGAAGGGGGAAGCTGCATCAACTTCTTCCTCCGGACCTTCTCAGCCTGCCAAAAGGCGAAAGAAGTCCGGGGACAAAACTGCCTCCAAGCCTGCAACCAAGGCTCCTGCATGAAGGGCTCGGAAGCCCAAGGATCCCGTGACCTCGGATGCGTAAGCCTCCTTTCACTCTGCCACTTACTTGTTCTTGCATTGTTATAGTTTCTCATCCGACACTGTTTGATTCGGCAGGGCCGCGGTGGAGGTCCCCCAGAGTGGATCTAGCATTGCTTCACCGCTCTGGCTCAGCCCTTCTCCCCCTCGTGGCGACGATTCACGCCCGCTGAGCCCTATTCTGGAGGGTTCAACAGTTGCTCCGGGTTCCACACCACCTCGTCAAGAGGGGGGCAACCTTGTAGTGGGGGAGACAGGCCCAGCCGAGGCAACGGCATCCACCACTTTGGCTTTGCCGCAACCAGCTACAACCGAGGCTACCTCAACACCCCCACCAAAGAAGAAACCAGCAGCAGCACCAGCACCAACTCTAGCATCAACTCCAGCACCAGCATCAACAGCAACACCAAGAGCAACAGTAGCAGCGCCAAGCCCTCCGCCTCGTCCGAGACTTCCCAGTCTCGGCGAGAAAATACTCAGGCAGTTCCCAAGGGTAAATCTGCTACAACCACTTCCTCCTCTCAGTAGCCCAAGGGCAAAAAGGCCCCTGACGCTACCAGGGCAGCGTCCGTCGAGGCTGGACAGCGTACTCTCGCGTCCATGCTTTCCAAGAAGCCTCTAGCACCGAAGGACACCCCTGCCGAGCCAGCTAATGCGCAACAGATGGTTTTGCACACCAGCCTGGCTCTTTCCCTGGTTGAGAGGAGGGAGGCGCATGCGAAGGGCTTGGTGGCGCCCCATATGCCCAATGGCGAGCGATACCCTCCGACCCTGATTGAATTCGTCATGAATTGGAACAAGGCGGAGTTCGTCCACAACGACGATCTTCCGGAGAAGTTCGGCCCCGCTGAATTTTCTGCCCAAATGAACATAGCCGCTAAGGCAATTAACCTCGCGGGTCGGATGATGGAGGTACGTTACTTCTCCTTTTCCTTAGCATGTTGTAGATATTGATGATATAACCATTAGTCCCCGAGCCTCTGGGGGAGTAACTTGTTACTCGGCCGGATGCTCCTTAGAAAACTAACGCATCTCCTTGATAACTTCGAATATGCACACACCTAGATCCGGGTTAAGTTCCACTTGGCCCGGATTTGGTACACTTCGAATATGCACACACCTAGAGCCGGGTTAAGTTCCACTTGGCCCGGATTTTGTACACTTCGAATATGCACACACCTAGAGCCGGGTTAAGTTCCACTTGGACCGGATTTTGTACACTTCGAATATGCACACACCTAGAGCCGGGTTAAGTTCCACCTGGCCTGGATTTTGTACACTTCGAATATGCACACACCTAGAGCCGGGTTAAGTTCCACTTGGCCCGGATTTTGTACACTTCGAATATGCACACACCTAGAGCCGGGTTAAGTTCCACTTGGCCCGGATTTTGTACACTTCGAATATGCACACACCTAGAGCCGGGTTAAGTTCCACTTGGCCCGGATTTTGTACACTTCGAATATGCACACACCTAGAGCCGGGTTAAGTTCCACTTGGCCCGGATTTTGTACACTTCGAATATGCACAAGGCTAAATTGTAATTTTGTACTCTTTTCAGGTGACCACTAACCACCGGAGCGCTGAGTTTCAGCGTCTCTTGGACACTCATAAGATGCTGCGTGCCAAGCATAACACACTTCTCGCTGATCATGATAAGAGGGGTAAGTTTCTTCCTCAGCATTTTTCCATTTTCCTTCATCTTCTTCTGCCGAACTAATCCATCATTCGGTTTTGGCAGCTGGGGTGGAGGCTGAGAACACGCTTATGAGGAGGAATCTGGATCAGATCAAGGGTAAGTTATATCTGCTCAACCTTGCTATGCTTTTCATCTCCTTTCCTCCTTGGCTCGGCAAACATTCATACCTCAGCTTTGCTGGGTTGACAAACTATTTCAGTATCGCTGGAAGATAGTGTTACCGTGCCTGATATGATGCTGCATTTTCTCGAACAAGCAGGGCAGCATCAGGCCGAGCTCAAAAAGAAAGACGATGAGCTTGCCCTCCTCCAGACCAAGGATGATGAGATCGCCAAGCTTAAGGCCGAGATGAAGAAATTGAAGGCACAACATCAATCCGAGCTCCAAAAGGCTAGCCAAGACTTCACCGAGGAGCGCGAGCGCCTCAACCTCCAAATTGCCAAGGACCGAGAACTTCTGCAGGAGGCCGACGTCAAACTTGAGTCGGCGAACGCTGAACTTGTGCAGCTTCGCAAAAGACATGATGACTGTACCAGGGAGTTGACTCGGATCCTCAGCCATATTTTACGTAAGTTCCTTTCCCTTATCTGGCATATTTCTCCGGGTTACTTCACATGTTTTTTCTTTACCTGCTTCTCTTATCTCGTTTTCAGGCAAATTTCCGGAGGGCACTGCCATCACGAGCGCCGCTGTTGCTGATTTCCTCCGAGAGAGGGGTACTCCCATTGGGCCTGACGCTGAAGAGATTCCCTATGACATGGAGGACCTGTTGGTCAGCCTGTCATCACGCGTGGAAATCATCAAGAACTATGGCAAGTATATCCTTGATGTTGCAGTCCGAATCTTCAACACGTTTTGGCCTGCAGAAGACACTCCGGAGGGAACCACACTTCTTGTTGAAAAGTTGATGGAATGCGAGACCCAGCTCGACCTTTGGAGGGAATCCGCTGGACGCGCCGCAGCTGAGACCGTTCTCCACTACATACTTACGTGGTACGAGAAGATCGACCTCAACCTCTTCGCGCGCATGCGCACCGGATCCAAATGGAATAGTGACCCGGAGTAGGTAGCTCGGCGCAAGGCTTGCGCCCATAGCCTCATCGAATATTCTCCCATTCACGAATGGACTGAGGTGCCGAGCTTCCTGGAAGCCGCCGGTGACGAAAACGCTGAAAACGTTGAAGATGGCTCGGATGAGGACGAAGAGGGCGATGCCTCGGACATTGAAGATAGCGAAGATGACGCCGAACTTCCTCCTCCTGCTGCTCCTTAAGTGAAAAAACTTTAAAGTTTATCAGATCCCCGGTATGCCGGGTGGAATTGTATCTAGTACACATGTGATATTTTGCTACTAAGTTTTTATGCTGGATTAACTTGGGCGTAGTCCCCGAGTTTCATTTTCTTGTTCGTCCAATCTTTTGGCTCGGCTCGTGTCTACCTTGATTCGGTTTTACGACTTACGAATCCGAGCTTCAAAAATTGTCTTAACAATACTTGGAAACTTTTAGGCTTAGCTCAAAATAAATCAGCATAATAAACTAAAAATGCACAAGGTTAGTTCGAAAAACAAACGTCGGCTCGATTAAGTTCTTTTCCTTAGTCGTTTTTCATGTGCTACGCAATTCCAAACTTGTTCTCTTGATTGCCATGAAGCCAATTCTTGTTGGACAGTAGCAAGTCGAAGAGTTGGGTTTTTGGTGCTCACACACTACTAATCTGAGTTAAGTAGAACAACTTACTTCAGCTGACGTACAAATAACAAAAGACAACAAATATTATTAAGGCAGTCCCCGAGTTACTGCTCGAGGTGCCAACATTTCATTGATAAGCTCATTGCCGGCATACATACCGACATATGAAAAGATTCGGATACATACACTTCTCTGCTAAGTGTAGAAAGGACGAAGTAGAGCTACATTGCACGGACGCTTAGATTCCTCGCTGGACCTGTCCGCCTTGTTCTTTTCCTGTGGCTTTGCATCTATAAGATAATAAGAATCATTGTGCAATGCTTTGCTCACAATGAATGGCCCTTCCCATGGAGGAGATAATTTATGCATGCTAGCAGTACGTTGTACCAACCGGAGCACCAGATCGCCTTCCCGGAAAACTCGGGGGCTTACTTTCTGGCTATGATAGCGTCGGAGATTTTGCTGATATATGGCGGATCTGGACAGTGCCAATTCTCTCGCTTCTTCCAGTAGACCAACATCATTTTGCCGGGCTTCTTGCACTTCGGCTTCTGTGTATTGGGTGACCCTAGGCGAATCATGCTCTATGTCGGCTGGCAATACAGCTTCTGCCCCATATACCAGAAAGAATGGCGTATAGCCTGTTGATCGATTCGGAGTTGTTCTTAAACTCCACAGTACCGCTGGTAGTTCTTCTATCCAGCACCCCGCTGATCTTTGCAGCGGCTCAATGAGCCGGGGTTTTATCCCGGATAATACCAATCCGTTGGATCTTTCCACTTGTCCGTTCGAAGCGGGGTGGGCTACCGAGGCAACGTCCAACCGGATCTTCTTATCCCGGCAGAAACACGCAAATGCTCCTTCCGCAAAGTTTGTGCCATTATCAGTTATGATACTGTGAGGATAACCGTATCTTAAGATGATGTCTTTGAGAAACGTTACGGCCGTAGCTCCATCACATTTTCTTATTGGCTTCACCTCGATCCACTTTGTAAATTTTTCTACCATGACCAAAATGTGAGTCATATTTCCCCTTGCTAGTTTAAACGGGCCAACCATGTCCAAACACCACACGGCAAATGGCCAAGTGATTGGTATGGTCTTGAGCTCCGACATTGGCATATGTGTCTTGGTAGCATACCACTGACAACCATTGCACTTTCTCACCAGATCTTCTGCTTATTCTAAGGCACTTGGCCAGTAGAATCCATGCCGGAAAGCTTTTGCCACCAAGGCTCGGGACGAGGCATGATGCCCGCACTCCCCTTGATGTATATCTCGGAGGATGTCAAGCCCTTCTTCCAGGTCAACGCATCGCTGGAGGACATTGGTCACACTCCTTTGGTATAGCTCGGAATTGATGATTGTGTACGCCTTTGCTCTCCTCTGAGTTTGCCTGGATAGAACCTCCTCAGTGGGTAAAGTTCCATCTTTCAGGAATTGAAATATAGGTAGTGCCCAAGCTGGTATTGCTCGCACAGGGAACACATCCTCATCAATTTCCATCTGATCCACTGGCATAACTTCAACCGGATCATGCTGAGCAGTCCCCGGGCTTGCCGAGGCAGTCCTCGGGTTTCGCGCGCCACCTCCCGTGTCAATGTCCATGGGCACGGCTCCGGATTTTGTATCCTCCGGGATGTAAATGGAGTCGGTTTCTGGGGACGACCTGATAGACGGTTTTCTGAGGTGTTCCAATGCTACCCCCGGTGGAATTGCTTGTCGGGTTGATCCGAGCTTCGACAGTACGTCGGCAGCCTCATTTTCCACCCGGGGTACATGGTGAAATTCACATCCCTCAAAGTAACCAGATATCTTCTGCACATGCAATCTGTACAGCGCCATGTTTGGATCAAGGGCGTCCCACAGTCCCGACACTTGTTGTACTACCAAATTTGAGTCGCCAAAGCATAGGATCCGACGTATCCCAATTTCTTTTGCCACTTTGAGCCCATGCACAAGTGCTTCATACTCAACGACATTGTTTGATGCCGTGAAATGGATATGTAGCACATATTTTAGCTGGTCCTTCTTTCGCGAGGTAAGTACAATTCCGGCGCCTAGCCCGGTTTTTGTTTTTGACCCGTCAAAGTGCATCCTCCAGTAATTCGGATCTGGTAGCGGTGGTTCGTATTGTACCTCGGCCCAGTCCACAAAAAAGTCGGCCACAGCCCGAGACTTGATTGCTTCTCTTCTGTCATATTGTGGTGCATAGGGAGCTAGTTCAATTACCCATTTTGCAATCCTACCACTCGCACCCTTGTTACTCATTATTTCGGATATGGGAGCCTCACATATTACCCTGATGGGATGCTCCTCAAAGTAGTGCTTCAACTTCTTAGCTGCCATATACACACCATATTCCACTTTCTGATAGTGTGGGTAGTTCTGCTTTGAGGCAGACAACACCTCAGTCAGATAATACACTGGCCTTTGCACTGACTTACCCTCTTCGTCGCGCTCTACCACAATTACTGCACTTACAACTCGGTTGGTTACGGCTATATAGAGCAACATTGGCTCCTTTGATAGTGGAGAGGTTAGCACTGGTGCAGTGGCTAACATCTTCTTTAAGTGAGCAAAGGCTTCATTGGTCTGCGGCGTCCAAACGAACTTATCCGACTTTTTCATGAGTTGATAGAGAGGCAATGCCTTTTCTCCCAACTGACACACAAACTGACTTAACGATGCCAGGCAACCAGTGAACTTATGGACATTGTTAAGACACTTCGGTAGTTCCATTCGCTCAATGGCCCGGATTTTAGTTGGATTGACTTCGATACCCCGGCTGGAGACAAGAAAACCAAGTAACTTTCCAGCCGGGACACCGAAGGTACATTTCTCCGGGTTAAGCTTCATCCGGAACCTTCTTAAGTTCGCGAACGTCTGCCTGATATCGTCAAGGAGCGTCTTGCTTTCCTTGGTCTTGATAACCACATCATCCACATACACTTGTACATTTTGACCTATTTGGTCATGCAAACATTTCTGCATACATCTTTGGTACGTTGCTCCTGCATTACGTAAACCAAACGGCATGGTGTGATAGCAATAAGCCCCATACGGGGTGATAAATGCAGTCTTTATTTGATCATCCGGATTCAGAGGTATCTGGTGGAAACCAGAATATGCATCAATGAATGACAACAGTTCACATCCAGCAGTTGAGTCTATGACCTGATCTATCCTTGGCAGTGGAAATGGATCTTTTGAACACGCCCCTTTCAGGTTCGTGTAATCGATACACATACGCCAAACCATTGCCACATTCGGATCATCCTTCTTCTTTTCCACCAGCACCGGATTAGATAGCCAATCCGGGTAAAGAACTTCCATGATAAATCCTGCAGCCAACAACCGAGCTATCTCATCTCCGATGACTTTCCTCCTATCTTGGGTGAAGCGGCGGAGAGGTTGCTTAACCGACTTTGCTCCGGGTCTCACATTCAAAGAGTGCTCGGCCAACTCCCTCGGAACACCTTGCAAGTCCTGTGTGGACCAAGCAAAAATGTCCCGATTCTCACGGAGGAAGTTGACGAGCTCGCTTTTCTATTTGTCATTTAACCCGGCACCAATTGTTACGGTGCGCTCTGGGAACATATCATCAACATGCACCTTCTTGGTATCTTTCATGGCTTGGAATGAGACACTTCCATGCGGGTTACTCAGTGCCGGCATATACTGCTGTGCGGACTGAGCCAATGCCGCCACCTCTTGGATTTTCCTTTTCTCTTGCGCAATCACGAGTGACTTGGCTAGGTTAGACCCGGCTGACGTACACTCAATGGAACGTCTGAAATCTCCAGCAATGGTAGTTACTTCGTTTGGCCCGGGCAGCTTCATCTTCAAGTAACTGATGTGACAACTTGCCATGAACTTGTTCAGTGCTGGTCTTTCGAGTAACGCGTGATACGCACTTTCCAAGTTCACCACTTCAAACTCCAAATTCTCAGTTCGGCAGTTATCTCTCGTGCCGAACAATATGTCAACCCGGACCTTGCCTATGGGCTCACAAGAAATGCCGGGCACAATACCATGGAAAGTTGTCCTTGTAACCTGAAGCATGTTCTCCGAGATACCCAACTTGCGCATTGTATCCGCATACATGATGTTAATGCTACTGCCATTGTCAATCAGTACCTTGGAGAACCTTACATTGATGTTAGGCCCAATGAATGTCGGATCCAGCACTAACGCATACGAACCAGGACTTGGCATAAGCTTGGGATGATCTTTAATGCTCCAAGTGATTTCCTGGTCCGACCAAAGCATATACCTCATCACTGCTGGCATTACCGCATTCACCTCCATATGTCGGCGCTGCAAGCTCTTTCTATCTGTTTCCTCAGTGGTAAACACATAATAACTCTGATGATGCTCTCTGTACTCATTCCTCCCCTCATTTCCAGGGTACCTCTGATCCGGCTGATGCTGGTTTTCTACTTGATGTACCGCATCCCTTCTCTCATGGTTATCATACCTCGGCGGAGGGGGAGGTAACATTAGCTATTGCGTGTTCGCTCCGGAGAGCAATTGCTGCCGGGGTAACTCCTGTCGAGGTTGATCATTCCGGGGTGCCTGAGCATTCCCCGAACCACCTTGTTCTATTTTACACATCCACTCACATTGCCTTGTTGTATGTCCAGCTGGGTTAATAGGATTTGGCGTGTGAAATTTACACGGCTGATCCAACATCGACTCATAAGTGTACCTCAGACGGTCCTTCTTTTCTTGCCACTGTTTCTTCTGCTCTGGCGTCCAAGTTTTCTTGCCATCATTTCTTGGTGTCCATTGTTCCCCTCCAGTTTTCTGACGTTGATTGCCTCCTGCTCCGGGCTGATCTTGATTCACAGCTGCAACTTGTTGCGAACTGTACCAGTGATCCGGTTTGTCATCTCTTCTTTTACCTCTGTAATCATTCCTCCGGGATGATCCGGATCCATCTCTCTGGTAGTACTCCTCATTTGACTCATTTGACACGAGCCTAGGTTGAGTCGGATCACCCAAAGCATACGAATCAGCAATCCGGATCACCTCTGCCAATGTAGTTGGCATTTTCCTTTGCAACTTCTTCCACAGCTCGCTTGCATATCTGCACCCTTGTGCAAACCACGCTATGGCCTGTGACTCTATCACACCCTCACACGAGTTTCTCATGGTACACCACCGGGTTAAAAAATCCCGGTCCGTCTCGTTCGGTCTCTGCTTACACATATCTAGGGTTTGTGGCCTATTTGGCCTCTGATACGTACTTGAGAAATTGCTGATAAACATTTCCTCAAAATTGATCCAATAGTTAATTCTTCTAGGCGACAAATTGTTTAGCCATACCCTTGCTGGCCCCTCCAACATTTGGGGTACGTATCTCACAGCCCATCTCATGTTGCCTGTAGCAATTTTCACAGCTGTAGCATAGTTTATCAACCAATCCTCCGGCTTAGTACTGTCGTCATACGTCTTTGTGCCTCTGGGTAACTGGAAGTTAGGTACCGATGGCTCCTTCATGATCCGGGGCCCAAAACACGCAGGACCCAGTGGACCTTGACATTCGATCTGTTCCGACCTATACAGTCGATCCAGTTTTAACCTGGCATCATCAGGCATCAAATCTCGGCTTCCCAATCTTGACCCTATCACATGATAGTTCGGCCTTGGGTATCCCGCGTTCACCATTTCCGAATCTCCATCGTTATACTGGTCTCGCTCTCGTGGAGCACCTCTCTGTTGTATACCTCGGCCGACACTTTGCTCTTGCCTCGGTATATTCTGCTGCTGCGGTTGTCCTGCCGAGTTACGCTGTCCGGCATTGCCATTTATAGCGTTTCCTTGACCGGCATTGCCTTGGTCGCGGTTACCTCGGCCAACTTCACCTCGGCTCACACTTCGTCGATCGTCATTTTTCTGTACTTCTTTTCCTTTCCATGCCCGTGTTGGGTCATATGGGACGATCTGTTTGTTCCTTCTGGCCGAGGTTACTACCTCTTCTCTCCTAGGACCACCATGAGGAGACGATGCGGCTCCAGTGGATTTCTCTGGGTTAGCCATCGCTGAATGAACGATCTTGGAGGCCCCAGCTCTCTCCGGTTTATCCCTGAGCAGCTCCTCATTTTGCCTGTTCGCGATTCGAACCAACTCATTGACCCTATCTTGTTGTCTCTGATGGGCTTCACCTGTCAGACCCTCTAACTCGGATGCAGCTGCATCCGCTGCCCTAAGGTTCTTAGCCGGTGTACTATACCTCGGCAGCCCCACGGACAAATAGTTCTCTGACTCCTCAATCCTAGTGTCTCCCTCTTTGTTCATTTCGCTTATGAGGTTTATCCCCTTCACTTTTACAGCATCAACTTTATTTTCCTTTGCATACTCACGCAGTGTCATGTTCAACGACTGCTGAGCCATGGCTATCTTTTTCGCACCCTCTAGAATTTTTTGCCTAGTTTCCTCTAGCTCGGCTTGTGCCTGAGCCGGATCTACCACTTGCTGCTACTAGGTTTGCCAAGCTATCCATTGCTTCCCGCAGGACATTCTCAGGCCTCTCTAGTGGAGGACCTCTACCTTTCCTCGGTGCCTTAGGCGTTACCTCCGGATCTGTTGCCGGGTCCTTGCTTGCGCCTGCACCAGGCGCAGTCATCATCACCTCAGTACGGTCTGGGGAGCGAGTGATACGCGCCCCGTGGACCACACTAAGGGGTGGCTCCCCTGCCTCGACGACGTGCCATGGATGAACGCACGACACATCGAAAACAATGTAGACCTTGTGCACGCCGAGCTTGACGAAGAGGTCGTTGCGCGGAAGCAGGCGCATGCGGAAGCAGCCAGCATTGTCGCTAACAAACTCCAGCGCTCCAAAGCGCTGAACGAGCCCGGAGACGATGCGTTCGCCGGTGCCGATGAGGTTTCCCGTCTGGATCTTGACCCCTGCTAGGGCCGCTAGCCCCACGGTGGGTGCCAACTATCGTGGTGGTGTCACGGCAGATGCCATGGATAGGCTAAAGGTGGGGACTAAATGCACTAGGGGAATCCAAGGAGGGATAGTGAGGTGATTCCACACACAAAAGTTTTATATTTGATTCACTTCCAAGGTTTACAAGTGCTCCTAGAGCTGTATTGGCGAGAGGAGGAACAAGGGACTCTCTTACTCTTGCCACTGGCTAACCCGTACAAGGCCAACCAGAGATCAACCCGTAGAACCTAACCCTTCTACAAAGGCCCTGCCCTCCTTATATAGGGGTTGCTAGGTCTCCACTTAGGGCATACGTGGAGGCATCTTCCAGGGAATATGCCTCCTCCCAAAATAGTAAGCCGACCGGGTCGATTTTCCCCGCGTCACCTATGTAGAGGCTACGTGAGCCTCTGCGGCGCCTGCGTCAGCCGACATTGGCATCGTCACCTCTGTCGGCCACGCCTTGCTGGTCCTGCCTCTGTCCGCTTCGCTCATGTCGTGGGTATCGGGGCTACTTTTGACCAGCGAGATTCCTTCCTTCTCCTAGAAGCTTGACATGACCCGGATCGCAGTTGATCCGGCCACACCTGTTCCTGCATGAAAGTTAGATACATCTTTCCGACTTACGACTTAAGTCGGTTGAGACCATGTTAGGTGGACGTCCCCTGGTCCGGGTTACTCCGTGATTCGGCCTGCCTTGAGGTGACTGTTGGAGATATGCCCAAGAGGCAATAATAAAAGTGGTTATTATTATATCTTTGTGTTTATGATGAATGTTTACATCCCATGCTATAATTGTATTATTAGGAAACACTAATACATGTGTGTTTTGTAAACATAAAAGAGTCCCTAGTAAACCTCTTGTTGAACTAGCTTGTTGATTAATTGATGATCATGGTTTCCTGATCATGGACATTGGATGTGATTAATAACAATGTTATATCATTAGGAGAATGATGTGATGGACACACACCCGTAGTAAGCGTAGCATAAAGATCAAGTTATTAAGTTCGTATTGCTATAAGCTTTTAAATGCATAGTAACCTAATCCTTCGACCATGAGGTTGTGTTAATCACCATCCCCGGATGGGTACTTTGATGACATCAAACACCGCTTCGTAACTGGGTGGTTATAAAGGTGTCATTGGGTATTCTGAAAGTATGTGTTGAAGCGCATGGACCAAGATTGGAATTTGTCCATCCATATGACGGATAGATATGCTCTGGGCCCTCTCGGTGTAATGTCATCTAGTTAGCTTGCAAGCATGTGACTGGGTCACAAGGGATGACATAACATGGAACGAGTAAAGAGTACTTATCAGTAACGAGGTAGAACTAGGTATGGAGATACCAACGATCAAACTTTGGATAAGTATAGTATCGTGAGACAAAGGGAATTGGTTTCGTATGTAAATGGTTCTATCGATCACGAAGTCATCGTTGAGTATGTGGGAGCCATTATGGATCTCCAGGCCCCACTGATGGTTATTCATAGGAGATGTGTCTCTGTCATGTCTACATATTCACGAACCGTAGGGTGACACACTTAAGGTTCGAAGTTGTTTTAAGTAGATATGGAATGTGCGTTGGAGACCGAATGTTGTTCGAAGTCTCGGATTGGATCCGGGACATCACGAGGAGATCCGGAATTGTCCGGAGAATAAGATTCATATATTGGGGATCATTTTCTGAGTTAGGAAATGTTCCAGAGTATTTGTATGAGGATTCTAGAAGGTTTCGGAATGTTCTGGAAGAATTCTTGGAGTTTGCTTGAAAACCAAGAAAGGGATCAAGGAGTCCTTGTGGGGCAAGACAAGGAGTCGTGGGGGAGGAGGACTCCTCCCCCCTCCCCAATCCGCCGGCCAAGGAGGGAGGGGAGTCCTACTAGGACTCCCCCTCCCATGGCGCCCTCCCTCCTTTAAATAGAGGGGTGGAGGCGCCACCCCCTGGCCCCTCGACCACTCCAAACCCTAGCCGCCTCTCTCCTCCTCCTCTCTTTTGCTCAGGCTTAGGCGAAGCCCTACAGAATTCTCTACTCCACCAACACCACCACGCCGTCGTGCTGCTGGGATTCCGTGGAGAAGATCTACTACCTCCGCTGCTCGCTGGAACAAGAAGAGGAAGGTCTACTTCGACTCCGCACGTGTGACCGACTGCGGAAGCGCTGCCGGAACGCGGCGCCGGAAGGATCGTCCACTCGATCTTGAGATCGGCAAGTGATCGACTACATCAACCACGAGATCTTATCTCGTAACGCTTTCGGATCTACAAGGGTTAGTACAGATCTATCTCGTTGCACATGTCTAATAGATTAGATCTTGGCTTTTATCTAGATTAGATCTGGGTTTTGTTTGTTCTTGCGGTAGAATTTTTTTGTTTTCCATGCTACGAACCCATCAGTGGTATCAGAGCCGTATCTATGCGTAGATCTGTTGCACGAGTAGAACACAATGGTTTTGTGGGCGTTGGTGCTCGTGCTGTCTTTTGCTTTGTGTACTTTGCATCTTGCGGTATGGTGGGATGAAGCGGCTCGGGCTAACCTTACATGTCATCGCACATGAGACTTGCTCCACGCTTGACGTGTAACTTGCTTTGCACAAGTGGCTTTGCGGGTGTCTATCTCTCCCACCATAGTATAGATCTAATTTACACTTTGCACTTGATAGCACTTGTATCAACGTTGTGGTTCAGTTTCGTAGGTAAGATTCGTTCTTATTCGAAAGCCCCAAACCACGTAAAACATGCAAAGAAAATTAGAGGCGTCTAACTTGTTTTTGCAGGGGTTTTGTGATGTGATATGGCCATCATGTGATTGTGATTATATTTGATGTATGCAATGATCCTTGTTGTAATATGGCAACCGGCAGGAGCCTAATGGTTGTCTTTAATTCTGTTAAGACCTGCGTGTCTATTCATCTTGTAATAGCTTTATTCCAAGTAGTTGTAATAGTTGCTAGTGATGATGGACAACCATGAAGCAGCGCCACTGACCTTGACGCAATGTTGGTGATGATGGAGATCATGTTCGTGCTTTGGAGATGGAGATCAAAGGCGCAAGAAGAAAGGGCCATATCATATCACACTAATTATGAATTGCCTGTGATGTTAATCCTTTATGCATCTTGTATTGCTTAGATCGCGAAGGTAGCATTATAAGATGATCCCTCTCACTAAATATCAAGTAATAAAGTGTTCACCCTTAGTTGGCACCGTTGCTAAGACTCGTCGTTTCGAAGCATCTCGTGATGATCGGATGTGATAGATTCTACGTGTGCATACAACGGGTCCAAGCCAGATTTGCACATGCGGAAACTAAGGTTATCTTGACGAGCCTAGCATGTACAGACATGGTCTCGGAACACGGAATACCGAAAGGTAGAGCATGAATCATATAATTGATATGATGAACATGAAGATTGTTCGCCGATGAAACTACATCTTCTCTTGTGAAGATCGGACTTGGTGTAGTGGACTTGGTTCGTGTAATCACTAAGACAATGTGAGGGATGTTGTTTTGAGTGGGAGTTCACCTAGCTAATTTAAGAATTAAATTTGAACTCAATTTATCATAAACTTAGTCTAAACTACTTGCAAATTTGTTGTAGATTATGGCGACCCCCTCCATCAATTTCGATGCGTTCCTAGAGAAAGAAAAGCTTAAGAACAATGGAAGCAATTTCACGAACTGGTTCCGTGGACTGAAGATCGTCCTCAGGGCTGGTCAGTTGACCTATGTGCTCGAAGCACCGCTAGGTGACCCACCTGCAGAAGATGCCACCGATGACGTAAAGAATGTTTACGCCACTCAGAAAAATCATTACTCCACAGTTCAGTGTGCCATCCTGCACGGTTTAGAAGCGGAGCTCCAGAAGCGTTTTGAGTACCACGACCCGTTCAAGATCATTAAGGAGCTCAGGCTAATTTTTGAGACTCACGCGACCATGGAGAGCTATGAGGCCTCCGAAAAGTTCTTTAACTGTAAGATGGAAGAGGGTAGCTCCATTAGTGAGCACGTGCTCACCATGTCTGGGTACGCAAACAAGCTCCAAGAATTGGGGATATCGATTCCTAATGAATTGGGGATTCACCATCTCCTCCAATCACTGCCACCGAGTTGTAAGAACTTTGTGATGAACTACAATATGCACTGCATGAACAAGACGTTGCCTGAACTATCGTCCATGCTGAAAACTGCTGAAGTGGAGATCAAGAAGGAGCACCAAGTGTTGATGGTCAATAAGACCACCAATTTCAAGAGACAGGACAAGCCTAAGAACAAGGGCAACTTCAAGAAGGACGACAAGAAAGCTGCCGCACCTGCAAAGAAGCCCAAGGCTGGTCCCAAGCCTGAAACTGAGTGCTTCTACTGCAAGGGTGCTGGTTACTGGAAGCGTAACTGCCCCAAGATCGCTGATCTGAAGAACGGCAACATCAAGAAGAAAGGTATATTTGATATATATGTTATTGATGTGTATCTTACTAGTAATCGTAGTAGTGCCTGGGTATTTGATACTGGTTTGGTTGCTCATATTTGTAACTCGAAACAAGAGCTGCGGAATAAACGAAGACTGGCAAGAGACGAGGTGACGATGCGCGTTGGAAATGGCTCCAACGTTGATGTGATCGCCGTCGGCACGCTCCCTCTACATCTACCTTCGGGATTAGTTTTAAATTTGAATAATTGTTATTTGGTGCCTGCGTTAAGCATGAACATTATATCTGGATCTTGTTTACTGCGAGACGGTTACGCTTTTAAGTCCGAGAATAAAGGTTGTTCGATTTATATGAGTAATATCTTTTATGGTAATGCACCTGAGATGAATGGTTTATTCTTACTGAATCTCGATAGTAGTGATACACATGTTCACAACATAGATGCTAAACGAATAAAATTGAATGATAATTCTACATACATGTGGTACTGTCGTCTTGGTCACATTGGAGTGAAGCATATGAAGAAACTCCATTCTGATGGACTTCTTGAATCACTTGAAAGATGCGAAGCATGTCTAATGCGAAAAATGACTAAGACTCCATTCTCTGGAATAATGGAGCGAGCTACAGACTTATTGGAAATAATACATACCGATGTGTGCGGTCCAATGAGTGTAGCATCACGTGGTGGATATCGTTATGTTCTCACTTTCACGGATGACTTAAGTAGATATAGGTATGTCTACTTTATGAAACATAAGTCCGAAACTTTCCAGAAGTTTAAGGAATTTCAAAGTGAAGTGGAAAATCATCGTAACAAGAAGATTAAGTTTCTGCGTTCTGACCGTGGAGGTGAATATCTAAGTTATGAGTTTGGCATACATTTAAAGAAATGTGGAATACTTTCGCAGTTGACACCGCCGGGAACACCACAGCGTAATGGTGTGTCTGAACATCGTAATCGAACTCTCTTAGATATGGTTCGGTCTATGATGTCTCTTACAAATTTACCGCTATCGTTTTGGGGCTATGCATTAGAGATAGCCGCATTCACTTTAAATAGGGCACCATCTAAATCCATTGAAACGACACCGTACGAATTGTGGTTTGGAAAGAAACCTAAGTTGTCGTTCCTTAAAGTTTGGGGTTGCGAAGCATATGTAAATAAGTTACAACCTGATAAGCTTGAACCCAAAGCGGAGAAATGCGTCTTCATAGGATACCCTAAAGAAACAATTGGGTATACCTTCTATCATAGATCCGAAGGCAAAGTTTTCGTTGCCAAGAATGGATCCTTTCTTGAGAAGGAGTTTCTCTCGAAGGAAGTGACTAGAAGGAAAGTAGAAATCGATGAGGTTATTGAACCTTCTCTCGGATTTGAGAGTAGCGCAGCACCGGAAGATGTTTTTGTGCCGCCTGCACCAATTGGAGAGGAAGCTAATGATAATGATCATGAAACTTCAAACGAAGTTGCTGCTGAACCTCGCAGGTCAACGAGGGTTCGTACCACTCCTGATTGGTATGACTCTGCTTTGAACGTCATGTTGGTGGACAACGCTGATGACCCTGCGACGTATGAAGAAGCTGTGGTGAGCCCAGATTCCGACAAATGGCTAGAAGCCATGAAATCCGAAATGGGATCCATGTACGAAAACCAAGTATGGACTTTGGTGGACTTACCGGATGGCCGTAAGGCTGTCGAGAACAAATGGATTTTCAAGAGAAAAACAGATGCTGATGGTAATGTTACCGTCTATAAAGCTTGACTTGTCGCGAAAGGGTTCCGACAAATTCAAGGAGTTAACTATGATGAGACATTCTCACCAGTAGCGAAGCTAAAGTCTGTGAGGATTTTGTTAGCAATTGCTGCATATTTCGATTATGAGATTTGGCAGATGGATGTCAAAACAGCGTTCCTTAATGGTGACATTGAGGAAGAGTTGTATATGGTACAACCCAAGGGTTTTGTCGATCCTAAAGATGCTGACAAGGTATGCAAACTTCAGCGCTCCATTTATGGACTGAAGCAAGCATCCCAGAGTTGGAATCAACGTTTTGATAAAGTAATCGAAAACTTTGGATTTATACAAACTTATGGAGAAGCTTGTATTTACAAGAAAGTGAGTGGGAGCTCTGTAGCATTCCTAGTACTATATGTAGATGACATATTGTTGATTGAGAATGATATAGAACTTCTTAATAGTGTCAAAACCTATTTGAATAATAGTTTTTCAATGAAGGATCTTGGCGAAGCGGCATATATTCTAGGCATCAAGATTTATAGAGATAGATCAAGACGCCTAATAGCGCTTTCACAAAGTACATACTTAGACAAAGTTCTAAAGAAGTTTAGAATGGAAGAGAGCAAGAAAGGGTTCGTGCCCATGCTGTCAGGTAAGACCTTGAGTAAGACTCAAAGTCCAGCTACGGCAGAAGATAGAGAGAAAATGAATAATATTCCCTATGCCTCGGCCATAGGTTCTATCATGTATGCCATGTTGTGTACAAGACCGGATATAGCACATGCTGTTAGTTTGACTAGCAGATATCAAAGTGATCCTAGAATGGAGCACTGGACAGCGGTCAAGAATATCCTAAAGTACCTAAATAGGACTAAGGATATGGTTCTTTCTTATGGAGGTGATGAACAACTTGTTGTAAACGGTTACACCGATGCTAGTTGGAACACCGATCCGGATGACTCGGAGTCATAGTCGGGATACATATTTATTTTGAATGGTGCTACAGTGAGCTGGAGGAGTGCAAAGCAAAGCGTTGTGGCAAAATCTTCAACTGAATCGGAATACATAGCTGCCTCGGAGGCTGCGCAAGAAGCCATATGGCTGAAGGAATTCATTATTGAACTTGGCGTGGTTCCCAGTGCGTTAGACCCGATGGCCATCTACTGTGACAACATAGGTGCCATAGCTAATGCACAGGAGCCAAGGTCACATAGCAAGCTGAAGCACATCAAGCTACGTTTCCACGCTATTCGCGAGTATGTCCGAGATGGTGACATAAAGATTTGCAAAGTACACACTGATCTGAATGTGGCAGATCTGTTGACTAAACCTCTCCCTAGGGAAAAGCATGACCAACACCAGAACGCCATGGGTGTTAGGTATATTACCATGTAATCTAGATTATTGACTCTAGTGCAAGTGGGAGACTGTTGGAGATATGCCCAAGAGGCAATAATAAAAGTGGTTATTATTATATCTTTGTGTTTATGATGAATGTTTACATCCCATGCTATAATTGTATTATTAGGAAACACTAATACATGTGTGTTTTGTAAACATAAAAGAGTCCCTAGTAAGCCTCTTATTGAACTAGCTTGTTGATTAATTGATGATCATGGTTTCCTGATCATGGACATTGGATGTGATTAATAACAAGGTTATATCATTAGGAGAATGATGTGACGGACACACACCCGTAGTAAGCGTAGCATAAAGATCAAGTCATTAAGTTCGTATTGCTATAAGCTTTTAAATGCATAGTAACCTAATCCTTCGACCATGAGGTTGTGTTAATCACCATCACCGGATGGGTACTTTGATGACAGCAAACACCGCTTCGTAATTGGGTGGTTATAAAGGTGTCATTGGGTATTCTGAAAGTATGTGTTGAAGCGCATGGACCAAGATTGGAATTTGTCCATCCATATGACGGATAGATATGCTCTGGGCCCTCTTGGTGTAATGTCATCTAGTTAGCTTGCAAGCATGTGACTGGGTCACAAGGGATGACATAACATGGAACGAGTAAAGAGTACTTATCAGTAACGAGGTAGAACTAGGTATGGAGATACCAACGATCAAACTTCGGATAAGTATAGTATCGCGAGACAAAGGGAATTGGTTTCATATGTAAATGGTTCTATCGATCACGAAGTCATCGTTGAGTATGTGGGAGCCATTATGGATCTCTAGGTCCCGCTGATGGTTATTCATAGGAGATGTGTCTCTGTCATGTCTACATATTCACGAACCGTAGGGTGACACACTTAAGGTTCGAAGTTGTTTTAAGTAGATATGGAGTGTGCGTTGGAGACCGAATGTTGTTCGGAGTCTCAGATTGGATCCGGGACATCACGAGGAGATCCGGAATTGTCCGGAGAATAAGATTCATATATTGGGGATCATTTTTTGAGTTAGGAAATGTTCCGGAGTATTTGTATGAGGATTCTAGAAGGTTTCGGAATGTTCCGGAAGGTTCTGGAAGAATTCTTGGAGTTTGCTTGAAAACCAATAAAGGGATCAAGGAGTCCTTGTGGGGCAAGACAAGGAGTTGTGGGGGAGGAGGACTCCTCCCCCCTCCCCAATCCGCCGGCCAAGGAGGGAGGGGAGTCCTACTAGGACTCCCCCTCCCATGGCGCCCTCCCTCCTTTAAATAGAGGGGTGGAGGCTCCACCCCCTGGCCCCTCGACCACTCCAAACCCTAGCCACCTCTCTCCTCCTCCTCTCTTCTGCTCAGGCTTAGGCGAAGCCCTGCAGAATTCTCTACTCCACCACCACCACCACGCCGTCGTGCTGCTGGGATTCCGTGGAGAAGATCTACTACCTCCGCTGCTCGCTGGAACGAGGAGAGGAAGGTCTACTTCGACTCCGCACGTGTGACCGACTGTGGAAGCGCTGCCGGAACGCGGCGCCGGAAGGATTGTCCACTCGATCTTGAGATCGGCAAGTGATCGACTACATCAACCACGAGATCTAATCTCGTAACGCTTTCGGATCTACAAGGGTTAGTACAGATCTATCTCGTTGCACATGTCTAATAGATTAGATCTTGGCTTTTATCTAGATTAGATCTGGGTTTTGTTCGTTCTTGCGGTAGAATTTTTTTGTTTTCCATGCTACTAACCCATCAGTGACCCGGCCAGCATCCGCTTTGGCCTTGCCGAACCTGGGCTAACTCGGCCTTTATACCCTGGCGTGACCCTACCAGGGGGTATCCCCCCAACAGTGCTCGATCTTTCGACCATCCATGTTCCAAGGCCACGCTTCTGTGGCGTGCTAGGATCGCCAACTCAACCTTAGTGTATTCGCTGTGCAACATGGCTTACACCCAATGTATGCGGACATAGATATGTCTGACACCCAGGCCTGTAACCTTGGATCGCCTCATACCCAAGAACTTTCTTGGTGGTGCACACTAAGGGGGAACACAATCGTTGGTAATTTTAATAGGGATCATCTTATTAGGCCACCGTCGAGTATCTAATAGTAGCACACAATAAGACATACAAACAATAACATTGAATGTAAATGCTATGTGATATGGTCCTTCACGTCGTGATCTCCATCCGCCGTCACCGGGTTCTGGTGCCAGGGTTCTGACGCCGTAGACACCAGGGTACCGGTGTCATTTCGGCGTGGTAGTCCGTCACCTCCGTGACTATCTACTACTACATAACAAAAGGTAATCACTTTACCTTTGCCACAACCATATCACAAAGCAACGCCCCCCTGCAAAACAAAGTTAGACGCCTCTACTTTATCTTTGCATGTTTTACGTGGCTGAATGGTCTTTCGCACAAGAACCGTTCTTACCTACGAACTTTCAGCACAACGCTAATCGAGTAGTTGTCTCTACTACACCCCTTTCGGGTCCCTCCGTTGCAAATGGTATACCAACTAATGCGAGAGAGACAGACACCCCTAAGCAACTTTATACGGTATAAGCCGTATGTCAAGCGTGGATCAGTCTCGCGAATGAATGCGTAAAGTCGGTTGGGGGCCGCTTCATCAAGCATTACTACAGTATACACAAGTACACGTGGGAGGGTAACAACTAAAAGATCAACACCCACACGCTACATCTCGTGTGTTCTACCAATACTAGCATTACTACGCATAGATCTAGCTCTGATACCACTGTAGGGGTTCTGCGTATGAAAACAATAAATTTTACTCTATGCCCCTGAACCCCTAAAGCTGCCAGGACCTATCTATTAGTAATACAGTAACGGGAGGGGCTTTTCACGAACTTACCCTTGAAGACCGAAAAACGTTGTCAACGCTCAGGAGAGCGTGGTTGATGTAGACGAGCCGAAGCCGACCTCAAGGTCTTGATGAAGTCCTTGCGCTCCTTTTGGCTCCAACGACTTGAGTGCCTCAAGTGCGACACCTAGTGGGGAGTTACACATGTCCGGTGCCTGACGATGACTCCCGCTTCCCCGATCCACCAGCAGTTGCGGAAGTAGAGCTCCCGGATCCAAATCCCGCAGTGCGACAGCGCTCCGCGGTGAAGATGTCTCTCGCTCGCGCAGTCCAGACTTGGGACCACGGTCACGAGAGAGAGGGGGAGAGATAAAATATCAATTAGAGGTCCTCCCAAAAGTGGGGAGACCTTTATTTATTATTGGTGCATTTATCTAGCCAAATACCCCCACTATATATAGGGGGAGGAGGGGGTACACCCTCCCTCAAAGTCCCGGGGTGGGACTAAAGGAGAGGAGGGGGAAGGGGGAGGCGCCACCGGTCACCCCCTCATGGGATCCACGTGGGGGGCTGGCCCAATAGGGCCGCCGGCCACCCCATGGCCCCTTCTCCCTCTCTCCTTTCCCTAATGGGCCCTCTCCCTCTGGGAATTGGCCCATTAAGCCTTTGACCATTAAATTGAATTTTATCTTTATTAAATAATTATGAATAAATGATTAAATCAATATTTAACATTCATTCACATATTATTCAATCTCCGTGGCCATGGAACACCTTCCACCTCCACTCTGGACATCCTCTGGACTTACCGAAACCCTTCCGGTTTTCTCCCTTCTCTTCTTCGGTGATTCCACCGATCCTATAAACACTCTCTAAGCATCATCAAGCCCTTAAGCGTGATACCCCACGGTTCGGGAACACTCCAGACATGGTCGGGACACTCCCGCACCAATGATCGACAGAAGGACCTGGATGTCCATGTGACCCCTATGCGTTCCACGAAGATCTTTCGTCGTTTGAACCGGGACAGTTGTGTCTTATTCCCTTTGTCACTCGATACTTGCATTGCCCGAGATATGATCAATGAGATCACCATGTCGTGTTCAATCTCGTTACCGAATAGTGCTACTTGACTCGTTCTGACAAGTGATATCCCTGTGATCAAATCACACGCTGCGCAGCTATTGGATATAACTTCTCCGAGCGGGCCCTTGAGTATCTTTCTGTCACATGGATGGACAAATCCCGCTCTTGACATATATTGCCTCTACGGTTTCCTTCGAGTACCTAAACACACCTTTATAACCACTGTATTACCAAGTGGCACTTGATGCTATCTAAGCACTCTCGGGAGACATTGATTGATATAGCCTCACGGCCTAAGGAATAGTCTACGAGGATCCATTTCTAACCATCGTAACTTGAACTTCGTGACATGATCGGGTCATGATATTTAGATTGGGTATTGGTTCATCATCTCATTCTCCGAATGAGATGACCTCATTTCCAACTGGCATAAATGCCACATGATCAGGAAACATGATCATCTGTTGACCAATGAACCAGTGACTAGAGTTTCACTAGGAACCCCTGGTTGTTTGTATATCACACGCGTATTGATGTTTCCACTTAATACAGTTATAGCATGATATAAAACTTAATCATAAACTATATGAAATATGATAATAGTCCTTACTACTATTTGTCTCTAGGGCATATTTCCAACAACAGTGCCAGCTGCCTGCTTTCTACTGTTTTTGGTTCCAAGGAAGTCAGAAAATGAATATTCTCAGAATTGGACGAGACAAAAGCCAAAGTCAATATTTCACCGAGGATGAAACGAAGCGAGAATACGAGATGGAGAGGGGCCAGGGCCGCCCACACCACCTGGCCGCACGGCCAGGCCTGGCCCGTGCCAGGGGGTGGTGTGGCAGCCTAGGGAACCCCCTCGGCCTCCCCTTTTGCCTATAAGATGCCTCCGATACAGAAACCCTAAGTACCCGATCAAAATTCTACGAAAGAGTCTGTAGCCGCCGTCATCTCCATCCCTAGATTGGGAGGGATCTGAAGCTCTTCCCGGCACCCTGCCGGAGGGGAGAATTCACCTTGGAGGGCTTCTTCATCACCATGCAAGCCTCCGGTGTGATGTGTGAGTAGTTCATCCTTGGACTACGGGTCCATGTAGTAGCTAGATGGTTGGTTCTTCTCCTTTGTGCTATCATGTCAAGATCTTGTGAGCTTTGTTCATGATCAAGATCATTTATTTGTAATCATACATGTTGTGTTTGCGGGGATCCGATGGATATTGAGATGGTATTTCAGATTGATTATTGATTCTATCATGTCTTTGTTATTTGTGATCTTGCATGCTCTCCGTTGTTAGTATATATCTTGGCCGAGTAGTTGCTAGCAACTCCAAGAGGGAGTATTTATGCTCGATAGTGGGTTCATGCCTCTAGTAATCTGGGGAAGTGACAGAAATCTCTAAGGTACTAGATGTGTTGTTTCTACTAGGGAGAAACCAGCAATCCTTTATTCATGGAACAATCGTATTGTTTACTTTACACGCAATGCGTAATGCAATTATCTGTTGCTTGCAACTTAATACTGGAGGGGGTTCGGATTGATAACCTGAAGGTGGATTATTAGTCGTAGATGTAGTTGGATTATGGTCTATGTATAATGTTGTAATGCCCAAGCAAATCTCATAGGGGTCAAGATGATTAGTATATGCATGTATGCTTTCTTGATGTTTGTCAATTGCCCCGCTGTAATTTGTTCACCCAACATGTCATCTATCTTAAGGAGAATCACCACTAGTGAACTATGGACCCCGGTCCTTTCTTTTACTATCAATCTACAACTATTTACTGTTTTCTGTTTACTTTCTGCAAGCTATTACTTTCTTCCACACAATACGTTTAATCCTTTGTTTTCAGCAAAACCAGTGAGATTGACAACCTCATTTTAAGTTGGGGCAAAGTTCTGTGGTTATGTTGTGCAGGATTCCAAGTTGGAAACAACACCTTGGAGGTGTTTCCTTGATCCTACTGGTTCGATAACCTTAGTTTCATAACTGAGGGAAACTTACTGATGTGCTCATCATACCTTCTCTTGGGGTTCCCCAACGAGATCGACATCAATCTCAGGCAAGCAGCATGTCAGCTTGCGCTAGTGCCACATTCTGGATGATGATGCATTTTTCTTCCATGATGATCAAGGCCTCAGCTAGCTTGGAGCCGTTGGTGGCGCACTCCATCGACCACTTGTAGCAGTCAGCGACAGTGATCACTCCCTTGGGCCCAGGAAGCTTCATCTTGAGGAACGCGTAGTGTGGTGCCACCATGAACTTGGTTAGCACTGGGTGTCCGAGGATGGCATGGTATGCACTAGAGATGTTGACCACCTCGAACCAGATGGCCTCACGGCAGAAGCTTTCCTCCATGCCGAAGAGGACATCTAGCCGGATTTTGCCGATTGTCGAATGCGAAGGGCCTAGAGCAACACTGTGGAAGGAGGTGCTAGAAGCTTGAAGGTGGGACTCACTAATGCCGAGCTAGTCCAGTAAGCTACGGTACGGGAGATTGATGTTGTTGCCTCCGTGGATGAGGACATGCGAGAACCTGCAGGATTGCTTCTTGGAGATGATGATGGGGTCCAGTACCATTGTGTAGCTTCCCGAATGGGGTAGCACAGTCGACTGGTCCTTCCTGCTGCATGTGATTTCTTACTCCGACTAGTTCAGGTACTGGGGAACAGGGGGAAGATAGCGTTTACCTCCACCTCGCCACCCCTCTTGCTATGTTTGGTCTCCGACTCGGTGGTGAAGATGTGGTAGTAACCCACTTGGCAGGGGTTGTCATTGTTTGCTTCGTCCCAGCGATGTTGGTGGTCTCGGTTGTCCTACGGACCACCGGCTGGAGGATGCAGCGGTGGTGGTGGTGGAAGTCCACCGGATTCGGCCATCCTCTTTGTCCAGCTGCACTTGTGGGTCGTGTGCATAGCCGGCTTGTTGCCGCCGCTATGGAACTTGCATGGCCCATCAAGAATTGACTCGATGGTGTACTTGGGCCTTGGCGGCCGGTCATCGGGTTTATGCCTCCCACAGCCGGATCCTCGTGAACCACTGCCACCTGCTTTGAGCTGTACCGGTTGTCTGGCTGGGCGTCCTTCCTTTTGCCATGGCGGTTGGCATGGCCGTTCTGCCTGGAGTGGTGGTAGTGCTCACCCGGTTGGCGCCGGTCCACCAAGTCATCAGTAATGATTTGCCCTTGGTTGTCCACCATGGTGGCCTTCTTCATCGCTGAATCGTCGGTGGCATACTTGTTCACGATGGCCATGGCCTGGGCCATGGTCTGGGGTTTCGCCTAGCTGAGCTTCTGCCTAAGCATGGTGCCATCATGGCAGCCATTGGTGAAGAAGTCGATTGCCTGGTACTCGTGTACCCTCTCGCAGGAGTTGTGCATGCTTGTCCACCGGGTGAGGTAGGCGTGATCAGATTCATACTTGCCCTAGACGCAGAGGGAAAGCTCGTGGGGTCTACCCAGTCGCTTGTAGGTGTCGGTGAAGTTGCGAACGAACACTTCCTCGAAGTCCAGCCAGGCATTGATGCTGTTGTTGGGGAGGCTATTTAGCCATGTTCTGGCCGAGTCGAGGAGAGTGAGGGGGACGTCGCGTACAACTACCCATCGGTTGCCGTTCGCGATGCCCACCACGGGGACTTAATCCACCAGCTAGTCCTCTGGCTTAACCGTGTCGTTATACTTTGGCGTGTCTCTCGGGAGCAAAAAATCCCTTTAGAAACGTCTCGTTCCGGATGCGCGGTCCGAAGCATCTTGGACCGGCTGGACTTTATTCTTCCATCATGCTCGACTGGACCATGAGGTCAATGCATGCGCGGGCGTCTGGCCTCTCCAGCTTGCGGGGGCCGAGTCGTCCCGTTAGAAGAGACTTGGGGCACATGACTCCTAGCTATGTCAGCCTGATGGTGAGGTTATCCTTGTCCGGCTCCGTCAGCCAGAGCGCGGTTCCTACTGATGACCACTTCGGCGTCATGCTGATGTTACCCGCGGCTAGCCGATTCGCCATGTGGATGGTTGTTTTCCCTTGTTCCATTCGTTGAGGAGGCCTTGCTGCCGTCGGGCGCCTGTGGCTCCGCCATCCGGTGAGGAGCTTGGTTCTTGTTGTTCCCCACCTGGCTGGGTCCTGCCTCTGCCTGCTGCTGGTTGGCCGTGGCGACCAGGAGCTGAACACGTGCTTGTTGGTGATGCAGCTCCTCGCCCTCGAGGTGGCTCAGCTCCGCGACAGCCGCTTCCGCCACCCTCATGTTCTTGGCGGGGGTGTTGTAAACCGTCTAAACCGCGGGGGTGCACGGGCCAGTAGCACGGTCTAGCTCCAACCCGAGGTCACGGCCACGGTGCAGGGCATGCTAGATGGTGCCGGGCAGGTCGGTGAACCCGTGCGCAGTGTTGTACTCACGCATAGTCGCGTTCAGCCGACATTGTGCAGCGGCAACCCAGTTGGCTTCCTCTAGGAGGTTTTGGCGTGTAGCCTCCAAAGCAGCTGCGGCCATGGCTGGATCCACCCTAGGGACGACGGGGTTATGGAGATGCTAGATGGAGGAGGTCAGCAGATATTCGGGATCAGCGTTACCTCCGGACCGACGCTCGGGGGGCGAGCGGTGGTTTTCGCCTGAGTCAGCCATCATGACTTCGACACTGCAGTTGGTTGCAGCGGCGCAAGGAGCGACAAAGTCGGGCGGCGTGTCGGGGGTTGTGGTGATCTCGTGAGGAAAGGCCTCGGCGACGCTGGTGATGTAGACGCAGAGGTCGCCGAAGTGAAGGACAGAGACGTTACTGGGGAACGTCTCCCCGACGAAGCACGACATGTTGTCGATGATGCAGTCAAAGGAGCCGAGAGTGAGGATGAGGTGAGAGGCGACGTGCTCACCGGTGATGAGTGGAAGTCTGGTGCGAAGGATGACCCCAGACGAAGCGTTGTGTCCCATGGTGGGAACCAACTATGGTGGTATGGGACATGATAGTGCCATCGGTGATGGCTTGAGAGGGGATAATCAGAATGCAATCGGTGGCTATAGCAATGGGATTAGGTACAAGCACTACAAACACAGCTAAGTACCTAGGTTCGGAGCCCTCTCGGCGAGGTAACACCCCAACTGCAAGGATCTACTATCTCAGGGGCGAATGCGCAATACAAGTACTCCTAGAGTTGTATATCTTCCTTAGCTAGTGCGAACAAGAGGTAAAGGATGAACTAAGGGAATGGAGTCTCTCTGTAACCCTAGATCTACCCTCCCTTATATACTAGATCGGAGGAGTAGGATATAATGTGGGTTTTAGGGTTTACAAAGCGGGCCTAGGGTTTACAAAGTGCGTTGGCTGGCCGGGCTAAGCCGGTGGGCCTGGACCCATTCAATGCTACAGTGTCTGCTAGCAGCACTATAGTGCCCAGTCACTAGACCTTTAGAGGTCAGTCGACACCATTGTGCTCAGCCGCCAGCTTTGCCCCGCTTAGTGCGGTCGTTACGTAGCGCCGCTTGGGCGGTGCTCCAGCCTATCTGATGATGAGATGACCCAGAGGAATGCTCTACGAGGGCGTCATACCCTCTGTATCCTTGCCATCGGATCCGAGGCAACAGGGTGGATCCGGCCACCCGGCGAGCTCTTCTGGTTACCCGGCTAGACAGACTAGCTGGGATAGCTTGGTGCTGGTCCGGGTGGAGAGTTCCAACCGACTGCAGCTTCCATGTCTTGCAGCCATCCGTCTTGATTCTTCTAGAGCCGGCCTGATTGGCCTGGCTTGTCCCATCCGGGGGTCATCCCCCCGACATACATCGACATACAACGATGATTGATGGCAACTCATGTGTACCAACTCACTAGGACTCCAAGTGAAATAGGAAGCGTCTTTTCTCCACAAGGGTGACTCGAGAGTATATATCAAACTCTTGGGGAATTGGCTTGAGACTTCTCCTCTTTTCTTCTTCAAGCAACCTACAAAACAAAGTATTTGACTTGTGTTCCTAACTCCACCGTGCCATTGTCAAGCACAAGGTTTTGTATTAGTAAAACGGAAATAAAACTACCGATAAATAAAAGTAAACAATCTATAACTAGACAAGAAAGTAAAAACATAAGGTAAAGGTCTTTTGGGGTTTTTGTTTGTTTTTGCTAATAGTAAATGTGTTTTTGTATTTTAGAATTGAATTAATGAAAAAATATAAAAGATAATAAAATTAATGGAAAGTTGTTTCTTATTATAAAAAGTGGACCGGTGTTCATGGGTTCACTTGTCTATTCTATCATAAGGTGTAATTGGACATAAAACAATTCATAAGCAATATAATATTAATGAAACTTCACTATGTGTATGATAAGAATTCATATATGGGTATCACATCCTGTTTTAAAGATGATGTAACACATCTCACTTCTATTCCTCTAGAAAGGGAAAACTCCATGCAATCTAGAATTAAGAATAAACAAAGTATAACCGTTGGTACTTTGACATGATGTTTTGAATAACAAATGAGCTACCTTGAACAAACAAGGTCATCTTGGCTGTCACTAGATGATATTATAGCACATGCATTAATCCCTAGTGAGGTAATAAAATAAAGGTAAAAACCATAGTGAATCTCGAAGTTTCCTGTCACTATACAATCACCACCACCATGTTACTCCAACTAATACACACCTTCCCCCACAAACACCCTGTCATACATGTTGGATTAAAACAAGTACTTAAGAACGGGTACATCATATGCATCTACCAACACATCTTACACATAAAAGAATTCCAATCTCAAATATCAACTCATAGAATAAATATCCACCAAAGAGGAATTACATGGATGACCATAATCATGTTGGCCAGCTCATATGGTACTAAAAAGACGATAACAAAAGAGAGAAATAGATCAAGGTACTATCACAAACCCATAGTCTAGAGGTGGTCTACTCCCTCTTCATCATGGTGATGATGCTGGAGATGTTGGAGAAGGTAGAGATGCCACCTATGGTGGCTCTCGCGGTGTTTCCCCCACCAAGCTTTGTTGGTTCTATCTCTCTTTCGATGTTTCTTTGTTTCTGCATCGCCTCCAATGAGATCGCGATGGGTACCCTTTTTATAGAAGGTTTTAGGTCAAGGCTAAGACCTAGGGTTGAAGATGGACAGTTGCGGATGATCAAGGATGGAACGAGCATGAGTGGTGTGGTCTGGTAGGGTTGTCACGCCAGCTGGGATCTTTCAGGCCTCGTGGCCCCTCTCGTGAGGTTGAAGTGCTCTAGGAGCTTTTCTTCGCGAAAAAATGATCCTCGAAAAATCCCTGAGCCATTTGACTTCATTTAGGTACTTGAAAGATGAAAATACCCAAAACATGGTTTTCCTGTCCTGCAGAGTTATAACCAAAATAAAGGGGAGCATTGGTAAATCCCCATAAATCAATATAAAACATGAATATAACATTATATAAGTTGCAAATATGTGGGAATATGTATCAATAAACTACAAAGTTCATGTATGCATTTTACATGCATCAACATCCCCAAGCTTAACATATGCTCGTCCTCGAGCATAAAGGTGATAAAACTGAACATGGACTTTGGAGTTTGTTTCTATATCAGATAGCATATGTCATGATAATTTCTACACAAGGTTAAATGGTTCATCTTTAAAGAACAACAATAAGAAAATGAGCTATGAAGTGATATCTCTTATGTACTTACATCTATGCTTAACAATATGTTAATTTGCATAATAACAAATGAAAGTACTATGGACCATTAAGCATATAAAGTGCAAAAAGTAAATCCTATATTGGTCTTTTAGGCTCATCTTTTCAAATCTTTCTTTCTTCGTTCCTGGAAACTTGAGTAAAAGATAGTAAGCAGGAAATATATGTGCTAGATCTTTGATAAAATAAAAAGATTATAAGAGAAAGTAAAATAAAATTTTGGGATATGTAGCTCATGTCAATATTAATCACACGAGTGGGGTTCCAAGCATCTTTAATGGTTATGCTCGAAGTGAAAGCAAGTATGGTTTATATGTTTGACCCATTACAAGTTAAATGTCTCATGCCCGTTGACCACAAGTACCAAGTCTAGATGTTTACTCAACTTGAGCCCCAACGAATTTTGTCATAGTAAGCATACATTTCCAAACGAGGGTGGGAACCAAGGTACATCTTGCCCCTTGTCTGATGAGTCCCTTTGTGAGGGGCTACCCATACTTAGATGATAGGACAAACTGACAAATGAACCCATTGGCGCTTCTTTTTATTTACTATTTGCATAGATTTTTATTTAAAATGCTTTAGTGGTGTCCATGTTATAAGTTTCTACCATGATGATCATGGCTTAGGTTGGTGGCTTAGGCATCCCTCTGAAACATATGCAAACTTGAGAAATCTCTAGGGTGGTTCCCGCTTATTTCGCATCGGATGCACCCATAGCCAAAAGAATACATGATATCAACAAATAGTGCAACGATGAAAGCGTCCCCTAGGCCGGTTCTGCTAACACTCAAGTCATAAGTTGTCAAACACATAACTTACATAATACCAGTCACAATGGGTAAAGTTTAGTTAATATTATACCTTATTTCGAGCAGTTGTGCTCTAGTGGTATCACCCCACAGCTTACTTTCCATGAGCTTTAAACTACACAAAAGAGATGATTTTGAAATATTCAAGGATATAGCACAAATAATATACTTGGAATAACAAGTGATATATAGGTAGTTATGGTGGACATTGTTGGAATAACTTGATTTTAAGGGATTTGGATGCACAAGTCTTTGTTTGTTTGAATATCTGGACAGGGGATGAGTCCAAAATTGAAGCATATTTACCTCTTGTTTTTGCATAAGTAGAGTAGGGTTTTTGGTATTTAACTGCGTTTGCGCGCACCTTTTGTCCTTGTTTCAACAAGATCCTAAATTACTAAGTCTCTTATGAATATATCAATTGGTACTATCATATTATGCTATAATATAATATTTTTAAGTGATAAAAGTCATTTAATTGATTTTTCCTCGCACCTAGGAGATTAGCAAGCGTGGAGAAGGCTCTAGGGATCTTAACGATCATTGGTATGGGCGAAGCCCGCCTATACCGCTTGCACGTACCGTGTGGAAACACGTCTGCCTCGTCAAATACTTTCACCTTGCAAAGATAGATCTGAGATTTGAAATTCACAGAAACTTCTAGCCATGAAAAACCACAGCGGGGAGGGATCTGGAGGAGGAACTTGGAGAACAACAAATCTTTGCTTCTTCACAGATCATTTGAGGACATCACATCATCCCCTTCACCATCAACCTCTGCATCTCCATCACCATTACTACCCCCATCTTCCATTCATTAGATATTGTTGTAATTCCAGATTCAATTGTGGTTTGCACTTGATTCATCCCCATACTTTTATTCGTCCATTTGATGATGATCATGTTGTTGATTGCTTCCATGTGTGAGTAGTTTCCTTTGTTCTTGGGGAGATGGAGAAATCCTAGCATTATTATGAAATGAAATAAAGATGATCTATTACTTGTGACCATGATCTATTGATTTATGATATTGTGTCTGATCTCTCTCTTTAGATGGTATGTGTAGTCAGCCACATATCATTTTCCTTCGGGACTAAAGAGAGGGTGTAATCATTGGCTTATATTGGCTTATGATTCTCTCTCTCTCTTTATGACGTGTTTGGGAGTATGTCTAGTGTTATTCGTGACTACAATCATTGGCTTATAACCTACACAGTCAAAGGAGGAATAAAGAGAGATTCACTAAGCTAATTATAATATCCAGGGGGAGACCCTTAATTGTGTTGGTCTGTATGGTTGACTGCTCTCAGACATCATGGTGGTTATTTAGAGATGACCTAATTCCTTGGCTCAAGAAAGTGACTGCCTACGAGCCTTGCGGTGAACATATTATTAGGAAACTCTCTCCACACATGTCATGACATTAGAAATAGGTTATCCTAATTATGATTAATTACAACATGCTATTGGTGTTTTTTTTTGCCAAGTGAACCATGGCTCTCCTCTCTTCCCCCTCCCCCACCCTCCTCCCACCCACGTGAAGGTCATCAATCTCCATGGATGCGCTACTCCTTTGGGATCTCTCCCCGGGCAGGGCTTTAGCTGTGCAGGTGCGTCGCCGATTCAAATCCTTGGTCCACTTCTCTCCCTCCTATTCTTCCAAGGAGTTTTTCCTTGTGGTTTTCTTTAGATCTGCCTCTTTCGAGCTGAATGTGGAGTCAGTGGGTCTGGCTCTTGAATTTTGTTTGGCTGGTCATCCGTCTGGTTTTAATGTGCTGCAATTGACCAATGATTCATTCCGGTTTTCGGTGGCATCAAATTCAGTTGGGCATTTCATTCATCGTCTGGAGTCACGTATTTGGCCTGATTTCCATTGTTCCTTCCATCTTTTCAATGATTCTTTCAAAGATCCTGTTATTGACTTGAAGGATGGTTGGTCTGTTCCCAAAGGTCGTGTTAGAAATTTTAAAGCAGTGTATGTTCCAAGGCAAAAGGTTGATCCTCTGGCTTCTGTTCGATTTTAGCCTGATATGAGTTTTCTTTCTAGATCTTTGAGCTCTATGCCGTCGGTGAGTTCACCGCCGGCGACAGTTAGTTCAGGCAGCCTTGTTTTTCCGGTGGATCGGGTCTGTTCAAATTTGAAATTTCAAACTTCAAAACGGCCCGATCCTGTTACTACGGATTTCTTGGATGGATCAGCTCCTACGTTAGCTGCTATGCGGGATTTGCGTCAAGCCAAGTATTCAGATGAGGAGATTATGCATGTAGTGGGCCTTTCTTTTATGCCTCGTAGTCTGAGTGCCCTCTCTGCCTAGGCCCAGGTCTTTTTGCCATCATAATGGGTCTCGATGTGTTATTGGGCTGCGATGTAAATTTTCTCAATTGCTTGGACACGTTCAGAAAAACTGTCCTGATTTTCCTGAGCTAGATTATCTGAACTCGCGGGAAGGTTCAGATTTTAACGCAGTTGGTTATATTTTGGAGAATTCTATCGTCCGCAAACCTGTTTCATTGAACTTTTGTCCAAGGTGTATGACCGCGGGCCATTGGGGGCTAAAGTGCTCCAATAAGATTCGTTGCTTCAACTGTAAAAGGGAAGGGCACCCTGCATTCATGTGTAATTTCTTTATGGTTTGGAGACCGAAACAACAAACTCAGAACTTATCCTCTAGCCAGGAACGGCGCCTAGATGATTTAAGGGTTGCTGTTCATACCTTCCATCCTCTTCCACCAGATCCTCCTGACGGCACCATGGCAAGTTTTCCAGTTAATCCCTTCCGCTTTGTTCCTGATGGCCTGACACTGGATGATGGTTCTGAAGATCGTCTGGTTCATGCACACCTTGCTGTTTCGGCTGAAGCTCCCCTGTCCATGGTGATTTCGCAATCGCTGTGGCAAACTAGGCTGTCCCAGATGTGGCTAGACCTGAGATGCTGGAGGACTTGGTGAGTTTGCTCAGATATGATCATCATGTTTTCATTAGAAGTGCTCACAGTTCTCCTTTTGGAATTGGGTTGTTACATTTTCAATCAGCCATAGTTAGAGATGCAATAGTAGATGGGCCTGGGTATGAACTTGATGAGGACACCCACATCTCTTTTGTTCGTCATGATGCTGCCTTAAATCTTAGAACTCCAGTTTTGGGTCAAGAGAGATCATGTTTCTGGGTTTCCTATGGATTATCATACTGAGAGTTTTATCAGGTCTGCATGTGCTAGTTTTGGACGTCTAGTTCTTTGGCATGATCCCAATGGAAATCTGGCAAGAGTCTTGGCTAGAGTGTGGCTGATGGATGAGGATTTTGTGCCGCGTAGTCTGATCATTCGTCAGGTTGGGGGTACTAATAGTTCCTAGACTGTTCCCACCTACCTTCTGCGTGGTTTTGGTGCTCAGGTTGCTGTTGGTTTAGCACCATCGGTGGAGATGAACATGGAGGAACCACCACCTCCTCCTAATGTGGATCCCCATCCTTTTCATGGTCCGATTTTGCCTGTTATTCACCAGTGGAATATGCAAGGGCTGAATCCACAACAAGGTCAGAATAACATTCAGCAGCAGTTCTTGAATTTGCATAACAATCTACAGCTCCCTCAGGAGGATCAGATTCTTGTGCTAGTGGGTGTCTTGCAGCAGTTGTTTCATATTCCAATTGAGCAAGGTGTGCAGCCTGAGGATGGAATGGTCCCTGTTAACAATGTGATTGATGGTCTCTCGGATGTTAGTTTCAATCAAATTGATGATGATGTTCAAACTGATGTGGCTCTGATTGGTTCTAGCGCTATGATGTTCCTTCTGGCCCCTTTGGTGGATTCTCTGCAGAATCTGCTTCATCGTCAGATTAGGTCAATTGGAACGGTTGTTTCAGCTGAATTGAGGACAGTTGTGTCTAATGATGTGACGTCTGTGCTTTGGGTTTCAGTTTTTGATGGTGTGCAGGTTCAGAACAATGAGGTTCAGGCTTTGTGTGACCGTGAGGCTGTTGTGGTGTCTCGCAAGAGGCGTCGTAATAATCCTGCCACGCTTGTCACTGGTCAGCCAGTGCGCCATAGCCCTCGCTCCACCAGGTACCAGGGTTTTAAGGGGAAAAGCTTGTCTGATACACAGAAAAGGAAATCCAAAGTGCAGCCCCGAAAGATATGCTCTACGATTAATGTTGGGACACATGTATCTGCTGATATTCAGCTGCAGGTTGATTCACAGTCCAGTGATTCCATTCCACCTGAGATACCAGTTGCAGTAATTTAGGACATTGGGCAAAGGCTGTTTGGCATTCCTGCAGTTGAGCTGACAGAGAATATTTTACTTGCTTCTGCCCAGGAGGAGGTGGAGGAGGAGTCATCTGCTGCTTAGATGTCTGCTTGCCTTCATAATAATGTTGCCCTGGTCACTCAGGAGGCTTTGTTCACTGGATTTTGTTCTTTCCTCATACTGTTTTTATGCTTGTCTTGGATTTGTTCTGTAAGCCCAGTGGGCATTAAAATTGTGGTCCTTTCTTTTAGTTCCTATGTTATCTCGACTCTGGATTGTTTTGTCGTGGAACGTTAGAGGTCTAAATAGTGATGCTAAATGGTTAGCACTTAAAAATAAAATAGAAGAATCAGGTTGTGCAATTATTTGCCTACAAGAAACTAAACGTCAATTTTGCCCAAGACGATTTGATAAATTTGAATTTGTACCATCTATTGAAGCTTCAGGTGGGCTCATAGTCATTTGGAACAGCTTAGTTTTTATGGGGCACATAGTACATAAGGAGAAGTTTGCTATTTCGGTTCAATTTTCATCTGCTCACCTCAATCGTTCATGGACCCTCACAAACATTTATGGGCCATGTAGGAATCCTGAAAGACAGTCTTTTATAGATTGGTTTACATCTCTGAATATTCCTATTGATAGTCTCTGGTTTTTTCTGGGAGATTTCAACTTCATTCGTTCCTAGGAAAATAGAAATCGGCCTGGTGGCAATATTGCAGAGATGCAGCAATTTAATGAGATGATTAGTGCACAATCTTTAATTGAAATCCCCTTGAAAGGTCGTCAATTTACATGGAGCAATATGAATGAGAATGATCTGTTACTAGAACAGCTTGATTGGTTTTTCTCAACAGTGGAGTGGACTTCTGTTTTTCCAAACACATTGGTGCAACCATTATCAAAACCAATATCAGATCATACTCCTTGTATGTTGACTATTGAAACAGCAATTCCTAAAAGCAGGCTATTTAGATTTGAGAGTTTCTGGCCTTGGCACCCTGTTTTTTAGATGTGGTAAAGTCTAGTTGGCAAAAACCAATTAGAGCATCTAATAGTGCATCACTTCTCTCTGCAAAAATGAAGAATTTGAGGAGATGTTTGAAAGTGTGGAGTAAGTCCATTTCAAAATTAAAACTCATGATTGAAAACCGTAACAAAGTGTTGTTGGAGCTAGATAACATAGAGGATAAGAGGGCTCTTTTTGTTCAGGAGAGAAACTTTAGGCTTATTTTGAAGAATCACATCAACAGGCTACTTGGATATCAAAATAAATATTAGAAACAGAGATGCACTTACAGATGGGCCCAACTTGGTGATGAAAATACCAAGTACTTTCATGCTCGTGCAACTGAGAGGTATAGACATAATTCAATAGCATCTATCACCTTGGAGGATGGGAGACAGATTGACAATCATGCAGAAAAAGCTGCTGCCTTCCTAGCATCCTTCAAAAATAGAATGGGTATTTCTCATTCCACTGATATGCTTTTTGATTTGGATGCTCTGTTCACTAAAGTGGACGGTTTAGAACAGCTCTCTGTACCTTTCACCACTCAGGAGATTGATAAATTTATTGCTATGATTCCTGCAGACAAAGCACCTGGGCTAGATGGTTTCAGTGGGTTGTTTTTGAAAGTTTGTTGGAATATCATAAAGAAGGATTTCTATAAGTTATGTAATGATTTCTGGGAAGGCATCATTAGTCTGAAGTGTCTGAATAATTCTTTTATCACTCTCATTCCCAAGGTTCTATCCCCTGAAACTGTAAATGATTATAGGCCCATATCCTTATTGAATTGTGTCTTAAAGGTTTTGACAAAGATCCTGGCTGAAAGATTTTAGAAGTGGATATTAAAACTGGTACATAGGAACCAATATGGCTTCATAAAGGGAAGAAATATTCAGGACTGTTTGGCTTGGTCATTTGAATACCATCATCAGTGCAAAGCCTCTGGAAGAGAAATAGTAATTATTAAACTTGATTTTGCCAAGGCTTTTGATACCATTGAGCACTCATCCATTATTCAGATTCTAAAGCACATGGGATGTGATGATAGATGGATCTCCTGGATGGAACTGATCTTTCAGTCTAGAACCTCTTCTATCTTACTAAATGGGGTGCCTGGTACAGAATTTCAGTGTAGAAGGGGAGTTAGGCAGGGTGATCCCCTTTCTCCTCTCCTCTTTGTTGTAGGTGCTGAATTACTCCAGGCTGCTGTTAATTCTGCATGTTCTGAGGGCCTTCTATCCCTACCAATTGAGCAACCTGCTTCTGAAGATTTCCCTGTGGTACAGTACGCTGATGATACTCTGGTTATTCTCCCTGCTGACATGGAACAATTACTGAATTTGAAGGCCATCCTTGATGCTTATGCTCAGTCTACTGGTTTGAAAATTAACTATCATAAGTCTCAGCTCATCCCTGTTGATTTGAATCAGAGTAAAGCTAGTGATCTTGCTGCAGCATTGGGTTGTCAAGTTGGAGGACTGCCTTTCACATATCTAGGTTTGCCACTAGGTACAACACGCCCAACAATGGTTGAACTCATGCCTTTAGTGGACAGAGTTGAGAGGCGGCTCACTAGTACTGCCATTTGGTTAACCTATGGGGGAAGGGTCACATTCATCAGTTCTGCTCTTACTCCTCTGATCACTTATGCTCTTTGTGTTCTAAAAATTCCTTTACAGCTAATTGAGTTTATTGATAGAGCTAGACGACACTGTTTATGGAGGAAAACAGTGGACAGAGATGAGAAGTCCTACTCCCTTGCTGCATGGGATCTTGCCTGTAGGCCAAAGAAAAAGGGAGGCCTGGGGATTTTGAATCTCAAGGTTCAGAATCAGACTCTTCTAATTAAGTTTCTTCATAAATTCTATCATAAGCATGATGTTCCCTGGGTCCTTCTAGTGTGGCATGCTTACTACACGACTAGACTCCCTCATACAATGGCTAAATGTGGCTCCTTTTGGTGGAAGGACATTTGCAGTCTAACTGACATTTTTAGAGGAATTACCTCTTGCAAAGTGAACATGGTGATACTGTTCTATTATGGAAAGACCTCTGGGTTGGTGATGATATTTTGCAGAATAGATACCCAAGATTATTCTCATTCTCTGACTCTGAGGAGATTACTATCGCTGAATTTACTAAATCGGTAAACCCTCTGGATCACTTTGCTACTCCCCTGTCGATGGAAGCTAATACAGAGTTGGGATTCTTGTTGGATTGTGTTAATGACCTTGACAGATACATACCTACACCAGATCAGTGGGTTTTCACATGGGGTCACAATTATCACCCAAAGGACTACTATAACTTTTACTTCAGAGAAGTTGTCCCAGTTCAAGTGTTGCCTCAGATTTGGAAGACACAGTGTCTTATGAAGCACAAAGTCTTTGCCTGGCTGCTGGTTATGGATAGATTGAACACGAGAGATATGCTACAACGCGGGCAATGTCCAATTGCAAATGTGGATTGTGTTCTTTGTCTTCAGAATAGAGAGACAAGGGATCACTTGTTTTTTCAGTGCCCATTCAGTGTTCAATGCTGGGACCTGTTAGGCATCTCCTGGGACATGAATAAGGAGTTAAGCCTACGGCTGGAGACAGCTAAACAATTCTGGTCTAAGCCACTTTTTCTGGAGTGTGTAATCCTAAGTGCTTGGAATATATGGAAGCAAAGGAACAGAAAGCACTTTGATGGAATTGATTCTAATATTCAAAGCTAGCTGGTTCACTTTTCTTCTGATATTGACATTTTAAGTGTTAGGCTGAAATCTGATAGTAAAGATCAGATTATTTCTTTTGTAAGAGAGTTGAGAGTCTAGACTTATTTTATTTCCTTTTGGGTTCTAGGAAACCCTAACCCCTTGTACATATGTTGTAACTCTATCCTTTTTTTAATTTAAGAGTAGTAGGAGACTCTCCTGCTGTAATTCCTCAAAAAAAAAACATGCTATTGGTGTATCCTACATCCTCGAGAACACTTTAGCCTTATTGAGTTCAACCACCATTCCAAACGCTTTCGTTACTTGCTTTCCTTTACTTGTTTTATTTACTTTTCCGCATTCAATCAAAAACCTTTCAAACACCCTTTACTTGAAATCAAAGGCAGCTTACAAAGTATCATTTGGTAGACAGTGATGAGAGGCATAAAAACCTTAACCAAATAGCTCTCTATGGGTTTGATACTCTTATTTTGAAACTGGCTATAATTGATTTGTGCACTTGTAGTCATCAAGCTATTTTCTGGCACCGTTGCTGGGGAGCTAAGCGCTTTTGTTCTTTTTCTTAGTTGCTCATTTTACTAATTGTTTTACTAATGATATTTACTAGTTTCAGGTAAACACCATGGGCAAGTATCGACATATAGTTCAGCTCGAGGCTGTAAAGAATTCTGGTCCACCCATGGATGCTTATTTAAAATCCAACAACCCTAATGGGTATGATATTAACCCCATGCTTTTGGCTCTTTTGCATGCTAAAAAGTTTGCAGGGGATGGTATGGAAGATCTGTATGAGAATGTAGGGTTCTTCAAAGACACATGTGGGATTTCCCATCTTAATATATTCACTAAGGGTGAGGTTAAATATGCTCTTTTTGTTCGAACTCTTATTGATGAGGCTCGTTCTTGGTATATTCAAAGTCCTAAAAAATCACTAACTCTTAGGAGATCAGGGTTGGCCTCATCATTTTTTGGTTATTTCTTTCCCAGGACAAAAACTCTTGGAGCTAGACGTATGATCACTAATTTTAAAGAGGGACCCGAACAAAGTTTATATGAAGGATACACAAGGTTTAGGGGACTGCTTGACCGCTTCCCCCACCACAATTTCCCACCTTGGTTAGTAATACACACCTTCTATGCAGGTTTGAGTACTAATAATAGAAATGAACTAGACTCCCTTACCAATGGGTCGTTTACCAAATTTAGTGTTGAAAGAGCCTGGAATTTGCTAGATACAGTACATAGGATGGAAAAAGCTTATTGTGGAGTCGAACTTAATGAAAAAAATCCTATAGAGTATGATTGCTTAAGAAAATTTCTAGCTTCAGGTAAAGTACAAAAAATGCTTGGAAATTTCAACCTTGACCCTCAAATGATTGTCCAAATTGTTAAAACATATGATGAGCATTTGAAGATTCCAAAGGAGTGGGAACATTGCACACCGCCTCGTAAGTAAAACCCCCTAAAGTTAGTCTTGAGGAAAAATTCTCGCGAATGCAGAAGAATATGCTAGTTTAAGATGAAACTATCCTTAAAAAAGTAGAGAGTGAAAGTGAAGGAAAGAAAGGATAGGTAAGTTGACTAGAGATCTAGGAACTATCAAGAAGAACATTGGCATAGTAAAAGACCTACTAGAGCCCGAGATATTTGAGAATGGGGTAATAATGGTAAGTAGAGAATCTTCTGATATAATTGGAGGAAATTCTGATGGTAAGAATAAAAGTCAACTAAAAATCCCTTTTTCTTTAGGAGAATCTACTTATGTTGGGTTTTGCGACCTAAACTCTTCCATAAACATTATGCCTTACTTTATCTATGAAGAATTACGGTGCCATCTTGATGAACGAGATCTTGAACCGTCTAAAGTGACCATTATGCTTTATAACATAACCTTGTAGTGAACGCATGGAATTCTTTGCAATGCTTGTATTTCTGTAGGAGCATTCGTGTACCCAGTTAACTTTTATATAATCGATATTCCTTTGAATTTATTTTGCCTCGTGATATTCGGTAATCATTTTTACAACTCTATGAATATTGATATTGATAATAAGAAACAAGTTATGTCTCTACAGTTTGGGGAAGGAGTTATAAAGGTTAATTGCAACCAATTTACAAAGTTACCATACGAAAAGAAGACTAAGATCAAAGAGGAAAAAAGTATTGAAGAATTGGCGGAAATTTACTTTAGCACCCCACAATCCGAGTTGGAGAGGAGCCTGAAAAATAATGATTCACTTCCAAACGACTCTGCAAAAGAAGAATTGGATAAAATCCTCAACACTGCACCTGAAATGGAGAATCTCCTTAGAGACGAATTCGAAGAGCCAGAAAGAAAAGGGGAAGAAGATCCACCTCCTCTCATTTTGAAGCATCTCCCGCCAGGGCTCAGGTATGAGTTCTTAGAAAAATAAGGTAAGTGCCCTGTAATTATAGATGATAAACTCCCTCCTGAAGAAAATAAGAAATTGTTAGAAGTGTTGATCGAACAATGTGAAGCCTTTGGATACACTCTTAGCAACAAAAAAGGGATATATCCTTCCATAGTGACTCATAAAATACCTATGGTTGAAGATGCTAAACTATTTGTTAATAATCAAAAAAGGTTGAATCCTAGAATGAAACAAGTGGTGAGACAGGAGGTCATACACATGTTAGACAACGGTATTATCTACCCAATTTTTGATAGCAGGTGGGTAAGTCCAACTCATGCATACCTAGGGAAGGCTGCCTAACCATAGTTAATAATGATAAGGATGAGTTAATCCCCGTTAGGACAATAGCAGGGTCTAAAATGTGTATACATTTAAAAAAATTAAATAAGGAAACCATAAAAAGTCATAATCAAATAACTCTCATGAATAGCATTTTAGAAAGGATGTCTAACAACTCTCATTTTTGTTTTCTTAATGGTTATTCAGGATATTCTAAAATTACTATTCGAACCGAAGACTAAGAGAAAACTACTTTCACTACAAGAAAAGTTTCCTTCCGCAACGAATTGGCCCGACGATCGTCCTAGAAGGCGCGTCTTCCGTGATGAAATTCTCGGCTCGGTCGTGGCCGATGGAATTTTTTTTTCTGGTTTCGCGACCCTCTACTATGACGGATCTACTAAAAACGTGGAGGAAGCTCGACCAGCGCGTGGCAGAAGCAAGATTTTTGTTTCCTCGCGCGATGTTCACTCGCCGAAATCTTTTGAGGTCTGTGGGTCCTGGACGTCAGTGTCTCTAGCAGACCATACTTTTTGGTCGCGCCTCCCTGATTTGAACTCGATAACGTAGCTTGAGGCGTCTGCCGTTTAGTCAGGCTACTAGGTCCCACATGTGAGCCTCTCATTAGAAGGATCATGTGTATGCTGGAATTTTTTTCCTTCGCTCGCGCTACCCTGTTCCGAAGTCGATAGCGCTGCTCGATGCATCTACCGTCTAATCAACCTCCTGGGACCCACATGTCATCCTCTCATTAGAAGAAACGTGTGTATGATGGAATTTTTTCCTTCGCTAGCGCTACCCCGTTCCGAGTTGATAGCGCTGCTCGACGCATCTACCGTTTAACCAACCTCCTGAGCCCCACATGCCATCCTCTCATTAGAAGAAACATGTGCATGATGGATTTTTTCCTTGGCTCACGCTAGCCCGTTCTGAGTTGATAGCGCTGCTAGAAGCATCTACCATTTAATCACGATGCTAGGCCCCACATGTCATCCTCTCATTAGAAGAAACGTGTGTATGATGGAATTTTTACCCTCTGTCGCGCCTTCGTGTTCCGAACTTGATAGCGTTGCTCGCTGCTTCAGCCATTTATACAGGCTGGTGGGACCAACATGTCAGCCTCCTCTATGCAGGAAATGTGTGCATGCTAGACTTTTTTCTTCTCTCGCACCTCCCCGTTTGGAACTTGGCAACGTTGCTCGATACAGCACCCGTATAATGTCGCCCTGCTGGGTCCACATGTCAGCCGCCTATGTAGAGGAAACGTGTGTATGTTGGACATTTTTTTGGCCGTGTCTGCCAGTTTGACCTTGGTAACATTGTTCCATGCGGCAGGCGTGTATGGTCTTGCTGCTGGGGCCCATGTGTCAGCCTCTCTTGACAAGAAATGTGTCGATATTGGTCTTCTTTTTTTCGGTCGATACTGTTGCACAAGTACTTTTTAAACGTGCCCGTTAAACTTAATCTCTTGTATGGTAAGGTTGATGGGCGATAGCTGCAGACAGGTGGGTCGGCCATGTCAGCCTCTCAGTACAAAAATATTGCTACAGATAAACTGCATGCCTTGGCACTACACAAGAAAATTGTTATCCTTTTATAAAATGTAAAAAATGTATACTAACATCGTATATACCTTATTTATTTTTCTTCTTAAAAAATTGCTTGTCCATCTGCTACGCGTGATTGCTAGCAGCTCAACTAAAAATGTTAAGTATAAATAATGTAATAGGTAGTACTTAAAAACATGGATAGACGGAGTTTTTTAGGGGTGGGTGGACGGTGCCCAAAAAAGTCCAAATTGAAGAAAAATGGGCCAAGCATGGATTAATGGGCTATTTTTCATGGGCTCTCTCCCAATCTAACTGGACTATTTGCGCGGCCGAATGATCCAAAACATGGCCGAGTTAGAAGGTCTTGGACTATAATGAGGCCGGATGGGCTAATTTCTTGGGCTCAATAGTTAAGATCCCAAGGTACTTGCTGGGGCTCGGCCGGATTCGAAACAAAGCCATCAACAAGGGAAAAAGGTGTAAAATATGAGAGCCTAGATCCCACGTGCCTGGGAACTTGTTATGTTAAGGAGCTGACGTCACCCTACTAATTGTGCTAATACTTAGTTGTAACCTAGTAGTTGCAACTCATTAAATTCCCAGTTACAGGCTGTTGCAACAAATGTGTAACCCTCACGTTGCACCAATCGCGAGGTAAATCCAATGGCGAGAGAGGTGACTCTTGAGAACTGGCAAATCCGATAAAATATTCACACATATTCTATGAAAATTGTGGACAAACACCTCGCACCCGCCAAAACTTTCCAGCGAGACCCGAAACTTTCCTAAGCCTGCCCTCAATTGAGCGACCAGCCCCTGTCTCTTCAAATTTTGCGCCGTTCTTATGGGAGATGCACCGGATTAAAACCAGGCCGCAAACTTCTCCATGCCTTAAAAAAACTTCTCGACGCCTTTCTATCAATAGTGCCGGCCTACCACCATCGGCCACGCCGTTCTTCACGAGACACACCGGCCGGCGGTCAGCTGGGCGATCCCCACGCTTCTCCTGGTAGATTCAGGCACTGGACATTCTTCTTGGCTTTGGTTTGTTCTCCACCTCTCCTAGAAATAGTTAAAGCTTGTGACCATCTAGATTTACAAGGTGCTTGCAGATTTGGGTAGGTACGTTCTTTAGGTAAATCTATAGTAAAGCTCTGGATAGAAGAGTTCGAAAACATCTTAAAAAGGACTTGGAAGAGATCCTGTGCAATATTTTGACCTGATATATACGCCATCCTTCTTTGATACGATGGAGCATTTGGCTGTTGATGTACCTGACGAGGAAGTACTTAGAGGTACAGTGCAGTATAGATGGACGTACCCTATAGAACGTCGACTTCGCCTTTCCAAGGAGCGGGAAGATATCCGTAGACAGTTTGATACGTGAGTGTTATGCAAAGATATCTTCACATATAAGACTGTAGAAAAGTTAGATATATTCAGATGTCTGACTGGGCTATGTTTTGTAGGTTCTCCGCAGAAATAAAAGTACCAGCAAATTTCGTTCCACCAATAAAAAGACCGGATGGACTAAGATCTAAGGATCATGTAAGACGCTCAAATTGCATTATGAATTGTCCAGATGGGGTAACCTCTTGTCTATTTTGTAACGCTAGATTTCGGATCTTGAATTTCTGGCCCTTATTTATGGTCCTGATAGGAGTATAACAAAAGCTTCAGCTTGCATTTCCAACGGTGTCTGCCATAGCGCTGATGTACCTTCTGTGGAGACTGACGCAGCTGGAGGTTGTCCTGATGAACTTGCACTGGATTGCGTTTAGATTTGAAATCCTGCACTTGACATTGTCGTCCTAAGGAAAAGAAGGTTGTGGATTTGGTAATAATGCCTTCTGTAGAACAAGATGCTGGAGGTGATGATTTATGAATTGCATGTCCCTCTCTATCAATGAAAATGGCATATCATTTGCCTTGTTTTAAATATTTGCATGTCTCCTTGTGTTAGTCGATGCAAAGAAGATACTGTTTTCTGTTCAAGTCATGTGAACAAATATGTTTGTATGTAGAGACATAAATGCGGATTGGGTGACAAAATCATCATAAAAGTGCCAGATCAACAACACAAGCATAATGGCATTGCAAGAAAAGGAACAGAACCATCTTTTCACCATGCTTGTGAAAAGGAGATGGGCCAGGAACCACGCCCGCAAGTGGCAGAGGCCAATTCTCATGCACCTCAGCTAACATTGGTTTATCATCGATAATACTCAAGCACCCGAATATTATGATTACATACTAGGAGTAGTTCTAGTTCCACACTACAGTTCAACAGGCAAAAGTGTAAGAAATGCGTAAGGTAACTCCATAATACAGGTTCCAGAGAAAAGCATACAAATCATAAGAAAAAAAGCTCCGCGTCACAGTTCACCACCTTCAGGTGCAACAGTTTCTACAGATTGTAAACCCAAATCACCGCCTCCTTCAGGTGGCACAATAATTTCGGGAGCGGGATCAGCACCACCAACAGCAGTGCCATCACCAGTAGCATGAGTCTCCACAATAGGCAAACTATCGAGCACCACAATGTCCTCTGAAGGCTCTTCACTACCAGCTCTAGCCGCAGAAGTCTCCGCATATGGTAAAACCAATCCACCACCTCCATCATCTGGCACGACGATGGCAGGTGCAGTCTCATCAGTACCAACTGCAGCTGCAACTGCATTAGTCTCCACATAAGGTAAACAAGGAGGTGTCTTAGGTGTAGCGATCGGACATCGATTTTCTACTCTGTCATCAGGAAACTGAGAGTGTTCTTCAACTTTGTGCTTCTGCGGTTACAAGATAAACATAGATTACAACGAAAGCATCTACGCGCAACGACAAGAACATATGCCATTCTATTGATTTACCTTGTCATCTGGGATAGCAGAAGTCACGGGATTGGAACCTATTTCATCGAGAATCCTCTTTTTCGCTCCTTCCCCTATCTCCTTCTGCAGCAAGTTGTAATATTGACTACATGATGTTGATTGACAAATATATGCAAATGTTCAAAAGTTTGTGATGTCGAACTACCAACTTCGAACGGATCCCCACTGTTCTTAGTTATGGGATCTAGCCCAGAAAACAACCTTCTATGGAATCCCAGTCTACAAAAAAAGGATGCATACCCGGGATAAGAGCTACTCTACACATGACAATGTTGCGCAATCGACAATAAAAATTTAACCGCATCATGAACTCTATCATGTAAGTTCGGAGTGAATCTAGATACACTCGTTTCACATAAGCTAAAACATCTTATATTATGAAACGGAGGGAATAGGTACGAGTGTTCTAGTATTTCACAAACCGCCATTGTTGTCACGGGACAGAGATGACTGATGCTCCACCGCCCTACAGAAAGTTGCCGCGCCGATCTCGCCGCCACCTGTAGAGGACGGAGCCGAGGAGCTGGTTGGCAACAATATGGAGCGAGAGGCCAAGGGCAGTAGTGGATGGGAAGAAGGGACTGAGTAAAAGAGGATGTGTGTGCATGGGAGGGAGGCCGGTGAGGGAGTTAAATCCATCTTGTCTCGGAAGGAACACGCTGCCACATCTACTGGCGTGTGCAAAACTCCCTCCCTCTCTCTTCTGCGGTAGCTACTGACAGTAGTACTCCAGCTAGCTTCATCGAGTTCTCTGGTACTCCTACTAGTAGACCTTTACTAATTTTTTACTACTACTAGGGTAGACAAGGAGTACATGTTCAGAAGAAGAAAAACTAGATTAGTACACCGTCGTACATTATTGCCTTGTCAAATCACCGGTGATGCCATGATGAGCGACATGTTTTTCCTGGTAAACCTGGAAACATCGTGTTCCTTCCACCGTGTGCAGTTTCTGACCGAAGTACTTACCAACACGTCCAACTTAGGCCTACAGGACCCAAAGTGCAGTGAAAAACAAAACAAAACTACGGACCTGCAAGGAGTAATACTAACAGTACTACTATTATACAACATTCTGGAAGAAATTATGTACGGAATAGTAGTAGTAGAGTACAACTGTACTCCTAATAAGGTTCTTTTACAAGCTTGGTGAAATGTACATAGTGGAGAAACTACCAAGTGTACAAAAGGGTTTTTTGGTCATACGGAGTATTTTACAAGCTGGACCGGGTGCGAAACTAAATTATGAGTACCCGTACATCAGCTAAAAACCATCCAAAAGAAAGAGTTCAACAGAAGGCTGAGACCAAATGAGCTATCCTTGAACAGGCTTGTTCCACTCCAAGGCGTTTGAGAGGCTTGGGGTGAACCAAAATGGAGTCTCCGACCATGTCTAGCGAGTGTTGGTGTGGAAACCAACAGCTGCGTCACCATTCAAACTGAAGCGGCAAATTTTAGGACGCGGCCTATACTCGTAGCCAATTTCTTGGTGTGATGTGTAAACACAGTTCCTTCTCGTCAGATGTCCTGGTGGATCATTTGCATCGCCTACTGCAATGATAATCGGATAGTTTCACGCCAAGAAAAAGAGAATATGATCCAAGGTTAATAACCCTTTTCCATCGGTTAGCTGTAGTTAACTAGCTTGTGTCCATCGAGAACACCATGCTCTCAAACCCAGAAGGATAGGTGCGAACGGTGCGACCATAGTGAACAACACTAGTATCATCAGCATGCATTGCCTGAGACACCATACGTATAGACTAGAAGAAGTCTTGAACCACCGGTAGATCTTGCTAACCACCACCTACCAGGATCATTCTCCTCATCGTCCTTAAAAAACCCATGTGTCAGGTACAGCACATCGCGTGGCGACAGGATTAGGATAGGACCTTCAAAGGGAAAGGAAATGTAACATGGAAAAAATATTGATATTGATTTGACATTGTAGAAGTTGATATACAATACTATTTTCAAAAATCTTGATTCTACTTAAGATGTTTGATTGCGTAAAAAAATACCAACCTAGGGAGATGCTATGGAAATTCTAATTCTTTTCAAAATGGGGATATGCTATGTAAATTCTCCTAGAGACACGGTTTGATTCATGGGATCAAATGAAATAGAAAATAATCCTATAGGATCTTGAATGTAAAGTTCATAGGGAAAAAAGAAAGGTTGGATCCTACAAGATTTTGGTGTCTTATATACCAAAGAAAAACCAACAAGGATTATTTCTAGGAGGTTTAACATCTTATCTTATCTTATCTTATCTTATCTTATAATAATATTACCACTATGTAGTGTATGAATAACTTTGAATATTCACTGTTGGATCAGGACTTGCGAATCCCAACATTGTCAGCAGTTGGATCTTCTTTTCCATTCTAGTATCTACTTGAAGATTTTATTGATAGTCTTTAGCACAATGAACGCTATGCACAATCCTCAAAACACACTTCTCCATCATTCTAGAATCTTCTCATTCATTTCTCAAGACCATGTTAACAAAATTTACAAGTACTAGTACCTAATAAACATCGACTTCTACATGATAGAAAATAGAAGAACTAAATATGCACCCATACTTTATAGATGTCGATCAAATTTCTAATTTTTTGAGCATTACCTAGTATTATAATTCTATATAGTTATGATATGTCATATATCTAATATCTGAGTCTCACGTAAATACTACTAGTAGATACCATATTTTCCATGGATGTACTAGTACTAGGAGACAAGGCAATACTATTAGCAGAACTCAATCCTATGAATCAAATTATTTATATGTAAGAAAACTTAGTAAGGATTGTATTCCTCTGAAATTCCTAGGGAATTCATACGAATCAAAGAGGATAATATTCCTATGAAATTCCTACTAACCAAAGAAACTTCAGAAAAAATAACTTACATTGATTTAGGAGTAATATCTGGGTCTCACATAAGTACTTACTACTACGTAGTAGATACCATAGTTTCCATGGGATGTACTAGGAGACGAAGCAATACTATCAGCGGAACTCAATCATATGAAACAAACTACTTATATGTAAGAAAACCTCATAAAGATTGCATTCCTCTGAAATTCCTAGGGAATTCCTTCGAATCAAAGAAACTAAAATTTTAATGGAATTCCTACTAACCAATGAAAGTTCAGAAAAAATAGCTTGCATCGATATAGGAACAAAGCTAATAAAATACGTAGGGAGGAGAATTTACCAAGTTCCAGAGACTTCCATGCATAAACATAGCCGTTCTCGGCCACGGTGAACACACGATCGTGTTGGATAATAGCATCACAGTATCTGAAGTAGCTCTGGAACTCGTTCACACAAACTGACCATCCATGACTATCATTCCCATTGATGACAACAATGTTGAATTTGAAAATGGCGACTAGAGAGAAATCTTTGTATCCCTCAGCAGCTGTTAGAACTTGACAAATGACTATCTTCTGCAGTTTAGTACGTCGACCTTCATCAGCATCATCCTGAAATGTAAGTGCAGAACCTGTGGTTGGTTCAAACCCCGACACTTGCGGAATAACAATCTTGCGACGAGTGTACACATTGACAAGGTCCCACATGAAATCGGGCCCAACTGTGACGATCCAATCTCCATTGCCGCCTGCTCGCTGCTCATGAAAACCATTTGGCATCACAGCATTGGAGGAAAACCTATCCAACGGCGTCAGCTTGCACCGGCTGCCTGCCACTTCAAAGCAATCTTTGGATTCCCACGGTCTCACTGTTGGGTGAGAATGAAGAACACATGGGAGGCCAAACGGATGAGAAGAAGGCATAGTTCCGCTCTCTTTTTGTGATTGAAGAATATGTTTGGATGAACCGACGAGGCTCGTGGCGGTGGTGGCATCGTAATGGTTGATGAGTACCTGAAGAGGGCCTTTGGTGAACACCTTCTGAAACTGCTCAGGATCTTTACAGACCTTGCTTGATCTCGCCATGGAAGGAGGCTGCAGATGGTGTTTTGGGGGATTTTTTTGGGGTGGGGTAGGGTGGTGGAGGGAGGGAAGATCGTTGGCGTGAGCTGGCGGCGAGGGTGCGATGGAGACAAAGGCTGATGGCGCATTACTCTACTACTAGTAGTACTACAGAAGGTGGGCGAGTGGGGGTGGGGCTCCAATTGAGGCTAGTTGCACAAACCTCCAACAATTAGAGCCGTAGTTGCGAAGAGCTCCAACTGTTGAGCCCTAGGTATGTAAGAAATAGTGTTAAGAAGGCTAATCGAGAATTTTGTGCTATGTGAAGCATTTGTACCCAAAAGTAATTGTAGTACAGTAGTTTCTTGCAACTAGACTATCCTGATTATCTGGAGTTCCCTGCAATTTTGAATCCAATTGTTGGAGGTTTGTGCAATTTCCACCCTCCTCGTGTTCCAAGGAAGCTCTATGACCCTATGTTCAAACAAAAAATGATCGAAGACAAACAAAGAAAGAAAGACCATCTCTCAGGGCTCGTTTGATTTGCAGGATTCTCAAAACATAAGAAGAGGAAACTACATGAATTTGGATCAAGTATGTGTTTGAATCACAGGGAAAGTAAAGGAATACTTTGAAGGAATCTCAATTCCCGTGTTTTTCCTATTCCTATATTTTTCCTATCATGCGTTCCAAACAGGACATAATTCCTACATATTGGAATCCTATGAATCAAACAAAACAACGTAGGATTATTTCCTAAGGGACAAGATCCTTCACAAAAACTTTGAATTTTCTTTGAGTCAAAGAAGGAATAAAAAAAGTTTCCTCTCTCAGGAAGAAAAGGAACTCCACCTCTTGGAGAAAAAAAGGAACTCCACCTCTTGGAGAGAAAAAAAGGAACTCCACCTCTTGGACAATTCACTGTGACGAGAGTAGCTACTACTAAAGTCTATGTCTAGTACTAGCTGTAGGGCTCAACCGTAGCACGTTATTTGCAGGTGCCTAGAAGGAAACAAAATAAAGCTCTGCAGGTAATAAATGGCCATGGCAATTTCCAAGATACACAATATTTTTCTTGTTTATTTTGATCTGGGCGACAACTGGAGGATAGAGGAGTACTAGCTGCTTCGTGTCTTGAGCCATCGAGCTGGAGTAGAAATTTGGATATCTAAAAACCTGAATTGTCCTGTCAAACCGATGCTCGTTGCATGCATCTTGACCAAACAGACTTACTGCACTACTTTACTGCGCGTCCGAAAAACTAGGGAGTACAAGAAGTAATAGTACACTAATGTTACATAGAGAGTTTTTTTTGAACGGACATAGAGAGTTCCACATTCATTTTGTAGCGCCAAAAGCAGAAGTTGTGCTAATATAGTATTGTAGTAGTCACGTCCAGGTTGTCTTATAGAGAAAAAATAGTACGATGAGCAACAAGATCTATCTATTTTTGTACTCCAATTTGCGTATACTATGAGTACTACTACATACTCAGGAACGGCACGAGCGTGTGCTCCACTAGTGCGCCTCCGCACGTAGGGTAATCCAGTATGGAGTAGATCGCCACCGCATGGTCGTGTGATTATTATGCATTGGTACATGCTCTAGTCGTGGGCACGCGCCATAGCAGTAATTTTTTTGTGAAAATAGATTACTCATAAATAATTACTCCCTCCATCCTAAAATAGTAGTTACTGACTTGGCTTTGTTTAGATACACATGTATTTCGACGCATTTTAGTACTTAGATGCTCCCTCATTTCCAAATTAGAAAGCATATTAGGTTTTGTCGAAGTCAATATTTATAAAGTTTTACCAATTATATGTACAAACATACTAAGTTACATAATGTCAAACGCACATAATATTAAAACATGGTTCGTGATGATTCTGATAATATTGAGTTGATATCGTAGATGTCCATAGGATTTTCTAGATATTTAGGCTAAATTCCAGGGCAGCCTATCCTGTACGCTGGACCCACATCGATGCGTCATCCACATCAGCGCAATTTCGACGGCAATCTTGGTGCAAGATTTAAATCAAGTTGAATTGACAAGTTTGGGCATAAAATTCCGTAATCACTGAGTTAGATGACTAAAATTGAAGCACTATAAGAACGGTTAGTGTGTTTATCTCTGGTCCATGTCGTAGAAGTGAACAATTACATAAAAGTCGTACTAAACCCCTAAATACTCCATAATAACATTAGCAACAAACTTAGTTTACATCCAAAATGTATCCTTCCTATTACTAAAAGAGAACCTAGAGTAGTAAAAATAGTACTACTAGTAGTACTATTTATCTACTAATACACCATTACAGTCTTGATCATCAGCTGTAGTTTAAGATCATTTTTTCATGTCGATGCAAATCCAGAAAGATACATGGGTGGACTGTCCAACCTTCATCAGGAACCGCGGGGGCACCCTGAGGTACGTCCTGAGCTTGTTGGAAGGGAGGTTGGCCGGCGACGAGCTGCTCGTCAGCTCGATTACAGCATTAAGGATCTCGACTATCGACAAGTCCGCCAACCCCGGCGGGCCAGGCGCACACAGTTTCACCGTGTACCGTGGCCACTAACACCTGTCCCGCCTGATGCACACCAAGGACATGACGGCGGCCAGGCCAAGCGCTCTGATGGTCAGTCCGAACACGGCACCATCATCCCCGCAAGGGAAGCGCGTGAATCCCCTCGTGCTTGTTGGTGGTGGAGTTGGGATGAGGCAAAAGAAGGCGCTGCCGTAGATGCCCCTGGTTACTATGACCCCGTGGGCCTCCTTCATGTGGAGAACGAGTCCTGCCATCGAGGCAATGAAATCATATGCGGAATCAATGCAGGAGCACGGGCCATGCGAGCACGCGATCTTGTGATCGTCAAGCTTGTCGAAGGAGACCAAGCTAAAGCAGCCGCCATAGGGGCACTCAATCATCGCCTCAGACTGGACGACGTCCATAGCAGCCGGCTCACGGTCGAATCCGCCGACGCAGTACACGAACTTGTGGGAGTGGTTAAAGAGGGAAGATCGGCTTGCCGACGTAGTGCCCGCCTGCTAGAAACCCGGGTTGGATGGGTATACTAAAGAATATACTGATTTAGTTTCGTATTGTACTGGTACGATTGTACAGGAATACACTAGGCATGGGCGCACCGGCGGCAGCTGCACTTGGCCACTTTTTTCTGAGACAGTGTCCCACACACTGTACATGCTTCGTCAAAACAAAAAGGCTGTAGAAAGTTGACAGGTGAGTAATAAAGCAGGTGTCACGTTGTACTGTACCAGACAGTACAGTGCAAACAGAGGGAGAGACCGAGGCAAGAAGATCCAGGTGAGTGAGAGGCAAGAAGATCTACTCCTGGAGAGAGACAAAAAGCCTGCGGCCTGCTGCAGGGGAGAGACCGAGGACTGCATGCATATCTTAGACACCAACCTGTAATTAACTATTTTGGTCTTATCAAATTTAAATGGTAATAGTAGTAGTACTATATCTTACAATAAATCAGACAAACCAGTACTGCATTTATTAGTGGTACTTTTTTTTGAGAAATTATAATTAGTAGTAGTACTTAGATATGTGAAAAACTAATCCAATTTACTACTCCAATAGAGAGTACGATAACTCTGTTTTATGGATTCTTGTTTACTATACGTACTAGTAGTAAAAGCTAGAATGTATATTGTTTCAGAACAAATTTTGTCTCTACAATATCTAGCACACGCGCAAACCTCAAAAGACATTTCATCTTAGTTTCAGGGATCTTGTGCTAAATACATGGACTTGGATGTAATTTTCATTTTATGAGGTCCTTGATGTAACTTGTACTTCCACCGACCACGTGTTAACTAATAAAGCACCTCGCTCCTACGGTACCTACCACAATTAAAAATAATTACACTGCCCCGATTATCAGACAAAGTGGAACAAGGTTTCTTATAATTCCAAAATTTTAAGAAATAGGATGTTTCAAGCTTCCTAACTAACTTTGCATGCTTTAGTGACTTTTTGCCGATTTAACGAAATTAGGTCAAACATTTGCTACACAAGTAAGGGTAATTGATTGCTATTGAATTAAATGTATTTTTAGAGGTATATGGGTGATGTAGTAAACAATGTCATCGGTGTTAGTTTCCAACTATCACGAGAGAACATTTAATTCTCAATTTTTCGAGTGATGACGAGATTGTTCTTTTACGTAAAGAAACTCCGAAGGATATGGATTTGAATACCAGAAGACAAGTTTTCAGACATAAAGAGTGGACCAACATGTTGTGCTGACGATACCCATGTTTTATGAGCTTTCAAACTTCCAATCTAACTCCGCGAACTTGAATGACTTTATGCCAATTATTTATCGAATTTAGGTCAAATTTGAACTACAAGTAAATTGTAGGTTGCTTTGAAAGTTTTATGAAAACTCTTCTGGAGGTACCTATTCAGGGGAAAATTAATATATCATAAAGCACCGAGAGTTTTGACGACACGTTCAATTTCATGCTAAGATTTTGCATATTGACAGTTTAACAAAATTAGGTCAAACTTGAGCTACAAGTAAGCGCGAAAGATCGCTCTTGAATTAAATGTTTGTCGATATTTTGATGACTTCCTAGCTAACTCTGCCCATTTGAATGACTTTATGTCGATTTATCGAAATTAGGTCAAATTTGAAACTACAAGTAAATTGTAGGGTACTTTGAAAGTTCTACGAAAAAGCTTTTGGGGGGCGCCCATCGAGGGGTCACAATCAATATGTCAGAAACCACCAAGAATTTTGACGATCGTTTCAACTTTTTGCGAAGATTTTGCATCCTGACTATTTAACGAAATTAGATCAAACTTGAGCTACAAGCAAGTAAGCGAAATAGATTTCTCTTGAATTAAATGTCTTTTCTAGGATAGATGGGTGCATGTTCTTGTAGTAAACAATGCTATCAGTGTGAGTTTCCAACTATCGGGAAAGAACATTCTCAATTTTTCGAGTGATATCGAGATTATTCTCTCCTATAAAGGAAGTCCGAAGAATAAGGATCTAAATGCCACAAGCCAAGATTTCACACATATATAGTGGACCAACATATTGTACTTATGATTTCCCGTGTTTTATGAGTTCTCATACTTCCTATAGCTTATCGCTTTGCCTACTTGAATGACTTTATATGTCGATTAATCAAAATTAGGTCAAATTTGAACTATATACTACAAGTTTTGTAGGTTGCTATGAAAGTTATACGAAAAAGCATTTGCAGGTACCCATCAGGGGTTCACAATCAATATATGAGAAACAACCGAGAGTTTTGACAACTGGTTTGACTTTATGATAAGATTTTGCATCATGACACTATTTAATGAAGTTGGGTCAAACTTGAGCTACAAAGTAAGCGCAATAGATTGCTCTTGAAATATATGACTTTTCAGAGGTAGATGGGTGTATTTTCTTGTAGTAAATAATGTCGTAAGTGTGATTTTCCAACTATCAGGAAATAACATTCAATTCTCAATTTTTCGAGTGATGATGAGCGAGGTCGTTCTTTTCCGTAAAGAAATGTTCGGAGAATATTGGATCTGAATACCAGAAGCCAAGTTTACCGACATATATAGTGTACCAACATGTTGTACTAACGATTCCCGTGATTTATGAGTTTTCAAACTTCCTAGCTAACTCTGCCCATTTGACCGAATGACTTTATGTCGATTTATAAAAATTAGGTAAAATTTGAAACTTGAAGTACATTATAGGTTGCTTTGGTAGTTTTACAAAAAAACTTTTGGAGGTACCCATCGACGGGTCACAATTAATATATCATAAAACACCGAGAGTTTTGACGATAGGATCAACTTCTTGCTAAGATTTTGCATCTTGACAATTTAACGAAATTAGGTCAAACCTGATCTACAAGTAATTAAGCGCGATAGATTGCCCTTGAAATTAAATGTATTTTCAGAGGTAGATCGGTGTATCTTGTTGTAGTAAACAATGTTGTCAATGTGAGTTTCCAACTATCAGGAAAGATCATTCAATTCTACATTTTCCAAGTGAAGATTAGCGAGGTTGTTCTTTTTCGTAAGAAGTCCGGAGAATATTGGATGTGAATGCCACGCCAAGTTTACAAACATATATAGTGGACCAACATGTTGTACCAATGATTCCCATGTTTTATTTATGAGTTTTCAAACATCCTAGCTAACTCTGTCCATTTGACCGAATGACTATAGGTCGATTTATCAAAATTAGGTCAAATTTGAAACTTCAAGTACATTATAGGTTGCTTTGGTAGTTTTACAAAAAAAACTTTTGGAGGTACCCATCGACGGGTCACAATTAATATATCATAAAACACCGAGAGTTTTGACGATAGGATCAACTTCTTGCTAAGATTTTGCATCTGGACAATTTAATGAAATTAGGTCAAACCTGATCTAGAAGTAATTAAGCGCGATAGATTGCTCTTGAAATTAAATGTATTTTTAGAGGTAGATCGGTGTATCTTGTTGTAGTAAACAATGTTCTCAATGTGAGTTTCCAACTATCAGGAAAGAACATTCAATTCTACATTTTCCAAGTGAAGATGAGCGAGGTTGTTCTTTTTCGTAAGAAGTCCGGAGAATATTGGATGTGAATGCCACGCCAAGTTTACAGACATATATAGTGGACCAACATGTTGTACCAATGATTTTCATGTTTTATTTATGAGTTTTCAAACTTCCTAGCTAACTCTGCCCATTTGACTAAATGACTATATGTCAATTTATCAAAATTAGGTCAAATTTGAAACTACAAGTAAATTGTAGGTTGCTTTGAAAGTTTGAAGAAAAATCTTTTGGAGGTACCCATTGAGGGTTCACAATTAATATATCTGAAAACAACGAGAGCTTTGACGATAGGTTCAACTTCTTGCTAAGATTTTGCATCTTGACAATTTAACAAAATTAGGTCAAACCTGATCTACAAGTAATTAAGTGCGATAGATTGCTCTTGAAATTAAATGTATTTTCAGAGGTAGATGGGTGTATCTTCTTGTAGTAAACAATGCCATCAATGTGAGTTTCCAACTATCAGGAAAGAACATTCAATTCTACATTTTCCAAGTGAAGAGGAGCGAGGTTGTTCTTTTTCGTAAGAAGTCCGGAGAATATTGGATGTGAATGCCACGCCAAGTTTACAGACATATATAGTGGACCAACATGTTGTACTAATGATTCCCATGTTTTATTTATGAGTTTTCAAACTTCCTAGCTAACTCTACCCATTTGATCAAATGACTATATGTCAATTTATCAAAATTAGGTCAAATTTGAAACTACAAGTAAATTGTAGGTTTCTTTCAAAGTTTTAAGAAAAATCTTTTGGTGGTACCCATCGAGGGGTCACAATTAATATATCTGAAAACAACGAGAGTTTTGATGATAGGTTCAACTTCTAGCTAAGATTTTGCATCTTGACAATTTAACGAAATTAACTAGGTCAAACTTGAGCTACAAGTAAGCGCGATAGATATCTCTTGAATTAAATGTCATTTCAGAGGTAGATGGGTGCATTTTCTAGTAGTAAGCAGTGTCGTGGGTGTGAGTGTCCAACTACCAGGAAAGAACATTGAATCCTATGTTTTCCGAGTGAAGACGAACGAGGTTAGTTGTTCTTTTCCATAAAGAGAAGTCCAAAGAATATTGGATGTGGATGCCACAAGCCAAGTTATATATATATATATATTCAGCACCCAGGGTGCATAATAGTTATTTTGCACCCCACATATTTTTGAGGATTGACAACATGTTGTACTTGTGATTCCCATGTTTTATGGGTTTTGAAGCTTCCTATAGCTAACCACGCACATTGGAATAACTATATGTCGATATCTCAAATTAGGTCAAATTTGAGGCAATTAATATACGATCAGGAACCAAAAGAGAGTTCTAACGGCAGGTTCATCTTCTTGCTAAGATTTTGCATCTTGACAATTTAGTGAAATTAGGTCAAACTTGAGCTACAACTAAGTGCGATAGATTGCTCTTGAATTTAATGAAATTAGGTCAAACTTGAACTACATGTAATAAATTGTATGTTGCTTTGAAAGTTTTATGAAAAAATATTTTGGAGGTACCCATCAAGCGGTTAATTAATATATTAGAAACCATAGAGAGTTTCGACGAGTGGTTCGACTTCTAGCTAAAGTTTTGCATCATGAAAATTGTCAACACCTTTTGAAAACGATCACATGAAATAGGGAGAGAGGGGAAATGGTATTTCTATTCTCTATAGGCAAACCACAAGCTTGAGGTGCACCTTAGGCTTAAACATAACTTTATTTTTTCCACTATGTATAAGGTGAACCTTAGCGGATGCCACATAGTAGGCCATTTTTTTGAACGGGTAGTAGGCCATATTAAGGTGTGCTTTTTTACAAAATGCAGGAGTAGTATATTTCTTTGCTTATACATATGGTCACCTCTGTCCACGCGTCGTACATGCTGAGAGAATAAAATATTGGCAGGGGAAGAGGGCAGCAGCGAAGAGAATTTGAAGGCGGTTCCATGTCAGAGCAAAGTTATGATGGGTTTATGACATGAGGTACTCCTACGGCCTTACAGTGTACTACACTATGCTAGTACTAGTAAATTGCAGGACCTATGCACGCAAAACAAATTGTGTGTTTTCTCTCTCCTTCGCTGCCTCTCAGCATCCATCCTCCCTCTCTCCTACCCTTTCCCCTCGCGCACCAGCCCGGCTGATCTCTCCCTCATCCACAGCGTGGTACTGCGAATGTGTGCCTTGGTACAACGGCTCTATGTCTGTGGCGTGTTCAGCAGCCGCGTTGGTGTGGAGTAGGGACGAGGAGTACATAGGAAGGAAACCACTTTGGTCCTTGGCGGCAAAAAAATTCAAACTTTTCCGGTTTTCGAAATTTTCACTTGCTTCCCAAACATCGGGAGGTAAGGTTACTCAAAAGATTGGCCATTCGCAATACTTCTTATCTTATCTTTATCTTGTCTTATCTCTTACAATACCATACCATACCACTGTATAGTGTACGAATAAATTTGAACACTGACCGTTGGATCAAGACCGGCAAATCCAAACATTGCTAACCGTTGGATCTTATTTTCCATTCTTAGCATCTACAAAGATTCTACTGATAGTCTTTAGCATGATGAACGCTAGTATGTGCAAACCTCAAAACACACACTTTATTACTCAGTTTCAGGGTCCTTGTGCTAAATGCATGGACTTGGGTGCAATTTTCATTTTTATGAAGTCCTTGATGTAACTTGTACTTCCACCGACCATGTTAACTCTCAAGCACCTCGCTCCTACAAGACCTACCACGGTTAAAACAAAATTCAACCACCCCAATTATCAAACAAACTGGACCACAGTTTCTTATATGTAATACCCATGTTTTTAGTACTAGGATTTTTCAAGCTTCCTAGCTAACTTTGCACACTTCAGTGACTTGTCGATTAACGAAATTAGGTCAAACATGAGCTACAAGTAAGCGCGATAGATTGCTCTTGAAATAAATGTATTTTCGGAGGTAGATGGGTGCATCTTCTTGTAGTAAACAATGTCGTCAGTGTGAGTTTCCAACTATCAGGAAATAAAATTCTCAGTTTTCCGAGTGATGACGAGATGGTTCTTTTCTGTAAAGAAAGCTCGAAGCAGAATATGGATCTCAATGCCATAAGCCAAGCTTCTAGACATATTAAGTGGACCAACGTGTTTTACTTACGATTCCCATATGTTTTTTTGAGTTTTCAAACTCCCTAGCTAATTAACTCCGCCCACTTGAATGACTACATGTAGATTTATCGAAATTAGGTCAAACTTGAACTATAACTAAATTGTAGGTTGCTTTAAAAGTTTTACGAAAAAGCTTTTGGAGGTACCGTACCGATCGGGAGGGGTGTCACAATCAATATATGAGAAAAAACTAAGAGTTTTGACAACTGGTTTGACTTCTTGCTAAGATTTTGCATCGCATGACACTATTTAACGAAATTGGGTCAAACTTGAGGTATAAGTAAGCGCGATAGATTGCTGTTGAAATATATGACTTTTCAGAGAGGTTGATGGGTGCATTTTCTTGTAGTAAATAGTGTCGTCGGTACGGTGTGATTTTCGAACTATATCAGGAAAGAAGATTCAATTATTCTCAATTTTTCGAGTGATGACGAGCGAGGTTGTTCTTTTCCGTAAAGAAATGTCCGAAGAATAATATTGGATCTGAATGCCAGAAGCCAAGTTTACCGACATATATATTGGACCAACACGTTGTACCAACGATTCCAATGTTTTATTTATGAGTTTTCAAGCTTCCTAGCTAACTCTGCCCATTTGACCGGATGACTTCATGTCGATTTATCGAAATTAGGTCACATTTGGAACTACAAGTAAATTGTAGGTTGCTTTGAAAGTTTTACGAAAAATCTTTTGGAGGTACCCATCGAGGGGTCACAGTTAATATATCATAAAACACCGAGAGTTATGACGATATGTTCAACTTCTTGCTAAGATTTTGCATCTTGTCAATTTAACGAAATTAGGTCAAACTTGAGCTACAAGTAAGCGCGATAGATTACTCTTGAATTAAATGTATTTTTGGAGGTAGATCGATGCACCTTCTTGTAGTAAACAATGTCGTCGGTGTGAGTTTCCAACTATCAGGAAAGAACATTCAATTCTACATTTTCCGAGTGAAGACGAGCAACGCTACTAGTTGTTATTTTTCGTAAGGATAAGTCCAAAGAATATTGGATGTGGATGCCACAAGCCAAGTTGACAGACATATATAGTCGATCGACAACATGTTGTACTTGCGATTCCCATGTTTTATGAGCTTTCAAACTTCCTAGCTAACTCTACCCATTTTAATGACTTTAAGTCGATTTATCGAAATTAGGTCAAATTTGAAACTACAAGTAAATTGTAGGTTTTGTTTTTTAACTTTTACGAAAAAGCTTTTAATTTGGAGGTACCCATCGAGGGGTCACAATTAATATATCTGAAAACAACAAGAGTTTTGACGATAGGTTCAACTTCCTGCTAAGATTTTGCATCTTGACAATTTAACAAAATTAATTAGGTCAAACATGAGCTACAAGTAAGCGCGATAGATAGCTCTTGAATTAAATGTCATTTTAGAGGTAGATGGGTGCATTTTCTAGTAGTAAGCAGTGTCGTGGGTGTGAGTGTCCAACTACCAGGAAAGAATATTGAATTCTACATTTTCCGAGTGAAGACGAACGAGGTTAGTTGTTGTTTTCCGTAAAGAAAAGGCCAAAGAATATTGGATGTGGATGCCACAAGCCCAGTTGACAGACATATATATATAGTGGATCGACAACATGTTGTACTTGCGATTCCCATGTTTTATGGGTTTTGAAGCTTCCTATAGCTAACCCCGCACATTTGAATAACTTTATGTCGATATCTCGGAATTAGGTCAAATTTTAAAGTACAAGTACATTGTAGGTTTTGCTTTGATAGATTTACGAAAAATCTTTTGGACGTACCCATCGAGGGTTCAAAATTAATATATACCAGAAACCAACGAGAGTTTCGATGATAGGTTCAACTTCTTACTAAGACTTTGCATATTGGTAATTTAATGAAATTAGGTCAAACTTGAGCTAGCTACAAGTAAATGCCATAGATTTCTCTTGAATTGAATGTCTTTTCATAGGTAGATCATCGGTGCATCTTCTTGTAGTAAAGAGTGTCGTCGGTGTGAGTTTCCAACTATCAAAAAAGAACATTCAATTCTACATTTTCCGAGTGAAGAATACAAGCGAGGTTGTTCTTTTTCCTAAAGAAAAGTCCGAAGAATATTGGATCTCAATGCCACAAGCCAAGTTTACATACATATATATTGGACCAACATGTTGTATCAACGATTCCTATGTTTTATGAGTTTTCAAACTTCCCAGCTAACTCTGCCCATTAGAATGACTTTATGTCGATTTATCGAAATTAGGTCAAATTTAAAACTACAAGTACTTCGAAATTAGCTACATCATTCTTGCTAATCAAAGGTTATGAAAGATAAGGCTTTCAATTCCATGCAATTCAAAGATGCTTACTTTTCCCGCGAACTTCTGCTATCTCGTAAGGACTCAGAAACCTCACTTGGTAGGGTGATAGAGAATGAATTAGACTGATCACTTGGCAGTGAGAAAGAGAATGAATTAGACAGAGTGAGGAATGTATACAACTACTTCTCAAAAGGCAATAAGAAGCACCCACTCCTACTAGACATGGAAGGAGTAAACCTCAAATATGCTTTCTTGCCTTAGGTATGTTTCTAGATTCTAGCGCGAAGTCGGTCGTTGATAGATTTCTTTCTTTTGCTTGCTCTTCGTTTTTTTCCCTTCCTATATTTTGAAATCGATGTAAAGAAAAGAAGAAAGACAAAGGATTATTCTTGGTAGTGTGCCGTCGTACAATGGTACGTAAGTGATGTGTTCTGTTTCATGCTCCTTTTCATCAATATGATTGATCGAGAACTAACTCTTAGTACGCCATCCGAAAGCATCAAACCCATGCCATTAACGGAATCTATGTGAATGGACATCAAACCATAAGCAAGGAAGTCACAACTATGGCATTGGCATGGGCCTTCAATGTCTATGATAGACCCTATAGAGCATATCCGCTTCCCAATCCATCTAAGTTATATTGATGATGTTGAAGTCTAATTGATGTCGAGGTTTCTCCATGAGAGAAGACTTAGAAGTATAAGGATCCACCTATTAGAAGAATTCGCTGTCAACAAGAAAACCTTCAAACAAAAAACCCAATGAAATTGTCCAACCTCTATGTGCCTTCGAATTCAAATGCAAGTTGTCTCTGGAAATCTGGAATCTTTGGCGAGAGGAAAATGCACTCTATTTAGTTTAGTGTGAGCGCAGGCACAGAGCTATGTAAGCAAACCATAGGGGGTCCTCGGTAGACTGCTCTTATTGCTCTTGTTGATTCCACTGGCGTAAAAGTTATTCAAAACCGAAGTCAAAAAGACCAATTTATGAGGTAGGTCTGAATGTGAGATATCCACATCCACCAGGCGGTTTAGCCTACGTTCCAAATTCTCGATAAATTAAGGAAGATGAGAAAGGACACAAACCCGGCTCTACAGGTCTAGAGGACCCCAGTGACGAAGAAAAAATGAGGATTGTTGGTGAGGAAGACGTGGCAGTTTTGGCTTAGCCTATGTTAAAACGTAGGTATCAAGTCATTCCCCACATGATTAGGCTAGAGCCATTGTTCTTGCTTGCAAGTAGAGTTCCATGATGGTTTATCTATTTTCCAATTGACATAATAAACTAAGCATGTTCTATCCACGAACACCACCCTAGCTCCCGTGTTGCACAATCATGTCCGGGTCTTTTCTAGAATTATCTTCAACGGAGAGCCATAGCTTTTGTAATCATTTTCTATAATCGTTGGCATTGGGTGTAGACCCTGTAGGCCATTATGTTGCGGCCACAGATGCACGGTCTTTTACTCGACCCACAGGAATAGGAAATAATTTAAGGTATCGTTCCAGACATTGATTCATACCCATTCCTTTTCTATTTCTTATGGCATCATTTCATATTTTTTACGAAATCATACAGAGGTAGAGCGGTAAAATCCTCCCCATCCTATTGAAGGAACAGGTCCTAGCGAAGACGAGTAATTAGCGGGGGATTTCTCTAAAGAAAAAAACTGCCATCCGACTAGAAAATATTTACTATGTAACTGTTCAGTCGAAGACATGCAGGAGGTACGTTTACTAAGTGCGGTACATTGATCAGAGTTTACTAGAACAGTAGGAACTCCTCTCTCCGTGCGCGCATAAAAATTGATGAATAAGGTAGAGGAATTTGTCAAGAAAGCCCCATCGGGCAGGTATTGGAGGTGATTGTAGCCATCGGCTTGAAGAAGAAAGGCTACATCTCCAAATCATATTGTAAATTAGGCACTCACTTTCTTCATGCGTATTATAAGAACGGTTTTCTCGATCAGAACAATTTTATTGATCGTTGACTCCGGTCGATATCTCCCTTTTGATCAGAATCTCTTGGCCTAAGTGCACTAGTATTTCTTAATTGATTTCCTACTGGTGAAAAAGAGACTTAGCCCCTATCTAAGAGAAGTGACTGTTCAACGTTTCCAGCTGGTAGCAGAAGTAACGAAGTGAAATGAAAGTAAGTAAAGAGTAACGAAAGTTTCACTAGAATAATGCCTCCTTAACTCCGAGATAAGCATCCCCAACTATAAGCAAGATTAGGGTCTTATTGAACAAAAGCGGAGTACAAAGACCAAGTATGCAGTTATTAAACCGGAGCCCGCAACTGAGTTATTTCGTCATTTCTAATAACGGGATCGTCCACTTTCCAATCGAGGATCTGAATTCCTATCTTATGAGAGGAGAAGTGCCCAAGGTATCACTTTACCACCTGCTATGTATTTGTATTATTTGGCCCGTGGCCAGGGACACACTCGTGCGAGCTATGCGCATCTTCGTCACCTCACTCTCGAGGAACCTCATCACTTTGTTTTGCATCCAGCATCAGAACATACAACTGGATTCGCAACTAAATAGAGATGATCGCCCACTAGCAAGCTTTCCTGGAGGTCACCTCTCTTGAGGCTCGCCTATAAGACTACCTTTCCTTGGCTGACGGGAAGACACACACGAAGAGTAAAATGTTCGAGTTTTTTTTGGCCGGCGATAGAAATGTGTTAGAGTTCGGCTCTGAGCAGGCCCTGACGACTTTCTTTCGAGAGTATGATTTCCAGCAGTTGAATCGCGTGGGAGAAAGATAAAGGATGCACCATCCATCCAACCCTTTCTTGTTTTGCTTATTAGCGCCTGCTTCGAACAAGGATCCCTTGCTCCGAATAAAGATCTCTCCTTGAGCTTCCTATAAACCTTTCTTCGAGCTTCCCATATCAGTGTTTCCTCCCGAATCAGATACCAATCCAAATATCGAGCTTATAATCAGTATTTTCTTTGGAATCAGATATTGAGCTTTCCATGTCCTCCGAATCGAATACCGACTTTGCAGTAAGAGCGTTTCCTTCTGAGTCAGCTAGCAAGCTCCTTTCTGAGCTGACTAGGAAGCCTATAATAAGTATCTCCTTCCGAATCAAACGAATTGCAAGACCTCGGTACCGATGCTTGATACTTTCTCTATGGTGTCCTTGCTCAGCTTCTACGGCATGCGCACGCAGATCACCACTACTTGTTACTTAATTGCTTACTTAATGCAACTTCGAGATCCGACCAGGGAGGTCAAGATCACGTTCATCAATCGGGCTCGTCCATGAGGCACGGCTTTCTCATCTGGCAGAAGTGAATAAGAAGTGAAGATCAGTAGTCCCGAAGACAAAAAGACAGGTGGTGGTGGGTCATTAAAGCTGGCTATGACTTTGTTCTATGACTAAACTCGTGGAATATGTTTATCATTATTTCAAAGTAGTGTTATACATCCAAAATAGTGTTTAGAAGCTCTGGCGTGTTCCTGGTAAAGAAAGCCGATTCTTTCATTCACGGTAAGAGGTTGAGCTTTGCCTCCCTCCAATTTGAAGTGATCAAGCCACCACTGGTACTAGTAGGGAACTGGTACTACCACCTCCTCCAGCTCTAGCTGAGCTCTCCAGTTCTTCTCCATCAGTGAGTTGCAATGGGAGCATCTCAACATCCTCTGGTAGAATCTGTGCAATCCAAGCCTTCTGGGAAATCATCCACCTGCAACTGCTTTCTCTCTTGCAGCTCTTTCATAGCAATGGCCTTCATGTTTAGAGGCTAACCCAGGCATCCATCACTCTCCTCCCAAAGAAAAAAGATGCCAACGAATTCAAGGCCTTAGGAAAATCAGTATCATCTCGATATTCATGAAAATCGTTTCAAAGAAGACGAACAAACATTGTCTTTAACAACACTCATCCACTTATTGACATTGACACGTATCAATTTAGTTTATCAAGGGTCGCTCACTCATAGAAACTTTCTTGGTTGTGACAGAACCACTTATCTTTCGCCACAAACATAAGATCCCTATGGTCCTACTCAAGGTAGACTATCGCAAGTCATTTGACCGAGAAAGAGAAGAGTTGTGTCTTAAAGTAAAGACGAGGATGCGGAAATCCACACACACTTGTCTTTCAGGCCCAGCCCACCAGGGATTTCCAAATCGTTAGCGGCGGGTCTTTCTTCTTCTAGGCGAGCTACGGAGCTACTTTTCTTTCTTTCACTTCTTCTTAAGCTTGGGTGAATGCCATAAGCAGATTTATATGCCCCGGTTCCCAGGGTTAGGGTATTACCTATGTTGAGCCTACTCAGATCAGAACAAAACTTTTGGATTCTCTTTTGCCTATCGGCCGGCTTTAAGCAACCTTCACATTTCCTGCTGAGATCCCAAGTCTCCAAGTGGGCCCTCTTGGCCACCCAAGACCTTGGCTTTTTAGAGAATCCCGCTCCTGTGTCGTAGGACTTGTAGCTCGACAGTCCACCGGTAGGTTTGTTTATCCTTCCTTTTTCGAGTGTCTTCTTGGATAGTTATAGCGGCCCATAGGCGCAAGATGTACCTTGTGGAGGGCGGCGGTCCCCTGGACATAGCATAGTCCTTTCAGGCAGTGGCCGTTTAGTCCATGGTCCGTTGGATGGTCGGTGCAAGGCCAGAAATTGGAACACATTGATTCCGCTCGTTCCTGTCCTTCGCTTCAGGGCCTGTCCCTCGGTGTGGTCAGTACTCCATACTGTCGGGCAGCAAATCTTACACTTGTTCACTTATTATGATGGTTCACCAGGGCCTCTTTCCTCCTCCCTTTTCTCCTCACTTGTAGGGGTCCAGACCCCCACAAAGGGGGAGGGAGTCGACTGAACATCTCAGCCATTGGCGGGAATTTCGCCCGCATCCGATCCCCAATTCTTGTTCACCCCGGATGATCGTGTTGGGTAAATTGTGACCTCGTACGATCGTATCGGGTGAGCAACAGCCGCTTCGTCACAGTACTGACTTATGGGCTAACAGGTCGCACTTTGGCCAAGTATCCTACAAAGAGACTCCCGAGAGCCAAAAGTATTAAAGGAATGGCCATAGGAATGGCCGCATCATGACATCATAATCTGTCTCGCCCGAATGAATTAGTTGGTACTAGAAATGTTAGAAATAGTAAACGAAAGGAGTAATAAGAAGTGAAAAGGACAGAGACACTTCCCAACCAGAAAGCAAAGTTCCCACTGATGGTATACTTTGTGTAAGCGAGCTCTAAGATCACATCTTTAGAATAAAATCCAGTTAGAAAAGGAAATCCAATAAGAGATAAGCTGCCCATGAGCATCATGGCATAGGTCAAAGGAAAGGAGGAGGAAAGCCCCCCATCTTCCGCATATCTTGCTCATCCGACATGGCATGAATCACCGAACCTGCACTCAGGAAGAGTAATGCTTTGAAAAATGCGTGATTCATTAAGTGAAAGACGCTAACCGAATAGTTAGAGATGCCGCAAGCAAAGATCATATAGCCTAATTGACTGCAAGTTGAATAAGCTATGACCCTCTTTAGATCGTTTTGTAATATTCCAGTGGTTGCCGCAAGGAATGACGTCATAGCTCCTGCAAAAGTAATAACAATCAAAGCCGTAGGTGAGTATTCAAATAAAGGGGGGCACCTTGCTATCATGAAAACGCCAGCAGTGACCATAGTAGCTGCATGAATCAAAGCAGATACTGGAGTGGGACCCTCCATTGCATCAGGTAACCAAGTATGCAATCCTATATGTGCAGATTTCCCAACAGCACCAATAAAAAGTAAAATACAAATCAGAGTTATGGCATTCAATCTCATATTGCAAAAAATCCATTCATTTCTGGGAGCACTAGCACAAGCAAAAATGGTTGAAAAGTCTACTGTTTGAAAGAGAGTAAAACAACCAAAAATCCCAAGAGCTAATCCAAAATCACCTACTCGATTGACAAGCATAGCTTTTATAGCAGCTTTATCCGCCTGAAGTCATGTAAACCAGAAATGAATTAACAAATATGAAGCAAGACCTACTCCCTCCCATCCCAGGAATAATTGAAGAAACTTATCTCCAGTCACCAACATTAGCATAAAAAAGGTAAAAATGGATAAATAACACAGAAATCGAGGGCTATGCGGATCCTCATACATATATGAAATGGAATAAAGATGGACCAAGCTACTTATGAATGTAACCCCAATTAACATAACTACGGTCAGGCTATCGAACATAGAGTCAAATGTGAATTACGAGTCAGGCCAATCCGCGAATCGAGCGAGTTCCCCTTGCAATGATGTGGTGGTGAACCTCTCATTCGTCTTCAGTGCTCTCCGAACCATGTGGGAAGGTTTCCCATCACACGGCTCACCAACTTGATCTTCTGCGGGAACCTTATGTAAGAACAGGCCTGGAAAAAGAAGTATGGTCTCACTTTCCTTTGCCACTCAAGTGTACGGCATCTGCCGTGCTTAGGCCCCTTCTTCCCTTCCCTAATCCAAAAATGAGTCCACCGCCTGCCTGGCACTGTATGGGTATAGGTATGGCGTGCAGGCCAGCCTCCCTTGGATTTTAGGTGATTAACTACCGAAGCGAAGAAAAGGCTGGATCAAGAAAAGGGGGTACTACGAGCCCTCTGCCCCACGCATCTAACCAGCTCGCGTGGTTCACCGGTTCCACCGACGTCACCCTTAGATAGAGTTATTCAGTCGATACATAGATGCGCTTAAAGTGGGGGGTGTGATGTCCCTATTGGGCTGGGCCCTTCCCCATAAGGCCCCACCGTCGGGGCATAAGCGCCCTCTTTCTACCCATATGCAAGGGGCCGTCTTAGCCTTGCCTTCCCAGGATCGCTCCCACACCTGTCACGTTCGTGATCGGCCTCCTCAGCTGTGTATCGATCGAAAGGCAGGGCGGCAGAGCCCCCAACCGATGGGAGTAGTTACGTCCAGTATGTACCCCCTCGATTCCCGACATGCTATGATACCCCAGGGTGGGTAGGACCGGGTCGAGTCCGTATCACCGCGGAACAACTGCAGCGTCTGCATCTGATCTATCTACTCGACAATTCATCCGGTGACTTCACGGTCGCCAAAGAAGCTCCAAGAAGCATCAAACATTTCTGATGAGATCCATGGAGCTATTCTGAGATAGCAAGCACTAGCTCCCAGTGCAACTTCATAAAAAGCAATCAAAGATAAGATCGAAGAAAATGAAACGCACGTGGTGGTCATTATAGCGGTTCCTTCAGATCCTAGAAAACATCCAAAAAAACCGGCTATGGAACTACCGAGCAAAGGCAAAAAGACAATAAGTAGATACATAAGATCGAGTCTCTTAAAAAAATCATACAATGTTCAAGCGGCCTGTCATTGAGACAAAAACATGTTAAGCATATAAGCACTTTCGACTTGATTTGCACTGGTCAGTTACGCAAGACGGGAAGAGAGTTTCCTTTTTCAAAGTCCTTTTATCCCATCCCAATATTAAGGAGAATGTGTGGGCCTTTACTGAAAGAATATGGTTGATCCCCTTGCCGACTCATTCCATCCTCCCCCCGGTGGGTCTTCCTCTTATTCACTCTCGCGAGCAAAGAAGAAGAGAGATAGCATTTTCAAGCCAGCAATGGACTGAGGTATGAGACGATAAAGGTAAAGAGAAGGGGCCGTCGTTGGTGCATAACAGATCTTTCCTATCTACAATCTTTCTCGGTGCATAAGTGAGGCTTCGCGGTCGAAGTACCACATAAGCAATAAAGCCAATAGACCTTGAATAGCCTGTATGAAATAACTTGTGAAGAGGATTTACTAGAGTCTAAAAATCTTGTACGCAAGTTGGCACTACGATTTCAATCAATCTCGCTCATCTGGTCTGCCCGGTCAAATCAGCGATCATGCCCCCCTTATTCTAGCAGAGGAACAACTTCATCAGATTCATTCCCTTGCTAATCTGCCTTCAAGCCTTGTTCCTTCTTCCGCTTCATCTATCTAAGCCTTTTCCTTTGTAGACGGATAAGTGATTCTGTAACCTTAGATTTTCTCCTTTTCCGAACTTATTTTCCAGTTCCTTAGTATTACTTAAAAAAACCTACTCTGTAATTTCATAATCTTAGTCGAACAATAAAGAAAAGAAGAAAAGGTTATGAAGTAAGGTCAGCTAGTTAAGTCAAACTCAGGCTATGAAATCGCTTAGCTGCCCTTAATTAATGATCATTAATTAAGTAGTAGTGAGGCTACAACATCCTGCTGGTTGCACAAACTCACCTTTTCATCTATGCTGCCTATTTTTACCTTCTCATCCTTAACCTCTGTGATCACTTCCTCCTAGACATCCTTCTGATTGCCTAACTGAAACATCACAACTATAGTATAAGAATTCACCTTCTCTGCTTTACCATCTATGACTACCTCTTCAGCTGCATCCCCATGAATCTCATCTATCCAAAAGATTAGTGGATTCATTCATTAGGATCGAGAATGAGCTAATTAAGGAATTAGTAGGATATCGAGAAGGAAAGAAATTGTCAAGGTCTAGGCCCCAGGACAAAGAAATAGGACATGCTTGTCAAGTTCACTTCTTGAAAGAATTGGAAGTCAAAGGATGAGGGAGTGGGTGAGAAAACTTATACCAAAAGGTCGGATTGCTGTTCCGCTCTCTCTCATGTGTGTTTATGGGCTTTAGGGTTATAACAGCTCCCTCCACCGGAGAGCTTGGACCATCATGCCTGATATGATCTCCTCCAACTCCATTTTATCCTCTCCTCTGGCTTCAGTAAATTCTTCCCAAGCTGTATACAAACAAAGATATATGTTTATGCACTGCAACAGGACTTGTGATTCTCTTGCTTGTTATTAAACACCATATCGTTGCGGATAAGCCAGAAACCCCAGCAAGCTGTTGCTAAGACCATGATCTATATTTATTATTTATCCTCCCTAGCAATCTCTACTAAATAATCATCTAGACAACCAGGGATAGCATGCCACTGAAAGCTATCTCTTAAAATGCACCAAAAAAATTGAGCAATACAATAACGCTATATAATCAAATATGAGAAGCATTTTCTAACACCCACAAGCTTTGTACCCTATTTCCATGACCTGTTTGCTTCCCAGGTTTCCTTATCAGCTTTCCTCTTCTTGAGAAAAACTATCCAAGATAAAGATACTATTTTAGAATGTGAGCTAAATGGTAGAAGAGGCCAGTTGGTGGAATTATTAGAACTCAATAAGGTAGATGTGGTTTGTTTGCAGGAGACAAAAAGGCATAACTTTACAGACAAAGAGCTGTCAGATTTTGCAGTAAGAAGTTTGTTCAAATGGTTCTGTATCAGCAGATCCCTCTGTGGGTTCTACAGGTGGATTGTTGATAGGTGTGAGGTTGGATGATTTAGATAGATGCTGTATTTTTGGGGTTTGGTGCTCATTAGAATTGTGTGCTGGTAACAAGGAGAAAAGAAAAATTATCTTGGTTTGTGATTAATGTGTATGACCCTACTCAGTAGGAGCTTAGAGATGATTTCTTTGTAGAAATGACATCAAGGGTGCACAATACTGACTTACCAAAGGTAATGGGTGGAGATTGAAATCTGATTAGGTTTAGTCATGAAAAAATCTAATGGTAATGTGCACATTAGAAGGATGGCAGCCTTGAATGAGTTCATTGCTAAAGTTTAGTTACAAGAATTCAGGAGGGTTGGAGGTCAATTTACTTGGACCAATAAACAATAAAATCCTGTTAGAGAATTGCTTGATTCCACTGTATTTTTTGTTTTATTTTTTGATAAGTTTGCTTCAGGCTGGGTTTGATCATGCACCTCTTTTATTGGTAGAAGGGGAAGATATAGCTTTTACCCCATACAAATTCAGGTTTGAAACAGCTTGGTTGCTAAAAGAGAATTGAAAAGAAGAGGTTATTTCTAGATGGCCAGCAAGATGCAAAGCTAATATGAAGGATTATTGGCAAGATGTATCCCAATCCTTTAGAAAGTATTTGAGAGGTTGGAATGTTAATGAGTACAGTGATGCCAGTATCCAAAAAGACAATCTTATTAGAAGCAAGCATAGAGGTAATTGACAAATGAGGAACATGACCATTCAGGAATGGACACTCAGATATGAGCTAGAGGCTCAACTTGTGAAGATATATGAAATGGAGGAACTCTACTCAAAGGCAGAAAAGAGGACGTGAACAAAGGTTGTTTGTAGGAAGAAGAGTGCTCTCGACCCGGATACGCTAGCTACGCTATTTCTCATGCCTATGTGACAACTTATTTTGAATATAGTTTCGGCGTGCTCTTTCTTTTTTGATTTTGCTTTATCTGTGCTATTGATTTTTTTCTTACGATTTATTTGGTTTATTTATATAAAAAGAAGAATAACTTGGGAGTGCTCAAGGTGAGTAGTGATCATTCATTGGATTGACGCAGACCCCTTGGGGATGGTTTTCACAAGGCATCGAATTCTGTAGATCTTATACCAGATAAACATTCCCGTTGTGGAAGGTATCATCCATCCGTGAGCCTATCAGTTCCATCTCTTTGAATAACATATTGCTCTATAATGCGGAAAGCCTTTTTCCCGATTTACCTCAACTCGGCAATTGAATCAAAGAAGTAATAAGACTATATCATTCAATTCCCTACTCATTGGGAGGTTAGAACCATGTTGTATGGCCTCATTCGGAGCCTATATCGCACTTTCTCGGCCTTGAGAAGGTGGATGGTCAGTATAAAATCGACTTTCAAATGCATATTTATTTAGAACTTATATAACTTAGGGCTACCCTAACCCAACGGATGCTATAGATCCCACACGATACTTCGGATCGCATTCCTCACTAAAAAAGTATGAATGTTTACATGGAAGTGCTGTCAATTGCAAATGGGTCTACAAAGCCCAAAATGGCAAGATCGAGAGGTAGAAGGGAAGAACTACGGGAGATCAGAGACCACCAACTCTTGGTTTTCGCATGTCGGTTTCTAATACACTGAGGACAGCTCAATTTACAATCTACCAACATGGGCCTTTTCATCAAGGTCATCGGTTGTTTCACCTCAGCCGTCTGCTGATACCGGTCAAGGCAAGGACTTCCATCTTCCCCCGCACTAAACACTCCATTATACCCATATTGGGTAGGTCTGGTGCTTTTTTTGCTTCTTTTATATAAAATGCTCCTTTTGCAACTAAAATCCTGGGGTTAGGGAACTTTTCTTGTTGATTTAGCTGATTTTTCCCGTATTTTTGCGATTCTACTGGATCCCATAACCAATGAAAGGAATCGATCAGACGATCGGATAAATAGCGGTATGCCCATAACAATCACATCGGGAATTCATATCTGCTTAAAAAGTCTCCGTTTTTCGCAGTAACCTAAATCCTTTGCTATGGTGGGATCAGAAGGAGTTCCACTATAATACAAAATGGACTAGTCCGGTGGTCGAGAGTGAAAGACATAGGTTCACACTCCCGAGAGCCTTCCCTTTGAGGGAACATGCCCGTACCGGTACCAAAGATAAGGTGGGTCAAAAACCTATGGTATGGCTCCAAGAGGGAAGCAAATCGTACTAACATGTAAGTCGGCTGACTACTAGAATTCATTGCAAAGAGAGAGCTGATACGGGATTTGGGATAGGCCGGTCAGATCCAAGTTAGTCTACCAATGTTGGTCATGCAGATTTGGTTCAGTCATTAGTCGAACCCCGCGTGGAAGCTAAGGCAGAGGTATGTATGTGAAAGGTGAAATATTCTTACTGAATCACACTATTGCTCTCTATAGATTCGGATCGGAGAAACACTTGGTTGGTTCCCTTTAATGGGGCAATCTCAAAGCTAACATCTTTCTGTGGATTTAAGATCGTCGGTCCATCTATGAGAAAAGGTGTGCCCATATTTTTCTATATAGAAGGAGTAATTACAAGAAAACCATTCCCTCCCACACCAGGGATATTTTCATAGGAATAAGAAAGTGATGTCGGCGGAAGAAATACGAAGAAACCTATCACACTTTTGTAGTATAGACGCGGTGCACCTGATTTTATAGGCATCGGAATGGGTTTATCTTGGAAGATCTTGACTTCTCCGTGCCTTCTTCCTCCGACACATCATATCTCCTATGCCGACCTCGTACTTTTGATCACTTCTTCCTTACGAATTGTGTCTATTTAAGCTTTTTCTTGCCGGTGGCAATTGATATTCTTTTTTTTTCATATATCTAATGAAATTTCCCTTCTATTAAGAGATAAAGAGCAATTGACGAAGTCAGCTGGTAGATGATGGTATGGATCAAAGGAATCCTCCTATCTTCGACCCTTTTACTAGGATTTCACATTCCTATTCCGATTGGCAGAAGCCTTTCTTTCTGTTCGTGCCGCCCTATGGCGATTTCTTACTAAACGTTTGCACTTTCTTCATGCGTATTATAAGAACGGTTCAACGTTGTTTTGACGATTAAGATTTCTCTGTTTGACGGAGAGCCTGACCTTCAACAACCTGCATCACTTCTCGTTAGCTTTATCCACCCACTTCATTTGTTTCCCAAGGAGGGTCATCAGCGACTCCGCTCTCCCCAAGGTAGTTCAAAGGCGTAGGTACGCATTCCCCTGCACCAATGTACCGAAGCGAAGCACTTTACCTTTAATCACTAGATTAAAGAGCCATGGTCGTATTTTCGTTCTCCATGACTTCAAAGCTGCTTCTCTTTATCAATTCTGGACAGTTCTATAGAGAGAAATGGCCGCTTCCGCCTGTCAATCATTTCCATTTCCACAAGCGCTGTTTGCTTGTCAGGTATGCCGATTCCTTCGAGAGAAAGTAAGCAGCTGGCACGAGTTGGCCATTAAGAAGCCCTGATGAAAGTAGTGGCTTAAAGAAAGATCCTACCCTATTTGAAGAAGAGAGCATGTGCAACACCAACAAGTACCCTATTTGTGTACCACTAAGGAGAGAGCAAACGGATCAATCACTAGAGACAGCTTTGTTTCTTGATAACATTGAAGCCTTGACTTGAATCAAATTAATACATTGATATCGCTCCACATTGAATTGATAAAAAGCATTACCGGATTGTGGAGGATCAATAGACTCTACCGTCGATTGTTGGGGGGATACCCCCGGGTAGGGTCATGCCGGGGTATAAAAGGCCGAGTTAGCCGAGGTTCGGCAAGGCCAAAGCGGACGCTGGCCGGGTCACCTCAAGGCAGGTCAGTCTCGGAGTAACCCGGACCAGGGGATGTCCACCTAACGGAGCCTCGACCGACTTAAGCAGTAAGTCGGATAGGAGAATTTAACTTGTATGAAGGAACGGGTGTGGCCGGGTCAACGATGATACGGGTCATATCTAGCTTCTAGGAGAAGGAAGGAATCTCGCTGGTCAAAAGTAACCCCGGTACACACTGCATGAGCGAAGCGAACAGGGGCAGGACCACCGAGGCGTGGCCGACAAGAGGTGACGACGCTCGTGTCGGCTGACGCAGGCGCCACAGAGGCTCACGTAGCCTCTGCATGTGTGACACGGGGGAAAAGCAACCCGGCCGGCTTACTATTTTGGGAGGAGGCATATTCCCTGGAATATGCCTCCACGTATGCCCTAAGTAGAGAGCTAGCCCCCCTATATAAGGAGGGCTAGGGCCTCTATAGGAGGGGTTTCCGCTATTCTGATTGGTTTAGGTTCTAAGGGTTGATATCTGGTAGGTCTTGTACGGGTCTACTGTGGGTGAGAGTAAGAGAGTTCCTTCTTCCTCCCTCGCCAATACAGCTCTAGGAGCATTTGTAACCTTGGAAGTGAATCATATATAAATCTTCTGTGTGAGGAATCACCTCATTATCCCTTCCTGGATTCCCCTAGTGCATTTAGTCCCCACCTTTAGCCTATCCATGGCATCTGTCGTGACACCACGACGACAGTTGGCGCCCACCGTGGGGCTAGCGGCGCTAGCAGGGGTGAAGATCCGGACGGGAATCCTCATCGGCACCGGCGAACGCATCGTCTCCGGGCTCGTCCAGCGCTTTGGAGCGCTAGATTTCGTCAGCGACAACGCTGGCTGCTTCGGCACATGTCCTCTTCCGCGCAACGGCCTCTTCGTCAAGCTCGGCGCGCACAAGGTCTACGTCGCTGTGGATGTATCCTGCGTTCATCCGCGGCACGTCGTCGAGGCGGGCGAGCCTCCCCTTAGCGTGGCTCACGGGGTGCGTATCACTTGCTCCCCGGACTGTGCTGAGGTGATGATGATTGTGCCTGGCGCTGGCACAAGCAAGGATCCGGCACCAGATCCGGAGGTAACACCTAAGGCACCAAGGAAAGGTAGAGGTCCTCCACTAGAGAGGCCGGAGAATGTGTTGCGGGAAGCGATGGATAGCTTGGCAAACCCTGTAGTAGCAGCAGTAGATCCGGCTCAGGCACATGCCGAGCTAGAGGAAACTAGGCAAAAAATTCTAGAGGGTGCAAAAAAGATAGCTGCGGCTCAGCAGTCGTTGAACATGACGATGCGTGAGTACGCAAAGGCAAACAAAGTTGATGCTGTAAAAGTAAAGGGGAGAAATCTCAAGAGTGAAATGAACAAAGAGGGTGATACTAGGATTGAGGAGTCAGAAAAATGCTTGTCCGTGGGGCTGCCGAGGTATAGTACCCCGGCTAAGAACCCCAGAGCAGCAGATGCAGCAGCATCCGAGCTAGAGGGTCTTACGGGTGAAGCCCGTCAGAGGCAGCAAGAAAGGGTCAATGAGTTGGTTCGGATCGCGAACAGACAAAATGAGGAACTGCTCAGGGCAAATCCGGAGAGAGCTGGGGCCTCCAACATCGTTCATTCGGCGGTGGGTAACTCGGATAAATCCGCTGGAGCCGCATCGTCTCCTCATGGCGGCCCTAGGAGAGAAGAGGTAGTAACCTCGGCCAGAAGAAACAAGCAGATCGTCCCGTATGACCCGACGAGGGCAGGGAAAGGAAAAGAAGTACAGAGAAATGATGATCGACGAAGTGTGAGCCGAGGTGAAGCTGGCCGAGGTAATCGCGACCAAGGCAATGCCGGTCAAGGAATCGCTGTAAATGGCAATGCCGGACAGCGTAACTCGACAGGACAACCGCAACAGCGGAATATACCAAGGCAAGAGCAAAGTGCCGACCGAGGTATGCAACAGAGAGGCGCTCCAAGAGAGCAAGACCGGTATAATGATGGAGATTCAGAAATGGTGAATGCAGGATACCCAAGGCCGGACTATCATGTGATAGGGTCGAGATTGGGAAGCAGAGATTTGATGCCGGATGATGCCAGGCTAAAACTGGATCGACTGTATAGGTCGGAACAGATTGAGTGTCAAGGTCCTCCGGGTCCTGCGTGTTTTGGGCCCCGGATCATGAAGGAGCCTCCGGTGCCTAACTTCCAGTTACCTAGAGGTACTAAGATGTATGACGGTAGTACAAAGCCGGAGGATTGGTTGATAAACTATGCTACAACAGTGAAAATTGGTACAGGCAACTTGAGATGGGCTGTGAGATATGTACCCCAGATGTTGGAGGGGCCAGCGAGGGTGTGGTTGAACAATTAGCCACCCGGAAGTATTAACTGCTGGATAGATTTTGAGGAGATGTTCATCAGCAATTTCTCAAGTACATATCAGAGGCCAAATAGGCCACAGACCCTAGCTATGTGTAAGCAAAGACCGAATGAGACAGACCGAGAGTTCTTAACCTGATGGTGCACCGTGATAAACTCATGTGAGGGCGTGATAGAATCACAGGCCATAGCATGGTTTGCGCAAGGATGCAGATATGCAAGCGAGCTATGGCAAAAGTTGCAAAGGAAAATGCCAACTACACTGGCAGAGATGATCTGGATCGCTGATTCGTATGCTCTGGGTGATCCGACTCAACCTAGGCTCGTGTCAAACGAGTCAAATGATGAATACTATCAGAGAGATGGAGCAGGATCATCCCGGAGAAATGACTACAGAGGTAAAAGAAGAGATGACAGACCGGATCACCGGTACAGTTCGCAACACGTGGCAGCTGTGAATCAAGATCAGCCCGGAGCAGGGAGCAATCAACGTCAGAAGACTGGAGGGCAATGGACTCCGAGAAACGATGGCAAGAAAACTTGGACGCCAGAGAAAAAGAAACAGTGGCAGGAAAAGAAGGACCGTCCGAGGTATACTTATGAGTCAATGTTGGACCAGCCATGTAAATTTCATGCGCCAAATCCGAATAACCCAGCGGGTCATACGACAAGGCAATGTGAGTGGATGCGCAAAATAGAGCAAGGTGGTTCGGGGAATGCTCAGGCACCCCGGAATGATCAACCTCGGTAGGAGTTACCCCGGCAGCAATTGCTCTCCGGAGCAAACACGCAACAGCTAATGTTGCCTCCCCCTCCGCCGAGGTATGATAACCATGAGAGAAGGGATGTAGTGCATAAAGTGGAAAACCAGCATCAACCGTATCAGAGGTACCCTGAAAATGAAGGGAGGAATGAGTACAGAGAGCATCATCAAAGTTACTGTGTGTTCACCACTGAGGAAACAGATAGAAAAATCTTGCAACGTCGACATATGGAGGTGAATGCGGTAATGCCCGCAGTGACGAGGTATATGCCTTGGTCAGATCAGGAAATTACCTGGAATATCAAAGATCATCCCAAGCTTATGCCAATTCCTAGTTCGTATGTGTTGGTTCTGGATCCGACATTCATTGGGCCGAACATCAATGTAAGATTCTCCATGGTACTGATTGACAACGGCAGTAGCATTAACATCATGTATGCGGATACAGTGCGCAAGTTAGGTATCTCGGAGAACATGCTCCAAGCTACAAGGACAACTTTCCATGGTATTGTGCCCGACATTTCTTGTGAGCCCATAGGCAAGGTCCGGGTTGACGTATTGTTCGGCACGAGAGAGAACTGCCGAACTGAAAAAATTTGGAATTCGAAGTGGTGAACTTGGAAAGTGCATATCACGCGTTACTCGGAAGGCCATCACTGAACAAGTTCATGGCAAGTTGTCACATCAGTTACTTGAAGATGAAGTTGCTCGGGCCAAACGGAGTGATTAGCATTGCTGGGGATTTCCGACGTTCCATTGAGTGTGTGTCGGCCAGGTCTAACCTGGCCGAGTCACTCGTGATTGCGCAAGAGAAAAGGAAAATCCAAGAGGTGGCGGCATTGGCTCAGTCCGCACAGCAGTATATGCCGGCGCTGAGTAACCCGCATGGAAGTGTCTCATTCCAAGCCACAAAAGATACCAAGAAAGTTCCTGTTGATGATATGTTCCCAGAGCGCACCGTAACAATTGGTGCCGGGTTAGGTGACAGATAGGAAAGCGCGCTCGTCAACTTCCTCCATGAGAATCGGGATATTTTTGCTTGGGGGAGTTGGCCGAGCACTCTTTAAACGTGAGACCCGGAGCAAAGCCGGTGAAGCAACCTCTCCGCCGCTTCGCCGAGGATAGGAGAAAGGTCATTGGAGATGAGATAGCTCGATTACTAGCTGCAGGATTTATCATGGAAGTTCTTTACCCGGATTGGCTGTCTAATCCGGTGCTGGTGGAGAAGAAGAAGGACGATCCGAATTTGGTGGTGGTTTGGCGTATGTGTATCGATTACACGAACCTGAACAAGGCGTGTCCAAAAGATCCATTTCCATTACCAAGGATAGATTAGGTCATAGACTCAACTCTGGATGTGAATTGTTGTCGTTCATTGATGCATATTCTGGTTTCCACCAGATACCTCTGAATCCGGATGATCAAATAAAGACTGCATTTATCACCCCGTATGGGGCTTATTACTATCGCACCATGCCGTTTGGCTTACGTAATGCAGGGGAAACATACCAAAGATGTATGCAAAAATGTTTGCATGACCAAATTGGTCAAAATGTACAAGTGTATGTGGATGATGTGGTTATCAAGACCAAGGAAAGCAAAACGCTCCTTGACGATATCAGGCAGACATTCACGAACCTAAGAAGGTTCCGGATGAAGCTTAACCCGGAAAAATGTACCTTCGGTGTCCCGACTGGAAAGTTACTCGGATTTCTTGTCTCCAGCTGAGGTATTGAAGTTAATCCAACTAAAATCCGAGCCATTGAACGAATGGAATTGCCGAAGTGTCTTAACGATGTCTAGAAGTTCACGGGTCGCCTGGCATCGTTAAGTCGGTTTGTATGTCGGTTGGGAGAAAAGGCATTGCCTCTTTACCAACTCATGAAAAAGTCGGATAAGTTCGTTTGGACGCCGCAGGCCAATGAAGCCTTTGCCCACTTGAAGGAGATGTTAGCTACTGCACCAGTGTTAGCCTCTCCACTATCAAAGGAGCCAATGTTGCTCTATACAGCCGCAACCAACCGAGTTGTAAGTGCAGTGATAGTGGTGGAGCGCGATGAGGAAGGTAAGTCGGTGCAAAGGCCAGTGTATTACCTGAGCGAGGTATTATCAGCCTCAAAGCAGAACTATCCGCACTATCAAAAGGTGGCATATGGCGTGTACATGGCAGCTAAGAAGCTGAAGCATTACTTTGAGGAGCATCCCATCAGGGTAATATGTGAGGCTCCTATATCCGAGATAATGAGTAACAAGGATGCGAGTGGCAGAATTGCAAAATGGGCAATTGAACTAGCTCCTTATGCGCCACAATATGACAGAAGAGAGGTAATCAAGTCTCAAGCTGTGGCGGACATTTTTGTGGACTGGGCCGAGGTGCAATACGAACCGCCGCTACCAGATCCGAACTATTGGCGAATGCACTTTGACGGGTCAAAAACAAAAACCAGGCTAGGCGCCGGAGTCGTACTTACCTCGCCAAAGAAGGACCAGCTGAAATACGTGCTGCAGATCCATTTCGCAGCATCAAACAATGTCGCTGAATATGAAGCACTTGTGCATGGGCTCAAAGTGGCAAAAGAGATTGGGATACGTCGGATCTTGTGCTTTGGCGACTCGGATTTGGTAGTACAGCAAGTGTCGGGACTATGGGACGCCCTTGATCCAAACATGGCTCTGTACAGATTTCATGTGCAGAAGATATCTGGTTACTTTGAGGGATGTGAATTTCACCATGTACCCCGGGTGGAAAATGAGGCTGCCGACATGTTGTCGAAGCTCGGGTCAACCCGACAAGCAATTCCACCGGGTGTAGCATTAGAGCACCTCAGGAAACCATCCATCAGGCCGTCCCCAGAAACCGACTCAATTTATGTCCCAGAGGACACGGAATCCGGAGCTATGCCCATGGACATTGACATGGGAGGTGGTGCGCCAAACCCGGGGACTGCCTCGGAAAACCCGGGGACTGCCTCAGCGAACCCGGGGACTGCTTCGCAAGACCCGGGGACTGCTCAGCATGATCCGGTTGAAGTATGCCAGTAGATCAGATGGAAATTGATGAGGATGTGTTCCCTGTGCGAGCAATACCAGCTTGGGCAGCAACCATATTTCAATTCCTGAAAGATGGAACTTTGCCCATTGAGGAGGTGCTATCTAGGCAAACTCAGAGGAGAGCTAGGGCATACACAATCATCAATTCTGAGCTATACAAAAGGAGTTTGACCAATGTCCTCCAGCGATGCGTTGACCTGGAAGAAAGGCTTGACATCCTCCGAGATATACATCAAGGGGAATGCGGGCACCATGCCTCGTCCCGAGCCTTGGTGGCTAAAGGTTTCTGACATGGATTCTACTGGCCAAGTGCCTTAGAACAAGCAGAAGATCCGGTGAGAAAATACAATGGTTGTCAGAGGTATGCTACCAAGACACATATGCCAATGTCGGAGCTCAAGACCATACCAATTACATGGCCATTTGCCGTATGGTGCTTGGATATGGTTGGCCCGTTTAAAGCAGCAAGGGGGAATATGACTCACATTTTGGTCATGGTGGACAAATTTACAAAGTGGATTGAAGTGAAGCCTATAAGAAAGTGCGATGGAGCAACGGCCGTAACATTTCTCAAAGACATCATCTTGAGATGCGGTTATCCTCACAGTATCATCACTGATAATGGCACAAATTTTGCTGAAGGAGCATTTGCGCATTTCTGCCGGGATAAGAAGATTCGGCTGGACGTTGCCTCAGTAGCCCACCCCGCATCGAATGGACAAGTGGAAAGATCCAATGGATTAGTATTATCCGGGATAAAACCCCGGCTCATTGAGCCGCTACAAAGATCAACGGGGTGCTGGATAGAAGAACTACCAGCGGTACTGTGGAGTTTAAGAACAACTCCGAATCGATCAACAGGCTATACGCCATTTTTTCTGGTATATGGGGCAGAAGTTGTATTACCAGCCGGCATAGAGCATGATTCTCCTAGGGTTGCCCAATACACAGAAGCCGAAGTGCAAGAAGCCCGTCAAAATGATGTTGATCTGCTGGAAGAAGCGAGAGAACTGGCATTGTCCAGATCCGCCATATATCAGCAAAATCTCCGACGCTATCATAGCCGGAAAGTAAGCCCCCGAGTCTTTCGGGAAGGCGATCTGGTGCTCCGGTCGGTACAACGTACTACTGGCATGCATAAATTATCCCCTCCATGGGAAGGGCCATTCATTGTGAGCAAAGCATTGCACAATGATTCTTATTATCTTATAGATGCAAAGCCACAGGAAAATAACAAGGCGGACAGGTCCGGCGAGGAATCTAAGCGTCCATGGAATGTAGCTCTACTTCGTCCTTTCTACACTTAGCTAAGAAGTGTATGTATCCGAGTCTTCTCAGATGTCGGTATGTATGCCGGCAATGAGCCTATCAATGAAATGTTGGCACCTCGAGCAGTAACTCGGGGACTGCCTTAATAATATTTGTTATCTTTTATTATTTATACGTCAGCTGGAGTAAGTTGTTCTACTTAACTCGGTTTAGTAGTGTGTGGGCAACAAAAACCCAACTCTTCGACTTGCTGCTGTCCAACAAGAATTGGCTTCATGGCAAGCAAGAGAACGAGTTTGGAACTGCCTGGCACATGAAAAACGACTAAGGAAAAGAACTTAATCGAGCCGACGTTTGTTTTCCGGACTAACCTTGTATTTACATTCAAATTTCTATGTTGAATTATTTTGAGCTAAGCCTAAAGTTTCCAAGTATTGTTAAAACAATTTTTGAAGCTCGGATTCGTAAGTTATAAAACCGAATCAACGTAGACACGAACCAAGACAAAATATTGGATGAACAAGAAAATGAAACTCGGGGACTACGCCCAAGCTAATCCGGCATAAGAAACTTAGTAGCAAAATATCACATGCGTACTGGATATATTTCCACCCGGCATACCGGGGATCTGATAAGTTTTCAAGTGTTTTCACTCAAGGATCAGCAGGAGGAGGAAGTTCGACATCATCTTCACCGTCTTTGATATCCGAGGCATCGACCTCTCCATCCTCGTCCGAGCCATCTTCAACGTTCTCAACCTCTTCATCACCAGCAGCTTCCAGGAAGCTCGGTCCCTCAGTCCATTCATGAATGGGAGCATATTCGATGAGGCTATGGGCGCAAGCCTGGCGCGGAGCTACCCACTTCGGGTCATTGGTCCATTTGGACCCGGTGCGCAGGCGCGTCAGGAGGTTGAGATTGATCTTCTCGTACCACATGAGTATGTGGTGAAGAACGGTATCAGCTACAGCGGACTCCCTCCGGAGGTCGAGCTGGGTTTCGATTTCCATTAACTTCTCAACAAGAATTGTGGTAGTCTCCGGAGTGTCTTCTCCAGGCCAGAACGTGTTAAAGATTCGGACTGCAACGTCGAGGATATCCCTGCCATGGTTCTTGATGAGTTCCACGCAAGATGACAGGCTGACCAACAGGTCCTCCATGTCATAAGGAATCTCCTCACCGCCAGGAGCAGCGGGAGTACCCCTCTCTCGGTGGAAATCTGCAACTGCAGCGCTCGCGATGGCAGTGCCTTTAGGAAATTTGCCTGAAAACGAGACAAGAGAAACAAGTAAGATAAAAGACACGAGCTTACGTGATATATGGCTGAGGATCCGGGTCAACTCCCTGGTACAGTCATCACGTCTTTTGCGAAGCTGCACAAGTTCAGCATTCGCCGACTTAATCTCAGTGTCGGCCTCCTTGAGTAGATCCTGGTCCTTGGCGATCTGGAGATTGAGGTGCTCGCGCTCTTCAGTGTAGCCCTGGCCAACCTTTTGGAGCTCGGACTAGTGCTGTGCTTTCATTTTCTCCATATCAGCCTTGAGCCTGGCGATCTCATCATCCTTGGTCCGGAGGAGGGCGAGCTCATCGTCTTTCTTTTTGAGCTCAGCTTGATGCTGTCCTGCTTGTTCGAGAAAATGCAGCATCATATTAGGCATGGGCACACTATCTTCAGGAGATGCTGAAATAGTGTTTTGACCCAGCAGAGCCGAGGTATGAATGTTTGCCGAGCCAAGGAGAAAAGGAGATAGAAAGCATAGCAAGGTCGGACAAAAATGACTTACCCTTGATCTGATCTAAGTTCTTCCTCATAAGCTTGTTCTCAGCCTCCACCCCAGCTGCGGAAACCGAATGATAGGTTAGTTCGGTAGAGGAAAATGAAGAAAAACGGAGAGGTGCCAAGGAAGAAACTTACCCCTTTTCTTGTGTTCAGCGAGAAGTGCATTATGCTTGGCGCGCAGCGTCTTATGGGTGTCAAGGAGACGCTGAAACTCAGCGCTACGGCGGTTGGTGGTCACCTGCAAAGAGTACAAAGATATAACTTAGCCTTGTGCATATTCGAAGTGTACTAAATCCGGGCCAAGTGGAACTTAACCCGGCTCTAGGTGTGTGCATATTCGAAGTGTACTAAATACAGGCCAAGTGGAACTTAACCCGGCTCTAGGTGTGTGCATATTCGAAGTGTACTAAATCTGGGCCAAGTGGAACTTAACCCGGCTCTAGGTGTGTGCATATTCGAAGTGTACTAAATCCGGGTCAAGTGGAACTTAACCTGGCTCTAGGTGTGTGCATATTCGAAGTGTACTAAATCCGGGCCAAGTGGAACTTAACCCGGATCTAGGTGTGTGCATATTTGAAGTTATCAAGGAGCTACGTTAGCTTTCTAAGGAGCATTCGGCCGAGTAACAAGTTACTCCCCCGGAGGCTCGGGGACTACTAGTTATATTACTAAATACCTACAACTGGCTAAGGAAAACGACTAACGTACCTCCATCATCCGACCCGCGATGTTGAGCGCCTTAAAGGCGGTGCTCATTTGAGCGGAGAATTCGGCGGGACCGAACTTCTCTGGGAGATCAGCGTCTTGGACTACCTCTGCCTTGTTCCAATTCATGACGAATTCAATCAGGCTCGGAGGATATCGCTCGTCGGTGGGCATATGGGGCACCGCCAAGCCCTTTGCATGCGCCTCTCTCCTCTCAACCAGGTCAAGGGCCGGGCTAGTGTGCAGAACAAGTTGCTGCGCATCAGCGGGCTCGGCAGGGACGTCCTTCGGGGCTGGAGGTTTCTTGGGAAGCATGGATGCGAGGGTACGCTATCCAGCCTCGACGGATGCTGTCCTAGTGGCGTCAGGGGCCTTTTTTCCCTTGGGCTGTTGGGAGGAAGAAGTGGTCGCAGCAGATTTCCCCTTAGGAGATGCCGGGGTACTTCCTCGCTGAGACTGAGAAGACTCGGACGAGGCGGAGGAGCTTGGAGCTGGTGCTCTTGTTGCTGAACTTGGTGCTGCTGCTGATGTTCTTGCTGCCGGAGTTGGTGCTGGTGCCGGAGTTGGTGCTGGTACCGGAGTTGGTGCTGGTGCTGGAGTGGTTGATGGTGCTGGAGCTGGTGCTGGTGCTGAGTTAGCCTCGGCTGGGCCGGTCTCCCCCGCTCCAAGGTTACCCCCTCTTGACGAGGTGGAATAGAACCCGGAGCAGCCGCAGAACCC